>CM048920.1:39696161-40296161 GCA_026686955.1 Epinephelus cyanopodus
CCGTATGGTCACTCCTCCCAAACACGGGCAGTTTCATTCATTCCTTATTCACTGTAAAGCACATGCATACTCTCCTTCTCTTGCCAGCATATAGAAAAAGAGCCTCCTGGTTGAATGGTGCTGTCCAGGATTTAGCCATGTTTTGATGAATCAAAGCATATCACAGTTCCTGATATCCTGCTGGAAACTGGTGTATCTTCAAACACCCTTACAATGGCCGGCAGGATGCTTGTTGAGCTGGTGCCCATCTCATCCATCTTTTTCTTGACATTTACATTTAAAAACCTTGACCCGCCTAGCTAGTAGAAGTCGAATGTTGGCAGAAGGAATGTTCTACAGAATGGTGAGTTGAATTCCTCATCCTGATGAGTGACTCACAGCCACACACTACCACAGTTCAAGGCCAGCCACAGCAAGCACCATTCAGACTTGCAAAAAATTCACAAGAGCATAAATTTAGCTTGAAGTTAGTGAAGCAAACAAAGAGAGAATGTCAGATGAAACGTCCCCATCTACACCATGAATGTGGAACATGTAAACCAGAGTCACCCCTTAAATCGATCTGAAAGATCCACATTGCCATAACGCCCAAATAAAACAAATCAGACAAATGAAAATGTCTTTTATTTTGCACTGGCAATTTAATGATATCACAGTAGTTGTAATCTTGACCAGTCTTGAAATAAAAATCAGAGTCCACTCTCAGACTAGACCAAAGTAACTTAACCACACCTTGCCATCAACTGTACTGTTATTCTCTGTATATTCATCACAAACCTTTTCCTGTACTTTTGCTCCCCAACTTCACTAGAATGATTCCTCCTCTTTCTTGCCATGTTTGGCTGCTCTATCTCTGTGTCCAAATCTGCCAGCTATATTTGTGAGTGAAGACCTAAATTCACTAGCGATGATCATGTGCTCTATTTCTGTTTGAAGTCTGGGGAGTGGTGGTTTTAATGAGGAACATGGCTACACCATCACACTGTACAGTCAAAAAGAATATTTCAGAACCATTTTGCTGCAGAAAGAAATACTAAGAAATGCCTTTATTTTCTTGTTCAGATATTTCATTACCTAACATTGCAACTGCAGGAATACACAGGTGTGACTTCACTTACCACTTATTACACAAACAGTATGTACAAACAGATACACATCAGACTATTTTCACACAAGGTTTGTTTGAGTCAAGTCAATCGTCCCCATCTTCAACACTGCTACTCTGCTTTCACACTTGTTTACTCTTGTTGGGAAAAGCAACGCTTTCTTGTAATGCTTCCCATATAAAGTGCAGCTGTTTACCACTATAATCAGGAAACACATTTTGAACTCTGCTGTGACATATCCAGGACTTTTGGGGAACAAGACACATGTGGACGGAGCCATGTGAGCATGACTGAAAGGAGCACATCCATTCTTAACTGTTGCTTACTGATCTTAGACCTTCAGGTGAACTGTATCACTTCTTGGGCCAAACCAAGGTTCAGAAAAAAAAACATACAATTTTGCAAATGTTTAGGCTGGTTCTGCACAATTCAACACAACCTATCAGCAGGGGTGATTGCTCTGAGACAACAAAGGAGGCCAAACTTCCCCTAAAATTTCATAGAAGAAATGGTAAAATATGCACTATTGAATATACAATAAGAATTTACATTGCATTAAATGTGCGCAAAGGATACATTTAACATCATGACTATGATGTTCAAATGTCAGCTGTGTATCACCAGTTTTTAAATGCTTGATACATACAATGTACACCTGTCATACATTCTCATGTCAGCACGGTGGACGCGGAGTCTCCAAGCATTCCTATGAGACAGCGCTGAGCAGGTTATTTCATGCAGCAAAGCGAGTCAGTCATTGGATAAATGCGACAAAATTGTCACTTCCAGGGAGGCTCAGCTTCCCTGGGAACTAATGGAGCGGAAGGCGGGAGAGGACGCTCGGTGTATGCATGATGATTGGAGGAATTGTCTAAAAGGCGGAACCCCTTTGTGATTGACAGTGCTTTTGAAATACACATAGGCATAATGGCATTTCAAGCTCAGTCCCATGCGAATATTTGCGAGTGGAGTTTTCTGACAGAGTGCCATCCGGAGTTCCTTATTTCCATATGTGAAATAGCTCATTTTCACTGTGTTAAACCCATCTGAGGTGTGTTTTGTGATGGTTCTATGGTGTGAGTGTGCTTCGAAAATGGATTCAATTAAATGTTCCTTTTATAAGTTACTGCCTCGCTACAATATGACACATTTTATGATGTAAACTTCAAGTGAGCTTCCCTGTTTGAAAGAGCAGCCACCACTGCTTCTGAGGAAATAAACTCTGAAGCTGTATTCAAACCAAATCAGGGGCCAACGCGTCAATACTTCTATTCATTTGAATGTGGGTTGTGTGTCTAGGCTGCTGTGGTGGGGCTAGCAAGGATGTTGAGAAGAAAAAATAAATAAAAATACCCAGAAGCCTTTGGACAAACACAACCCAAAGTCCAGCTTGGCCAATCGTGCATTCGCTGAGCAGTGTTGAAGATGTCACCAGTCTATGGGAACAAATATTAGTCACTTTTTCTTGTTAGATATTATAGTGAGAAAAATAAATAAATTTAAGTGCTTGTGTACTATCCAACGGTGGAAAACACTTGCTTTGTTTGTGTGTGCTCACACTTGTGAGATATCACGGTAATGATAATCAAATGGAATTCCGCAGATCTTTTCAGCCAACACCAACAAACGTACAGAAGACAACTACTCAGTCGCAGAGACTGGTGAGCGAGAGATGAGCTCTCTGTATTTGGTCTCCACCCTCCACTCTCCCTCCATTTATGTCTCACTGTCTTATTTCTGTAATCACTATCACTGTCATAAAATTTAAATTGTTAATATCATCAACTACTGTGGTGGGAACTGACATAAACACAGAGATGCATACCTGCTACAATCTGATGCTTAATCAAAGTAATGTATCTAATTTTAGCAGCAATTTCATAATTCTCTCAAATTGATAATAAATCATCAACATATCCTAATAAGCCAATGGCGCCAGGTGTCCACATATGAACACTCCAACATGGCTCAAACCATGTGCTCAACAAGAGTCACGCTGCATTGTTACTCTAGGTCCAGATATGGAATTACTGAACAGGCCTACCGGGTACAGGCCCAGAGGCCTCCCTGACATTCATTTGCCAAAGAGTCGCTCAAATTAACATGTGCCATTGAGAAATAGACTCAAAATAACCACAAAGAGAAACAAAAACACCACAAAGAGCCACAAAACAACCCAAAAATACATAAAGAGAGACAAAGTGACATCAAAGAGACACAAAAACATCCCAAAACAAACAAGATGAGCTCTAAGAGACAAAACAACCAAAAAATACACAAAAATACCATAAAGATGTACAAAATGAGACACATACATCCCAACATACACACAATGAGATCAAAGAAACACGAAATTGCCACAAAGAGATACAAAACCACAAAAACATGCAAAAATCATGACAAAGTCTGGTTGTCTTGCTTCCGTGTACGAGAAGCGGTGGGGCCTTTTGCATATCTGTGCCCAGGTGCCATTTATCTCATAATCTGCCCATGCGTAAACGTATAAAGGGTATGTCTATATCAGTGACATGGTGAAACACAGGCAATCACTGTGTGCTTCTGGCACAGAATCAGCTGAGCTGTGGCAGTACTGTGAGATAAACACACAAGAGGGAAAAGATGAGAGTGATAAAGGATTGGTTGAAAAATAGCATGGCTGGTGGGGGACAGCTTCTGCCAATAACTACAACAACAGGCCTGTCCTTCAACACTGTTCTCAACTAAATGGATATAAAAATAAACTAGAATTGCCACCTCATGCTTGTATGCCTTAGCAAACCCATCAAGTCACAGTTATAGTTTATATACATGTCTGTTAAAACATGGAGGCTTCACACACATCCTCCCCTTGGCAAAATGCTCTTTGGGCAGTACAAGGTTTCATACCCACTGACACCTGAATACATACACGCATAGTCACTCAAACACACTAACTCAGTGATGACAAACAAAGCAAGTAACTTTATTTCTGGTGTTATTCCACCTTTTGTGCCAGATCGCAGCTCCAATCATCTTTCAAAAGTCTCCACAGACTGACTCTCTCTCTCTCTCTCTCTCTCTCTCTCTCCCTCACACACACACACAAACACACACACACACACACACACACACACACACACACACACGCACACTAATTTTCTTTATGAAGGCTGGAAAATCTACATTTACATCTACATTTGTAGAGTATGTAATGTCTTCCTCATTGGTCACATGTTAAGATGATGTAAAATGTATCCAAAAAACCCACAGATTAGGGCAACATTAAATAATTTCCTTTTATTGTATATACAGAAGCCTGTATCGTGTATACAATACACATTCATTGTATGAAATCATGTTAGCTGCCATGTTGATGCTAGAGGATAAATTGCTTCATCGGCCGCCTTCAAAAGTCAGCAGTTTTTGTTATTTGTTCAGGGACACAGAAGAATTGCCTGCTAAACCTCTTTTACTTTTAGCAAACTGAAGCATGCTAAATGGTCCCTTTGGATCATGTCAAATGAGGAAACCAGTAAAAATATACCCACATTTTCTTTATATTGATGGAAAATTACAACATTTTCAAACACAGCAGGCTGTTGGAACTGAAAATCACCACTAAATATTCATGCAGACATGCTTTGGATCACAAAATGCTAAAGAAAATATCCAATAAATGTCCAGCATGTTCCTCTTAACTTTATTTAAATGCCCCTGAATCGCTATTATCTCATTCAGCTTTTTCTTATGAGCTTTAGGAAAATACATAAACACCTAATTTTGGTTTTAGTTATTTTACAGAGAGATTTTATCTATTTTATTTTATTTTGTTTTATTTTATTTTTTTAAGTAGGCTAGTCTCAATACTGAAAGATGTCACATTGTTCTGAGTCCCAATTTATGATTAGCGATATGAAGTAAAATTTGATAAAGTTGTGGAATTGCATTTTGATTATTGCCTTTTTTAGTCATGACTAAGCTATTTGATGTTATAAAGAAGTACTCAGGATTTGAAACCAATTTTTTGGGACTCAAATCCTGTAAAGTAAGTACTTCATGTGTTCCATCATATGCAGATTTTTATGATGTATCTTGTGCCATTTTGTCAAAAACATGAAGCGTTTTGTGTGTGAAAGTTAAAAGCAGGTTTTCATTACCTGTGTTAACAATTTACATGTTAGGCACTAATGTAAATTGTAACACCTTCAAATGTAGGTGCAACCAGTTTTCCCATGATTTTGGGTGGCAAGATCACATCTCGTTTTCTGTTGATGCAAAGCTGAAGCAGAATTTGGTGGCATGGCTTATGCTTGATGTAATTTATATAAAGAGTAGTAGAATGCACTGAAGTCATCACTGATTTCTGTTGGGCCAGTACACAGTTCACCAGTAATGGACTCAATAGGGTATATTGAGATATTGCAGATTGCAATCAGATGAAACTTCTCCCATGTGCCAAGTGTGAACTCCCTGTCAGGATTTCTTCATTGCTCATTGTTAAGGAGGTTTTACCAGGAGCCGAATGATCCACAGAGGTCTCTTCCTCTCCAAGACAAACAGACTAGGTCATTAAAACCAATAAGAACACCGAAACATTAAGTAGTTTAATGTTACAAAGCAGTGTTCCTCTGCCCATCTGCTACAGGCTGCTAGCCCAGCACCTGCTAATGTGCGCTCACCTTTTCTCTCTTATACCTTTAGATCCAGAAATTCAGGAAGTCTTTGCAAGAAGTCAAATTATCAGCAGAAGTCTCTTCCTCTCCAAAAACAAGGAGACCAGGTCATTAAAACTGACAAAAATACTTAAAGCTATGGTCTACCTTTGGAAAGATTGATTATTATTATTAAAATCATTCAGATGATGGTTATGGCCCAATAGTGCTAGCTACACAATGTGAAGAGCAAAAGGAACCAAAAAAATCCATTCTCTTTGGCGGCTGCAGGCCTGCAAAGGCCAGTCAAGGCAAGGCAAGGCAAGTTTATTTGTAGAGCACAATTCGTACACAAAGTAATTCAAAGAAATTGACCAATCACAGCCATCCGGCCCGTTACTCCTTAGTAAACATCGGGTTATCGCTTGACCGATGGAGAAAGCTCTGGTAAGATCTGGGCCTGAAAAATGATGCTGATACAGCGGATATAACCTGGTGAGGCAAAATAAATTAGCATATGAAGATATAAATATCTTGATAACTGATAACCCAAAAACATACTGCCTCCAGCCACCGCTATTGGCACTGCTGAGGGATGAAAACACTGAATCTGAATATGGGAGTTAATGTCTTTCTAAGGTGATCTATGATTTCTATTGTAAACTTAGGGATGTGACAGTTTGCATCTGCTGATGTTAATTTTGTGGAGGCCTCATGGGATGCAGGCAGCACTTAGTCAAGTGGCAACAACATGGGAAAGAAGGTGAAGCATTAAGGAGCCAAAAAACTAAGCTTCCCATCTGCCAGCTCAGAAACAGTAATAGAAATCCCCATTTTTCCCTGTGAAACATCTGTTGAGTCAGACTAAGTAATCCCAGACGCTGTGCCTCTCTCCACTCAAACCACACAGAGGAGCAACAATTGTGAACTCCAAGCGCACATGGTGATGAAGCTGACAGTCATCTCCTCCATCCTCCCAGCCCAAACAGCCATACTGGCAGACAGAATCCCTCCTACCCCTCCTCCCAGCAACAATATTTCTAAACAAACCACCGCTTATCGACAACAGTGCACAAAAATTGATATGTACACAAACAAATGCAAAACAGGGAGCCAGCGCTTGCAGAATAATAGCAGACAGACAACAAGAGAGAGAGGCAGTGAGAGTGCTGAAAAGGAAGCTGTTTCCATTGATTGTTCCGCGGTTTTGTTAATGAGTCCATAAAAGTGGCTGCAAGTGTTTTTACAGCGAGGCCCGGGAGAAAGAAATGACATGCTGCTCTTTGTCATCAGGGACACATGAACTGCTGAGAGGGACATAAAACAGTCAACAAATCAAATGCTGGTCACTTAGAAGCACACAAGAAAACATCAGGAACTTTTTCACAATCTCCACCAACAGTCAACAACACCAGTCAACTCAGCTATTATACTCCATGTCTAATTAAACCAGATTTGATTTTGAATTCTTATGTTGCAAGCTGCTTTGCCCAATGACCCCATAGTGTGCAATACGGCACATCTCAAAGGCAGTTGACAGACAATCATTGTTACCACTGTTGTCTTTGTTTTACATACTGCATGTAAATCACCACTGAGTGGATATTACAGAACATGGAGAAACGTTGCATCTCATGTTCACATCAACAACAGTCTCTGCAGATACTCCAATCTGCTTCAACTGAAGCCTATGAGACTGATCAATTCACTGTTGTGTCTCCTGTTGAGTCTCACACTGGTTTAGCAGACTTACAGATCAGGGTTCAGTGTTCAACTCCCATATACTCATATTCAGTATTTTTATTCCTCGGCAGTGCCAAACTGGCAAACGCACTATTTCAAGAACATCTTGATAGAATTTCTGAGCAAATGTTTATCTGGACTCAACAATGAAATAATTAGATTTTGGGTGTCATAGGTCAAAGTTTAAGGTCACCATGGCCTCATGTGTCTCATTCTGGTAAACATGGAAATTATTTCAAATTTTGTCCACTCAGCGATTAACTGATTCGATTTCTGATTAGATGTCTTGATTTTCTGTAGAAACTATAATCCAACCCAAAGCCAACTGTGAATTCCTCAGTGAAATAAATTAATCATCTCCCATGTTCTATGACAGTGTGCCAGCTCTTGAGCCTTTCCGCAAGTGCACACCAAATTTCACTGCACATGTGTTGTACCCAAATGATATGATGTGAAATGAAACAGTGACTTCTCCTGTTTTAAACCTCCTTGGGTTTTGGTTGGAGCTCTAAAAATCACATAAGGCACTTTGATTGTAAGTAAATATCTGTTATTTATAAATGGATGATCAAGTTAAACAGTCTTCATCCGAATAAAGTGCACTGGCACAGGTGCTCAATTTAAAAATGATCAAGAGATCATGTGACATGGGTCACATGGTATGTTAGTAGTGCATACTTGAAAGAAACCACATGAAAGACATGATAAAAATAAAAGAGAAAATCACTGGCACACACATATAATATCATAAAATGAAGTGAAATCACAAAATGATTAAATTACTGTCAAACTGACAATGCTTCAAATATGAATGTTGTTGCAAAGAAGCTACAAATTCTAAAACATGGATGCGTCACAATTTTTTTAAGAGGGGCATCCAAGATTAGTGGCACCAATTCAATATCTGACCAAATGCCCCCCCTTCTCTTCCTGAGATATGACATGAACAGAGTTGGGTATAACTCGTTACAAAGTAACGCATTAGAATACTTTGATTACTTTTTGCAGTAACGAGTAACCTAACGCGTTAGTTTGCTGTTTGAGTAATCAAGCATTTTCAAACAAGACATCAGTTACTTCCGTTACTTTTAGAACGCTGCTCCTTCAGCTCCGAAACAGCAACAACTGTCTTTTGGTTCTAATAATGGAGATAATGTTAAACCTATCAGTCCAAAATAAGTCATGAAGCTTGTGGCTAGCTACGTGGTAGAAGAAATGCTGTCGTTGTCTACGGTGGAGTCTAAATAGGTGGAGGAGGACTCGCTGACAGACAGGTCAGACTCAGGAGGACTTGCATTATGCCTGGTACATGCTACACAACTTTTCTGCCCATTCTTACAGTCACTATGTCACATTACATGATTGTGGAGTCATAAAATCGTGCCATGACTTGGCCGACAGACATGACACACTATACGATGGTACTCACCAATTATCCCTGGTCGTCTTTCACCTGAAAGTGTCAGCAGATGGCAGGAGCTACATTTGAAGTACCGCACATAACATTCAAGCTACTGTATCTTCCACAACCAAGTTCATACAAATGTTTCACAATAAAAGCCTGTTTAGTAAATGGAGGGATTCTCTCAGCTGAGGTTATAACGAGCTTTTAATCTGAAGGAAAATCAGGAAGTGTTGAGTTTGAAATGACGACGTGATATGCTAACTTAACAAAGACAACGGGAGCGGATAAAAAGTAAATATATAAAAACACAGAGTGATTAATAAATAATGGACCGTCTATAATGTAGTTTGTTTCAAATTAAGCTGGGACTCTCTGCAGTTGTGGTGAGTAAAAGGCCCGCCGCTATTTGTTAATGTTATTACTTTATGTCCGACCGTGAGGATGTACCATTGTTTGCTAGCTTGATGCTAATGACAGTAACGTTAACTCAGCGGGTTGACAAAGTGCCTCTGCTGTTTCACACCATCATTTCCCCCTTTTACTCTGTGTGCTAACATCCCTAGAGGAAATATTAAAAACGCTGGGGTGTTGTTGTCATACAGTTGTCTGTAGCAGCAGATCGTTCTGTGTTTCTACTGGTCAAAGTGACGGCTGTGATGGGAGAATTGGATCTCAGTGAAGGGCAAGTGGCTTAGCGCCCTGTGGTCCATTGCCCAATAGTAAATGTAGAATACTCAAAAGTACTTTAAAAGTGCTTGAGTTACTTTTCTCAGGGAGTAATGTTGGAAGTACTTTACTCAGGAAGTAATGCAGTAAAGTAACTGGTTACTTTTTTTTTTATAAAGTAACAGAGTAAAGCACTTTGATTACTTTTAAAGTAACCCTTACCCAACTCTGGACATGAATAATGGCCAGAAAAGTGTTTTTGCAGAACTTTATGATGTCACAGTTGACCTTTGATATTGGATATAAACTATCACCACTTCATCATTTTATCTTATTATACATATGTGTGGAATTGTGTCATAATTAGTGTATGAATTCTTGGGTTCTGGCCAAAAACACACTTTGTAAGGTTTCAGTGAGCCAGACCTCTGACCACCAAAGTCCAGTTCATCCTTGGGTCTAACTGGATATTTGTACCAAACGTCCTAAAATTCTCTGAGGGCCTTCTTGAAATATTGTGTTTATGTAATGAGAATGAGATGGATATAAGATCACACTGACTTTTGACATTTGACTATTAAAATGGAATCAGTAAATTCTTGTGTCCAAGTGGATATGTGTGTCAAATCTGAGGGAATTCTCTCATGGTGTTCTGGAGATATCTCATTCACAAGAATGAGACAGACAAGATCATAGTGAGCTTTACCTTTAATCTTTGACCACTAAAATTGAAACAGCTCAACCTGGAGTCCAAGTAAACATTTGGAGCAAATTTGAAGAAATTTCCTTACTGCGTTCTAAGATACCGTGATTACAAGAATGGGATGGATGGACAGACAACCCAAAAACATACAGCCTCCATCCACAGCTGATGCTGGTGAGGAGGCAAAATAGTCAGCTAGTTTACAATAAAGGCAGGCCCCCAATAAATTTCTATATCTATATCTCATATATACATATTCAAATATATATACAAATTCATGAATGTCAATGGTTTTGGCATTGCAATAATGTTGCACCTCTGCTGCCAAACTTTAAATGCAATGTGCAGGATCATAATCCTATCTAAAGTGCATGGATCAGTCAGTGGTTGAGTTGCAGCTTCACTCATTAGCTGTCAGCCGAGACACTTTGCTTTTACATCCTGTTGAGTGTGTGTGTGTGTGTGTGTGTGTGTGTGTGTGTGTGTGTGCGCGTGTGCTGCCAGTAGCTCTTGTCGTTCCCTCTCTGCCTGTCATCAGATCAAACCCAGCGCCACTGTCACTGTCTCTCTGTGTCCATCTATTTCTGTCTGTCTCATCTCTTTGTCTATATTAATCTAAATCCAGCTTTTCCTCTCCACCTTCCCACATCTCTTTATTTCTTGCAGTTTTACTCCCACATTTTATTTTCAAGTTATTTGTATTATAAATTGGGCTCATGTTGCACTGTTATGTAGAGCAGTGCATGTTTTCAACAAAAAAAAAAATCTATTTTCATCTTAGTGTATCTGTGTTGGTTTGGGAAAAAAACACACTTTGTATTGCCGCCTGGCAACGTTCTGTCTTATAAACGGTCCTCTTAAAACCGTACGTACTGCATCCGCTGTATGCACAGACTTAAACAGCATCATTCTACCTCCATCTCTGATTCTCTCTGTCAGCTGACTGAAACTAACTCATTAGGACCTCATAACTTCATTTGATCTCCAGTTCTCTACTTATTTTGTAGAATGGAGATGCCATCTTTTAGTGTTAGGGCCAGAAAAACACCTTGAGAAAAATAACTAGAAAACACTATGACAAGTGGGATCAGATCAGGGCAGCTATACAGGCAGCTCTACAGAATTAACAGCTCATAACTGTCATATTTCATTAAAAAAAATCTGAAGTGCTCCTTGTAACCACTACTGCAGCTTCTGTGTCAACTGAAACTGACCTTGGTAGCATGAATGCATCACTACTTACCATTCACTGGTTAGAGGAAAACAAAACAAACATTGCTTTACAATGGACCTCGTGCATCATTTCTTAGTTTTATCCTATGATACTTTTTGGTGAAAGTTTGTCATGATGAATGTATGAATTTTTGAGTTATGGACAAAAAATGTTTTGTGAGTTCACAGTGAACTTGATCTTTGACCTCGACATTCTTATCAGTTCATCGTTGAGCCCAAGTGGACATTTGTGCCAAATTTGAGTAGAATTTCCTCAAGGTGTTTTTGAGATATCGCATTCACAAGAATGAAACGTACGCACAGTCACAGTGACCTTGAACTTTGACCTAGGGCCACCAAAATCTAATCTGTCCATCATTAAATCCAATGGAGACCTTTGGAAAAAAATCACTTAAGGTGTTCTTGAGATTTACCATTTATGAGAATGGTATGAATGTACAGACAGATGTATGGATGTACAGATGTATGGAAGGACAACCTAAATACATAATGCCTCTGGTCACAGCTATCACCAGCACAGAGACATAGAAATACATATTTATACAAGCACTTTTAGAAATATGAGACTTGATCCAAAGAATGAAACATGAAATGAAATAAATCAAATTAGCTCACTTCATTGGCTTATTGTTGCATTTGTATTCGTTAAAGTACAATTCAGAGTCAACAGCTGACATAATGACTTGTTACAAGAGCCGCACCATGTCTGTGCTCAATCCAAATGCTTCAGACAGAGTACATCAAGAATACTGACAAAAAATGTCAGAAATGTATGGGTCTGTATTCTCTGTCTGCCTTTCCCTTCTTTTTACTTCATTCTCTCCATTTCCTCCTCTCTACTTTGGCGTTAATTTCCTTGTTGCTTCACTTGACTGATGATTGAACGCCACCGGGTGTTCAGAGCAAATTTCACACGTGGTCGGGACCGGGTAACCAACTGGAAAATCCGTCTTCAATCTACCTCGCGTCTTCATTCCATTTCCTCCCTGTCCTCTTATTCCTATCCTCCGCTCACTCACACCTCTTCATTTCTGTCCAGCTTTTTCTTTGTCTGCAGCATCATTTCTTCCTCTCCTTCCTGCATCCTCCCTTCATACTTAGTCAAAAATGTGCTGGTATCCATAATGTCTACTGTCTGTTCTGCATACACACATATACACAACCTCACTCTCATATTATTCTTTGCTCTAAAGCGCACACATCAACTAATAATCATTTTAATAATTTGGACCTTTTCATCATATCTTTGAATCATATTTCTGTTTTACATGACCAGAATTTCAAGTTATGATTTAAATGTGTTTATAACGCTCATAGTTCCTCCCTTATCTGTACTTTGCTGTTTTTGGGTTTTTTTTTTAAGTCATTTCTTTTGCTGCTGTGCCCTGCAGAGATCAATAAAGTTTTCATCTTATCTTTTTGCACCCTCTCAGCTCCTGCTCTCCACTCCACTTATACTCCTCCTCCTCTCCTCTTTCTTTTTACACCTTTAATCAGATCACCCACCCCCCACATTTCTCCCACTTATTTACTGTTCTCCTTTTCTGTGTGGCTCTTCATGACGTCCTTATCCGTTTTCTCTTTTCACTTTCTATTTAATCAACTTCTATCCTTTTGTCTTTTATCGGCACTATTACTTTATTTCTTCATTTGTCTCTCTCCATGTCTCTCCTCCTCCTCCTCCTCTTCTCATTCTTTCTCCATCCTCTGCCCCCTTCTCTCTTACCTTCGTACTTTTTCATCTCCTCTTTCCTCCCTCCATCCCCTTCTCTTTTTCCTCAATTCCTTACCCTCCTTCCAATTTCCTCCTGCTGTTTTCCAGCTAACTGCATCTTTTTTACCCTTTCCTCATCCTTCTCTTCAACTCCCCCTATTTCACCTCCTGGCCGGGGCAAGAGTGCTGTGGCGGCGAAACAAATCCCTGCTGAATCCCCTCAGTCTGAGTCACTGTTCTAATGAGCTCAGATCAGCCACGGCAGCCTGCAGCCACACTGCTGCCATTTCACTGACGCTCAATGACAGCTATTAAAGTGACTTGTGTATGTGTGTGTGTGTGTGTGTGTGTGTGTATTGTGGGGGGGGGTGTTGCACATGTATGTGTGTGTGTATAGCAAACATACTGATTTGCATGTGTGTGAAGACAGTCTAGAAGATGTTTATTAAGTTAAAGCTGTTGCTACAAAACTGGAGAATAAATCAAAATTAAAAAAAGACTACACCATTTAACAGATGATTTAGAAACCACACTCATCCACAAAGATAAAATTTATAAAACTGTAAAATCAAGAGCTGAAAGTTCTTTAAACCCACCAACATATATGCAGGACATTGTTTAAAAAC
Source organism: Epinephelus cyanopodus (assembly GCA_026686955.1). NCBI lineage: Eukaryota > Metazoa > Chordata > Actinopteri > Perciformes > Serranidae > Epinephelus > Epinephelus cyanopodus. The sequence continues at coordinate 39,709,989 of CM048920.1, forward strand.
CATGGATTTTTTTTTTTTTTTTTTTTTCAAATGCATCTTGGTCATTTTTTGCCTTTATTTGACAGTACAGATAGAAGAGAAACAGATGAAAGGATAAAAAGGACTGCATGTCAGAATTTAACCAAGGTCTCTGAGAAGGACTCAGCCTGTAAGGGGCATAAGCACAGCACACAACAGGTGAGCTACCACAACCCCATTTGCTCACTCAGTCTTCTTTGGAAACAATTTACACATTCAATAAATTGTCACATGCACGTTAAAACATTAAAGGGATAGTGCACCCAAAAATGAAAATTCAGCCATTATCTACTCACCCTAATGCCGATGGAGGCCCTGGTGAAGTTTTAGAGTCCTCACATCCCTTGTGGAGATCGGTGGGGGGAGCAGCTAGCACACTTAATGGCTGACGGCGCCCCAGACTAATGTCCAAGAACACGAAATTGAAACCACAAAATATCTCCAACATGCTCATCCGTAGTAATCCAAATGTCCTGAAGCCCCGACATAAAAAGTTGTTTAGAAAAACATCATAGGAACTCTGTTTTTAGCCTCACTGTAGCCTGTAGCTCTGACTGCTTCTCAGTCCTCCGCGCTCACGTGTGCGCGCTCAGGGTGATCGGTGATGCACGGTCTCTGAAGAGCAGCAGTCTCGTCAGTACTGATGTCCAGATTCTCAGGTGCAGGCATCGCCAATTCCCAGTCTGAGCAGCAAAGACTTTCTGCAGCTGGCTGGGGGTTAGGCTCATGAGCTGCGGCAGCTGCTTCACCCAGTAGCCTGAGTTCCGCGTCCGTATACTCGCGCTCAAACAAATACGGCTCAACAAAGAAATGCTGTTCCTCCTCAATTTCAAAGTCTTCAGACATGTTGGGCTGTAGACCGTAGTGCAAATTATCTTTTATCTACTGTGGCTACTGTTGTCTCTCCTTGTGGTGCACGTGTCACGTGATGTAAACACGGGTAAGCAAAGCTCATTCCTTCGCTGGTCTCATGCAAGCGCGCACACCTGAGCGCTGAGCACAGAGAAGCAGTCAGAGCTACAGGCTACAGTGAGGCTAAAAACAGAGTTCATATGCCATTTTTCGAAACACCTTTTTATGTCGGGGCTGCAGCACACTTGGATCACTAGGGATGAGCAGTATGGAGATACTTTGTGGATTAAATTTTGTGTTCTTGGACGTTAGTCTGGGGCGCCGTCAGCCATTAGTTGTGCTAGCCGCTCCCCCCGCTGATCTCTGCAAGGGATGTGAGGACTCTAAAACTTCACCAGAGCCTTCCTCAGCATGAGGGTGAGTAGATAATGGCTGAGTTTTCATTTCTGGGTGCACTATCCCTTTAAGGAGAAGACTTAGGGATTTTTTTTGTGTAACTGATTTTATCTCAAGGAAACCTTATCTTGGACATGAAGGAAAATCTTAACTTAAGGTGCTTTGTGGAACTGGGCCCTTTATCGTGCTATCCCTTTCACCAGAGCGTTCCTCAGCATGAGGGTGAGTAGATAATGGCTGAATTTTCATTTTTGGGTGCACTACTCCTTTAAGCACACATTTTAGATGTGACAATAAAATATATTTTCTAGCTTTAAAGCCTCTCAGAGTCAGGCCTTAAATGGTAGAGTTTTTGGAATGATATGCAGAACATTGTAATATAACAAAACATAAAATAAGATGAGTTAAACTTCATTGATCTGACACTAGCATGGACTTCTAACATATATCAGAGGTTTCTAATTACTGTAAGTTGTATTGCATAAGTCTAAAAAGTCACAGTTCAGCAGTAGCCTTCAGCAGGGTTTGTACTTCTGACAAAGACGAATCAAAGTTAAATGCTGCAGCATTCACATGAATTTCCACTCAGACCTGACTCACAGCTCAGAAACAAACATTTACATGTGAAGTCAGTGACAGCAATCTTCATCACATATTCAGAAACACACTTAGAGACACAAACAAATGTAACCTGCCTAGAACTTAAACCCATGGGGAGATACATGGAAGATCTGGAGATGTGTTCTTAACTAACAAACTAATGTGCAACCACTGGTCTGCCAGATACAACAATTTGTGATAGTCCTGTACAACAATTAGAGCATCAATGGTTTTTTTTTTTATTATTATTTAATGTGGGACACTGCAAGCTCACTATTCCAACCTAATGTCACTGGACTGTAAAATTTCCAGGGACATCAGGCTGGCTCCACCAAGCAGTCCAGTACGGTTCAGTTCAGTTCAGTACGCATTTCTTCTGTTTCCACTGTGAAAAGTTTATGATGGTACAGATGGGACTGTCCCCATTTTAGGTCACCCCTCTGTTCAGATCTGGTACTAAAAGGTAGAGCTAGGAACACTGCAGTCTGTTGATCAATAAAAGACAGTCACTCTTGCTAAGGGCTGAGTTGTGGCTGGTTTTAAGCTTATGTAACCACTGTTCATACTGTGGCAAGTTTCACTATACACATATGATTATTGTCACATACATATACTATATTAATATATACCTACAACATATTGTACCACAATAGCCGTAATTATTATTAGAATATTATTACTTTCATTAATGTTGTTGTAAGCTATACTGTCATTACTGTCTGTCTGTCTCTCTCTCTGTTCTTCTTTCTGTCTCATTGTGTCATATGAGTAACTGTTAATTTATCATGTTGATCTGTTCTGTACGTCATCTATTGCACGTCTGTCCGTCCCTCCTCAGTTGCTCTTCCTGAGGTTTCTACCATTTTTTCCCCTCGTTAAAGTTTTTTTTTTGGGGAGTTTTTCCTTATCCACCGTGAGGGTCCAGAGGACAGACGGTGTTGTATGTTGTATTTTGTAAAGCCCTCTGAGGCAAATTGTGATTTGCTATGCAAACCTGCTATTTTCAATATCCCATGGATAGACTCTCACTCCAGCCTGTTGTGAATCCCTGTTCTGTGGACGATAAATGAGGTGCACACTTCCTTCAGTGTCACCAGTGATGAGGAAAGAGTGCTGGACAGAGTAGTGAGTGACAACAAACTTGCCCACATTGAAAGTACTGTTCCCAGTGAAAACACTAAACAGACCTGGGGTCTCTGTACCAGGTCTGAAGTTTTGGTTCCAGAGGTACTATACCTAGAGTGCTGGAAATGGGGTTTATGTTAAAGCTACACTATAAAGATTCTTTTACATAAACAATGGATCAAATTTGATCAAATATTCATAAATCCAAATTTTCACCTGCTATTCCCCATCAGTGTTTGCTCAGTGTTTGCTGAGTTGTAAACGCTGATGAAGAATGATCTTTAATGCTGAAATGCATCAAATGACTATGTAATATGAAATGTGTCACTCATAGTGATGAGCCCAGAGACTCTGCAGAGCCTCTTTTAGCTAACTGCTTTGGTTTTCCAGCCCACTAACACAGCTCTCATTAATCTCAATTCTGGCTGCATAGAGAGTAATTTTTCATCACAAAAGCCCCGAAAACGTACTGTTCTTTATCTGACCAACAAAAAAACAACAGACTGACAAAGTTAGTGAATGGCTGGTGAACATAATGGGGCATTTAGCAGCTGGGGAGAAAGTCCTCTTTTTCCTCAAGAGGTGTAGAGACCAAACCAGAGTGAAATAAGAGTGAATATCAGCCTTATATTCATCAGGTGGACACAAACACAATTCCAAGTGAACACTAATGTTGTTCTGTGTCTGCTGGATGAGTGAAGTAGTAGTAGCCTAAAACAATTAAAGCATAGACCGCGGAACCGGGGGGGCCAGGGGGGCCACTGGGACCCGGCGGGATCCAACGCAAATAGTAATAGTCATTTTGATCCACACTCAACCAGTTGGTGGTAATGGGCCAATTCGCTGTTTGCCATTAAACAGTAGAAGAAGAAGAAGAAAAATCTGTAGCCTAGCGACAGGATGTCAACACAGGAACTTGGTGCTCATGCATGAGCGTTTCCACTCCATATTTATTCATAAATGGACGAATATGCCCTGAACCAGCTTTCATACCAATTTGCCGCTTGCTCCACCTGTCTGTCTATCTGTCTGTATGTCAGCTCCATCTGTCATGAGACAAACATGAAAGAAGACGTGCAGTGTATTGTGTTTCACCGGCGACGAGCTGTCATTACGCGCGACTGTTACACACGGCTGCGCGCTCTTTATAACTCACTGTGAACCTATGTTGCATAATAAAGATTTGCCCTTCATAATTTTTAACCGCTCCCTCAGTAACTTCATCCTGGCGCCGGGCTTGCCATAACCTCAATCACTGCGTGATTAGTATATAAAGGTAGAAAAATAAATAAAATACAGAGGAGGAGAAAAGAATATGGAACAGCCTTTATTTCATTAAAAATTAAATGAAAACAATGAAATAGGAGCGCTATTCCTGACCAGTGCGTCAAAAGACATGCAGGCCAGGGAACGAAACAAACAACCCCATGAATCTATTTATTAATAGCCTATAAAATGACATGTTTTCTCCTTCGGGACAGGAGAAGACACAGAATCAATGCATCTCTGAGTTTTGCGGGAGCAGGCGTTAATGGTCAGAAATTCAGTGGGAGCTGGCAGGAGCAGGATGTAGAAAACAGCCCTGCACAGGGCTTTACTCAGGCTTTTATTCATATAAAATAGTTTGTCAAAGTTGTAGCCTATCTGTGTTTTTACGAGCCAAGTCACCACACACCTTCATTCACTCTCACCAACTGCTGCTGACAAATAAAAAACTCCCACTGACTGCTGCATTTTGATTTGATATTGGTGTGCCTATCAAGTGCATTGTTTATCAATACGTCCTGCGTGAGCGTTGCCAGCTAATGGCGGGCAACTGCGCTGGCTGCATCTGGGAAAATGAAGAGACAGAAGTTGATATATGATTTTTTTCAAGTAAACACTGTGGCCTCATCTGTGCCTTTATGTATAAATAGGCTTGGCCTGTTGTGTGTGAATGTTAGAGTGGGATCAGAGGGGTTAATCTGAGCAAGCACGTGTTCGTGTTCATGCGTGTACTGTAGATGTGACTGTGTGGCGTCGGAATAAAAAAAGTGTTCCGCAGCGTTATTTAATACATCAGTAATATTTCAGTAATGTTTCAATGCATATGCCCCCCACCCACTCTTCGTGACTTGAAATTATGGCCCCCCTTGTTCAGATGCGTTCCGCGGTCCATGAATTAAAGAACACTGAAACCACAAGGGATCACTAAAGACCTAAAATGCCAAAAGGTACAATATACCCAGATTAGAATGCATTGATTTGTAGAATAATAAATAAATTATTTTAATTATTTATTATCAAATAATAAATTCTGTATTTATTAATTTAAAACACAGGGTTGCCATAGTTGCCTCTTTACTGACCTCACAAAATGACAATAAAATGATAGAACAATAGGAAATGGAATCGCCAGAGGCCTCATGATAAGATATTATCACAATACATAAGTCACAATACAATATTACTGTAATTTTTAACAAGATGTTGATTATCGGATTAAAATATATTGTGATATTTTGGCATTTAATGCCTTTTTTCAACTGCAAATTTTGTTCTCAAAGGAAAACTTGTCAACATCTGTTTTATGCAATGAGATAAAGCTTTCTATCTATTCAACTGACTTCAATCTTTCGTTGCAGCCACATGTATCTAGTGGACCCAAAAACCAATGATGATATTATTCTAGTGGGCTGCCAAAAGTTTAATTTGTATTTGCTAGATTTATAATTTATATTATAAAAAAAAATATTTCTCTTGTCCATAGTGAAGGTTAGCCTGTGACTTATAGTGCAGCTCTCTTAAGCACAGTAGTAGACAAAAAGCATACCATAGTTACCATAGCAACATAGAATGTTTACATAAATGTGCAAAATGAATAGTGCCAAAATTACTGCCTCCTTTAGAGGGGTCAATTTTAGCCGCTGGTGCTTATGGGTATAAATGACCTTTATTGTTTTGTTTTATTTCTTTTAATTTGGCTTTATTTTCACAATTTTCAACAATACAGGGTGCTACAAAACACTTTCAGGAAAAGTGCTCAGCTGGGAACCATGAGAATTCTACTGAAGCACTGTTAAGTGCAACACACACCGCTGCCGTACGCCGCGCGTCAAAATGCCCGCCTCCATTATATTCTATGAACCAACACACACTGGCGCAGGCCGACGCGCTGCGCCGCTCTGCTTCAGCCCACTGCTGTATTTCCAGTGCAGCCGGCGCTGCGAGAAAAGCCTTTTATGTACATCTCGTCTCGTAGGATCAACTCCGGTTGTTTCAAATTTTTAATAAGACAACTTTGATAAGAAGCTCACCCGTGAAATTCACGTTGTTGTTGCCTCAAAGTTTTTCCTCTTCTTCTTCTGTTACTAGCAGTTGGCAACCATTGGCAACTAGTGTAGGTACGGCCACCTAGCGGGCTGGGGTGGGAAATACATGTTGATGGTGTGTGTTGGGGGGCGGCCCTTGACGGTGTGTTGCACTTTACATGCAATCAAACAAAAACAACCAACCAAACAAACAAACAAAAAACAAACAAACAAAAAAAGACATGGGGAAATGTAAACTTCTGGAGTTTTAAATAATGGGGCTGTACCCAACTCAGAATTATAACAGTTAAATCAGATTTGGCTGTTCAACAGGAATATTCAACGATTCCTTTTTTTTTGTCTTTGTAGAGTTTTAAAGCTTGAACTGGTTCAGCGGGACTTTCAATTTACAGCAGCATTCACAGCACTAACAGTGGATCAGAAATGCACAACATTTTTTTTGCAGACACTAGATATCAAACAAAAGCCAGAGACTGTGTCGTATTAAGTTGCTGTGAGCTGTAAATTCACCACTTCCAAACAGTGTCATAGCCTATATTTTGTATGATATTTTAAAAATACAGCATGTTCAATCAAAATTTGTTGTAGTGTTTCTTCCAGAATTTGACTTTTTGTTACAGGTTAAATTTAATTTCTATATCATTTTCCTCTGGGATGTCTAATTTAGGTGTCACATTTACAGGTTAAACAGTTTCCAGGTATAGAAGAGTTAATTGTCTTTTCCCTGATTGAGTGACTGACCAGAGATGTATACATTTATGGACCAAAAAGTTTAGTAACAACACTGCTGCAGTTTTCAAACCCATCCAAGTGAAAGCAGTGACACTTAACCACAGTTAGATAATGTATTGAGAGATTGCTTTAATAAAGAAGAGTCAGCATGTGGAGGCAGCCAGTAGGTGTAGTGATTATCTGAGAGGGCAGTCGGGGGAAAACTAAGGGCCAATCATTTCATCCTGGCTTGTCACCACACAGAACATAGTGTTATTTTAAAGAGAGGCTGAGAGAGGGATAGAACAGAGAGAGAGAGAGAAGGAGAGAGAGCATAAGGGCTCACAGGAGACTTATGGCTTAGTCAGTCACCCAGCTAAACACTCCATCAGCCTGCGCTTTAGTCAGTCTCATCCATATCCTCCTTCTATTTCCCATCATCCATCCATCCATCTCTCCACTCGCTGCCGTTGTGTGATAAATCCTCGCAACATCACAGCATTTTAGCCACCCCTCCATCCCTTTGTCTGTCCTATTTTAAGCATCTCATCTCACCTCTGTGATACACACACACACACACACACACACACACACACACACACACGGCTTGTGGAAGGGATTTATTGAAGAGGTGCTTATGACTGTTTGAGGGATGTGCTTAGCTTGCAGGTCAGTCCAGCTTCAACCTCTCACTGGTCTGTGAGAACCAGTCAGCCTGAGAATATGATGCTTGTGTGTGTGTGTGTGTGTGTGTGTGTGTGTGTGTGTGTGTGTGTGTGTGTGTGTGTGAGAGAGACAGAAAGAGAGAGAAGGGAAGGACAATAGCAAGATGAGTGAGGGAGAGGGGAGAGGAGGATGAGCTCCTCTGACAAAGTCCACTATAAATAGTTTCACATCACAGTTGTACAATTACCTCTGTGTCCATAAAGGGAAGTTTACCAGGCTTCAATAATCCAGCTATAATCTCCTCAGTGTGCATGATGCTGTTGGCTCTGGGACACTTAAATCATCAGTGAAGTTTTCTTATGGATTTCTTACTAACCCAACATCATTGCCAGAAGAGAACATTTTCATTTTCTTTTTTTTTTTTTTTTTACGCCAGATTCCAAAGTTTTTAATGGTGAAAGGTCATGGTTACGGTTAAAAACTAGTATTACCTCCTCACAGGTAAGGAAAACCAGTTAAGTTGCAGTACAGTAGTGCAGGATGTACAGTTAACATTCATGACGATGAGTTTGAAGCATCAGTGTCTGGATGGGCCTGCCATCAGGGGGGTCAAAGGGTACAGATGACCCTGTCTCAAGACCAAGGGGAGGCCCATGAAAGGTCTATTGTTGACCTTTAAATGGGATCAAGTATAACAATTAAATGTGTTAATCACGAAAAAATATTACATTAAAAAAATGAACACTGATTGATTGTTTATCAATTCCGCAGTATCCTTTGACTCGGTGCATCATTGAAGGCCACAGTGGCCTTTTCACATGATGGAGGCAGATGAAACGACACTGCTTGGTCCCGTGAATGGAACATTTAAAAAAACGCCCCAATGGAACTGTTCATAGGAGCACTTTTCTCTGCAATTTATGCTTTAAGGAATATTTGTATCATCAGTCTACTGCAAGCCTGAAATATCACCTCAACATAAAGCATTTAGCAGAGAACCCGGAGGTCCGAGCTAGCACAGCCTCTGATGCTAATGCTGGCAGCCAACTTCATCAAGCCACATTCGACCAGGCATTCACATGCAGACTGAGTAAGTCTACCTATAACCTACTAACTAACCCCCTTGCATAATGTGTTGCAATGACGTGCAGACCAGTTTCAGTGGTAGAGGATAGGGGGACAATTGTTTCTCAAATCCAGCAGCTTTCTACGACACATCTGCCAAAATTGATTTGAATTGATTTAAATGCCTTCACAGCAAAAGTTGATATATGCGATTACTTTAGATTAATTAATCACAGAGCATGTAATTAGATTAATTCTTTTAATCACATGACAGCCCTAATATTTACATGATAAATTTTATTTTTTATTATTAAAAACTAATTTTTAAGGTGCCATCTGATAATCCCACTCCTGCAGGTATCATGAAATGGTGCAGTCCATCTGATATTAGGGGTCAGATGCACAGAACTCACAATTGCCACTAATGTAAGCGTGTGAGGCGGACTGCAGCCTGACTAGCTAAGACAGAATGCCTCATCAAAAATCAGGAGCTCCGGAAAAAAAAATCAGGGTACGGAGAAAACAAGAAAATGAAAGGAGAAGGAAGGCAATGGCCAAACATCTGGCAAAAAAGAAGCAGCAGGTGTGACAGTCAGAGCCGACGGTAAGAGGAGAGGCAGAGTAATCTTTAGCAAATAAAACCTGCTGTATTGAAGACACAGATATCGTATTAAAGTGGAGGACCTAGGGCATCCACTGGTATTAGCCGTCTTATGCTATCTTGTAAGAAAGGGCGCTAATATATGTAATATATAACATATATATAAACTGGGGTCCCTAAACAGCCGTGGAACAAATTGGTTATGACTGGAGCAGAGAGATGGCAGCCCTATGCTCTTTACACTCATTTGGTTCTGCACACAATTTGACCAATATTTGATTGCAGTAGCCATCAAGACTGGATAAATTAATGACAAAAATTGTTTACTCATGATTTGATCTTATGATTTAATACCTTGCAGTAATTTTCTCTAATCAGTCACCAAGTGGACCAAGTGGATGTGCCAAATTTGAAGACATTCCATAAAGGCATTCTTCAGATACTGCATTCACTGAGATGGACAAGGTCACAGTAAAACTGACTTTGACCAATGACCACCAAATTCTTATCAGTTCATTGTTGAACTAGAGTGGAAGTTTGTCTCAAATTTGAAGGAATTCTCTCAAGGTTCTTGAGATTTCACATTCTTGAGCATGAGACAGATGGAGTTACTGTGACCTTAACCTTTGACCACTAAAGTCAGTTCATCCCTGAGTAGTGTTAATTTCGTTAACGAAAACTAAACGGAAATATTTTCGTCAACGCACATTTTTCACTGGCCAAAAACTAGACTAGATGATACTAAAACCCCCCTTAATAAACAATAACTGGGACTAAATCAGTATGCATTTTCGTGGACTAATAAAGATGAGACGAAAATGTAGTTCACTAAATAAAGACTGGGCTAAAATCTATGGACATTTTAGTTCATGAACAAAGACAGGACGAAAATTATATTATATTATTATATGATATGATTCTGTCAAATCCTGTCTCCTCGGCTCTTCTGCCACTCACACACAGTGACACACCCCCTTCCAAATCTGCAGTGGGCACAGAGTGCACAAACACATGAGACAGACAGGAGGTGGATTCACGGCGAAAGGTTAAAAGTAAAACATTAATGGCCATGCTTTGCACGGGGCCCGGGAGAAAGAGAAGACGTGATATATGGACACATTTTCGCTACATTTAAGTGGAGAAAAAAACCTTATGCTTGATTTTAGTTGAAGAGAAGGAATGTGGGCACAAGGTAGCTGGAAAAAACACAACAAACCTGAAGAGACACGTCGCAGTTCACCACAAAGACATCGTGGTAAGTTAACAAAAAGTTTGGTGGTGGTTGTTTATAACGTAACATTAAACCAACAGCTGTAATGTTCCAACAATAACGTTAAACCGACTGCAAACTAATGCTGGCTAACTTACTAGCTTCGTATCATGTAGCGATAGTAGCCACTTGTTGATATAATTGTGTGTGGCTGGCTAACTTACGTTAGCTTCTTAGCATGTAACGACCGTAGCCACTTGTTGATAGAATTATGCTAACTTAGATTCGTTATACTGGTCGGGCAACTATGGTTTCAGTTGGATTGCAAATTTAGTTAAAGCAGACAGAAGTATGAGCTAATCTAGGAGCAATCAATATTATCTGCTGACAAAAAAAGTAAAAGGGTAAAATGATTGGCCTGACTAAAACTAGACTAAAATGTTGAGAGTTTTTGTTGACTAAAACTAGACCAATAAAATTATGTTTTCTTGGACTAAAAAAAAGACTAAAATGCTCGACTTATAGTCGACTAAAACTTGACTAAATAAAAACGGGATGAGGTTGACTAAATGTGATAAAAACTAAAAAGTGCGATTGAAACTGGACTAAAACTGAGACTAAGTTTAAAAATGGCTGAAAAAATTAACACTATCCCTGAGTCCAAGTGGATGTGAAGAAATTTTCCTGAAGGTGTTCTTGAAATATTGTGTTCATGAGAATGGGACAGACAGACAACCCAAAAACATAATGTCTCCGGCCATGGTTATTGCCAGCGCAGAGGCATAAAAAACAGGTGGAAAATAACTGCAGGTCTGAGAAAAGATGTGAACTCTGATGTCATGGAAACTGTGCCTCTAATAAAACCCCAACAGCTGTCGGCTAAAGTCAGTATTTTGATAAATGGCAGGAAACACACTCAAGAGGGTAGTAAATTTCTGAATATCCACCAAAAAAGAGGGCAAGAAGCAATGTGTAGAGGAGGTAAAACAAGCAGACTGAAGCCATAATAAGGAACATAAGTGAACAATAAATAATTAGTAAAGTAGCACAATGCCAATCATCTTGGCCGGGAATGAATGTAACTACACAGCTCCAGGTCAAAACTGTAGGAGAGACATAAAAGAAAAAGGTATTGAGTTACGGTAGCTTAAGGCAACACATTTAAGTGAAGTGTCTGTTTATCTGGCTCCCTCACAAATATACTGTGTGGCACGGCAGCCATCCACATTCCACAAACACTTATTGTGACTCGAGTAAAACAGACTATTCAAGTCACTCAGCAGTAGAGCGGCTGGCAGCAGTTCTGCAGCACGCCAACACTCGTAACGCACTGAAGTGGCACACAGCCATGTAAAATAATATTTTTTGTAGCCTATAATATAGATTGTTTTGCTTTCCACACCATCCTCTTTGGTTTGAATATATGCTTTATCTGACTTGGGTCTATGGGCTGTTACACCTATATATTTTTGTTTGGATCATTTTTAATACTACACATTCTTGGCTCACATTTACTGTGAAGTGGATTAATAGTTGTATGTCAGCTCTGCGTAGAGCCTACACTGTTGTTAGTATTTGTGTGCCTGTGTTGCTCTGCAGTTACACCTCTGAAACGCTAGTCAGCAGTGGAGTTCCTGTGAAGTGTTGTAAAGTCTGATTGACTTAGAACACACCTAAAACACAAATTAAACATGGCTTAATAGCAACAATGTCAAACATAAATTGGCCTAACTATAACCCAGAAGGTTTACAACAAAACGCTTGTCTTTTGCTGAACACAGTTCAGCATGTTGTTAGCACAAGTCTTTGGCATTTCCCATTGCATAAATTAGCCTAGCAGCTAGGGGTCTTTCCTTTTACTCCTTTGAAGTCGAGCAACAGCAACATTTAACAAAAGTAACTTAACAGAATTTAACTCTGTTATAACTCAACAGGCTCACAGACAAACAATAGTCTTATGATAGACACATTTCCCAACATAACATTCCTCTACTCATATGAAGCCAGGATATATCACACACAGACAGACATACAATGCTACAATTTATTCTTTCTTTCTCATCAATTTATTCTTTCTTATCTATGGAGTAAAAGTAAATAAAAGTTTTGTTTCCACTGGGAAATGGTTTTCAGAGCCTACATCGTATAGGTACGGAACCAATTTTGACATGGAGGTATAAATCCTGCTTTAATTGTAATGATTCTGGAAGGCAGTGGATGGCTGTCATCCTGCTAATAGGGGTACCAGTTCACAAAGCTTGTGTGTCATTTTCCAAGGCTTTAAGTTGTGGACTTATTGCTTAATACACTGTTTAATATATAGTTATAAATGTATATATTTTCCTCTCCCTGTTCAGCCCTGGCTGGTTGGCTGCGGTTTAAGGTAACGTGTCAAATAATAAAACAACAAAAATCTGTCTAAGCTCATGACCTGAATTTTAACAACTTTTGACTGAAATCTGTCTAGGTTTTCACAAGCACTATTAGAAGATAAAAAATAAACAAAAACATCTTAATAACAGACATAAATATCATAAGCTGTTAACTCTTATGGGACCTTACTCTACTCAAATAAGTGCCTTTCTGCAAATGCCTCTCACTTCAGTGTAAGTATTTTGTGTGTTTGCTGAATGTTGGTCTTAAGGCTGTTGAAGGAGACTGGCTGACTCTTATTTAGTTTGCTGAACAGGGAATGTAACCTGTGTTCTCGCCTGTCAGTGGGGATCATTTTGCTGTGTGACCTTGGCTCCAGTGAGTCAACGTATCCTCATGCAATGGTTTGTATGATATCTTACTAATTAACACTCTTACAGGTTAGCTTACCTGTGGGAAAAGAATCATGGTTGGGTGTTACATCATTTACTTAATATAACATGACATATAACATACATTAATACCTTCAAAAAACTACACGTTAAGTCACACAAATTGTTCACATGAGCACACACACACACACACACACACACACACACACACACACAAACACACACACACACCCACACACACACACAGGTTAGTCCAGGGAGCAGTAGGGTATATGAGAACCAAGAGGAAGTGCCACCTCACTTTCCCTGTTCTGCCCCTCATCCTCTCACCACCTTCCTCTCTTTTCCTTCTTCTTCCTTTCCTTGCTCTGCTGGCTCACACACAGATTGCACATTCTAAATCTACTCTGGTAAAATCAAAGTTCAATAATAAAAACAAGACAACAAAAACAACAATATAAGCTTATATAACTCACTGTGACAGAAGTACTGGACTGGACATCTCTCCAGCGCACACACACACAAGAACACACACCTGCTTTAAAATGCAGTTGCTACATCAACAGGAGCAGCCTAATAACCTCACACGAAGGATGAGTGCATTAAGCGCCAATCTGCCTGCACTATATTCAATTCCATCATCTCGACTGAGCAGAATCGATGCATGGACATTTTCTCTCAGTCACACAGTCTTGTCAGTAGGCGTCCATACTAAGCAGGCTGCTGCCGTGAGTGCCGTAGAATGGATAAAGTGTAAAGCGGCTGGGGTTATCTGAGTGGGCGGTGGAGGAGCGGAGCCTTTCCCTTCCCAGTTTGGTTCACCTGGCAGACAGCTTGTGCCTGTTTGCCAGGAGGGTCAATGGGGAAGCAGTGGGTTGGCGTGAAACCGGCTTTCCTCGCCACCACACTGGCTCAGCGCGAGATGGATCCCTTCAGGACAGAAGCACAGGCGAGTACTAAGCTGCATACGGAAAGCTCACACACACATTCAGGTGTTAACACAATAACAACTAAAAATACACTCATTTATACACCCAAATCTGGGGGAACCTGGGCAGGTTGGATCATTATACATTCTTTCTTACCTTTTTCATTGTAACTCTGTATCTAGTCCATTTCTTTTCCTCTCTAAATCTCTTTTCTTTCCCACCTGTGTTACACCCCGTGAGAGTTCAAGTCTGCTTCAAAGACATAATTATCCGGTTAGTTGGAAATACATATCTGAAAAGTGGCCTCCCTGGGGTGCCACAGGAGCCTAAAGAGGCCAGAGGCTATGGTGGGACTGTGACGGCCGCTGCTGGGGCCCAAAGTCTGAATCTTGTTCTCATGACTTTTTTGGCACCGTTTTATATAACTTTTGGCTTAAAGGTGTGAAGTCTAAATTGCCTCTCTGAGGACTTTGAAGTTTTCTCTTGTGAAGAGCCCAGGAAGAGACTTATTTGTCCCTTTAGAAAACCAGAGTTAGTGAGGTTTGACTGCCCAGGCAATTTGGCCAACAGGCATCAAAGTAGATTAGAGTTTACCATTATGGCTCCTAGAGCAGTCTCTGGCTCAACAGAAAAAATAGTTTGGCTCCTTGAAAATGGCAGAATATTGCTTATGGCAATGTGTGTCTCAAAAAGGTGTCCCATTTAGTTCAGAAATAGTGATCCTGGTTTGCAAAATTAAATCTACCTTAACCAAATCAGAAATAAAATCTGTTTAAAGTAAGTCAGTCAGAAACAGGATGTATTTAAGAATGATGATCATGTAGTAAAATACAGTTAGTGGTGAATTTTCTCACAGATAACACAATTTAAGTCTGGGTGTAGTTACTCTTTACATGTTAAAAATGTCCAAATTGATTATTCTTAAAACACTGGTGGAATGTTAGACCATACAGCAAATGATAACTAATGTTCTGTTTTGGTTTACCGCAGGGATATTTTGGGAATGCACTGAATTTAAAATACCGATACTGATGTTTAAAATAACAATTTGGCCAATGTTTTCACGTTGCTTTTTTGTTGTTGCTGATGTTAATTCCCCCTTTTGTGCCAGAGAGACACAGAAATCTACTCTATAAAATTAAATGAACTGTTTCAGAGCAAATAAGCCCTTCGTTACACTATCCCCGAATGAGTACATATTCAATCATACAAATGTCTACAACAACCTTTAATATAAGCTTTTGGAAGAAAAGTATATTTTTTTAAAAATTGCTTCAAAAGCTTTTGTACTATATATCATAAGCCCTATTATCTATTTTATATTGCAGTGAAAACATCAACTTTATTTAAGTTTCTCGCCAAAAACTACATTATACAAGATAACACTGAACACATCATGAGAGGGTTAGAATTTACTTTTGCCTAATACTAATTAGGAATAAATAGAACTTGAACACATCATAAAGGAACACAATGCAACCTTCAGGAGCTCCAGGACACTGGCTGCTAATAATTAACAATACTTAGCTCTGTTCCTGCTGATTTGAACATGGATTTGTTGTTTACAATGTAGCATCATCAGGGAAACAACAGGGTGCATCCTCTGACCTGACAAAAGTGACTTTACTGTGTCCTTTCATCTTAAAGAGGATCCCAAACACATTTTTATTGTCCCTTGGACAACGGCACACCGGCTGCTACTCACCATCTCATCACACAACAGTGAAATTACAGAGCCCATTTGCCAAACAGTTGCTGTATTCTTCTTGTACCTGCTCATTAATTTAACTTTGTGGCCATTAATCTGGAGCCTGCACAAAATTAATGTGACACAACAAAAAAACCTCAACCACTGTCATCAGTGAATGCCATTTTATTTGTCGATAGGCCTACGACAGCCAACAAAGCGAACGTCAGCCAGTACTGATGTTTGGCCAATAACTTGGTGAATCCCTAACTGTTTACCAGTTTTTTCTTAATGCATATCCAGATCCAATAATATCACCATGCTAATGCAGATATGGGATGTTGAAGCAAAACAAAAAATGTGACTTTTTTCCCTTACCAGACATCACAAATTTTGATGCAATAATATGGGCTATAAATATACAAACTGGAATAATACATCATGAAGGCCATGCTTGCTATACATTCAAGCCTTATATATGACCCCACTGGTATTAAAACAAATGGATATGTGCTATATGAAGAGAAGAGAAGAGAAGAGAAGAGGCCTTGGCAGTTTCTCTCAGAGAAGCAGAGCAGTCTATTAATGCTGCTCCACTTGTACTCTTGTTTTTTCAGGAACCCCTCATCCTGGTGATGCTTGCTTGCACATCAACACACATATGCAGTCATACTCCCCAGCCATGTTAACTCACACAACACACACACACACACACACACACACACACACACACACACTCTGGCCATGTAACCTTAACAGCCCTATCAGCCTGCCAGCACAGACTGTTCTTTTCAGCACAATCCTCAGGTGAGCTTTCAGCTGACACAAATGTGTGAAAAGATTTGAAGCCTTTAAAAGTGACACCCTCGGGGACAGACACAAGACACATGAGGGGGGGGGGGCGAAGCCATCATCTCCTTGTATTTGAGGCAACCTGGCTCCCCATCAACACTATACAAGTATATTTCTTATTCATTAAAAATTCACCAAGTGGCTGCTGATATTCTTACAAGCCTCCTATTAGTCCTGAATCAGTGGCCTCTGCTCCTAAATGTTATTTTGGCGAGTCATGCCATCATACTCTGCGGCAAACTGGACAACTATCATACTATTTAGCACTCATGTAAATCCTTTGGTGGGAACTGTCAATCCCAGTGATTACATTTGGAAAATAAGGGAACCTGCTCATGTAACCACAGCGATTCATAGTTTCCACCATGGCACTATATTCTGTACCAGTCACCTCAGCATGACAGCCAAATGCTCTCATAACCCAATAACAAGAGCCAGGGCAGATGAATTTGGTGACACTGAGCTAATCATGAGCATAACTAAATTACAGTTCAATAGGTCACTCAGCATAACACTGTGCCACCGTGCACCACTTGTTCCTTTTGTTTTGTAAATGTTCAATTACACTTTGACATGCTCTTGGATTGTCAGGACCAAAACCCTCCAGCCCCTAGCATAATGCCTCCTATTCATACCAAGGTCGTCTGATTGTCTACAGGCCAGCCACGTGGGAGACTGAGAAAATCACACACATTGTGTGATTTGCTTTTTTTTGTGTTTGCTTGGTTATACTCACTGAATACAGACTGGACACTATCAATGTGCTATTGATGTGAAGAATATTGCCGTCAGTGGCTAACAGATGGAACATGACCTCCACAACCCACTTAATATTGGACAATTATGGAAAAACGTCACCAGTTAGGTTTACGTAAGCAAAAACTACTTAGTTTATTGCAGGATGTAATGTAATCCCTCAGGGCAATTGTGCACCCTCAATGCATGTCCACTAAAAGTTTTTGTTTTTGCCACACACAGGCTCAGATTATTATTATAAGTGTGTAACAACATTATATAAAGGATCCATACAGAGATATACTTTTGTATGAAGGAGTAAAATCCTTTTTGTTTGACCTGAAACAGTTCCGAAATTGCCATCGCCAAACCTACCAGACTCTATTAAAATAAACCATAACTTAAGCGTGCATATATGAGCATATTTCACATCTGACTGAGTAAGTAGGGTTTTGACTGGAGTTGGGGATTGGTGAAACAGAGGAAAGCTTAACTAAGATGCCTTTCGTGAGTTTTATTTTGTTTTTGTGGGTTATGAATAAAGCGTGTTGTACAATGATAAAATTTCTGTTTATTTAAACGAAGTCTGATAGGTTTGGCAATGGAGATTTCAAGGCTTTTTCTGGTATTAAAATAATAAAAATAAGGACCTCCCTCTTGAATATAAAAACCCAATTTTGGAGGGATCCTTTCCATGAAGTTGTCAGATAATTATATTGTGGTCACACCGGGTGTGAATAAACAAATTTGTGCAAGGATATTACATGTAAAGTCAATGTAAAGATGTGATAAGATTTGAATGAATTCCCGCCGGGTGGTGCAATGGACATGATGCGAATGACGTATGCAAATTAAATGCCGCGAATGAAACAACTAGCGCTTTTGCATCATAAGATTATTTGCTAGAGTTGAAAAGTCTTAACTTCAGCAACCGAGGCGCACCGTGGTAGCCAATCAGCATTGAGATTCTCTGGGGACATATAACACCAAGGACATATCAGCGGATGTTCAGTCAGTTATTTCACGTGTGTATGAGGTAAGTTATTCACGCGTATCAAGCGAATCAACACAAAATATTGGAATGTCATATTGGAATGTGACGTAAAAATTTGTATTGCGTTTGGTGTGAATGCAGCATTAGAAAAACAATCTCAACCTGTCATTGGCATAAACAAGCACTTTAAGTGGACATGAACTGATGGTGCACAATTGCCCCAAGTGGTTACATTGCAGCTTGTTTTGCTGCTGCCAGCTGCAGCAGTCTCACTCATCACTGGACCATTTTTAAAAAAAAAAGTGTTGTTGCCATTAGTCACTTGGACACAAAAACATGAGAAAACAGGGTCAAGGTTGAAAGATTTAGCTACCCTTTAATGTAGCGTGATGAAAATGTTGACTTAAAACTTAAAATAGCTCAACACTGACTTTCACATGCCTGTTTGTTTAACCCATCTATCCACCCAGACCACCTTTCTACACAGGCTTTCTCGCTTCTTATATTTTGTCACCTGACTTGCTCCTATGCTCCCAGCAGCCTGCAGCACATGCAGTAAGTCACATGAACTCAGCCTTCTGGCTTACAATTGCATAGATTTTATACAAATAATCTTGTCTTACTCCTTTTGGTATAGTGCGTGAGAACAGCCTGGTTACGATATGATAGTTACTCTGAGTAGTACTATGTTAAACAGCAACATGTGGATGGTTGTGATTGAAGATTGAGATTAAAACAAGAAGCTACTTGATTTTCAGCATTCAAAACTAAAACTCTCCAGTGCAACCAGTACTGATGAAATTCTCAGAAACAGCACAAGGATGACAAATCACTACAATTCTTTGCTAAGCCAGTGTTGATTTGATTGTGAGAAGGAGCATCCACACATTGTGACACTAAACCTCTGCACTGTATCTTCAACTGATCATAATCTACTGCTACCAGCCATGACTCTCATGTTCTCACTGCATGGGAACTACAGAATTACAGCATGGCAGTAGAAGGGGAAGAAAGTCCATCCCAAGCCAAGGTAAAATACTCAGGGTATTCCGTTCCATTAATCCCCACCTCCTCCTCCTGTCCTTGTGAATCACAGCATGCAGATAAGACTAACCGATGGTTAGTCTTATCTGGTGGTTACCAATCTGCATCAGTGAGCACAGAAGTGGCTATACAAGGAGCAGATGACAAGTCTGCAGTTGCCAGGAGCCTCAACAAGTGTGGATCCACACAGACACTGTGATATTCTGTGCAACAGACAGCGTCCTCCCACCATTTAAAAAAAAAACAAAAAACGACCTGGACTCCTGAGATGCTGCAAGGCCGAACTGGATTCTCAATACATGGAGTTGTTTTCGGCAGCAACCTGTGATAAACACGGTTCCCATGCTGAAACAGTACAAAATAGTATTCTATCTTCTCTGCTGCTTGCTGTGTTTCTTATCAGCTCTGTCTGTCATCACTGATAACATGCAGGTATCACTGCACCCTGCGGTCTACTTTATTTGAGCAGGAACAGCGTCCTCCCTGTCCTCCATCTCTGAATTCTTTATTTGGTTGTGGCTGTTGTTGGAATTGTGACTCCCCTGTTACGTTTTGCTCTGATGTGATCACCTCTAATGACTTGCATTTTCTTTCATACATTCTGACACAACCTGTTTTCTTTCCAAAGGCCCATTTGCATTTTTAAATTACAAGCATGCGAGTTGTTTGTTTTATTTCCATTCTATGCAATTAAAACATTCTGATAATTAAAAGGAACAGCATGAGCAGAACTGTTCTGTGCTCCAATATAGTTCAGGTGCTGCCAAAAATGCTGAAGCGTAATTTCAGCATGACTATCAAAGCAGGGGGATAGCGGTTTGTTTCTTCAGGGACTGTTTCTGCTTTTGTCACTATTGTTCACAGGCTCCCCACACTGTAAAGCATCCAACTGCAAATAGAAGCTTTTAGTAGCTGTAATACCCAAAGAAAGAGGTTGTGAATTGCATGCAGGGATGCACTAGACATACATCTGTCTGGTTGACTCTGATGATGCACAACTCTTGTCTTAATTACACGGTCAGTTCATTAGAATTACAACACCTATATTTTGTCACTCAGGTTTGGCTTTTTAAGGTATAGTGTGTGGGATTTAAGGGATATCTTGGAAAAAATTCAATTAATTAGTATGTTTTCTTTGGTGTACCTGAAAATCAGAATTGTTGTGTTTTCATGACCCTAGAATGAGCCATTTATATCGACACAGGGAGAAGGTCTTCATTTATGGATATTTCTACTGTAGCTCAGAATGGACAAACCAAACACTGGCTCAAGACAGGGCTATTTGCATTTTCATGTTGGCCATTGTAGCAAGTGTAGGCGACCTTGAGTGGCTTGAAAGGCGCCCTAACAAATAAAATGTATTATTATTATTATTATTATTATTATTATTATTATGAAGTTGAATCAGTTGAATAGCTAATTAATCAAAACACACATTCAGAACCTCTAACTGACTTACTTCTGCCCATGGTAATTTTGTTTTATTAACCTCCCTACATTGCTGAACCAATAGTAAATCCGCAGGGTGGTCCTTCGGTGGCTCACTGAACTCTTGTGCTCGTAAACATAGTCCGAGTAGAAGCACGTGTAGCGGTACAAAATGGCTCAAGTTGCTGTAAGTCCTTCATTTCAACAATCTTGTGGACTGAGCACATGTTTGATAAAACAGAGTTAAATCTCTCTGCATCCATTTTCAAGCCCTCTGTGTGTTTGTGTCCTTGCGGACGAGAAAAGGGGGAGCACACATTCCTGGGAGGGCGTGTCCTTTTCAAAAATACAAGAGGCGTTGCTTTGTTGCCGGCCGTTTTCTCCGGTGTGTTAAACACACTTTAGAAAGGAGTGTCCCCAGACTATCAGAAGGCAGAGATCTCTGATTGTCTGGTGGTGACTAGTAGTAGGATTTCCACTGGATGCGTGTCCGTTGCGGAACAGCAGCGCTGGTTATCCGCTGCGTGCTCCGCCGTCCGTCAATACCCACCGGCTGCGTTTGCTGTGCGGAGCGGTGCAGCTCTGCCGGAAGAAATCTCGGTGCACTGCCATGATGAATATCTCCTCGTCCATGGTGTTAACGGGGTGAAATGACGTCTGAAAACATCAGACCTGTTGACTTCAGGCCTGCCTCTGCCCATTATGTAGTTTTCAAGGTGTAGTGCAGGGAAATATGATCTGCCATAAACACTGTGTATTTTATTTTGAAAATTAAGCGGATGTTTTATTGTGTTTCTGTGCACGACTTTCTGCCCCACGCGATGTGCTGCGTTGTGCTCCGGCGTCCGGTAAAAATAGAAGTCCTGCGTATCTGTTGTGGAGGCCTCCAGAGTGCCGGAGCTGAGACGGAGCCGGAACGCAGCACAGCCGCAGCTGGTGGAAACACACACATTGACTAGAATTGAATCTAATTGGCTCCGCTGCCGTGCTGGACCGCAGACGCAACCAACACGCATCTGGTGGAAACTGGGGGTAACACAAGCATTTACAAAGACTACACAATATGAAAAAGATTAAAGAAATGAAGCTCAGCGTAAGTTCAATCAGGAAGACCTTTCTTGTGCTCACCCTTTCATGTTTTTCTCCATCCCACTCTCACTACTCCCTCTAATCAGCTGACTCTGGGTGTTCACTCCTCTAGTTATCCAATCACACTTTGCCACGATCTCTCAGCCAATCAGGATGCCATTGCAAAATTTAAAATCTGCTCTCTCTTCTGCTGCTGTCAGCCATCATTTTAGGCAGAATCTTGGCACCCTCCTCCACCGCAATCACCTCCAGCCACCGTATCCAGAGTCCAGGACAAGCTCTCAAAGACTCCTTCCTCTACTCATCCAGATCATCAGCACTTCTCCATTTTCCTCTCATCTCATCTTCACCACCTCTACCACCACCACCAGCATCTAGACCCCAGAGGGGCTCCCTACTCGACTGTGGATTTATCACTCTCCTTAAATCAAACCATCTCTACGAGGTCTAATCGCCAAAGGCTTTCTACATTTTCAGTCATTTGTTCACGTTAATAAATATTCTTTTACCATAAAAACATGTCTCTCCTGATTGAAAGTAAATTATCTGTGTGTGTTTCCTTCAGTTATTTTAAAATCACAAAGATAAGCACTCTTTCATTAGAAAAAATATCCCAGCTTTAATAGTTAAGCATATTTTTAATATAATCCTTGTCAGTGAACTATGAGGGCAAAAAAGTTAATTAATCAAAATCAAGTTGATATATTCAATTAATAGTGATATTGATTTGAGGTCATATTGCCCAGCCCTAATCACTGGGTCTGTTTGTTTTGGAGAGGAAGAGACCTCTGTGGATAATTTGGCTCCTGGTAAAAACCTTCTCAATGTCTGTATTTTAAGTTCTCAGAGACAACAGGAGAGCACACATTAGCGTGTGCTTGGCTTGCAGCCCAACTGTCATGGGCTAATCAGCATAGGAGAAACACTTAAAAGTAAAGCGAAACTGCTTTATTCAGGGTTTTTACTGGTTTCAATCACGTCATCCTTTTGTTTTGGAGAGACCTCTGTGGATAATTTAGCTCATGGTAAAAAAAACCTCCTGAACAATGAACACTAAAGGAATTCTAACCAGGAGAAGCTTCAGCTGGTTACAATGTGCAATCCTGAGTGCTAGATGCCACTAACCCCCCCCCTACACTTGCACAATAGACGTTGGAGTTTAGGTTTCATGTGTGAGAATTTGGAAGGCAAGCTGGTTTCTGTTAAAGGTTAAAATAATTTGTCAGCAATATCTGCATGGATCTCCCCCAAACACATGATTGATTGATTTAAGGGTCCCACAACAAATGGTTCCCAGCCATGCAGACACTAGACAAGAGACAACAACAAAGATGATAACACTGCCAATCACAATATACAGTTGCAAAAATTCCAAAAACATCAAAAGATTTAATTTACATAAAAGAAATGTCTCTCATAAAGTATTTATCTTAGTTGGCAAGCATTTTCTATAAATCCATCTATTCTGCCAGAATGAAAATCTCATAAAAAGCAAACTATAGACAATACCTTATGACACCCAAAACAAATTAAAAATCTGAATTATTTTACTGATTTGTTTTCCTTAGTGTGCTGTACATTGGACAATGAAACACGGAGTGAATTCCATCATCAAAACCACCAAGAACAAAACATATCAAAAGAGCACTGCTCCTCAGGTATGCCTTTGCATCTGCTTGCCTCATGAACAAAGATGCAGAATGTACGAAGACACACATCTATTAAATAATTCTGATGAATGTGGCAGATCAGAATCCCCATTAACCACACCTGTCAAAAAGAGTGACAGCTATAAGCTGAGTAAAGGAAATGAGGTGGCCAGTCCCTCAGTGCGATGGTGGATATATACACCCATCACAAAATATTACATAATCCTATCATGGGTGTTTTATCATTGGTAGAGTCCTGTTTTATTATCACCAGGGTTCCAATGACAATATTCTCACAAGTCTAACAAAACTAGACCCAATAGAAAAATCACACGAGAGTCCAGGCAAACTGAGAACTGAACACAGCAGCAGGACTTCAGAATGTGAATATCCAACACATTTTCACTCTGACACTCTTCAGGGAAGGAGTAGAACTCTTCACTTCGACGTTTGGTCATGGACTTTCCACATTGACATAATGACATGCAAGGTACCCTGAGCACGTTGTTGACGTTCTGGCAAGCAGTGTCAACTTCAGCTTGTTACATGCTTTGTCTGTTTTCAAAATACATCTCCATTTTCACACGAAATGAACAGTTTACATACAATCTCTTTCAAAATAAACACACTACGTCGGTTCAACACTGCAAATTGACATTTTTTCCTTCAACAATAAAAGCACATGGTTACATTTAGCCAACACACGCACGTGGTTAGGTTTAGGAAAAAAGATCAGGGTTTGGCTGTACAATTTTACAAAAAGTGAACACCATCCTCCCCAGGTGAAAGTCAGTGGTAGTTGGACCCATCCACCATCTCTCCCACCTGTCCTGTCATGTTTCCCCCTGATGCTGCTGGGCGCCCTTAAACAATAACGGCAATTGGCCACTTATCATGTTGACGTGAAAGGATGGCTTTTTTCATTGGTTTCTGACACTGGGATGTCATGACCAAGTACCGTTTTTTGACGACTGTAGATTTAGACCGGGTTGGAATATCAGACAGGGCTTTTGAGTTACACTGCCTTTAAATTTCATGTAAGGGGATGCATAGCATATGCAGTTTGGAGCAGCATCGTTTTTGTGATGATCAAACTGTTTACCCTCATTTGTTGAGTTGATCTTTGCTGTATGTTACCTAATAAAGCAATCTTTAGACATCTAAATTTACTGTGTTTCCTATTTAGGTTTGTTTTAGTAAATGTAAAAGGAAACTGAGGGAACTGTGTCAGATTTTAAATACAACCATCTGAGATAATACTAATCCTCATGGTTTAGATTTTTGATAATTTGCAATTGAATCTTATTTCTTTGGGGTCAAAAGAATTTGCTATTCGTGCAGCATTTTAATATAGCAAACCATTTACTATTATAAAGGTAGGTCCAATATTTTACAATTGCTTTTTTATTCTCATCCTGCAACCAGAAGGAAGCAGTAAAACGAATTTCCAACATGTTAAAGGCAACAAAGTGGAAAACTGAAGCACTATGTGTCTCAAATAAAGTATAGATTAGCTGGGTGAAACCACTTGTGCCCTCTCTGTATCCCTGTCAATACCTAATTTATTTTCTGCTGTCTCAGTAAAGAAAGATGCATATTTAAAATATTGTAATTGTTTCCTTGTTGCCGTGACTCTAGTGTAATTAGATCTTAACTAAATATGGTATATTCAGCAGTGTTTCTACACCATTTAGTTAACAATACACAATCACTTTATCCTTGATAAACATTGTAAGGGATCAAACCGCCAACCCTCTATCGGTCTGCCTTTATCTCTAGACCAAGCTGCTGCCCTGCAGAGAAACGCCTATACAATATGATACCACATTATATGGCGCACATTATATGTCCTTTCCAACAATGTGTCATACCTACACAAAAAAGTAGGTAGCTCATTAATGTCTTCCAAACGACCCATGTGACAATTCGCAAAAATGACAAGTGTTTTCTGATCTGTCACTTCCATGGTTGAGGGAAGCTTAGACAACCAAAACTATTTGGTTTGCAAAAGAATCAGCATCAGAGGTTTATTCTCTCAACCACATTCATCTACTTTTTTATTTGTGTCAAATCTCAGTCTGAAAAAAAAAAAGATAATGTGCAAGATTACTGTTTCACTTGGCTTTGTTCATACAGTTAATACAGTACAGATGCTCTAATGTATTCTGCTCAGTAACCAACTCTTGTAAGTAGCTGCTATTTCCAAGTCCATATCACACAACTGAATATATAATAAAGTGCCATCAAAGCCTGTCCCATTCTAGTGTCCCCCTGAATGAAGTTAGTATATGAAATTTCATTGGTAAAAGCTGTGTGTACAGCCTTTAGGGCCCCAAAAACCTGTTGCTTACAAGTCACTCTATCTGTGGATGTTAGCACATATTGGGCCATAAAAAGTGAGTTACACACATGCATTAATTTACCATTTACCAACTTCAGTTACTGTTTGCAGGTAGTCCCTCTTAAACATTAAACAAAATCAAATTAAACATTACAACTAAAAGAGAAAACTAGCCATTCAAGACAAACCTTGTCATGATAAACAAACATTTCCTACTTATCAAGGTGATGAGCACCTGAATGCACTGTTAATATAGAGCTTGGCGCTTCGGATGTAAACTCATGATGAATCTTCTCCAGACTATCACATGTGGGGCGGAAACACAGTTCAGCCTACTGTCCCTCAGCGCTCTGAAGGCTCCACCTGTGTAGGCCATGAGTGCTGCAGAGATTATGTTTTTTTTGTGGGTGTAAGTTCCCAAGGTTCCCTTGTCAAAAAGCCTGTAGGATTTTTCCATGGGATTTTGTGATTACTGTAGGAAAAAAAGCTTTGTGGCGAATAGAGTTTATGATACTTACATGTGTTGTTCAGCAACACCACTTTTAAGATTTTTGATGCCTAAATGCAATCATCAGAAGTAAAAAGCTAACATTAGGTTATAAAATAACTACCCTACAGTAGCATGACTTAACATCACCAACGCTGTAAAGCTGTGGTCAGTGTAATGACACTCTGCAGTTTCATTTAGGCACTTGTTAGCAGCCACCTTTTTTGAGACGTGAAAGTTTCAAAATTCATCATGGTGCATTTACTGACGTATTTTATGTCATAGAACAAATTGTGAAAGTTGCTTAACCTTGTGTGAACCATAGACCTTATTTCAGGCATATATAACCAAAAACGCATTGACTTTGAGACAAAGGAAGCAGAAGTGCTAAAATGTCAATTAATTTCCAGGATTCATTCCTGCACCACTCTATTGGAACACACTTGTAGTACATGCTGTCAACTACTGACAACTGCCCAGGCCTTACCTGGTGTTTAGAGTACAACATGTAAGATCTTTGTTGAAATGGGAGGTGGAATTACTCAGTCAGTTGTATGAACCACTGGTGGAGTACAGCCCGTGTTCCACTGGCATCATGTACCACTGCACTAAAATAGTTCAAATCATAACTCCAATTTCAATGGCCAGCTTCACATATAGAACCCTTCAGAACAAAACAGGCAACCAAAGAGTGAACCTGCCACTTTCTCCAGAAACAACAGGGCCACAGCATGAGTCAACAAGGAATCTATAATTTACGAACTAGCTCCCTCCTATGTACAGAACGGTAGACGAGGCAAGAGGTGGGGAGAGGAGAGGAGATGAGGAAGTGGAAGAACCTGGGGGAGCAGTATGTGAAGAGAGAAAAGACGACCATGAGCGGTGAGATGTTTTCCTTGAGGGCTGAGCTATGTAGATCAGAGCCCAAGGGACTGAGTTGTGTGAACCATTGGGGGCTGCTCCCCTTGCCACAAACACCATGGAGGCTGCCTCCATGGCCATGTAATGAAAACACAATAATGCAGTGAGAAACAGAAAAGAGGGGGCAAAAAAAATCTAGGAACTTCATTAAAGGTCATCGGCAGATCATGAGACCCAGAATCGCTGCAACACTCCTGACAATATTTTGGCAACACATGAGATCACATTAGCACACACCTGACAGAAGCCTCTACAGTACAAAAATATGCAGGATCACTCAGGCTTGATTAGGATAATCTGCAAGGCGATTTTTTAAATGCCCATATAGCTGAAGACATGACTAACATCTCTGCAACTGAGCTATTTGTCCCCCCATCAAAGCCTGGCCCCTTGCTGTATCTATGGGTGTGAGGGCTGATGGGGTAATGTCATTAAGAGTGTCTGCCAGGGCCACATCGCAGCATCCAAAGGCTCTTTCTACTTCATTTTTTGGTGTGACAAGTCACTGGAGCGCACACACACAAATACCGCATTCATCCAGTTTTATATGGCGATGGTGCCCCCGCAGCGGCCGACGGGCGCAACTTTCCTCCTCCTCCACCTCCTCCTCCTCCTGGATCGGAGAGAGGATAGAGAGACTCCATTCACCATACACGCGCGCGCACACACATACACACACACACCGTTCTTCTCAATCCCCCCTCCATCCTGACCCCCAGCAATCAGCCTGAGAGGTGGGTTGCGTTAATTTGATTAACCAGAGGGAATCAGCGCGAGTATTATAACAAATGTGATTCCAGCATCAAAATGCAAAATTGAGATTGTTCATTTTGATTAAGAACGGATAAAAGTATTTCTCTCTCTCCTTTATACAAGACCACGCAGTTTAAGATAGACGATTTGCACACACACAGACACACGAGAAGATTGATAGTTCATACAGCGGGGTAATATTTCTGAGAACAAATTCAGCACGCAGCCATTTCAGCCAAAGCGTTATTTTCGAACTTCGCTGTTTTGCGCATCTAGCTGTGAGAAAATGCGCAGCTCTGTGCGTCCATGCGCTTGGAACAGAGTGAGAGAGCCCAAAGTGGCAGACAGAAGATGCTGCTTTCCGCTGTGCACGGGGACGTTTCCAACAACCTCTCCAACGCACAGTTCCTCTCATCACTAACCCTTCCACTAAGCAGAAATAACGTCATGTGGAGGAAAAAAAGCCATTCATTATCTCAACATCCACTTGAACTTGTCCTCCACCACCATCACCACCTCCTCTGGAAAATTCTGCTGAGTAAATCATGAACTAAGAAGATCAGCCCATTGCATCGCAGTGGCTTGATCTGACCGGTAAAGTGTCAAACCCCATAACAGAATCTCTTACTGCCTGATGGAGCTTGCAGAATCAGAGTCTGAATGTGTATTTACCGTTCAGGCAGGATCCCATCCGCTGCTTTTTTTTCCACCTCAGACAATATTCCTCTGTGCGTTACGTCCCGTTAGGATAAGGTGCATTCCTTCCAAAAGCCACATAGCCCCCTAAAAAAAATACCGACGCTCAAGCGTTGGAAATAAGCCTGGGAAATAAGGCTGGCGCACTTTTCACTCCAGAGGGTAGAAACTAAGGTTATATGCGGTCCAACATCTACACACGCGCGGAAACAAATTAAGGAAACCCCTTTAGTCCAGAAACAAGTCCGCTGTTAATCCAAAATGTTTTTTTTTATTCACAACTATAATTAGAATTATATTCTCCTAGACAGCAAAGACCATCGCGCTCCGGGTCTTTTGACATGCACCGGTCTACATGTTAGTGACGGTGATGTTGGAGAAAAAGAATCAAGAGTGGGATTTTTCCCCCCATCGTCCGCTCCTCACGATTCAGGCTGTACTTGGCTGATAAAACACCGTCCTCTCTCTCTGCTCTCGCCTCCTCTCCTTCGCCTCTCCCCCTCCTCCTCCTCCTCTCCTCTCCTCCAGCCCTTAGTCTCTCTCGGCAGCTTTCATGGAGCAGAGACGCGCCTAGCGGCCTTGGAGGGAACTCCACAGCTACATGAGTTCATCCCCGACCCGCCCCCACCACAGTCTGTTCTTAAAGATACACGGGGAAGTGGGGCTTTTTGCATCCACGCGTGCCATCAGCATGGGGGACTGATGTACTATGACAAATGACTTTGTTCATGTTAAAAATAAATATTACTGTGACAGAGATCTGAGGATGGAGTAACGAGTGGTGCAATGAAAAGCTAACAGCTAAGAAAAACTATGATGAACATGAAATCATTGAAAAGGTATTTCTCAAATCAATTGAATGGACAGTAATGATTGTTTGGGGGGAAATTCCACATCTGTCTCTAAGGGCTCTACAATCTGATATCAGAATATGACACTGTCTTTGCTTAGACTCTTGAAAAGCATAAGGAAAAAGAAAAAAAACAAAATGCCTTTAACAGGAAAAAAGGAAGCAACAAAAGGACAAATACAGTAGAAAGAAATAATAATCTTAAAGATAATATTATGGAGAAACAGAATGTCAATATGTTTAATTAAAAGGTATAGAGTTCCAACTAATGGTTATTTCCCTCAGCAGTTAGTATTTTTTAAATGTATCAATTAAAATCATTTAGTCTATAAAGTTACAGAAAATAGCAAAAAAAAAAAAAAAGTCTCAAAGCCTGATGGATTGTCTTTATATAGCTCATTGTGTCTGAACAGCACTCTTAAACACAGATCACATAAAAAGCAAAAAGCAAATCAGCAAATCTGACACTGAGAGAGTAACACAGGGTCATATTTGGCATGCTTGCTTGCAAATGGCTTAACTAATCATTATCAAATTATCAAAATAGCTACCAATCAGTTGACTAACCAGATTAACAACAAGCTTAACTACTAATGTATGTTTGCTCCAAAGAGGTCCAAAGATACATTCTAAAAGAAAGAAAACAGCGTAAGACAGTTGTTGTCACCCTATTTTGCTTAAATATACTCTACAGGATTTTCCTAAAACAAATAAATGAATGAATAAATAAAGAAGTAATCCCTCTCAATCATAATAATAGCCTACAATCCTTTTAGAATGCACAGATATTTTTGGGGGGCTTTCACATTAGTTTAAATAAGGAATAAAGATCAATTTAATTTATCTACTCAAAATTTATGAATGATACTCTTATCTTTGACTGTATACAGCCTATGTATGATTATATCTTTCCATAATGATTTTGAGAAACAACAGTTATAAAATGGCTATGTTTTCACAGAAGAAAGACTGTTTGTAGTCTCATTAATTTATTTAAAAAAAGATCCTCCTATATATTATAAAAGGTTCCTCCCCGAACTGCTTTTTAGTTATTAAAGGTTCCCCCAGTAACCCCCCAATAAAGCAAGGTTCGTTCACAGAATTCATTGAGGCTCTCCTAATTGGTGTTGGTCTGAGCATCCAAAGTCTGACATTCCACCCCCAGCTCACACAGTACACTTCAGGCTGCCATGTGTCATCAGACATAATGTAACTAATGAAAAGTTACTCCATGCCTAGCCTTTTTTTTTTAAATAATAAAGCTGATCAAACTGTACATTGTCTATGGATGCAACTACTTAGCAATAAAGTCATCAAAACACTTTTATATTTTTAATGTACTCAGGTAAGAAATTTAGGGAATGATTTGAGGCTAATAAAAGTTTATTTTCAGGCACAGCGTGGCTGAAAATAAGACAGTGGCATGAAGTGCTACATGGTGGCGTGTCCAGGAGTGGTGACACAGCCTTTAGAATTGTGATGTCCTCTAAGGATCTCCCTTTAAAGTTAGACAAGGTCCTGGTTAAGATGACAGTAATTCACAAAGCATCTTACCCTTAAGAGAGCTCCTAAAATGAAAAAAATGTTAGAAGCAGGGAGGAGGACTTTTAAGAGGTTTGACAGTTTCTCAAGAAGAGAAGAAAATGGTGGAAACACAGGTCAGAGAAATATTCTGGATGACAGTAAGGAAATGAAATGGTACAGATTAGATAGTGCAGGGAGAATGTTTGTGGTCGTTCTCATTAGGAATATGCACATATTTCCTACCTAATAATATATTGCCTGAATTAAAGTGACCATAGAGTAAGATATTTGCAACTGGAAAAATACAACGGTTCAACAGTGATGACTTGAGTCTGTCTTAACCCTCCATCAGCAGAGTGATCACACTAACAAAGACAACACTTTCACAGGGTCTTATTGTGGCACAGTTCATTTCATTTCCACTGGGCGTCCACACCTTCCAGGCTCATTTGACGGCATGCCTGTGACAACCAATCGCATCTGTTAAAAGAATGCATCAAATTAGCAACAGGGTCCACCACACCTAACAAAGGTAAAAGTTTCTGTCCCTTCCTCAAGTTAGGATCTCGCTGTTGTGAATGTGGCCCCAGGTGCCAGACATCCACAAACATCCACGAGGAAGCTTAAAACATGCAGAAACAGCAAAAAACAAAAACAAAACCCAAAACAAAACAAAACAAAAAAAAAAAACACCCACACAAATATAGTGAGGCAAAACACCAAGCAAAGTTTGTTCCAAAGAAAGAGTGAATCTGGGGTTGCCTTTCGCTTTCAATGTTGATATTGTCTACAAACAGTAACCGACAATGGCTGCATAGTAAATATCTCCTTGTTGCCAAGCCCTCGTCACAGGATGTCTGTGACGAGTGAAATAATCTGTTTGAAATGCTCACAGCTAAAAATTTCATTTGAATAAATGTAAAGGGTATTTGACACAAAGAAAGGCAAAAAAATATTTAAGTGTGAATAATAAACATCATTTTATGTGAGGGTATCTGATTCCCTTCCCTCCCATCCTCTTGCAATCCCTCAACTTATCTTGAGACCCCCTACCTGACCAACTGACAGATTTGAAGGGATTTTGACAACTATTGTAGACATACTGTACAGGGCATTATTATATTATTAAACATCTATGCATGGGACATGTATGACAGATTGCTAACAAGGTGTGGGACTCTGAGGAAATGGCTGGCATTGATTCAACTGGAACGCTCAGTAGCTTGGACTGCTCCAATTACATCAATATATCAGTGCTCAGTGATGCTGTGATGCAATAACATAACACTGTCATCAGCCATACTATTGCTGAGTCGCCATTGAAGAGTTGTTAAAGCACTCCTACTCATCCCGTGCGTAGCCGCTAATTGCCACAAACACCTTGACTGAACGTCATCTCAAGTTTGTACTTGGTCAAAAAACATCTGTACTGTGGATCAGTCTGTATTTTGTATCACATCACATTTCACTGCCCCATTGCATCCCTGTGTGCATCATAATGCACATAAGGATAGCACAGCTCAGCTAACTAAGCTAAATAACAGCACCACAGCTAGAAACAAAACCATTTGATTACCAGATCCCTATGCTATTCCAGAAAACTAATGGATTTCAGATATGCCCAGTTGGCCAGCAATTATAAGGTAGGGATAGATGATATTGGATTTTTTTGCTGATTCCCGATATGTCAATATGCAACAACTTATTTGGCTGATAACCAATGCTGATATGGATATATCCACTTTTTTCCCTACCTAATTTTAGTGATCATCAAGTCTCTTCTATAGTGGAATTAACATCATATTATTCATGCATACTTATGTCGTGATGGCCCACCAGCAGATGGAGACATGAAATACAACACATTTCAACATATGTAATTTTCATTCATTATGCAAAATCAGAAAAAGCATGTTGGCCAAATATGATAGTTAATTTCAAAGCTGATATTGAGTGATGCAGATCACTTACCGATATCATCAGCACATTGGCTGATTCCAATATTTCATTTTAAAGCCAATATCTGCTGATATTATCATGCATCCCTCCCCTATACACCTATCTCAAACACTGTAAACTCCAATCCATGACACAAAATGTTAATGTAAGTCTACACAAATGCCCTGAATTGTCAAAATGATATAAAACCTTTATGTTCACTTGAAACAAAACTTTGACATATTTTTTTTATGTTAAGTCAACAATTTTTGAGTTTTGATTTAATTTGATTAAAATGTATAAAGCTGATTTCACCTCATTAGTTTAAGTGCTAATGGCACTGTCAGGCCTAAATGGGTGGAGGTTCCCAGCATGCAGTGAGACAATGTGTTTCAAGCCAAATGCTGAAGAAAACTGTTTAAATGTTTTCTAAATTACTCATTTGACCCATTACGCAGGGATTAATATTTTCGTATTTAACAATGGTTCTAATGGGTTACAGTTAACGTTGTGATAGAAGACATTTTGCACCATGAGTTAAGTCAAATGCAAAGTTAGTGACCCCCCTCTGTGTGGATATTAGGGTGTTAAGCATTTATGCTGCAGTCAAATTAAGAGCATTTCCATAACTCAAAACTTTTATGTTACTGTATTGTACTAAACTAAAAGTTTTGAGTGCAAGCTGTTTCCAAAAAAAAACAATAAGTTGAGTGAAGGAATTGACGTTTACAGTGTAGAAAAGAACAGTGTTCATAACTTCTTATAATCTTTCAACTCTTCATAATCTTTGCTTGGCTCTGCTAGAACTGCTGTGAAGAGTGTTGCTTTCTGCTCCCTAGATTAGTCCAATCTATACTGAACCACCATCTGCAAAGCTCACCTGTGATGTGTCCCTGCTTTAAAATTTGATTTCTTTATTTTCAGTGTATAGACCTCAAGTTGGCTCTATAATATATGAAGAAAAACATGTGACATTTCATTGATATGCAGACCATACACAGCTATATCTGCTCGTGAAGCGGAACGACCCCAGTGGCCTGGCGCCTCTCCACCTCTGTCCTGCTGATAAGAAGTTGTGGATGTCACAGAACTCTCTACAACTACATGAAGAAAAGTCTGAGGATGTTTGGTCCAGCCAAAGCTGCTGTTCAACTTTTGGAAGACCTTTGATGCTTGACCTTGAATGTTAAAGTCTCAAAACACCAAATGTTAGACTCTTTTTTTGCTGCTTGCATAAAAGTGAGGCAGATTTGTCTTATACAGCTTTGTAATACAGCGTATCATTTTTAGTCTCTGATTTTATCTTGGCTAATGCATCCTAAAAATGTCCCCCACTTGAAATAACAATGCAGCATTCTGGCCTCTAACAGGTTACAAAAGAGCATATTTTTGTTTAAAGCCAAGGGTATATCTGGGCCACAGTACAACACCACATGAATCAGAGCTGACACATATCTGTCTATACACTCTTACTAGGTCAACAGATGAATTAGGACCACACAGTGTTAGGGAATTGTTCACTTGAAATTGGGAAAAATGGGACAGTTCATTGTGTTATTTTACTTCAATTCCATGGGACAGTACACAGATTTTAACTCGCATCTGTTACCAAAACTGCTGCTTGACTTGCTGAACTAGCAGGGCTTTACAAATACATACAAATCATGTTCCCATCCTAATAACCAGCTTTTGACTTGCTCTCCCATGTCCACTTGAGAATGAAATTGAAAATGAAATGGTTATCTAATTCAGTCTGGTTATTTGAGATTATTTGACCCAGCCTTTCATCATGGCACTGGCGCATCAGGGTGGGCGATATGTCGGCATTTTCCTGTCACTCACCGTTAGCCCTTCAACAGACATAATCATCATTATGCTACTCTACTGATCATTGCTGTTGCACGACTGCCACACAGCCACAGACACTCAGATCATGTGTCATACTGGAGTGAGTCACATTTTGTTTCCATGAGTTACAGCATCAGAGGATCACTACTACAGCATCTTTAAAATACAAGCCATGTTTAGACTGATAAAACTCAGAGAAGCACATTTCTATATTTCTGTTACATAAAGTAAATGTATGCTTTCACTCTGTGATCATGTCCGTTTAGTTTCAGCTGTCCTGATCTAGTCTTCATTTTGTCAATGAAAACTATGACAAACTAGAATTAAGCTTTACAGTTACACACCTCCACGAACCAGCCAAGATGCACTTACATTTTACATCCAAGTCTGTGAAAACATGGATGCTTCCAACATCTTCGCCCCAGCACAGCGAACCTATATTATCAGCACAGTTTCAAGGTGGACACCCAAGATTAGTGTCACCAATTCAGTATCTGCCCAAATTTCTCCGTTCCTGGTCCTGAGTTATGATGTTGAGTAATGGGCAGAACAGTGTTTTTGCTGGACATTATGATGTCACAGTGAAGGTGACTTTTGACTGTTTGGATATAAAATGTCATCACTGCAATCGAACCATGCAATAGGAGAGAACAATACCTGTAACCATGGTAACTGTACACAACATAGATGGTGACAGCTGTAAGATCATGATTCTTATTATCAAATTCAAATCGTGTCATGATATTAAGACTTAAAACCATCTGACAGAAAAATGAGACTAAAATGTCTTTAGCTACTGTTGACCCAATTTGAACTAAAACAAAAATCAAATAACTAAAATTTGCCTAAGAATAATGGTAGGATAATGGTAGGATACAGCACTGAGAGGGGTTGATGACAGGATGAGAATGATGGACAATAACATGTCCATAAAAACCTGTGGAAAAACCCATAGTCTTTCATTCTTTTGAATTCAATAGAGGGAAAGTTTGATGACTTTTCATTTTATTTCACTGCTGAAAAGATGGTAAAATTAGACTGTCTATGCAGACACAAATACTTTTAAAATTGGTACTACAAGACCAGAGAAAACAAAGGAAAAGAGCTGTGGCATTTGCTTTTGCCCAGAAGGTATAAAAACCCAACATATTCTCATCCCAACTGGTCAAATACCGCCTCTTTATCAGGTGATCTAAACATCAAAATATGACGAGGTTAGGTACCTTCCCAAGTCCACTTTGAACGTTCACAGGTGGCATCTCAGTTGACGCTTGTTACATGCATTTTCACTTTTCAAAATACATTTCCTTTTCACTGGAAATGTACAGTCTTCTGCTTGCTACATGGATACAGGCTTTTTCAAAATGAACTTAAAAAATGGATACACTTCATTTTATGTTTATTTACTTAAGTTTAGGCAACAACAGCAAGGGGTGAGGTTAAAAAGAAAAAGACCTTAGTTTGGCTTGAAATAAGTATGGTTCTTACTGAAATAATGTCATGTCACATGACATGTAATATGACAGACATTACTCCTATAGCAAGCTACACATTCTAGCACTCTGTTGTTATTAAACATAACTCAACTGACTTTTGGTTTCACAGAGGAAACAAATAGCTGGCTCTTGGGTGAAAGTCTTGTATTTGTTTGTCCCATCCACCTCCCCTCTTGCCTACTCCATATGGAGTTTCTCACTCTTTATACTATAGTAGTTGCTGGCAACATCAGATATAGTCACCACTCCATGTGTATCACACTGCTTTTACACCAACATTCACTTAGAAAGTGGTGGTATTTGATTTGTTCTGTTGTGGTAAGCAGCATCAGAAATAGTCACCTCATGATGTATAGCATACTGCCATAAAAGACACCTCTGTACGTCGATTTAGACACCAAAATCATTGACAAAGAGGCAGTATTTGATGAGCTTTGATGAACAGGCCAAAAACCTACAACTACCAGATTGCACTGTGCTGCACCAAACCAATAAGTGTTCCTGCTGGTGGGTGACATACTAGGTGCTGTTACATAAGGACTTTTCAGTCGGGTTGGGTGAACCCGATTGAAGTCATTCCGATTGGCCAACCTGTTTACATGGGATGTCTTGTATTGGAATGGGTGTTTACATGCGCCAGTGTATGTAATCAGGTTGGGAGGTATTTAGTGCATAGTTAGAACATGGCACTCTTAAGTACTTGATTCCGATTGGGCAATCAACAAAATTCTGCGGTGTTTAGTATCACCGCTGCCCTGCTGCTCCGTTGCTAGGGACACCATAGCATGAGGAGCATCAAAATCAGTTAACGTTAGTCCACACAGACCAACAGAAATGGAAACGCACCTACTGAACGTATACACATGCTGCTTTTGCTTTTTAATGATTAGGCTATAACAGTGAAAAACAGGGCGACCCTGCTGTAGGGCTACAGGAACCAGCGAAGGGAAGCAGGGAAACTTTATTTTATTTAACCAGCTGTACATCAACGCATTGTGCGCAGATAAACGTTGTTTGACTTCCTCCGCATCCCCCTTCCCGACAGTCCAGCTGTCAGTCTGGGTGCTGGGAGCAGCACGGGGATGAAGCTAAACACTGTTCATCTGCATACTGTGTTACCTTGATTTCGATGCTGTGTCAGTCTGATATCCTGAATATATCCTTCAAATACATGTTGTAGAAATTTGAGAGTATTTCTCCAGGAAGTGCAGTTAGCGACAGTGATAGCGCCATGCCAGTCAAGCTCCGAAACCGAAAGTTTGTCGGACTTGACAACAGTAACTAAGGGGGGTGGCCTTTGCGAAGGGCGAATCCAATATTGTTTATGAATAGGCTGCCGTTGCCATGAATACAGAGTACAGACACATTTCTTTTTGTGAATTTTGAATCAATAAAACGTGTTTTAATTATTAATTTGTGTCACATCACTGAATGTTTTAGTAGTAAAGCCATGATCTAAGTGGGATAATGTATAGTGAGCCAGTGACATCCCCTTCAGGGAAATGGAACCCCGACATGCAGCGGAGGATTAGGATTAGGAGGGGGTGCGGACATATATGTACTTATATAGCCGACACAGATACACGACCATCGTGCTGTAACATGGGGAAATAGTTGATTGTTGTGCTGCTTTCAGTCTGCCCCTGCCTTAACTTAACTGTTCCGGCTACGTTCTGCAAACTGTGAGCCTCAACAGTAACAGAACAGAACTGCGAGACATGACGCCTTACGCCGAGACAGTAGTGAGCATGCGCCGAAAGAACGAAATGGTTGGAATCAGGTAGAGGTGTACACAAGACAGAAAAATTGTGCCATTCGGGTTCTGAAAAGGAATATTCCACCCCTGTGCACCTGATTACATTTTCTTTCGGGTTGGCTGTTTTCATTGGGGTTGAGTTGTTTACAAGGAGCATTTCTAATCAGGTTGGAAGCCCAACCTGAATGCAAAAGGAATACATGGCTCCATGTAAATGCACTGAATGTCTTTCCACAGGAAACAAAATGGTGGCTGGCTGGTAATTTATCAGCATAACAGTCAATAAGTAAGCTAAAATATGTTTCTGAAAACCTTTGAGGTGAGAAATAGGCGACTCAGTAACAGACTTTTGGGTTATATTTGATCAACACCAGAGTGTGTTCTGAGTTCATGAGAGAGAAAGAGAGTGGTAGATCTCTCTCCTAATCTTTTATACTTATTGTGTCCAATGTGGCTGGCATATGAAAATGCGGAAGTACACTCTGTTGTAGCAAGAGCAAAAATCTGCCAAAAGGCACAAAAGGTGTCATGCGGAGATGGAGGCAAGTTAACCACAGTTCATTTACACATACTACTAACATTTATATGATACAAAGCTGGTTGAAAATCAGCAAAATATCCCTTTAATTACTCTGATGTAACTCTGATGTGACATTAGAGGGGACATTAGTGCAAAGATTTACGTTTCCTCTGTCAAACTTTCCACATCTTCCCTTCAACTGTACAATGATTAAATAACAAGGAGCAAGTGATATTGTCAGTGAGACAAATAACTGAAAATAAATACTGAAAATAATGGAGCAGGAAAATATAAATATAGAAAGAAAAAGAAAATATTATTTTAACTCAGAGTCCTGATTGTGCTTCACACTCTTTTAAAAAAACAGCAAGGACTTGAACAGAGACAACTGACACCATGCGCTGTGGTGCATTCATCGGTAACAAATTTAGAAATCGACAGAAGAAGTGACACAGAGGAGAAAGTAGGCTACAGCTTGCACAAAAGGAAAGTGCCCCTAACGATAACCACATGTATCTGAGGCGACACAAAAACTATGTGCAGGAGGCGTTTACATTTCCACAGTAAAGCAACTGCATTATACAGACTAGTGGTGAACAAGGGACTTGTAAATGTCTTAATATCCCATATGAGGTAATCACTGTCAATCTATGGTGGTGGGAGGGGCTGCTGGTTCTGGAAGTGATTTCTCCATTTTTTTTTAAATCAAGTCCTTGATGTAATAGAAATTTGGGAACTGTCCCAGATAATCTAACAATAAATTTGGTTCACAAAAATTACACTACCCATGAGCCTTGGCTGCCATTAGTATGGAATAGGCGAGAATCTGGGCTGTGGCAAATTTCAAGCTCTTGGTCATTGCATTTGTGAACAAAACACATCAGCACAGCAACTGAATTCCTCCGAACTTGACCCCAAAACCCAAAGTGATTTAAAGGGATAGTTCACCCCAAAATCAAAAACACATATTTGTCGTCTTACCTGTAGTACTGTTAATCAGTCCAGATTGTTTTAGTGTGAGTTGCTGAATGTTGGACATATTGGCTGTAGAGATGTCTGCCTTCTCTCCAATATAAAGGAACTAGATGGCACTTGGCTTGTGGTGTTTAAAAGATCATTTGAGCAATGTCTCTTTCCAGACATGTTGTGAGCAGTTTCATGGAGGATATATTTTCTTCCTATTGAACAACACCCGCCAACCTTATCACTGCGTGGAAGGAAGTGTGCTAGTTCACCTAGCATTACTGTTGCTAGCTAACGTTACAGCTCAGCTAAGGAAAACACTATTAATGTTTACATCTCGCAATGTTACAAGCATGAGCCTCTCATCTCTCATATCCTCTTCGGTCTCCCTCTCAAGTGTCAATCAATCAATTGATCAATTTTATTTATAAAGCCCAATATCACAAATCACAATTTGCGTCTCAGGGCTTTACAGCATACGACATACCTCTGTCCGGTAGAAACCTCAGGAAGAGCAACTGAGGAGTGATCCCTCTTCCAGGACGGACAGACGTGCAATAGATGTCGTACAGAACAGGTCAGCATAATAAATTAACAGTAATCCGTATGACACAATGAGACAGAAGGAGAGACAGAGAGAGATGCAGGACAGATGGTAATGACAGTAGCTTACAACAATATTAATGAAAGTAATAATATTATAATTAATAATATATTAATATCTGATAGTATACATGTGTGACAATAATCATATGTGTACAATAACAGTACAAGTATGACTAATGATAACAGCAGCAGCAGGAGGCATCTGGCAGGACCACGGCAGCAGCACAACCACACACATCACACTATCCAGGCACCGCTGAAATACAGAGTTAACCTGAGAGACAGTGGAGCACAAAGGCTCCGGAGAAGAAGCCGAGTTAGTGACATCCAGAATGGCCGAGTTAACAAGATACAGTAATAGGATACGAGAGAGAGAGAGAGAGAGAGAGAGAGAGAGAGAGAGGGAGCCCAGTGTATTATAGGAGGTCCTCCGGCCTAAGTCAGCCTAACTAGGGGCTGGTACAAGGCAAGCCTGAGCCAGCCCTAACTATAAACTTTATCAAAGAGGAAAGTCTTAAGTCTAGTTTTAAATGTGGAGACGGTGTCTGCCTCCCGGACTGTAGCAGGAAGATGATTCCACAGGAGAGGAGCCTGATAGCTGAAGGCTCTGGCTCCTGAGCTACTTTTGGAGACTTTAGGGACCACGAGTAACCCTGCGTTCTCAGAGCGCAGAGTTCTGGTGGGATAATATGGCACTATGAGCTCTCTAAGATATAATGGAACTTGACCATTTAGAGCTTTATAAGTTAACAGTAGGATTTTAAATTAAATTCTGGATTTTACAGGGAGCCAGTGCAGAGAAGCTAAAACAGGAGAAATATGATCTTGTTTCTTAGTTCTTGTTAGTACTCGTGCTGCTGCATTCTGAATTAGCTGGAGAGTTTTTAAGGACTTACTAGAGCTACCTGATAATAGAGAGTTACAGTAATCCAGCCTTGAGGTAACAAAAACATGGACCAATTTTTCTGCATCTTTTCAGGTCAGGATAGGCCTAATTTTAGCAATATTACGCAGATGAAAAAATGCAGTCCATGATGTTTGTTTTAAATGAGAATTAAAAGACAAACCTTGATCAAATGTTACTCCGAGGTTTCTTACGGTAGTGGTAGAGGCCAGAGCAATGCCATCTAGAGAAACTATGCCATCAGATAGAGAGATTCTCTGAGTTGTTTGGGGCCAAGAACAATAACTTCAGTTTTGTCTGAATTTAACATCAGGAAATTGGTGCTCATACAGGTTTTTATGTCTTAAGGCAATTATGAAGTTTAGTTAATTGATAACTTTATTCCGGCTTCATAGATAAATACAACTGTGTGTCATCCGCATAACAATGGAAATTTAGTGATTTACAGAGTGATGTGTAATAATGTTGCCTAAAGGAAGCATATATAGGGTAAATAGAATTGGTCCCAGCACAGAACCTTCCGGAACTCCAAAACAACTTTAGTACGTAAGGATGATTCATTATGAACGTGAACAAACTGAAAATGATCAGATAAATAAGACTTAAACCAGCTTAGTGCAGAACCTTTTAGGCCAGTTAAGTCTCTGTAGCAGAATTTGATGGTCAATAGTGTCAAACGCCGCACTAAGATCTAATAAAACAAGTACAGAGACGAGTCCTTTGTCTGAAGCAATCAGAAGGTCATTTGTAATTTTAACTAGTGCTGTCTCAGTGCTATGATACACTCTAAATCCTGACTGAAATTCCTCAAATAAATTATTATCATGGAGAAAATCACACAGCTGGTCTGTGACTACTTTCTCAAGGATCTTTGAAAGAAAGGGAAGACATTGGTCTATAGTTTGCTAACACCTCTGGATCCAGGGTGGGCTTTTTTAGTAGAGGTTTAATTACAGCTACCTTAAAAGACTGTGGTACATAGGCTGTTAGATCATTTCACTCCTGTTCTCCAGCAATGTCACTGGCCTCCTGTTACATATTGTATTGATTTTAAGATTCTGCTTCTCACCTTTTAGGCCCTTCACAATCAAACCCTTCGTACCTGTCTGAACTGCGTCATATCTACACCACCCCTACTTTTAGATTCTCTTCTGCAATCCAGCTCACATCACTATCTGACCGCTTGGCTACCATGGGCTCTAGAGCCTTCAGCCATTTTGCCCCCAGCCTCTGAAACCCTCTCGCCCATGACATTGGCCAATATTGACTCCCTTTCAACTTTCAAGTCCTGTCTGAAAACACACGTTTTTCAAGTGGCATATTCAGTCTGATTTAATGTTGACACACATATGAGACTTGCACTGATGATGACTGTATGATGATTTAATTGAATTTTGCTTTTTTCTAATCATTTTATTCCAAAATTGTTTGATTTTATGATCTGGAAAGAGACATTGCTGTTGAGTTTTTCTAATGTATTTGTTTGGCGCTTTGTGCAGCACAAGCTGAGTGCCATCTAGTTCCTTAAATTGGAGAGAAGGCAGAAATCTCTATGGCCGCCATCTCCAACACTCTGCCTCTCCTACAGGTTAGAGAGAAATATGTATTTTTGATTTGGGTTAGAACTGTCCCTTTAAGCTGCAGATTCAGATTTCCCAACACAGTCAGAGTTAGCCTTCACCCATTGTTAGAGGTGCAGATAGCAGCATTTTCAGTTCTGTAACTGGATGTGTCTTGCCAAAATGTATTTTAGGAGTCTAAGTGAATGATCACGGTTTAGGTTGTAATAAGTAATTGATAACTTTAGAGGGCCTCCAACATTACTGTTACAATAATGATGACATTGTCAATGTCAGGAAACAATCGCCATCATCACTGACTGTTGACAAGAAAACTGGACACATCTTATTTAAAGTCAGATGTTGTGTTGAGCATTCATCCTCCCAACCCTCCAACCCACATGGAATTTGCTTCACAATAATGTCACCTGAGTTCCTCTTTTACTCCTATATCATTACTATAGCTTTGTCACTTGAAGGTAAAAAGATGTTTTGGGGTGTTTGATGAAATGACTAATGCTGTCATTTTTGGAAAAAAAAGTCTTCACCAGTCTTCATCACCTTATGTCTTGTGAAAACAACATATTAGGACCCTGGCCT
This sequence comes from Epinephelus cyanopodus, assembly GCA_026686955.1. NCBI lineage: Eukaryota > Metazoa > Chordata > Actinopteri > Perciformes > Serranidae > Epinephelus > Epinephelus cyanopodus. The sequence goes on from CM048920.1 coordinate 39,753,478, forward strand.
TCTGGACACAAAACATGCTAAAACCTCAATGGACAGAGACAGCACTGGGGATGTTTCATGTCCCGTTCACCCTTACTCAAACCTGCCCACAGTGGTGTTCAGATAACAATGTCTTCTTCTGGGAGAATATAATTAGATTGAATTATTAGATTTGTGAATTGCCCTGTAGATTAACCTACTGTATGTCTGGTGGCTAAATTCCAGATCTGCTTGAGTTCATCCCTGCTCTCACTGACCTCTGCCCGAGTGCTCTCACCATTATTGTTCAAATTGGTGTTAATAACATTAGACTCAGGCAGGAAGTTAAGCTGAAATGGGATGCTGAAATTCTGCTGGACACTCAGCAGAGACAGAAAAGATTGTGTTTTATAAAGATTCATTTTTATACAAAAACATGTCCAAGTCTAACTTGAAAACCTGATAACTGCATTCTTAAGTTGTTATAAATGTCATGCTCATTGCAAAAATTGGCCTGAACTAGTGCAGCACTTGCACAATTAAAAGAAAAAAAAAGAAGGTTGGTTTAGGAATATGCTTTCTTGGTCGAAGTGACCTAATGAAATTATTTTAAGCTTTTGTCTTTTTAGTCCAAAACAGAGCTGCCCTGAAATGATTGGTTGTTCATATTTTTGATTTATAGTCATTGTTCAAATCTATTAGTTCTATAAGCTCAGCATTTTGCAAAGCAATTCAGTCATGTGAAGGTACATGATCATTGAAAAAAATATATGCCTGTCCTGATCTCACCCATAGAATCCTAGTCATTATATGTGTCAAATTCGGAGAAGATTGCGTCACTGGTGAGGGAGACGTTTTTTATTTTTATTTTTTTGAATAACATATTTTGGAAAACAGAAAATCCAAATCATGTTATTTCACTAATTGGCATTTGTCACATATTCATCCAAATTAAGCAAGTTTTAACCAAATTTCTAGGAAATTGTCAGGCAAATTAATGCTTTTTTCCCATCCACTACTGGTATGTAAATAATAGGAATTGGGGCCACCAACAGCTAAACAGCAGTTAGGTGCCATTACAGCTTTGCAGAGGAAGAGGGCACAGTGAGTTGATGGAATTTCGAGTGAAAGTATCAAACTTCAGGCAATCCAAAACAATGCAGAAAACGTACTAATTTGAGGAACATTAAGCCCCGTTTCCATCAAAAACTTTTGGTACTGTACTTTTAGAACCAAAAATACCAAAATTTAACGTTTCCACCACAGACCATACTCTTAAATGTGGGCGGAGTTATTGTACTGCTCCATACAGCTGTATTTCCTCTTCACTGGTGATGCAGAGAAACGCCTGCACCTTTTTTATTGTCTATGTAATGGGGTCAGCACGCCAGCATTTTCAGAAAAAAAATAGAACTGGCTGAAGTGAGAGTCTCTCTTGATGGGATATTTAAAAATACCTGTTAAGTCAAAAGTAGCATTTTTGGTTTTTTTCTCTAAATTGTGTAGTATATTCATTTTGTAAATATAATATTAGTTAATACCAACAGCAGTCATTAACCTATAACCCAAAACATGCATAATTCTTGTAATATACCAGCTGAGGGCAGCGCTGAGCTAAAAGGTCAGGTGGATGATGATCTGGGGTCCGTTTCATAAAGCAGGTTCAACAAACTCTGAGTCTAATCCTGAACTCTGAGTTGATCTACTCTGAGAAAGGAAACTCTGTGTTTCAGAACAGCTGATTTGAATCAGTTTAATCGGAGTAGTTTCACCTGGAGTTAAGCGCGTGCACCACAACTATAAAAAGCCAGCATCAATGGAGCCCCGATTCGACGAGTCACCATGGCAACGGGGAAGAGGAGGGCTGCATTTTTCACCCCACTAGAATTAGAAATCTTAATGCGTTCATACGGCAAGTTTGCACATGTTTTCAAAAAGAAGTGCATAAGTTTAAATGTCCTTTGCAATCACAATATTACAGGGAAAACTGCTTGAATGGTAGCCTATTAATTTATTTCATTTAGGTGCAATCCCGCGGGGGAGAACCACACTTGGCAGCAGCTTAGGATGAAATATAAAAACATTGTTCAAACAGGTAAGACCTCAGCATTGTAAAGTAAATATTAAGTGGTTCTGTTAAATAATTAAGCCTGTTTAAACTAACACAGACTTCTTCTCAGCCAACAGAACAGATGCCTGTAAAACGAGCACACTTTTCTGACCGCCCTGCCTACAGTTGCCTTACTCAAGTGCTCAGCATCTCCGACATTTTACGGAATACTTCCATTTGCAAAGAAACGCAGCGCAACACACACTATCTGCTGGGATGAGAGCATGACTACGATTGGTGCAAATGTAAGCACGGATTAGGTTGTGTATGTAGATGATGGACTGTGACGTGAAACGGTACAGCTCAAAAAGATAACTGTGTTGAAATGCTAGAACATCTATGCGCGGTCTGATAACCATCTCCCGACGAATATTTAATTCTCTGCGCAGTAATGCTGCACCTTCATCCACGGGATCGTTATCAAAAGGACATGCCATGTTTAGTGAAAAACGTCACCACCTACTGTGCCTAATGGACTTCTAATATACTGACTCTGATTTTTTTAAATGACAGACAGCAGAACTCCACTACACCAAAACTCGCCTGCTGACTGAATGAATGAGGAAATCAAATGGAGTGTGTGGCTCTGAAAGAGGGCGGAGACAGAGAGAAACTCGAGGTTCATTGAGAAAAACCTGCTCCCGACCAGGTTAGGTTCATAGAGTCTGTTACTATGGTAACTGACCGAGAGCTTAAGTTACCTCTCTCTCTGAAACAGGCTAGAGTTACCCCTCTTTCTCTGGTTTGAGTTACCTCCCTTTTTGTAACGGAAAACTCAGAGTTTCCCTTATTTCAGGGTTAACACACTGAGTTTTCACTAAACCTGCTTTGTGAAACGGACCCCAGGTAAATTGGAGGAGGCTGTGTTTCACTTCTGTTTGGAACAGTTGAGACAAAGAAGTCCATGCTGCAGGGTGTGGAGGGCTACAGAAACGCTATAGGTATGACTGTTTATTTATTTAACGTATATGTTGTTTGATTTGACTCTTGCTTTTAATTCGAGAGTATCTATCCTATGTTTAGTTTGACGGTGCATCTGTACCTTTGCTCTATGTGCCAGCATGTGCTGCATCAAAGTTGTTTGGCAACGTGTGTTGCGCAACAGCTTTGTGTAAATTGTTGTTAAATTGTTGAATTGTAAAAGCGGACGATGTGTTTCATTAATCAAATAACATGTTAATGGCGCTTGCGCACATTAATTCGCTTTGAGTACTTTAATCTGGTTTAATTATCGATTGTATCGATCGGTATTGTTTAATACCGTTTATAGTGCTTGAAATTATTGGAACATTGAAAATATTGCATAAAGTTAAGTAAAACCGTTGTTTATTAGGAAATAAAGCCAAATCTTATTTAAAACGTATTGCTTTTTAATTCAAGAAAAACAAAAGCATTATCAATTTGAGAAAAATGAAAAACAAGAATTAAGTTATTTGAGGAAAATAATAATGTTGGAAGAAAGGTTATTGCATTTAAGTTATGAAGTTGTTTATTTTCTTTGAAATGTGAATTTGAAATGTTTAAGCAATAACTAATCTTGTGGTTTCTGTATTTAAAGGTTATCAACTTATGCTACGCTACTACTACTACAACTGCTACTATTCTGTGAACACAAAACCTTTGAAATAAAAGCAAAGAAGAGCTGAGTTGCCCAAAGTGTCCTCTGTGTCCACCTTCAAGCCGTTTTCAAGTTTAGGCAGAAACCAATGTCAAAAGCCCAAATAACTTGACAATACCGGGTTTGTGCATGGAGTATTTCTCAAGCAGGAGCAGGAGTTTAATGTTGCCAGAGCCCCTGGAATGATGCTCCGTCTTGTTTTTCTCTCTGTGTAAGTTAGGAATAGAATCTATGCAGTTTAAATAATCCTGTCGAAACTGATATATACTTTTTAAACTCATGAAGAGCCACTCAAAAAAAAGTATGATATCCAAAAGACAATAAAATCAATTGGAATGGTCAAAGTTGTGAAATTGAAATTTAGGGCTTCGCCAGCTCATGCATTGATTAACATTACAAGTAAATGTTTAACCTTAAAAGTTACCAGTAGCCAGCATAGTGACTTATTCTTTTTTCTAATACCACAGCTGTTGCGAGAGGCAGCAGAACATCCTTTTATTTAATAGTTAAGTAGTTAAAAAAAATTAAGCATTATACTTAAAGCATTTTTCACCTGGTAAAAGCATGAGTCATCGATTAGTCCTCATTTTCATCACTGTAAACAGAAGCTATGCTGAAATAACTATGTCAGATATCTCCCAGCCTTTCCCTCTCAGCACATTTGTCCATCATCTTCTATTCATTTTGGCATTCCTCTTTTGTTAAATACAGATTGCAAAACCCTTTGTGTTTACCCCTTTTCATTGAAGCCTCCCTATCTACAGGAAGAACCAATTCGACTTTTGCAGCTGAATGTTGCAAAAGTTAATTAAACTTGTTCTAACATGTTTCTTGGTGGTGACTGTGAGGCAATTGTTCCATAGAACATAGTAATGCTTAAAGAAAAGCATGAAAAGCATTCCACCTTAGGTATTAAACAAAAAAAACAAAAAAAGTTTTTGACTGAGCTGGATGACTCCCTGCACATACACACTTTTTGAGCCAGAGCGCCCAGTGCAACAGTATCCCAATACATTGCACCCAGTTGTCCCCCTCTTTACACTTACTTTTGAGTAAGACTGAATTGAGGAAATTTCAATAGGATCAGTTTAGATGGTATCTGATATCTTTGGCTGCAACTGACCCTTCTCCAGGTCCTGCCCCTTAAATGCGGGCTGGCCAATAATAGCGTCTAGCTCTGAAAAGGGTCTGACAACAACACAGCTGTGCTCCATAGACTCTCATGCAATCGTGCAAGGAGATATACGTTCCTTCCCAGTTGCAAAACAAAGTGCAAAGTGTAGGGTTAGCTAGCTAGCTACTGAAGCTATAGCCTACTGAATGTATTTCACATGCTACTTTTGCTTTTAAATGAATGTAACGGTGAATTAAGATCTACCCTGCTCTGGGAACCAGAGAGAAGGGAAACAGGGAAACTTTGCAGATATTCAACCAGCTGTGTGTCATCACAGTGTGTCCAAAGGACAGAGGGATGTCGTGCTGTAAAGCCCAGAGGCAAATTGTGATTTGCGATATTGGGCTTTATGAATAAAATTGATTGATACAATTGGAATTGATCATAGACTGTATATACAGTTGGATGACATGACAGCTCCCCAAAAGTGAAGCCGAAATATTTGGATTGCCTCCTGTTGGCTGCCTGCAGTATAGGTCATAAACCCTGCCATCTCCACGTTAGCGGATGACACATGGGCTAAACTAAAAACTCAAAGTACACCTCAAATAAATTTTTCCAAAAGGTGGTTTCTGTAATTTAAGGTAGTTTTTATCACATCGCTGTATGTTCAAGTGTTTGTTTTTCTTATAAGTTTGGTTTTAATTAATTCAATGACGCTGCTCGCAGTTGTTTGGACTAGTGTTTGGGCGTGAATTTCTTCACTGCAAAGATCACTACTGCGTAGAGTCTGGCTCCAAATGACATCATCAGAGCAAGATGGCAGTGGCCGTATCCAGTATATTTTGGCTTCACTTAAGCATAATGAGAGTAAGTGGGGATGCGTCATCCATTTTTTAAATGTAGTCTCTGCTTCAAACACATATTGTTAACCCCTCTGTCTTCTTCCCTTTGAAATCGCTTTTTCATTTTTCCAGCTTGATGGTCAATTTGTATTGATGTGCCCTGATCTGCATGTTGTGATGTGTCAGATCTCTCTCCCCATGAAAAAATCAACTATGCATATGCAAACAACAGGGCTCAACAATAACGATTGCCCATTTGCCCGGGCCAAGTAAAACTCAAGGTCAGGCATGTAAACTAACAACTCACTTGCCCGATTGGGCAAGTTGCTAAAAACAGTAAAAGTTAATAACTAATTGATAAAATAAATGTATTTTAAAACGTGTTCCTTCAGCTCTGATGCAGCAGTCTCTCTGCCTGAAGTCACAGGCACACGCTGTGCAACAATGTCCTGCCCACAGCCCCCATTGATGTTATTTTGCACGACAGACGCTTCATATAATAACAGAACAATATGCTATTTATGATGTTATGTCATCATGTCATTTCTGTATCTACATGGTCACGTGTTAACAATTCTCCTCTGCTCTCTGTATTGCGCATGGTGGGGTTCCGCCACACATACAGGTGAGCACGCTAGAGCGGCTCGGGCCGCATTTTCCTGACCAAACCTGACCCCGAGCCCGGTGCAGTTTGTCAGCTGACAAAGTTATTGTTATGGACAGTGTGTAATTAACAACAGACTGCTGTTACACACAGACAAACACGCTGCTCGCACAGCAGCGCAGCACGGCACTCGGTGCTGAGCTTGTGTTGCATTCAGGTGCTGTCACGTAAATAACTTCAAGCACTTAAATAGGTCATAGCACAAAACAGCAGCATGTCAAGTGACTTTTTGTTATGTTCAATAAAATTGTATTTTCCTAAATCTTGAGACACCTCATATGTAAGCTAGACAGACATTTCACCTGCTCATTACTGTGCACACATGTACTGTATGTACTTCGTCCTAAAGAGCCCTTGTGGTGCCAGTAGATACACGGAAACATAAAAATCACTGCAAATTGATAGCCACTTAAATTAAACAATTTTTATAGGGCAAGTAAAAGCTGACTTTGGGCAAGTAGATCTCTGACCAACTTGCTCAACCGGGCAAGTGGAAAAAAAAACGTTAGCGTTGAATCCTGAAACAAGCAATCAAAACGTTTTTGGTGACACTTGAACTCTCCTACAACACCGACACACCTACACCTGCTCTGCATCTGGAATGCACACACACTCAATACTGCTGTAACCCACATGTCAGGCACTTACAGTATATACATAACTGCAATCACACACACACACACACACACACACACACACAGATTGGTCATTCCACCCACTCCTAGAGACAGTGTGCACCTGCTGTATCAACATCAGCATAATGGCACACACACGTGCACACATAAATTTATGATATGACACAATCTCAACTCACATACACACCATAGTACCACAAATATCTGCTTTGTACAGGGGCAATACATACTCAAAGTTACATATAAAACACACAATGTCAATGTCACATATGCACTTGTGATGTCACATACACTTCCCATATGCACACACACACACACACACCACACACACACACACACACACACACACACACACACACACACAGGTGTGTGATACCACACACATCCTCAATATCCGTACACCACCTAGCTGTCGCACATGCTTCCAGCCTTCCACAAACAGGTACAGAAGTCGAGATGTCACGCAAAACACCTTTGAAAACACAAACCTCCGTGCACCTGTGATGTCACACACAGCTCCAGAATCCATACAGTGGACCTGTAATGACACACATTTACAGTATAATACCCATGTACACCTGGGATGCCATCTGTACACCTGCTCTGCTACACACACGCTTTTTAAAAACACGCTTTTTTCTTTTTTTTTTTTTTTCGAAAAGCTGAAAGCTGTTCCTCGTTTTTTTCTGACCAGATCCTTGTCTTCGCTGCAGTAGGCTTCATGTACAAAACACCTCCACATTTATTTTTTTTTACTTCTGATCAGTGCAATGACCCTCCAAGAATATTGCGAGATGACAGAACTGCTGCAGTGTACCTGCTGTTTACTGAGATTACTCTTTAACATCTCTGTGAGACACACAGCTGTCTCCTTTTGAAACACATTTTAATATGTGGTTAATGTCATATTTAGGTTTAGGCAACAAAACTAATTTATTGTTGTTATGTAACATGTCATAAATTAGGGTTAATTTTTCTTAACAAAAACATTAATGAAAATGTTTTGTCAATTAACCTACCTTTTTTCCATGAAACAAAAAATGAGAGGATGAGCTAAAATTAGATCTCAACCATGAAAAACTAAGATGAAATCTTTGTTTCATTTTTATTGACGAAACAAGATGTGACGAAAATGGTGTACTATCGGACATTGAAAGCTGAGAACCGCTGTGCTTGTAATTTTCTTGAAATGCCGCGTAAACAGGTTGGCGATCTTCAGCAAGTCTGTGCCAGGATGTTTTACTCGCAAGCAAAAACATTCACATCAGGGCAGCGTTAGACATTGGTCTGAGTTGTTTGTTATAAATCAGCAATAAATAAGCAGCAGTGTATGTCAGACTTTGAATGGTGGAGCTGTTGAATGGATTTGTGGAGTTTGTTAGTTGCAGTTGTCAGTCGTGGACAGCCCAGGGTCCTGAAAGAAGCCCAAAAGGAATCTGGAAAATAATTCTGTGAGCTGACCATGAAAAATGCTACCCTGGAAAAGCAGATTGCTAATAAAGAGATAGAGAATCAGAAAATATGGAAGGCTCTTAAGGCAAAAATGGGAAACAGGCAAAGACAAACTTTGAGGAGGAGAAAGATCCGTTCACTCCAGCAAAGTGTGCAAAGCACAAAATAGGACTACACCACTGGAGTGTGGAATTCGACCGGGTCTCTGCGTTCTTGTGACAATTAAATGGCCTTGAAAGCAATGTGGGAAAAGTATTGGTCAACTAAACTGCAGGAGAAAAATGCTGAAATCCAAGCTCTGCAAAGGGACCTTGAAAGAAAGTTGTGCCAGGTGGCCCTGGAAAAGGACCAAATAACAATAATAATAGCAAATAACATCTGAAAAGAAGTTTCTCGAGGTAAAATCACAGAGTGTGAGGCCAAGCTAAAAGATAAAGACTGTGAGATTATCCAAAGTGAGGCAGAGTGGAGAGTAAAACTCACAGCTCTGGAAAATCACACGAAAAATGAACTGGCTGCAAAGGAGGAGAGCTTTGACAGAGAGGGGTGCCACAAGAGTGTATGCAAAATGGAGGACACCATCGAACTTTTGAAAAAGGAAAACATCCAGGTGTGTCACCTCAGCCTCCAGAAGCTGCAAAAAGATAGCAGTAAGAAGGAAGAGGAGTGGCACACAAAACATTGTTAAATGGAAGAAAAAAATCAAGATTCTAACTGAGCAAAATACTGACCTCCAGGTGTGTCACCTCAGCCTCCAGGAACTGCAAAAAGACAGCAGTAATAAGGTGATGGAATGGCGTGAAAAATGTGTGAAATGGAGGAAAAGATAAAGCTCCTCACTAAGGATAACACTGACCTCTAGGAGCTTGCCAAAAAAACGGACAACGAAAAAGCAAAGATGAAAGAGGAGGAAGAAAAGGCAAAGATGAAAGAGGAGGAAGAAAAGGTAAAGAAGGAGGAGAAATGAGGAAGAGAAAGAGGCTGGAGAAGGAGAGGGAAGAGGAGTCAGAGAGAGAGAAGAAGGTGGATGGAGTATGAGAAGAGACAAAAGGAGGAACTGCAAAGACAGAAGAAAGACAAGGGGGAGGGAGAGAGAGAGGAGAGAGAAGAAGGACAAGAACGCAAGAGAGAAGAAGGAGAAGCAGGAGATGAAGAAAGAGAAGGAGGCAAGAGAGAAGAAAGAGAGGCAGGAGAGAAAGGAGAGGAGAAAGGAGGAACATTTTTTCTGTCCCCTTCACTCCTCCCTACTTTACCCTGTCCCAATTCTCCACTACCACCCTCTCCCCAACTCCTTACCCAGGTTGGGTGCTCTGGTTTCCTCCCCCACTCAAAAGACATGCAGACTTTCATATTTAAGATAAGGTTTGGGTTTTTTCCGGGTGCTGTGGGTCTCCAAAACAAACAAAATTGGGAAAAAAATGTGTACCTGCCCATTTGTCTTTTTAAATCAATACAACACAATAGTACCTTTACCATGGCAACTTGACAGCAAAGGTTGCACTAATTTACCATCAAAGACTTTCTGTAAAATGAAGATTATTTTCCATTTACACCTTAACACAATAAGAAGTGATTCTTGAGTCTTAAGGCTTTACTGCAGCTGGTGCGTTTCAGAGTTAGGGGCTGAATACAGTACACTGATAAACTTTATTGTGTTTTGTAAACATGCTCTCATTCTGAATTTAATGCCTGCAACACATTAGTAGCAAGTTGGGATGGTTGTAATCAAAAAGGGTTGCAATGGTATGAGATTTTCCTGGTATGATAACGATCTCAGGAAATTTCACCGTTCCACTGTTTCACAGTATTACAGAATTTATATTAGATAATCAATATAATCTGCACGAGTGAACACCACTTTCATGATTATTGAACCCTAAATAAATAAATCACCCAAAGTAAAAGGCTAATGATCATTTTAAATTGCATGATGACATTCTGTAGCCTCATTTAGCCTGTTGTTTGTTATTGTCTTCAAAACATATTGAAGCTCTGAAGTTCATGAGTAGGGTATTTATGGACATATTTAATGTTGGAGACCAAACAACTCCAACATTAAGTTGTAAACAACTAGTGTATTTGCTGGGCTTAGGTGGTTTACTCATACCACCTGTCATTCCAAAGTAACACTCACAGTTTGACTGATGCAGACCATTCCAAGATACAACCACCTCAGCAGGTTTAATTCTGCCTCAAAAAAACCCTTGATATCATCCCAACAGGAATAGTGTGTACACAGTTCTTGTATCCACAGACTGGTAAATAGTAATGTACCTACATTTGTATAGCGCCTTTCTAGTCATCCGACCACTCAAAGCATTTTTTTACACTACGAGTCACATTCACCCATTCACACACACATTCATACACTAGTGGTCTATGGAGCTATGCTGGAGCCAAATGCTTTGTATTTGAAAAAATAAAATTTGAAACTGAAAATTCAAGTTTTGATCATGAATTCTGAAAAATAAATCAATGTATTCGAAAATAAAAATAAGTGAAAAACAAGTTTTTTCAGGTTCAATATAATTAAGATTTACTCTGGTAAATCTTTTGAATAAATTATCAATTTTCATTTTTCACTTAGATATTTGACATCCTATTTCTTTCAGTTGCACATTTTATCTTTTCGGATTCAGATCTTATTTTTTCAAATCTTTATTTCACTTTCAGATCTTTCTTTTTGCTTAACTTCCAGCTTTGCCAATTCACCACTTACAGACGTCAGAAACATTGTATGTTGTCACAAAACGACCTCTCATTTTGAACATTTCTCACCTGGCTCCAGTAGGCGGGCCTGCTGAACCAGATGCCATCATTGCGAGTGGACACTGCGCTGTGTTCACAGTACTACGTGAAAAACGGAAACTTCAAATTTCAGTGTAGCTGTTGAAGTGCACAGTAACACAGATAACAATTATAACAATAACAATAAAACAGATTTAGCCATGCAGGTTATTCGTGCATGCTGTGCAAATGGAAGTTTGTCACTGACATCGTTTTTTTTCACTGCCAATCACACGGTGTAGCCTACATAAAGTGTTGAGTTGAATTGTTTTAGTTCCTACATTCCTTTCTTATATCTAAATATAAGAAAGTGAAAAATGAAAATAAATAATTTATTCCAAAGAATTACCAGAGTGAATCATGACTATATTTAACCTGAAAACACTTTTGGTACACTTATTTTTATTTTGAATACAATGATTTATTTTTCAAAATTCAAGATCAAAACTTGAATTTTCAGTTTCAAATTTTATAATCTTCAAGTACAAAACATTTGGCCCCAGTATAGCTCCATAGTGGCCGAGGCTACCATACAAGGTATGCTAGGCTACTCAGTTTTTTTTAAACACACTCACACACTGATGGAAGCACCATCAGGAGCAATTTGGGGTTCAGTATCTTGCTCAAGGATACTTCGACATGCAGACTGGAGGAGCTGGGGATTGTGTGACCATGTGCTCCAACATGGCCCCTGCAGCTCTGAAACACTAAACATCAAACAAAGGATATTCAAACAACTTGTGTTTGTGTGGTGTCCCTGGGGGTGCACACTCAGGGTTTCCAAACTCAAACTTATTTAACACCTTGCTTGAAATATCACCTTTGTTCAACAGTCATTTTTATCACACAACAGCCACATCATTACCTGGATTACTTCCTGGATGTCTAAAGGACCGTGGGCCAGATTTGCACTGCTTAAACAGTGAACTGATTGCAAACTGACTGGTTACACCTGCACTATGGAGGTGTGTAGATGGACCAAACCAAGTGACAAAGCAACTTTAAAAGACAATAATGGACAATAATGGTTAATGTTAAAATGGATCCCTGTGTTAAAAGCATATGAATTTTGTACAAACAATATCAAAAGTGTGAACAGAGGATGACCTCGACTACAAACACATAGATTATGTGATATTAAAATGGATTGTGCTGGTCGGCGGGGTTATAGAGTATAAAAACAGTGTACCACCTTCCCAGTTCATTGAGTCCTGCTAAAGAGGTGCTGTGAGGAGCTCTTGACATCTTTCTTCGAAGGTAAAGTTTATGTTATTTGTATTTAAAACCATGGTTAAAATGTATTTTCTTTGTTTATTTTCTAGTTTATTTGGATTCATTATTACACTGTTAATTTTATCTTTTCTGGTGTTTAATCCTTTTGTGTTGGTTCATTGTTGATTACAGGCTATCCAGGATTTGTCCCCTGTTTTGCTACTTTTGATGTTGGGAAAATAAATCACCCTGCACCTTGCCTCAGTGTGTGCTTGTCATCCTTTGTTGACCTATGTGAAGAGTCTGGTTCTAGTGATGGTTACACTTTCCTCACCTAAGTTATAGGTGTGACAGATTGAATCGCTGATCTTTTGATTGGTGGATGATCCGCTCTACCTCTGAGCAGCCGCTGCAATTGCATCATTTCAAATGTTCATGTTTCTCCACATATCCATAATTTCTTCCATTGGCATGTAAATATGTGGACTGCTCCGGACTTTCTAAAATAATGGGTTTTGCCCGGATGGGCATGGTTATGTAGGATGTAGCAGTGAGTCCCCAGACTGAAAGTGGATAAGCAGACGAGGTGTATGTTTTTGTGTGTTTAGGGCCTCAGACCGCTACATTTTGGTGCATTTTGGGACCATGGAGCACCAGAGCAACTTGCAAACGTTATTGTGATATGAACTGGAAAGCTGTTAGTGTATTTCCAAATTACAGTGAGTAAATAATTATGACTAATGGTGCTGCAGTAACTGTTTAATTTAATGAGTTCAATGATAGTGTGTGCGGATGAATTGTATGTTTTTGTACCTCGAGGGCTCCAGACCATGACTCTTTAGTTACATTTTGTGACCATGGAGCACCAGTGCAAATTGCAAAGAGAGCGTGTGTTCAGAGAGTGTGTGTTCCTAGCTCACAGTAAATAGCTGCTAAACTTTCTGCGAACTATTGACTGGAAGATTCAAGTTCACAGCTAGGGGTGGGGGAAAAAATCGATTCACATAAGAATCGCGATTCTAATCATCCACAATTCTGAATCGATTCATAAACTTCAAAAATCATTTTTTAAAATTTTTTATTAATGTTCCCCCATCTTTCTGCGCGCCCCTACGGGCTTCCGTACACAGCGTTGGAAGCTTGGAAAAAAAAAAAAAGACACGGCACAACTCTACGAGTTTGGACTCATTCTGGGTTTTATTATCTCCCTGGGACACAGCAGCTCGACAAGAGTCATTCACTATGCCTTAACACACTATGCATTGTATCAATTTTTTAATCAAGAATCGTTTGAATCGAGAATAGGTTGAATCGAGAATCGATTTTGAATCGAATCGTGACCCTAAGAATCGGATTCGAATCAAATCGTGAGACACCCAAAGATTCACATCCCTAATAACAGTGCTTTATTGTTATTATAACAGTATTTTATTCAACTTTATCATAACAGTACTTTATTTAACTTTATTATGAGTAATTTAACTTAATTATGCCACTAACTACTTTAATTAACTTTATAATGACCGTAGTTCATTTAATAATTGTATTATTAAATTTATTTATATTATTAAGTAGCGTTCAGTGGTTCAAAGGAGATTTTAAATTATCAATATGTGTATCAAAATACAAGCAAAAAATATTACAATATTATTTTTAAGCCACATCAGTTTTGCAGGTATTTTGTCATGAATCAAAGTGCTGAACAAATCTAAATTTGAGATGGTGCTAGGCTGTAGCTCAATGTCATGGTGTCAATACAGGTAAAGTCAGGGTCTTAATAACACCAGGATATCCTCTGGTATGACTGTCTGAAACATTTCAACATGTGCTTGATGGATTACCATTCAAAATGTGTGCAGTCTGAACCAAAATGGAGGACCAACTGACAGACGGAGTTTGTCAAACACAGTCATGCCACTAACATGGCTAAAAATACAATTATGACAGGTTTTCATGGTGCTTTATTTCAAGACTTTCCAGGTGCTGAATGATATGCATCATAATCAGCAGCTCTTTTAGGTTTCCACCCGTTTCTCTCTCTTTCATCGCAAATTATGAACCACTCTTATCACAATGTTTGCAGTCAGCTGCAGTGTATTCTTGCAACATCAGAAAACACAAAAATTTGACACATGGCAACATCAGATCTCTTTAGAAGTAGTGCAAACAGATCAATACCAGTACATACTGTATTTCAAGATACCTAAATATCTTTTTTATTTTAGCATGTTGAGCCACTTCACCTCATCAACCTTCTGGCAAAGGTGATTCACGTCGCTATGGTTTTATTGTGTCTCTGAGTTACATACAGTCAAGCCTTTAAACAGTGCATTTTAATTAAGTGACACCATTAAACACCTCATGCAATTGTAGAGAGGGTATTAGTCAAGGTGCTTTCATGTACTTTTATTTTTCAGTGTCTGGAAGTCTTGGTGTGACCTTCAACATGGAGAAATGACATGTCTCCCAACGATAATGGCATGTCTTCCCATTCTCTCCGCCTCTTTCATCATCTCATTGCATCTTTTTTTTTCCCTCTCCCTGCTTGCTGTTGCAGTGATTGTTATTCCAGCAGTGAGGACTGAGGGTGGCCTTGCTGATATTTCATCATCTATGGACACAGATTGGCCTGTTGTGTTCACAGTGGGTATTTTTGTAACCCCCTCAACTTTTGGCTGACATTGACTGAGAGAACAGATTGCCATTATTTGCAAATATCTGTGGATTGTGAGCGCATGCCACTTCAAACAAATCATAAGTCTGACAAAAGGTTTCATTTTGATTTATTCCATTTTATTAGTTCAATTTTCTTACTGCATATAAACACAACAGACATGCAGAAAACTACAGTTACATTCGAGGTTGTTGCTGAATAATATCAGAGGCGCAAAGTTCAAATGGTACAATTTTGAGATACTTGTAATTAACTTCAATATTTCTGTTATATGCTACTTGATACTTCAGCCACACAGTATTTCAGAGGGACACACTGCACATTTCCCTGACAAGCTATAGTTACTAGACTTTAAATAAACAAATAAGTCTATAAAATACAATAGTTACATTAAAGCAGTGGTTCCAAAGCTTTTTGGTTTGAGCTTTCTGTCAAGGAGTGGCGTGTTGGTGTCTCAGATGTGAGTACTCTTCAAGGCCAAGATGTAAAATGATCAAGCAACAACATCCTGGACTGAAAAATGAAGGCAAAGTGCCAAAAGCAGCACTTTACTGGCCACTTGAGGCTGGGTTTAAAAAAGAGTCAGCCCCCATAGACCCTTTTACTGTTAGTGAACAGTATCACGTTTTTGCTGGGCGTGGCTTAGCTGGAGGCATACATTTCTTCAAAGACATCAGCTAGCACTAACTAGCAAGTTCTCTTGGCTTGTTTTAGACAATGGAGGAAAATTATGCAAGAGATACATTCAGCAATACTCTGAGTGCAAACTGGACCACTGGTAAATTCAGAGCACTGCTGGAATATAGTTTAGGCACTCAGTCTGGGGAGACAGAGCAGTAGGGAACCAAGCAGATTGATTGTGTGAATAACTTAACTGTTCGTTTATCCATATAGAAAAATAACGCTCAGTTTCTACAACCCGCAGAGCTCTCATTTTAGTGTAGAGCATCAGACTGAATTAAAAAGGTCCTGGCCGCTTTGAGTGGAGGTCGTCTGCAGATATTGCCCTTGGGCTCTCCACCCCTTGCTCCTCAAATGTTCCGCCCTATTGTCAAAATACGGTAGCTTCTGGTTCTAGAATCTTTTTTAAAAAAGGTAGCAACGGCCAAAATGGCAAACTCGGAGATTCAAAATGTGAGTTCAGAAACCAATGGGTGATGTCGCTGTGGCTATGGAGAGTTGATACACTTGTAACATTTTTCACTTTCCCCTCTTTTTCTCAGAAATTGTTTTACCTACATATCTAATATTTTGAGGGGAGCAACCAACATAAGTCTGCTATCAAAAACCACTTTAAGCTTCTCAACAGACAGAACAAGTCGTGAGAAATTAAAGCGGAAGTGAATGCTTTTTGAGGTTACAGATGAAGCGCATGTGAGTCTTAATTGTAACAGTTGTGGTTGAAACACGAAAGAACACAAACAAACAAAAATGGCATTCAACAAAAAACTTTTCATGGACAGTCAAAAGTATTTCCATCAACTGACTGTTTCTGCATTGTTTTCACACCAAGCATGTGATCAGATCATCTTTAAAACATAATGATTTTATTAAACTTTACTGGATGTAGCAGTTGGCTCATTTGCCTTCTGCCTTGTTGGCAAATATATCGATTACACCTGCATAGCTAGCAAATTTAATTAATGGAAATTGTACTAAAACACTGTACAACCCCGATGTGGTTTAGAATTGTATGAAACACGTCTGATTGACCAGAGAGTCCATGCAGTTTGGAGGGGCCTGTGTGTAGCTGTGCACTGACCCCTGGAGGGACAACAAAGAAACACCCCATATCACTGAGCTTTACAGTCACTGCTATAGCCACATAGTCCATTTATATCTGCAAGCTTTAATGACAAAAAGCAGACATACATGTTATACATATATAATAAAATGTAATATATTTATATAAGTTAAAGCCACAGTGTGTAGGAATTTATCCCATCTAACGTTGAAATCATATATTGCATTCAAACAGATGGCGCACTCTGGCACCTTACTGTTTCAAACAGGTATTGCAACAACTGTAGCTGCTGTGCACCAAAAAGCTATGATAACACTGATGAAACCATGTCATCCGATACTACATGGAGTATTCATTCAGGCTCCCTCTCCTCGCATCACTGCGCCGCTAACAGCTGTTAGTGGCCAGCGGCACTTCTGCCGCATAACAAAGTCCCACTCTTTGACCATAATGCAGGATTATTTATTATGCAGCATCACGGGAGACGGAATCCTTGTTGCCAAGAAAGTGCAAAATGGAATCAAAAAGGCAGCGTGACCGGTGAATCAAAAAAACAAGGGTCAGCATTGGGGTTGCCTTTCCCAGGTGGAAAGAGCTACTGAAGGGCCAGCGCTAACAGCAACTAACAGCTTACAGCGGCGCAGTGATGCGAGGAGAGGGATGAGGCTGTTAGCGACTGGCCGCTAACAGCGACTAACAGCTGTGATTGCATTACCATTCTCCCTCAGCAGCTCTCTCTACCTGTGGGCCTTCGTTTTTTTAATTGTGTGTTACAACTGTAATGTATTACACTTAAGGTGACTCTCTACTATGACCATTATTTCAACAGAGTTTATGGAAATTATCCAATATTCCTAAAAAAAATACAAATTTGTTTAGCATGTTTCGATAAAAAACTGAAATATTTCAGTTTACGATTGTCAGAATTTGTGATTAGAGACAACAAATAAAAGTCAGCTGCTGCCATTTTGAGCTGGTGATGTCATTTAGAGCTAGAGTCTGTGTAGTAGCAGTGCAATCCCCACTAGTATTGAATATTCCACCCATACGCCAGTCTAACCAATCACGAGCAGCACATCAATCCCCCCCCCCCCTTTTTTTTTTTTTTATATACATCAGATTACAATAAATCCACACTTAAATGCACATCAGGGTGACAAGAACTACCTATGACAGAAACCATCTTTGGGAAAAATTTATTCAAGGTGTACATATGTGAAAGATTATGTAATCATGTGATGTAAGAATACGTACATTAATCTCTGAGTTATTCTGGCCTATTAGCAGAACATTTTGCTGAAAGATTTTATCAGGATATAACATTGGCAGCTTCAGCTACTTCACTTATTTTGTGATTTCTTTCCCTCCCTTTCTCTCTCAGTCTCATCTGATCTCTGTCGGGCTCTTATGTCGTCACGCTGTGCCATTGCTTCCATATGCCTCTCCAAGATGATAGCCACCAGGCATCACTGGCTCTCCCATTGGCATGAAAATGAAAAAGGCTGCTGGAAAAAGAAGGAGTCTATCCAAAATCTTTCCCTGAGTAATTTACTGCTTCTCTGCAGTCTGGTGAAAAGGAAAAAAATAAATAAAATACATTGGAAAAAATACCATGTAAACCCTTGTCCAATGCCCCCTAACTGCCACAGCCAACACTTGAAAATATGGTTTATAGGGAATCTTTCCAGGCGGAGCAGACAGTCAACAAGAAAAAAAATCTACAAAAAACATACAGTCATAAACAAACTGCAACTACAAATCTTGTTGGTTTTCTCATATACCAGGCAGAACATATTTGTTAGTGGCTATATAGAGTGATAAACACAAAAAAAGTAGTTTGCCATAACAGTGTTAAAACAAGGTCTACTTATTTTACAGGCTTCTCTGTAATGTTTGCGTCAATCCTGTTTTATCTGTCCTGCCTCTCTGTCCCTGTTGCTTTGTGCCTTTGCTTTCCGGCCTCCTAAACCTGGACCTGAGCCTGCCCACACCTTTTACCTGCCCCATCCCTGTTTACCTCCTGATTGTCTGACACTTGCTCATTCAGTCCTAGGAGAGGATAGAAAGTGACACCTGTGTGCTTTGAATGAAGTTAAGAATAAAAGGCACTACCTTCCTTTTTATCATGATCTTTGTGTTAACTTCGGTATTTAGCAACCTGGACACTATTTCCCCATGTTTTTGTGTCTAAGTGACTAATGGAGACATTTTTCTTGATATATATATACACCCTTATATATATATATATGTATATATATATATATATATATATATATATATAAGGGTGACATGACACTGTCATAACTATGACATGACACTGTCATGAACTTGTCATAAACATTTATGACAGCTGTCATCAATTGTCATTTGGTTTTTGTAATGACAAGATGACTTTGTTTGGGTTGTCTTGATTATGACAAACTGACATTAAATTTGTTTGGGATGTCCTTATTATGACAACTTAACATTAACCAGGATGACATTACCAGCAGATATCTTTGTCACCACAACTTGATATTAACAAGAAAAATGCACCTCTTTTTGTGTTTATGACAAGATGACATAATGTGATTGTTAATTAGATGTCCAAGGTTACAGACCGATTCGGCCAGATACGACAAAAGTGTAATGTTATGACAGTGTAATGAATAAGTTCTTTGACCTCAAAGAAAAGTGGTACCGTTTTGATTTGTCATTAAGATCTCACAGTATCTTAATGACAAATCAAAATGGCCCAACACTGGTCATGACACCATTACGACAGTGTAATAAATAAATTATTTGACCTCAAAGTAAAGTGGTACCATTTTGATTTGTCATGAAAATATCATATCTTCATGACAAATCAAAATGGTACCTCTTTACTTGGTGTCATGACCGGTGTTGGGGTAGTTACTCAAAAAAAGTGATGCATTACACATTACTAGTTACTTTTTTAAAGTAATGCCTTACTTTACTTAATTACGCACTGCTGAAAGTAATTAGTTACACTACTAGTCACATTACTTTTGGATTACTCTGTCACATCACCTGAGATGCACCACAACTTAATTGCCAATTAACAATATAAAGTTAAACCTTATATGCCCAGATCAGCACAAATCCTTATTCTAATACGGACGACACACACAAGATCTCTCTTTTATGCTCTTTAATACAACAAAGCCGACAGCAAAGTTGTGAAAATCAGTAAAAAAAAAACACTGCACCTCACAGAAAAATGTGTCAAGAACAACGCTACAGTACTGGCAGTATGCAAAATGTCTCAAAGAAAATTATGATTAAAACTGTCATTGGAAACTTTTATCATCATTTAATGTCTATTTCTATTTTGAGACCATGGGATAAGCATCGTCAAACTGAGTGTCTTGTCTTTACAATACAACAACATAACTTAAAAGAGGTTGTCCTTTCAACTATCTAATGCAAAGATAAATTTGTTCAAAATAATATCACTAAATAAAATAAGATACTGGCCTTCATCATCATATCAGACAATGATGAGACTTCAAAGGAAAACAACATTACATATGAAATGTAATTTGAACTGTGCATTTAACAGGCCAAACACACTCACTGTAGCTCACTCACCAAACTAGGGCTTTACAGCACATTTTTCCATCTTACTGGACATGCTTATCAAAGAAGTGGTTATACCTCATGAGGAGGAGTCTCTCAAATTGTTTGTCAGACAACCTGCTCCTCCTCGGAGTCGGCACAAGACTGCCCAGACTGAAGAGCCTCTCCACCAGTGCACTGGAAGATGACGCTGTGTTGAATTTCACACATATAGTCTTTATTGTGGGGAAACTGTTCAGAATCTCCATCTCTGACCCCGACTTCAAATAGTCAATGACTGCTGGAGGTGGGGATCTGTGGCGTACGCACATCCTGCTCATCGTGGGGTGAAGTTAAAGCATCTCTCCTCTCCTCTTCTTTCAGCCACCATACTTTAAATGTTGGCGGTGTGACAGCTGCAAGGAGAGCATTTTTGCTGTCAAACACCAACCCAAATCGAGTCTTGATGGCCTGTAAATGCAATATAGAATGATTTGTTGAGCTTGGCTATGTACAGTGTAATTTGCGCTGCATAGCTCAGCGGAAAGCATCAAGTGAGTTAATGAGGTACCGTAACATATCTGCGGATTCCCTACAAAAAAAAGAAAAGAAAAAAAGATTCAAATAAATCTTAAAAAATAAAACAATGCATTTGGCTTTCAGATTTAAAATTGTAAAACAGACCTACCTGTACTATGGCATTAGGCAGACCCGCTGTTATCTGGCAGAGCCCACTTTACAGTGCCAGTGTCTTTGACATCAAGCTGACACGTACTTTAAGCTCTAAAATGTTTTCTTTAGCTCAGTTTCCATCTTCATATAACACTGGTCCAGGTAGTTTGCAAAAGTTTTCCTGTCTGATGGCGGCCCTCTGCTCCTCATTACCTGTACTTTGCTCAGTATGTTTCGGAAAGACGGCGATTCCATTGTTGAAACAGGCAACATTTCCTCCATGATGTATGCTGCTACAAGCCTATTTATCTCTGCTTTTGTTGATACCTTTTGTTGAAAATCAAGCCTTGGCTGCTTGGTTGGTGTCGGCTTATCTTCAGCATCATTCAGGTCTTTAGCTACTAGCTTTATGTTAGCATGTTGCCTTTGCGGGTGCCTGGAAAGATTTGACGTCATTTTCGCAGTGGTGGAGAGTTGTTTATGGCCCGGGCACAGTTTACACTTTACCGTCACATCCATGTCCTTTCGCGCAACAAATTCAAAGTAGTGTGCACATCTCCAACCCTCAAAAGATGTCTTAAGCGACTCAGCCATTTTTCCTCCGTCTTCTCCTCGATGACCTCCAGGCAGAGTCACAGTCAGGTCATGTAAGTGAGGTCAGACGAGTGTTGCGTCAGTACGCATGAAAGGGGATGTTTGGTTTGTTGTTCTGTCCTCCTGTTATGTAGATAGTTTAAGTAACGGTAATGCAATTACTGGAGTTATCAACAGTAATGCATTACATTACTGCATTACAAACAAATGTAATCTGATTACAGTAATGTAAGGCGTTACCCCAAACACTGGTCATAACAGTGGAGTGTTAGAATCGGTCTGTAACCTTGGACATCTAATTATAATAATCATTATGTCATCTTGTCATAAACACAAAAAGAGGTGCATTTTTCTCGTTAATATCAAGCTGTCATAATCAAGACAACCCAAACAAAGTCAACTTGTCATTACAAAAACTGAATGACACTTAATAACAGCAGTCATAAACGTTTATGACATGTACATAATGTTTATGACAGGTTCATGACAGTGTCATGTCATAGTTATGTAGATACCTTCATGTAAAATGTGACCCATTTAAATTGGTCCAGTACCAAGCGAGAGCTCTGCAGCTGACAGCCACAAAAGAGGCTGCGATGTATCATTAATGGCCAATTGTGCTCAGTCAATTTACATCACTAAAAGTGTTTGTTTTTGCCACTGACAGGCTTAGATTATTATTTTAAGTGTCTGAAATTTTAGGAAAGTATCCCAACAGAGATAAACCTTTTCATTAAAGAGTATGGTCCTTTTTGTTTAACCAAAAACAGCCCCGCAATTGCTATCGCCAAACCCACCAGACTCCATTTAAATAAAATGCTATTAATCACTGTAAAACAGGCTTTATTAATTCTGGGCTGGTTTTGGTTAAAGAAAAAGGATCTTACTCAATAACAAAAAGGCCTATGTCACTAGGGATCATGTCCATACTATTATCAGACACTTGGTGGACAAATGCCCTGACTTGTTATATTACAGCCTGTTTTGTGGCTGCTGGTTACAGCGCTGTGGCTAAATACTGGACTAATTTTAAAAAAAAATTGTCTCCATTAGAATCTTAGACAGAAAAACATGAGAAAATGGGTTCCAGAATGAAAAATATGAAAGTTGCGCTTTCAGCTTTTCCAATGATATGACAGATGAAAATGGTATCTCAAAAACAACAGGCCTAGATTACACTATGAGACACGTCAACAGACAACCAAGATAAAACTGTGACAGCCAAAGAGAACCTACATAAGTTTTCCTAAAGTTTCAGGATTTTGGGACCACATTTACACAAAAATATTTCTGCCATCATCCATCCACACAAAAGAACTACACAAGACATGCCCATGTCCTGTAATCATCACCTACATGAGCTGCGTCTCCCTACAGTTGACTGGATTGGAGACAGGCTCTCCCATCTTCCTGTACTCTCTCTCTCTCTCTCTCTCTCTCTCTCTCTCTCTCTCTCTCTCTCTCTTTCTCTCTCTCTCTCTCTCTCTCTCTCTCTCTCTGTCACCCTCTTGTTAAATAACTGAAGTGTGGGTTGTGTGAGATTTTTTTTTCCCCAACTGACGTCAATTAAACATTTGGTGTCCTCCTCTTCCCATGTGCTACAGTGGATAATTTTGTTTTGTGGCTTTGTTTTTTTCTTTTCCAAGCCATCCCATAAAAAAAAAAACAAACAAACAAAAGTTTGACACACTTGAAACATGCTGAACCATGATTCAATCTGATGCAAAATGAGAGTACAAGGGTTGGCTGTTCGGTCCAGATTGAGTCCAGGGGGAAGTGTGACACCTGTTATTTTAGTTTGGATCAGACTGAAATGTCAGAGAGACTGGAACAATGAGGCTGTGTGAAAGGGCCCTCAGTCTCAGTTCTGACTGGATCTTGTTCTTCCATTCCATCAGGAATAAGAGTTAACTTCAGTCATTCTAACATAGTTAAATCTGGGTTAGGCAGAAATCTGGAAAAATAATAGGAAAAAAAAAAGATAATACCCACTCCTCTTCCATCTCCCCTCTCTGCCCTAAGCCCTCCCACCAGACGCCTCATACAGTAACCCCAGTGTTTTCCCAAACATTGATTCACTGAACAACTAATTTGCACAGCCCCTCCTTGCCTCGCCCTCTCTCTGTTTATCAGACCACAAATGAGACAAGAATTTTCTAGCTAACCACCCCATGGTCTCTTCACCTTGCTCCCTGCCGCTGTGGACTGCCTCCCTGGGAGAAGAGCGGACAGCAGCTTGGGAGATGGACCTTTGGTTGGCAGCTGTGATGGTTTGAATTTGGCCAATACAAACCCCCTAGCACCAGCTGTTATAGTGGGCTGGTGGCCAGCAGCAGCGTTGGGTCTAACCTGTGTGACGGCAGCAACAGAGAGTTTGTTGATCTGACAGGATGTTGGGTTTGTGCTAGCTGGCTTAGGGTTGCTGCGACCATTGACTGGGTATCCATCTCCAGAGCTGCTGCCTGCTGCTGAGTGTTCTGTAGTGTGGGGGAATGAAGTGGAAGGCATACTGTGTTTTGAGGCTCCAGTTAACGTTAGCCACATAAACTTAAAATCATAGCCATGACCCTTTAGCTCCAGTTAACAGAAGGCTAAACTATTAGCAACCTTTTCTCTACATCTCTGAAATGCTGTGCTGATAGTGACACTTTTTAGTTTGATTATTGTCAGAATTTCTTTTTTAATAGGTCCGTCTTTCTTGTTTGGGTTGCTTTGCAGTGTAGCCAGTTGTTGCCAGTGCTGGAACAGCAACTTTTTAGATTTAGATTTCCATTGAAGGGATGTCAACATCTGCATTTGTAGAACAGCCAATAGTACAGATGCAGCCACTTCAAATTACTGTTTAATCCGTGGTGGGACTGTGAGCGATCCGTGATGGGTCCCTGTCGTCACCTTGAGGTGCTCATAGCTCTATTGAGACCCCCCTGCAATGATGTAGAGAAAACTGGGTCCACTGGTAATGTCCCCAATTTTAATTTGTAGAAACCAGTTGCAATGGTCTGTCTATCCACCATGAGGAGCAGTAACTGTGGAAGTTGAGGCGGTTTACTGCGCCTCTTATTACTGAGAGAGCTTCCCACATCATAGGTCATAAATATTATGCTTCAGCGTTTTGATATTGAAAAGAATTGCATGGAAATTAATGTGATATGGCAGGGAACTGAGTGACAGTACAGCGCCCCTGAATTATTAGTCTTAGTGACTCTGTTTACAGAATGTGTGAAAGACAAGAGGATTGTTTTAACCTCAGAGAAATTGTTGTTTTTCAAAGACTACACGCCAACAAATATGGACTGAAACAGAATCTGTCATTCAATAAAAACAGCTTGTGAATATTGGAAATGATTACATAGATCTTTTCTTTTTTTAATTATCATTATGACGTTGGGACTGTACAAGGCTCTGCACATGCTCTGCCTCACTGAGCTTTCGCTGTCTGTCTAAACAGATTCATGGAAGCAATATTTTACAAGATCTGATGCAAGAGGAATTTGTGATAAAATGTCTGTTACTATTTATTAACACTAGAACCGCCTAGGGGTCATTTTTACCCCCCTGCCATTTTCAAATACTTGTAACTTTGTCACAATAAAATGCTGATTCCTGAGCAGCTTCATGGAAAACTAACGAATTCATTAGTTTTAAATACGAAGAATTGTAAAATGTCACTTTGATGAGGCTGTCAGTCAGTCAATGAGAGATCACAGGCTAAGTGTTTCCTCTGTATGCAACCAGCAGTGGTATATGATCACTGCTGCTGATTTTTTTTTTTCTCTCTGTCTTAGCTCTTAAGAAACTACTGTTTTATTATTTGGCGCTATATCCAAGTCAATTCTCACACTTGTGCTGTGAGTAAAGCATATAGGAGTAGAGGGCTTGGTCTTATCTCTTTATAAACTAAAGTTATATTAATTTGTGCAACGGACGCCTCATATAATAATATAACAATATACTATTTATGGTGTTATGTCATCGTGCCATTTCTGTCTCTAGATGGTCACGCGTTAACAATTCTCCTCCGCTCTCTGTATCGGCCACACAGACACGTATGCACACACACCTGACCCGAGCCTGGCACAGTTTGTTACCTGACATAGTTATTATGATTATTGTGATGGGCAGTGTTTAAATAACCATCAACAGGCTGCTGTTATGTACAGACAAACAGCAGCACAGCAGCGCAGCACGGCACTATATGCACTCTGACCCTGTGTTGCATTCAGGCGTTGTCACATAAATAACTTCCAGCACTTAAGTGACTTTTTACTTTTATTATGTTAAATAAATTGCATTTTCCTAAATCTTGAGATATCTCATATGTAACCTAGACAGACATTTTACCTGCTCATTACTGTACACAAATGTACTGTATTTACTTAGTCCTAAAGAGCCCTTCTGGTGCCAGTAGATAGAAACATCCCAGCAGGCTGTGCTTTGGAAGTACAAAAAAGTTTCTCTAGTGTGAAATTTTATTTGTGCACATGTTTCACCTCTGCTGCTACAACTCCATCCTAGGGGAAACACTGCAGGCTGAAATTGTTGTTGCCTTTCACTTACACAACATAATGTGGTCCTGTATACTGTGTCTTGGAAAGTGACAGGGCTCAAACACATTATTAGCATTATCATGAACCTTTTCATTTCCTCTGAATGGATGAGTGTTGCATCTGAATAGGTTGCAGTCACTCACGTCATCACACCAAGTGGGCTATATGAATGCAAACATTCAACAACACATCCTCACTATCATGTCTTAACTACCTCGTAAAAGGGACATTTTACAATTCCAATCAAATCCAATCATGCTTTATTTCTTGAGCACCTTAAAAACAACAACAGCTGAAACAAAGTGTTGTACATAACAATTCTTAACTTTAATAACAATTCTTCACAAGTTAAGTCTCTTAATGAGCAACTTTTTCTCAGTGATTTAAGTAATTATTTTCAGGCACAAAGCTATTTTTTAGAACATTTATCATTACTCTGAGATACTAAGTTAATATTTTCGGAGTCCTGGGCCAATTGTAACAACATTTTAGGTTTTCCTAATAACTAATGTGTTTATAACGCTGATGCTGCAGCAGATACGGGTGGTCATTTCAATAACTTCAATACTGCTGGGTGGCTTATTGTAACCTGTAATAATATAATTTAGCAAAAATTTATATTAGGCTACTGTACGAAAGTACTGTAAATAATAGGCCAAACTAAATCTTTAAGATAAAAGTAGTGCAATTAAAAGTGTAATATTCGCATCTGATTCGCATCTGAGTGGAGTAGATTAATAATGTAGCATAGAATGGAAATACTAGGAAAACAAACACATCTAAACCTTTGTTAGATTTTGTGTTTCTGTGAAGAAAGCGCCATCTCATGGTCACACCTTGTAATTGAATAAATGGGCGATTTCAGTGGAATCTAGGCACATCCCCAGAAAGGAGGGGTGGGGGGTGGTGTATTTGGCTGGCTGTTAGCTGGCTTCCGGCTGGCGTGGGAAATTTGAAGTGGCTACATCTGTAACACCATCTCTCTGAACTTGCCTGTAACTGGCCAAAGTCTCCTGTCATGGGCTAAAGCCTTAAAACAGAGCCATAAGGAAGTGCAGAAGTCTAGTGTTCTCTCAGACCACAATATGCTCACAGGTTATTATAGGATTTTTGCCCCATTAAGCCAAAATTGAACTGCTACCCCTGCTTTAACATGTCCACCTACACAAAAACACCAAAAATAGGTCAAAAGACTCAACAGTTTAAGATGATTTTCAGCAGGTTAGAGCTGTTGGATGGAAATATTCATACTCACGTTCAGGCACTCTGACACTCACCAGGAGGCTTCTGTATGATGTTTACCACTTGCAGCTGAAGTAATAAGTGTAATTGATATGTCTGCCTGATAAGAACCAATCAGCTGAGGGCCAGGAGTGATATTTTACCAATGTGATAATAGCAGTTATTTGTCAGTCTCAGCAGGACCAAACAATTCTTCTCTACAATTGATCAATCAATCACTTGAGGAGCTGGGGACACTGACTGGAGAAATTTATTGGCTAGCAGCACTAAAGCCAGCCTGTGTGTGTGTCTGTGTGAGACTAAATGAGTGACAAAGTGTGTGTGTGTGTGTGTGTGTGTGTGTGTGTGTGTGTGTGTGTGAGTGGACATTTGTAAGATAGAGTGGGAGAGTCAGTCTGGTCTGGATTTACATGTAGCTTAGTGTGTGTGTGTGTGTGTGTGTGTGTGTGTGTGTGTGTGTGTGTTTGTGTGTGTGTATGAGGGGTGAAGCGTATCAGCGAACATACACACACTGCATTCACCGCATACTTGATACGTGTATATTACCTGTGCAACCATCATGTGTACTTGTTTCGCGTGCATTGCGCGTGAAATGCCTGTAGACGCCTAGACGTGTGGTTATTAGAAGTGCGTGCGTATACACGTCGTGTGAGCGCAGGGGTCAAAAGTGTCAGCTCGTGAAGCAACAGCACGTCGTGTTACCAACGTGTGACACGTAGCATCGCCATGCTAACTAGATAGTAGTGTGGGCCTATATATATATATATATATATATATATATATATATATATTTACTTATTTTTTGTCTCATTATTATTTTTCTCCCGCCAGATTTCAGAGCGTAACTTGTGCCACAGCTCTGAGCGCACACAGCGTCTTCATAAAACATGGATTCAAGATCCAATATGCACAGTAAGGACACGCGTTTCCCTGCAGAAT
This sequence comes from Epinephelus cyanopodus, assembly GCA_026686955.1. NCBI lineage: Eukaryota > Metazoa > Chordata > Actinopteri > Perciformes > Serranidae > Epinephelus > Epinephelus cyanopodus. The sequence continues at coordinate 39,781,843 of CM048920.1, forward strand.
GAAATTCGTTCTTTTCTGTCACCAATTAATGCCAAACAATATAAATCTGAAGTATAAAATAGATCAAAATATATACGGTGCTTACTGTTGTCCTTGCTGAGTGTAATACTCCGTCGTAATTTACAATATGTACACATTATAATAAAGATATGGGATATAGTCAAGATGGCACCACCCGAGTGGCAGCTGGTTACAGTAGCTCTGAACCCCCTTGGTGGATGTGTAGTATGTGGTTCTGAGCGAAGCAGTGGCCACAGTGACACCTTTCCTGATCTCATAATTACGAGATCAGGATCTCGTAATTATATAGGCTACGAGAGAGGAGGCGGCTTCCGTGTGGCCGGCATTATGAAGGTCGAGCCCCTTGCTCAGCCAATCCAGCTGTAGCGACGTCACGATCGTTCAGCAAATCACCAGGGTCCGTTTCACAAAGCAGGTTTAGTGAAAATTTAGTCTGTTTCAAAAAGGGAGGTAACTCAAACCAGACTCCACCTTGGAAATACGTAGGTATCAGTAGGTATAATAAATAATATAACCATTTCATGAGACACAATATCTTCCCCTTGATATAAAGCTGCAAGTATCCTATTATTATAGGTTAACAAATGATCTGTTGTAGAAGTGTTGAAAATAGTGCCTGAACAAGGAAAGAAAATAGATAGATAGATAGATAGATAGATAGATAGAAAGATAGATACTGCGTAAATATATGCTACACTTATAGCATATATACATATATATATATATATATATATATATATATATATATACATATATATATATATATATATATATATATATATATATATATATATATATATATATATATATATATATATATATATATATATATGTATGTATGCATATAATGTTTGTTAATGCAGTAACTGACAGGAAGTGCACAGGGACCAAAGCTGTTGCCCTAGCAACAGAGCATCAGTGAAACAGTCAGTGTATATATATATATATATATACACGTTTACACGTCCGCGCTGTTGCTTCACGGCTGACACTTTTGACCCATGCGCTCACATGACATGTCTATGCACGCACGTCTGATAAGCATAGCAAGCTTGTTAGCATAGCGATGCTACGTGTCACACGTCTGTAACACGACGCGTTGTTGCTTCACACTCTGACACTTTTGACCCCTGCGCTCACATGACGTGTAAACGCACGCACGTCTGATTAGCATAGCAAACTTGTTAGCATAGCGATGCTACGTGTCACACGTCCGTAACACGATGCACTGTTGCTTCACAGCTGACACTTTTGACCCCTGCGCTCACATGACGTGTAAACGCACGCACGTCTGATTAGCATAGCAAGCTAGTTAGCATAGCGATGCTACATGTCACACGTCCGTAACACGACGCGCTGTTGCTTCACAGCTGACACTTTTGACCCCTGTGCTCACATGACGTGTATACGCACGCACGTCTGATTAGCATAGCAAGCTAGTTAGCATAGCGATGCTATGTGTCACGCGTCGGTAACACAACGCGCTGTTGCTTCACAGCTGACACTTTTGACCCCTGCGCTCACATGACGTGTAAATGCACGCATGTCTGATTAGCATACCAAGCTAGTTAGCATAGCGACGCCCACGTAAGTGTAGTGTATGTGTAGCATGCGCTGTGCACATGTACTGATAAGCCGTGTGAGCGTGTCATGTGAGTGGAGCGAACAACGCCTGCGCGTCATGTAGCGGGTGTGTGAGTACACTCGTGTCTCCATAGTAACCCTATGTAAAATGTAGGCGTGCGCTCACGCGGTTTGATCAGATCTGACGTGTCCTAAGCATAGACTAGCGCAAGTGACGCGTTGTAGTGTGGTTGGGTGAAACGTTTGACCCCTCACAGTGTGCGTGCGTGCGTGTGCACATGTGTGTGCGCGCGCGCGCGTGTGTGTGTGTCTTAAGGCTAATTTTGTGAGGCCAGATGTTAGTGGAGACAGAGAGTCTGGGGACTGGTCGCCCCTGTCAAGTAAACAAACACACACTCAAACTCTCTGCACACAAATCTATTCTTAGAGATGCACAAATATAAGTGTATACATGCAACCACTCGATCTCACTTACAGCCTCCATATGCTTTCTCAATCAAGTAGAAGTAGGATTATAGAAAACAGATAAAATAGAGAAAAGTAGATGGATTCAATTATAGAATTGATGTTTAATGTAAATTAAAAGCTAAATTAAAAGCAACAAGAGCCAGCAGGGCTTACAATTACAATTAAATTTAAAACACCAAGATGATTCTTGTATGATTTTTCCAACTTTTTGGCAGCTTGTAGTCAGTGGTTTAACATTGAAGCACACTGTATTCACCAAAGAAATAAAACCATAGGTCATGGATTATAAGTCAGAGGCCGAAAGTGTTAATAGTTATGAATATCCAAGTTTAAAGGTGAAGTGAAAAGCCTGCAACTATAAAGAGGGGCCAGCCATCATCATTGTTCAGGAAAATGTTGCCAATTGCATTTTCCTTTGGTAAATGCAATGTGCTTCCATAGTATTTAGTAGGGAATGGGAGAAAAACATTGACACAGCGTAGTATCGTAATATTTGTGTGTGGCAATAACGTGTCGTCACCCAGAGCCAACTGTTGTTATTTGTGTTTTTTTGTAAATTTAAATTATTATTACATTACAAATGAAACTTTAGGAAGTCTACTACTACAGACTGAAAATCTCCTCCTCCATTCAACTCACCCTCCCATCTGCTCGCTTTTCCACCATGGGGTCGAGAGCCTTCAGGGCCACTTGGCCCCCTGCTTCTGGAACTCTCTACCTCAGGACATAAAACACTCGGACTCTGTCACCTCCTTCAAACCCCGCCTCAAAACTCATCTTTGCAGACAGGCATACCCCCTTTAATCTGGACTGGAATGACTTCACTGTTGCACTTTACTGCTGTTTTATGTATTGTGTTTTTTTGACTGTCATGTTTTATTGATTGTTTTATTATTGTCTTTTGTAGGCACCTATAAATAAAATGTACTATTTTAATTACTATTCTTCTTCTTCTTCTTCTAATTATCATTATTATTATTATTATATACTGACTTCAGTATTGTGATAATTAGGGATTCGCAATAATATCAGCAAGTAATCGGCATTGGCCAATATTGGCTTTTAAATGAATTATCAGAATCATCCAACAAGCTTTTTTCTTAATTTGTACAATAAATAAATATATATACATTGAAAAGTATTATATTTCATGTCTCCATCTGCTGGTGGACCACCACAATTAGAGTATACATGCATAATATGATGTTAAATCTATTACAGAAGAGACCTGATGATCAGTAAAATTAGGTTTGGGTAAAAAGTGGTTCATTTATCGGTTGTCAGCTAAATGAATGTTACATATCAGCATATCAGATATCGGCAAAAGATCCAATATTGTGCACCCCTAGTGAAAATATCGTATTGCAGATCCTCTGGTGATCCTGGAGCTTATCATTGCAATGTTTTGTCACCCTACACTTCATGTCTTTACTGGCCAAAACCAAAGAGGCAATTGTATGAACCAAAGATGACTAAAGCCAAAAGTAAACCATGTGTAGTGCCACTGGTTTTGGTTTTATATAGGAGGCTAAACAAGAGCCAGGCGATTAAGATCCTCCTCACCATGCTTGCCAGCCAATGTTTTTGTAATTTTTGTCAATACTTGGTTTGAGGTGCTCAAAGTGCCAAAAACCCCAAACAAAAACATTAAAAAAAAACTCAACAGCAGTGTCTCTTTCCAGAAATCATGATCCTGTCACTGTGTCACCTGTGTCTGCATTAGTAGGGCAGGTGGAGCATTTGGGTTGCATGGCATTGCCCTCCTTTGCCCTTGCAGGTCCTGATTTCTAGAAACAAGCGTTGGTTTTAAATTGATTTTTGTTTTTATTGGTGCTTTGATCACCTCAAGCCAAGTGCCATCTAGCTCCATTGCATTGGAGAGAAGGCAGACATCTCTACAGCTCATATCTCCAACACTCGGCTATCAATCGAAAATGATGATTAGCACTAGGGGTAAGATAAAAATATATATTTTTGGATGAACTGTACCTTTGAAATTCCAATATCCTTGGAATCTAGGGTGAATCCAAATATATTGTTTGTACTATATATCAGGGGCGATTGCTCCGAGACAACAAGGGAGGCTGAACTTCCCCTAAAATTTCATAGAAGAAATGGTCAAACATAATGCACTATTGAATTTACACTAAATTAAGAATTTACATTGCATTAAACGTGCACTAGAATGTGTTTAACATCATGACTATGAGACAGCGCTGAGCAGGGTTTTTTTTTCATGCAGCAAAGCAAGATGGTCATTGGATAAATGTGACAAAATCGTCATGTCACAAAATCGTGGAGCGGTAGGCGGGAAAGGACGCTCGGTGTACAGCATGCTTGATGATTGGAGGAATTGTCTAAAAGGCTGAACCCCTTTGTGATTAACAGCACTTTGGAAATACACACTGGCATCATCTTCTGACAGAGTGCTGTCTGCAGTTCCTTATTTCCATAAGCGATATAGCTCAAACCCATCTGAAACTGAACTGTTGCATCATACTTTCAAATGTACAAAACATCAGCAGCACCTTTCTAATGCTAAATCACACTTCTTTGTCTCAGCAGTCTTAGGATTTCAAATGTGTGATAAAGTTATTTTTACTTTCAGAAGTCTCAAGTAGTGTCAGAATTTTTACTTAAGTCAATTTGAAGAAAAAAAAAAAAGAACAGATACAAGCCATTCTTAAAATTTGTAAACCAGCACCAGATTGATTGATACTTCCTCAAGTGCCAAAGAAAGAAAATAATGATAAATAATAGATAAAGGCAGACATATATGCCAGAAAATGGCAGTTTGGTATCAAACGCCAACATTACAGAAAAAAACAAACAAACAAAAAAAAAAAAAACTAACATTCTGCTATGTAAAAACCGTCAATTATTTAAAACTATCTGTCAGCATTTTCACTCATTGAAAAGAAATATATAGCCTATAAACTAAAATTTTTAACAATAGGATTCAGCATTATTCTTTCACACCATATCAGCAACATTTACATTTTTTGGAGACATTAAAATATCTATATATCAATTAAATTCTTTGTGTAGTAAATTTCTGTATTTTTTGCATTATGGTTACTCTTTGAATGTAGCTATGTAATTAATGAATTATAATATGGACATGATGTAGGCTGTTATTAAAGTCTACCTTCACTCAGAAAATAGTTTTGTTTGTCCTTTGTGCACAATGACATATATGCAGAGTTTGACACAGTTTAACATGCAAATGTAGGGGGAATGCAGCATAGTATAATATAATAATATATAGCATAATATTTTGTATGGTGATATACTATCAATATACACATTGCAGAGTATTGACCTTTTATTATATACATTATACATTTTTGCAAAAACACACTTTAATACAACTTTTGGTACTGGAATTAAAAAAAACTTTTTCAGTCCACTAGATGGTGGTGCTGTTTTTTTTGTTTTGTTTTTTCTTGGTGAGGTCAGCAGAAGTCACAGTCAGCAGCATTTGGCAGAATGTTCATCAAAACAAAGATGGAGGCACCAGAGAAAGAAATTATAAATGCGCATTTGGCGTTTGAATCAAACATCTGGACTTATTCTGTATTCTTTAACGTGGAAGGAAAGGAGTTCTTGGATATGACATGTGATATGCAAGCAGCGTCATATGAGAATAAAATCCTCTGGGAATACTACAAACATATGGACTCACCCCACACTCCACCATCCAGAGAGAGCGTTAGCCGCTTATAGCCAAGCTAGCGCTAACCCCACTCCCCAAAAAATCAACCAGCACTGGACATACTTACCTTGACAAAACTACCATCCAACTGTGAGAGATCTGAGAAAATAACACAGTCCATCACCTACTTCTTCAAAGATCTGTGTCCATACAGCGTTGCAAACTAAGACTTTTGGTACATGCTAAAAACACTGGAACCCAGGTATGTGATTCTGTCCCTTAGTTTTTTTACTGACACAGCCCAACCCAAGCTTTTCAGAGAAATGATGCATAATGCTGAAGCATCTTTGAGTACAGCAGGAGAAGGGTGGCATTAAGTTGTGACGCCTGGACTTCACGGTCAGTGGATTCATATGTGACTATAACAGCACATCATCTCACAGAGGACTGGCGACTGCTGTCTCACGTTCTCGAAACTAGAGCAGTACATGAAAGTCACACCGAATCAAACACTGCAGACCTGCAAAATGCAGCACAAGAATGGGGGATTGTGGTTGTAACAGACAACGCTTCTGACATGGGTGTTGCCATTCAGTTAGCGGAATTTGCATGTTAAGTGTTTCACTCACACGGTTAATCTGGCCTCACAAAGGGCATTAAATCAACAGCAAATACTCCAGTTTGTCAAGTGTATGTAGCATTTATGATAGGTTTTCTAATGGTTTTGGTCAGTCGATCAAGTCAGATGAAAAGACAGAAAACTTTATCTCATGAGATAAAGTTGTCAGATGAAAAGACAGAAAACTTTATCTCATGAGATAAAACTGATTAGGTAAAACTGTTAACAAAGTTTTCCTTTAGGGAAATAATTTGCAGTTGAAAAATAAGTTGACAAAGCACACTATAACGCAATATAGTGGATCATATAAATACCTGGGCATACAGGTCGACCTTAAATTAACATGGAGTGTTCAGGTAGATATGGTCTGCACTATGGTCCAATAGTGCCTACATGTCCTCCACAGGCAGAGGGTCTCTGGGGTCAGCCAGAAAGCGTTGCTCCTATTCTACCATGCCGTATTTGAGAGTATCCTGCGGTATGATATCTCAGCATGGTTTGGCAACCTCAGTGTACAACTGAAGGCCCACATCACCAGGCTTATGCAGAGAGCCATGAAAATCATGGGAGTCAGGCAGCATGCTATACTCCAGTCTATCTTTGAACAAACCATTCTCAGACAGGCCCAGAAGATTATCTCAGACTTCACCGTGTCCTCCATCATGAGTACCAACTTCTCCCCTCAGGCAGACACTTAGGAATCCCCCAGGGCAGGCTTAACCGCTTTAAAACCCCTTTTGTCACCCTATCCATTAAAGGCTATATATGGGAAGCTAACTGTATCTTAACAATCTGTGTGTAGGTATGTATGTGCATCAAAGTAAATAAATATATATATATATATATATATATATATATATATATATATATATATATATATATATATATATATATTTACTTTTTCAACATAGATGACTTTGTAAAACAGATGTGTGGTGCAAAGGGCAGCATACAATTTGTTGGCCGATGGCAGTTTGTACACGTACTGTAGGTGCTCTGTGTATGGACTGTATAGATGTAAGAACTGTATGTATAAAGTTGTTGTATATTTTAACAGAAGGTACCACATGTACCCAAGACACATTTCCTTCGGGTCAGTAAGTCTATCTTATTGTGTCTTATATAATTACACAATACTCAGCATGTCGCAATATCTCATGTAGGGATACACCGACCTATATTTATTCAGTTCTGATCCGATCCCGATACCTGAATTTGGATACCGATACTAAACTGATATCAGTGCTCTGTTTGCTTTAATATTATTATTATTATTATTATTATTATTATTATTATTATTATCAAATTATTAATGTTGATTTTATATTAGGCTGTAATAAACAGGCAAGTATGATATGTATGTATGTATGCATGTATGTCCCAAAAGGCAACTTGAGGTAAGTATAAGGTCAGAAAAGCAGGAAATCCTGTTCACAGGAAAAAATCCCATCCTGAAAACAAATATGCAACTGTAAGGGTTTCAAATTGATTGTCAATATTTAGTAAATTCCAAGACAGTGTTAAACTACTAGTGCAATATACACTATCAAAAAACAAAAAGTACCTGTCATATTAATCTGAACAGCACAGATACAAATCAAGTAGACACTACTATGTAGTAGTGTTGTCACAGTACCAAAATTGGGACCCAGGGTACAATACCAGTGAAAGTATCATGGTTCTGAGTAGTATCACCATACCACAGCGAAAATGAGGCAGATGTGCCTTTTGTCATTTTTAAAAAGATAAATCACTTTTCTATAACAAATCAATGATATTTCAATGGAATAAATGACTTATTGACTTATTCATACTTCAAAAACAGCATCAATAAGTGATTAACATAAGGGGGGATCAAAATAAAATAAATAAATAAAATAAAAATTAACCAAAAATCAACCAGCCACCCTCCTCCCCTGACAAGTAAAAAGTACCTGCGGTGCGGTTTTTGGAAATGTTAAGGGCTCGTTTCTCCTGTGACATGTCACATAGCCTACCTGTGTGCCGCCACTGCTCGGCTGTCCAGGTACTGTTGGGCAGTCATGACACCAGCAAAGACTTATTGGACCCAGAGCCGGACTTCTCTGTCGCCTGTAAGCCATTATCTTGTGCCGCGGAACACTATGGCTGCCATATTTGACCGCCGTATTCCTGTCTGTGACCCCTGTTCACCCCACAACCGGCAGGATTTGCCTTTAGTTTCTGCTGCTCGTTGAAATCTGTACTCGCACAGCATGCTCCTGAATGTTGTCTTTTACTCGCACAAAACTATTTTTAGTCTCAAATAGAGCTCTGTGGAAAACAAATCACTGTAGCTTATATAAACAAATCTAACCTACAAATAAAAATAAATTAATAATAACTTTCACTGCTTAAAGATACTCAATAGCTCAGCTAATACGTGAAATGTAAGTGGAAAATAAACCACTGCAGCCGCATATTGAGTGCCAGGTGGACGGCGCATGGACACTCACACTCTTGCGATTGGACTTTGAACTTATCCCACAGTAGTGGTACCTGAGGTACTCCAATATTATGGTATCATATGTACCGTCGTGTTTTAGTACTGCAGTCTACCGTTGGTACCAGTATACCACGCAACACTACTATGTAGCAATCATATCCCGCAGACAACGTGAAAGCACAGACACAGCTAGTGGATCGGAAATTTCTGCAGATGGATCAGAAATTTCCAATCCCTGAATTACGTTGGTATCAGGACCCAATACCAATACTGGATTGGATCGGCCCCATCCCGCAACCTCATTAATATCGTATCATGACCCAAGAACTGTGGTAACATGGTACAGTGGATCCTCGGATGATTCCCATCCCTACCACGTACTGATTCACATTAAATCCACTGGTGCCAAATGTCTGTGCCTGAGAACATATCCGGGTGAGAATGCCAGGTTTAGACAAATGGCGTAAATGCCTGGAACAGCCACAGAGCCCCACAGAGCAGCCATGTTCAACTTCAGACAAGATGCTGAAGCACCCAGAAGCTGAGAGGCCAGCCAGGGAGAGTCTCAGGATCTGATTTATTTTCTTTTTCTTTTCTATATTATTTAAGTGATAGCCTAGTGTCAATGCTAGACAAACATACATATACAACCGCACATGCACAAGCAGACAGAGACTTTATAGAAATATAAGGAAAACCCAAGAATCTCCAGGCCTGAAAAATAAAGCCAACATGTAAGTGCCAAAAACTGTAGTTCCTTCAATGGCCACTTGAAGCAGGCTCCAGAGGCGAGTCAGTCCCCATAGATCCTCATGTTAAAATGCTCAACTTTACAGAGGAAATAAACATGTTTACAACATTGTAGAAAAAACAGTTTTGGTCTCTAGAGCTAATTTCAACATTCGTGACAACTGTATAGGCGTCAATTTTTATCTAACCCACCTGTTAACATTAAATGAAGGCTAAAAATTATGCATATTTAAGGGTGGGGCTGCTTAAGTGACATGACGTGTTTCTGACGTATGTATTTGTGGTGACCTGCCATAGCTGCCAAGTTGTTTTTTTTCTAGTTTTAGAGCTGGAATATTCATTTGGAGTGCTGTTGGAATATATGTATGGTTCAGCTATTCATTCTGTCACAGCGCAGAGCATATTTTGGGCACAGATGGAGCAGCAGAATGTCAGGTCCAGAGAAAGTGAACCTTAACAGTTCATTGCACTGGGTCTAAATTTTTACCTCTGCAGCAGCTGCTCCTCTCATGCATCATTCTGATATGATTGATCAAATCAAATTGATCAGTTGATCCAATCAGAGCCAAACTGCTACTGAGAAACAAAACAACTCCTGAAGAGTTACGCCTGCACTACATTCAAGAACCCACAAAAATATCCAAATTAAGAGAGAGGACACAGTTTGATTCAAAACCCCATTAATATATGGTGACTAAGGTAATCATGATAATATTGTATCATGGAGTCTCTGGTGATTTCAAGCCCTACTTACTCTGAACAAGAGAGCAAATACAAGAGTTTCTCAAAATGTCAAAATATTTATTGAAAAATATGTTTGCAAATTTATTTAAATTTCTAACATTTGTGCTCAGGTTGATTTGAAGTGAAAAGCAACAGTCACAATATGTTCCCCCGGATTTTCGTGGTTTGAACAGTAAACTTATATGGTTTACATGATACACATAATTCTTGTTTATGGGAGATTCATTAAATAGTCTGGCAACCTGCTTAGGGTGTACCCCGCCTCTTGCTCAATGTCATCTAGCATAGGCTCCAGCCCCCCCGCGACCTCCAACAGGACAAGCGGTTACGGAAAATGAATGAATGAATGAGTAATTAAAATATAAACTGAATTTAAAGGGGGTTACCAGTTAATCCAAAATCTTTCAAGGAATGTCAATGTCTCATGACAAACAAAAAGGAATTAACAGTGAATCCACATTGAGCCAATGGTTGGCTGTAAGCTCTCCACAGGCTATTCTAATGATGTAGGACAATCTGAGACAACTGCCTCTGTTGTGTGCTTCACCGTGGTTTGTTTAATGCACAAGTTCCAAGCATCTATTACATTTTAGCTGTTTTTTAAAGAAAGACTAAACCTTTGAATTGGACAGGAAAATGTGTAAATAACTTCTCACAGTCAGAAACGCTCTTCTAAGACAAACTACTGTTGAGAAATGAGGCCCTGGTCAGGTGGGCGGGGAAATCAATCACCAAAATTACACTGTGGTATTTGATCCTTGCTCTAAATAGGCTACTGCATTTTTCTGACACTGACAGTCAAAATACAAAATGGGTGCAGGCAGGCAAATAGAACCCTGCACGCACTGGGTAAAAATATGAATAGAATGTTAAAATAAAGAAAATCATGGTGATAAGAATAAAAAATGCTTGAACTAATTTCTATAATTTACATCAGGCTATATTATGTTATATTACTCACTGACAGAGAATAGCAAAACTTTTATTCACAGAACTACTGCATGGGATATTCTGCATATTCTTTAGGCTACTCTATTTCCCCCTGAGTGATTTTGGACTAGAAACCCTGTTGTCAGAGAGGCCCTGCAGGTACGCCAGCCCTTTTATGTAGGTGTATGATAAGCATTAGTCTGGTTTGTCCTCATTCCCCCATCTCTCCTGTCCAAAGCACGCTCCATTAGCAAAAATGGGTCAACTTTAATCCACAGCCAAATTAATGGAAATGAAAACACTTCCATTTGTGATTGATGCTGCTGTGTGTGTGAGTAGTTCTTTGAGAGAGAAGTGAGTGAGCTGTCAGCACTAATTAGATATGCAGGTGCCCTGCAAATGGGTATATGCAAGTCTATGTATGTGTGTGTTTGCCCTGACTCTCAACTTTGGAATAGGCTGTCTCATCATGGGGACACATTTTATTCTGCCAATATAACTACAAAGTAAAATGTTTTACATTAATGTTTGCAAAATGAAATGAAAAAAAAAAAAAAACTTCAAAGGAAAGTGGTAAAGCAGTAAGGCGCCAAGTCTGTTAGTCTATTTATGAAGCTCGATGGCTTCAACAGTGCAGTCCCTCAAGGCAGTTAGCATGCTGAATAACCACAGAGCAGCTGTCTATCTGTGGAACAACACTTTCAGCCTGTCAGCAGTGTCAGCTTTCTAATGACACAGAGAAAAGGAGAGGTGAGACGCTGGAAGAGAGAGCACGAGGAGACAGCATCATGGCAAGGAAAAACTAACAATTCAGCCAAGGACACCAGAAATGGAAGTTTTGCTCTTTAAGGGCTAACACCTGCAGGAAGAAAATGACCTGACCTGTTGCTGTCAGGACAACAACCTCCTCCTGGACATCAGTAAGACTGGGGGGATGATAGTGGACTTTTGGAAGAAGCAGGGAAGGAACTTCGCCCCCCTAAATATCAGTGGGTTCTTAGTGGAGAGGATGGATGGTTTCAAGTACCTTAAGACCCGTTTAGACCAAACACTTTCAATTTTGCACCTTTGGAACCAAATGTAACTCTTAGGACATGGTACGTAGACCCTAGGCCCATTTCAGTGTTTCCACACCAGAGAGTACTCTTACATGTCAGCAGGGTTATTGTCACTCAGTGCTCCATCAGCACTCTGAGTCACTACTGAAGAGGAAATACAGAGGTAGGGATGCACCGAAATGAAAATTTGGGGCCGAAGCCGAATAAAATTAAACGCTTGGCGGAATACCGAGTACCGAATACTGAATACCGTTTAGTTTTTCATTAGTTTTTGCAGATGAACCCCCTCCAGATTAGTGTTGTCACAGTACCAAAATTAGACCAACGGTACGATACCAGTGAAAATATCATGGTTCTGAGCAGTATCACCATACCACAGTGAAAATGAGGCAGATGTACCTTTTGTCATTTATAAAAAGATAAATTACTTTTCTATAACACATCAATGATATTTCAATGGAATAAATGACTTATTGACTTATTCATACTTCAAAAACAGCATCAATAAGTGATTAACATAGGGGGGATTGAAATTAAAAAAAAAAAAAATAGAATAAAAATCAACCAGCCACCCTCCTCCCCTGACAGTCCCTTCATAAGTAAAGAACAGTCCCTAAATAAGTAAAGAACAGTCCCTAAAGTGCGGTGAGGTTTGTGGGCTGTTACCTGCCACAATGACAGAAATGTGAACGGCTCGTTTCTCCTCTGACACGCCACATACCTGTGTTCGGCTGGCTCGGCTGTTCAGGTACTACTGGGCAGTCATGACACCAAGAAGAGGATATTATTGGAGCCGTCTTCTCCGTCGCCGGTAAGCAGATGGCCGCCGTATTTGACAGGAATATATTACTGTCTGTGTCTGTGACCCCCGTTCAACCTATCCTATGGGATTCACCTATCGTTTCTGCTCCCTACTCCCACAGCATACTGAATGATTTAAGCCTATTTTGCTCACTCAAAACTATTTTTAGTCGCAAATGCGAGTGCCGTGACAGACGGATCGCCACACTGCCAACATTTCACTCCGCCTGTCATGGCACACTGTTTGATTGCGTCATCAAAACATGCTGCTATTATTCGGCCTTGCTTTTAACTTATTCCACCAAATACCGAATGTGTGGTTTTTGCAATATTGGGCTGAATATATTTGGCTACCGAATATTCAGTGCATCCCTAATTTTTAACAATGCAATTTAAAAGTTTTTATTTTTTATTGATAACCTACATTTACCAACAACAAAAAGACTACATTTAGCACCAAAAAATATGTAAAAAAAAAAAATAAATAAATAACAATAATAATAATAAGAAGAAGAAGAATTAAAAAAAAATAAGTAAATAAAAAAACTAATATCAAATTTTTATAACAAATACCTACCCATAGAAACAAATATTCGAATATCCAAATATTTGGGTACAGCCCTACAGATTACATCATGCATGTGTGGAAAAACAACCAGCGATTATTGGTTGTGGACCAACGTATAGTCTGTCATGTCTGTCATTCAAGTCACTGCAAGATTTTATGACTCCATGATCACCTTATCTGACAAAGTGACAGTTGGAACAGACAAAAATGTTGTGTAAACTAAATTCAGCATAAGACTGCTCAATCATACAAAAATCCATTATCCCAGTCTTTTTTCTTCATGCATAATCTGAAGTAAGTGATAAGATTACATTTCACTGAAACTGTATCTTATATGATTTCATGTGACAAATAAATGGACTGATTGATATTTGGAATTGGTCACAGTTGTAAACCACAACATCGCATAATGTCCTGTGGAAATCTAACCGAAACCTGGCTGGCAATGATCCCAACGCCCCATGTGACCAGACCATTATTCACAATGCCTGTTTCTTCAAACTGATTAATACAGCCATTAGATAAAAACTTTGTTTGCAACACAGGACTCTGATTTTACTATCTGGTCATTACAATTATAACACAACCACAGAATATCAGAGTTGAGCACTGGAAACCTGGTGGTGTAGTTGTTTCAAATGCAAAGCAATGCCAACGGATAAGGAAAGTCTTTGCTCAGACTGGGAATTGGCGATGCCTGCACTTGAAAATCTAGACATCAGTACTGACGAGACTGCTGCTCTTCAGAGACCGTGCATCACCAATCACCCTGAGTGCGCAACCCTGAGCGTGCACACCTGAGTGCAGAGCACAGAGAAGCAGTTAGAGCTACAGGCTACAGTGAGGCTAGAAACAGAGTTCAAATGACGTTTTTCTAAACAAATTTTTATGTCGGGGCTTCAGGACACTTGGATCACTACAGATGAGCATGTTGGAGATATTTTGTGGTTTCAATTTTGTGTTCTTGGACATTAGTCTGGGGCGCCGTCAACCATCAGGTGTGCTAGCTGCTCCCCCCGCCGATCTCTGCAAGGGATGTGAGGACTCTAAAACTTCACCAGGGCCTCCACCGGCATATGGGTGAGTAGATAATGGCTGAATTTTCATTTTTGGGTGCACTATCCCTTTAAGGCTCTGACTACTTCTGTTAATGTAATGTAAGGTCATATTTCTTTAACATGAAATTGCAAATACAAATTTAAATCCTGTTTGCGCTTTGTCATTATAACATCCTGAGCATAGATTGATGAGGAAAAGCATGAATTTGACCATTTTAGCATCAGGCTGCAACATAGCAAAATGAGAAAAATGAGAAAGAGTCTGAATTCCCTCTGAAAACACAGTATGCAGCCTGTTCTCATTCCGAACTCATCAATTACCACCACTTATTCTGTGATCTGGGTGTTATGTACCAGGTGGCAGCAGTTATTTGACCCAGCATCCACCAACAGAAGTCATCAAATACTGGTGGAAAGGCACCTTTCACTGTGTCATAAAATGCACCAGCTGGCAGCAGTTTGTATCGCCACGCCACCAGTAACCCCCTAACCCTAACTCTATGTACTTTTTTTTGCCTAAACCTAACCATATACTTATGTTGCTTCAATCTCACTACGTGTTTTTTGTTGCCTAAAACTAAAATTAACGGTTGACCGAATGCCCGGGGCAAGTAAAAATAGCCGGCGGGCCAGCAGACCCTGCGAAGACATGCCCGATCGGGCAAGCAGCACTAACTCGGACACACACACATACCAGACAGCCTCTCAGTCCTTAGCCGCTAATGTTAGCTCATGTACAACACAGGTACCACACAGAAACTTTTACAAAGGGTCATAATGTGCTTCTAGTGACTGTCAAATCGCCAGTGAATGTTGTTTTAAATGCGGACACAGAGAGCATGCTGCTGGATCTCGTGGGACAAAGATCCTCTGAGAAGGAAGACGGTTCCCTCTGCTCTGCCGCCAGGAACAAACTGGGAGGCAAAGATCCTCTCTGAGGAAGAGGGTTCACTTTGCTTCAGGGTTCACCAAAACGTTTCTTTTTTTCTTTTAATAAATTGAACACACATTAAAGAACATACAAGATCCTGTAGAGAATTAATACATATAATACAATACAATAAACACTGTCAAATTAAATGAAGGAAGAGGATCTTTTTTAAGGCAAATTAAATATTGGGGATTTATGTAAAAATATACATAGAGGCATATAAATAATTATATAATTAAAGATATGTAGGCTATGTTAGGTGAATACACCTGTCAGTGACCCTGACCACTGGCATTGGCAAAAGAACTGGAGTTGGTCCCCGGATGCTGCACTGCAGCTGCCCACTGCTCCCAGTGTATACAGTAGGATGGGTCAAATGCAGAGGTCAAATTTCGTTTCAATGTATGTTATGTGCTGAGAAAGGACAATAAAGAATCTTCTTCTAATAATAATGTCTTAATAACTAGGAGATAACAAAAGAATAAAGAGATTTCAAAGACTTAAAAAATACGGGACATGAATCAAAACAACAAGAAACGAGATATATCCCCAGTCATGCACACCCAGTTTTAATAAACACAGTACTTAACTCATATCGCAGCGGTGCCTGGATAGTGTGACGTGTGTGGTTGTGCTGCTGCCGTGGTCCTGCCAGATGCCTCCGGCTGCTGCTGCTGCCATCATTAGTCATACTTCTATTGTTATTATACACATGTGATTATTATCACGTGTATACTGCCAGATACTAATATATACTTTCAACATATTGTACCACAGTAGCCAGAACTATTACGACAATATTATTACTTTCATGAATGTTGTTGTAAGCTACTGTCATTACTGAGGATGTCCTGCATCTCTCTCTCTCTCTCTCTGTCTCTCTCTCTCTCTCTCTCTCATTGTGTCATACAGATTACTGTTAATTTATTATGCTGATCTGTTCTGTACAACACCTATTGCACGTCTGTCCATCCTGGAAGAGGGATCCCTCCTCAGTTGCTCTTCCTGAGGTTTCTACCGTTTTTTTTTCCCTTGTAAAGGGTTTTTTTGGGGGAGTTTTTCCTTATCCGCTGTGAGGGTCTAAGGGACAGAGGGATGTCATATGCTGTGAAGCCCTGTGAGGCAAATTGTATTTGTGATATTGGGCTTTATAAATAAAAGTGATTGATTGATTGATACTGTTTTTCAACACATATTGTTTTGTGTTCATTCAATCTAGTTAGCACATATTGTTATTGCGCCATTGGTTTTGGCCTTGGTGCTCATGAGCGAGAATATGCACCACACAGCCAGAAAAAGAATCTCTTAGGCAGGGCAAGTAAGAATTTAGATGGGGCAAGTACGATAAAACCTTAACGTCGGACCCTGTGTGTACTTTTGTTGCACGAGGACATAAATATAAATTATAGCTGCTGCGCACCAGTGGTCAGGGCCGGGCAATTTTAGGCAAAATTAGGCAATTCTGAGCAACACACACACTAAAACAAAGCATATCACAACATAGAAGTTACATCATATAATTATGGCATGCCCTTCAAATTGTGGATGAGTGGCTGAAGTGATCAGACTCTTAATATACAAAGGAAACAAAAAACTCAAGAACAAGAAAGTAAGAATAACATTAACTGCGAGCAATTATGAACAAACTGACCTGATCTAGCTTAAAGCTAAACATTATCGATGGTGACAAAGATGAAAACATTTTTTAAAATGTAAAAGTAGCTATTGGATAGACTCTGCATATTGACTGATAGCTAAGCCAAATAAACAGGGAAAAGAGACAAGCGATAACAAGGGCAAGTGTTGATAAAGAGTATTTGTCTCTCCGCGAAACTGCCAAACTTATTTGAACCTTAGTAGTCTCTAATCGACAAAGCATGAAACCTGAACATAGGACTTTCACATCAGAATGTGCGTTCTGCCTTAGCTGTGGCTTGAACTCACAACTTCTGAGAGTGAAGTCCGTCTTCTAGCTCACTGAGCTAATTGGCAAGTGACACTTCATGTGTGGCTTCACAAATTGACTAAGCCAACCATCAGGGTGCCAGACAGTAGCCATCCATGCCATGGAAAAGCAAATTTCAAAGTGAAAGCTCCAAAGCTGTAGCACATATGGTTGATTTGTTATGAATTTTCAAAGTTTTGCCATTTAGAGGCTTGCTATAGCGCCACCATCAGGACTATTGGCCTGTTTTTGCAGCTGAGGCAATCTGGCGTGGGACTGGAGATTTGTGCAAAGTTTGGTGATTTTTCGCTCATGGGAAGTAGGATTTCCTCGGAAGAAGAAGAAAGAAGAAGAACGTGCAGGATAACAATCGGGTCCTAATAAACCGCATAAATAAAGGTGTTTACTGATGTTGTACGTTTATTTTTTAAAAAGGAATGTATGCATTTCTCAAACAGAAAACTGTACATTTCCTGTGAAAATGGAAGTGTATTTTGAAAAGACACAACGCATAACACATAACATAAATTGACATGGTGTTCTGGAATGTCAGGAACGGATGCACTCAGGATACCTACCGCATCATATTTTGATGTGAAAGGCCACAGACAAAGCAACGAAATCTGACAAATTCAAATGAGAACGTGTTGATATGTACTATGGAATGTGGGTGCTTATAAAAGTGTGAGGGCAACAAAACAAATGTTTAGATGCCATAGATATATATCAATGTTAAACTACATTAACCGTCTCGTTGATGAGTGTGCAGTACAAACCCTGAAAGACCTATTTTGTTGCTAAGGCCTGAGTACTTGTTTTGTATTTTGTCTATAAAAGAGAGGGAGGGCACGAGTCAGAGGGATGCGTTAATTTCCATGTAAACAGAGCAGCTGTATGTGTTATTGCCTTGAATGCACCACTGGATTGAAAATAGTATGCACTTGCTATTATGTATATGTAACCCAGTGTGTGAGAGGCTGTGTCTCTGCGTTGTGTTAATGTTGTTGGGGGCGTGCGATATGAGGGACAAGTCGGACACACGGATGGTCAAGATCGTGGCTGAGACAGCTCGGTTTAATGAGTGTTGATGCTTGCGGCTCCACCTTACAGACCATAAACAAACACTGAGTCAGTTAAGAAAAATCATATAAAAGTAATTGTACAGTATTCAAAATAAAGCGCTGTACCCTCACAGTGACTAAACCCCTTAAAACAAGGTTTCAGCTCAAAACACAGAGCATAAGAGAAAACCCACAGGTAGGTAAACAGCAGATAGTACCCACGGAGCTAGCACACATACAACTAAAAAGCTAGCCGTAATCACGGCCAACATACTCATATAAAACCAAATTATGAACTTCTAAAACTTCACCCAGATGGTAAACAAACACTGAGCCAAAATGGCGACCACGCAGAGCAAATAACTGAAAACACGGTGTCCGGTAAAGGATAAACAGCAACAATCGCATAACACCTGAGGGCATAAACAACACAACAGCGTCTGTCAATCAGCGTCTGACCTATTTAGGCCACTGCTTACATACATGTTTCATTTTTGCAGTGCATCAGATTTAATGCCAGTTTTCTGCTACTATGCAGCATTCCTACTCCATCTTTTATCTTTATATCTTTTATCTTTAAGTATCAGTCCAGTATTGAACACCTGTAACCTAGCAACTGATCAGTGACCATCAGCTTGGCTGTTCACACTAACTAGCAACAACGATTTTTGTATTATATTGCCAAGAATGGCTTTAACAGCTTTGTCAGATCTGTGAGATTGAAAGATTTGAATGGGCCTCTTGGTGATGGGTTTAGATCACTGGCCTAAAACTGTGCTAGTCAGAGTTAACCAGCTGCCACAAATTATCTCTGTGCACTCAAGATATTAGTGTACAAAAACCATGGCTTGGAGTCAGGTATTCATAGCCTGTCTGATGCTGCATTGGAAAAACCATCATTGCTGCGAATAATGAGAAATATCTTTTTAACTACATCCAAAATATGCTTTATGAACATATTAAATAGACATGACACATCGAAAAAAAACATTATATCTTATTATGTCAGTTGAGCAAATGATGTATTAAAAGCAACAATAGATGTAAAAACACACAGACACAATGCATCTGTGATCAGTTCCCTAATTTAATTTTAACAATTTTTTCAATATTCTCCAGTTTCTTGTTTTATTTTATGGAGGTGATCATTGTAAGTGCAGTTTGTTCTAGAACCGCGACGACGGTTTTTATAATGTGAATAACTCTGTTTAGATAAAAACTACAAGCTTCTCTTCCTGTGACTTTTTACTAAAAATGTGTCTTGTATGCTTTCTGAAGCCTTTAAGTTACAAAAATGAAACTCACTAGACTTCTGAGCATTTATACCTCCGACCGAATTGTTAAAATTAAATCACAGAACTGATCACAGATGCATCGTGTCTGTGTGTTTTTACATCTATTGTTGCTTTTAATTTGCAGCCATACTTTTAATGAAGCTGACATGTCATGACAGTCAAGCGCCAGCCAATCAACGCTGAGCTGCAAACGACAGGACCCAGCGAAAGACAGCTCCAGATGGGATTTCACATCTCAAGCGATGAGCGAAATTTCGCTCTCTCGCTCTGTTGCTGTTGCTTGGAGCCTGAGCAATTTTTCTCCTGGGCGAATATAGTCGCCCGTTTGCATTGACTTTGTATGTAAACTCGTCTCTAATGAAAAAAAAAACAGGTCCAGCGTGAACACACCTTAAGCAGATTGATAATGATGTGGCCAGTGACTTTGCAAGATCATGGTTTACTTTAATTTTAGAAATTCACACTGAGCAAGATTAAATTTTGGGAGGAGAAATGATTGGTGTTTTGTAGCCTACAGCGTTAAATATATTTTAGTATTTTGGGAAATGTGCTTTGCTGTCATGGTGGCGGAAATCTGTCAGTTAAATGTATGGCCGTAGCCAGCAGCTGGTTAGCTTGGCGGTG
The DNA here is from genome assembly GCA_026686955.1 of Epinephelus cyanopodus. Classification (NCBI taxonomy): domain Eukaryota; kingdom Metazoa; phylum Chordata; class Actinopteri; order Perciformes; family Serranidae; genus Epinephelus; species Epinephelus cyanopodus. The sequence continues at coordinate 39,802,419 of CM048920.1, forward strand.
CACACAAACTGGAAAAATCTAGCATGGTTAAAGCCACCTCCCTGCATCTCTGATGATCACTATGACCACATTACATGACGTTACCATACAATTTTGTACAGACATCCATATGTCCAAAATTTTGAGTGAGCAATATATGACAGCTCTCGTGGTTGCTTTTTTTTAAAAAAAATTAAAATTAAGTAGTTTTCCTCACGGTGCTAAATAAGCTTTCTGGATGGTTGTCAAAAGAGCTATTTATGAAAAACAGCAATACGTTGTTTGCAATTACGTAACTCTTATAATGCACAAAATCCAGACGGAGGGCAGGAAGTGATAAATCCATGCGCTGTGTGAACTGGATAAAGAGGAAAGTGACCACATAAATGTGTTGGATGAACATGCAGGCAGCAGGTATTTTACTAATAATAATAATAATAATAATAATAACTTTATTTATATAGCACCTTTCAAAATCAAGTTACAAGGTGCTGTACAACAGAGATAAAACATATCAAATACAATACAATTGCTAGCATAAAAAACCCACCAAGAGATATAAAATTGGCCTTAAAAAATTAGAACTTAAAAACCCCTCTCCAACAAAGTAAACATACAGTACAGCAATAATAAAAACAGGATTAAGAGAAGGCCAATTGATAAAAGTGAGTCTATAGAAGAGGTTTAAAAGAATCTACTGAGCTTGCCTGCCTGAGATCGCCGGGCAGGGAGTTCCATAGCTGTGGAGCATGGACAGCGAAGGCCCAGTCACCTTTTGTGATAATACGGGACCTTGGGACCATAAGCAAAGCTGAGCCAGCGGATCTCAGGCAGTATTCAGGTTTGTAGGGTAAAAGCAAGTCACGGATATAGGCAGGAGCCTGACCGTTTAAGGCTTTAAAAACAAGTAGTAAAATCTTAAAATCAATTCTAAAACTCACAGGCAGCCAGTGGAGAGCAGCAAGGGTTGGAGAGATGTGGTCGCTTCTCTTCATACCTGTTAAAAGTCCGGCGGCAGCATTCTGAATAAGTTGCACTTGACGGATGTTTCCCTTGCTAATCCCAGAGTACAGAGCATTACAGTAATCAAGTCTTGAGGAGATAAAAGCGTGGACAACCTTCTCCAAGTCAGTGGAAGAGAGGAACGGTCGGATTCTTGCTAATTGTCTCAGCTGCCCAAAACATGATTGTACTACCTTCGTTATCTGTGAATCAAAAGATAGTTCTGAGTCAAGGATGACACAACAGCCTTGAAACACTCAACACCGTAAGCATAGTATTGGCATTAGTTTATTGCGCCCCCTCTGGTGTGTTTTGCTAAATGATAAAATGGAATGAATCACCATGATGACTTACATATGGCCTACAAATGTAGATATACTGTCCATGATAACAGCTGGTAACTGATTGCACAGTACAAGCTAAACATAAACAGCTTTACAGAGCTGATTCACACCAACAACAAATAATTTAATAGTTCTAAAAAAATGTTTTGTTTTTTTCATTTATGTTCTAAAGCTGAAATCAAAGTAAACATGAACTTTAAACCAAACTAATTGTTACATTTTTGTCAGTCTGATGATTCTTAAGGATGAATCTCTATTCAACTTGAGCATAACCTTTAACAGCCTTATCACCTGATAAGCACATGTGTTCTTAATTCTTTTACTTTAATAGTGATAGTGATGTGATGAAGTAATGAATGGAGGATGCCACAGCATTAAATGAAATGTGCATCCCAGCTGAAGACCCACTTGCAGGTTCCCAGTGTGCCGGTCGGCTACAACAACACCAGAGAGAGCGTTATGCATAAGAACAGGACTGTGTGCTGGCATTGCTCCTTAGTTGTAGGGGATATGAATGGCAATGTACTGGGGGGCGCATGGGCGCTACCCTGCCAGAGCGACTCCTGACAAGGCTCTGAGTGTCTGTGTTTTCATGTGTATTTTAGTGGTTTTGAGTGTGTTTCTGTGAAAATGGACTGCTTCAATGGACAAGTAACAACAGCAGCAGTTTATCTGCTTGGCCTCTGGCTTGTTTTAACGACTCCGTGGCCAGAAAACGGACTTTGTTTGCCACCGGCACAGCCATTCACCACCACCACAGGTAGGCTCACGTATTCACGGAGCTACCTGTTGGAGCTCAACCACCATCTGCTGGTGCCAACACACGTACCCCACCTCACTGACAACATCCCTCGTCAACTAGTTTGCGATCAGAAGCGAAAACGCATCCGGAGGAAAGAGGGTCCAGAGGGGGCATAAGGAACAGACTGAGGAGGAGAGGCAGCCGGCTACCGCTACCTGCTATAGCGCTGTCAAATGTTCGATCGCTCCGGAATAAGACAGAGGAACTTTCCACCCTCCTACTGTGTGACCAGGACTACCGACAGACCAGCCTTTTCTGCTTCACAGAGACCTGGCTCACCGAGGACACAGATCTGCAGCTGGACGGCTTTAACATCTTTCGCTTTGACAGAGATGCAGCGAGAACTAGGAAATCAATTGCGGGCGGGCTCTGTATGGCTGTCAACAGAAAGTGGGCTACAAACTTTACAGTGAGAGAAACCGAGAGCTGTACGCACTACGAGCTGTTGACAGTATCGTTCAGACCGCATTATTTACCCCGAAAGTTCTCCCAGCTGTCTGTGATTTTAGCATATGTCCCAGGACCGGATTTTAACATGGCAGCAGAGCGGATAGCTGACACCTATCACAGAGCTGTCAACCACACAGGAGCGCAGCCTGTGTTTCTCCTGGGGGATTTTAATTGCTGTGACGTCACATCGCATCTGCCCGACCTGGAGCAATATGTTACAACTCCCACTAGAATGAACAATATACGGGACCTATGCTATGGAAATATCCCAAACACATATGTATCAAAGTCAAGCCCCCCTCTCGGCCGGTCAGACCACAACGTCATCCTGTTGCTAGCAAAATTCAGATCACAACTTAAAACGGGTGAGACAATAACAAAAACTATCAAAGACTGGAACAATGAAAGACACTGCGTTCAGACTGCAGTTGCAAGTGACATGAATCCGATTTTTTCACTCAAATGTGACCCATATCTGATTTGCTTTTGACAGTGTGACAAACACAGTTGTGCACGTGATGTCATCAACTATGAACTGCGCATGCGGGTCAGTTCAGGAGCGTGAGCTGTTCACACATCAGTCCGTAGATAGGCCACATTTTAAAATGTAATGTGAACAGCCAAACAAAAAATCGGATTTGGGCAATAAATCGGAACTGGGCATTAAGGCCTGCAGTCTGAACGCAGCCTAAGAGGTTGTTTCGAACTCACAGACTGGGATTTGTTTTTTTGTTTTGTTTTGTTATACCGATCTGAATTTACTGACAGAAGTATTGACCTCATATAGTATATCATTCTGTGAGGATGCCGTCTCCCCCACCAAAAAAATAACCATCTACCCTAACAATAAAAAAATGGTTTACCAAAGATATGAAACTCTGCTTAACCCAGAAGAAAAGAGCATTTCTTCAGGGGGACAAGCAGAAAGTAAGAGAACTGGAGAGGGAATTCAGGAGACAGTCTGCCCTAGCAAAAAATAACTACAGGAGGAAAGTAGAGGAAAAATTAATATCTGGGAATGTGAGAGAGGCATGGCAGAGATTAAACACCATGATGGGCCGTGCCACCAAACCAGGTGTGACTGGCTGCACAGACCCTGCCTCTTTTGCAGAAGAACTGAACACCTTCTTCAGTAGGTTCAACCAAAGCAAAGCATCAGGAAGCTTCAGCTTTGGCTGTCAGACTCTGACCAACCATCAAGCCCTTACTGTTGATGAGCAGCTGGTGACCTCCATCTTACAGAGAGTAAACCCACACAAAGCCCCGGGCCCTGACAGGCTCAAGGGCAGGGTGCTCAACGGCTGTGCTGCACAGTTGGGTGCAGTCATCACCAGACTGTTTCAGCATCTTCTGGACTCTAGCTGTGTTCCCAGCCAGTGGAAGGAATCCTTAATAATCCCCATCCCCAAAAAGTCACGTGCTAAGGACACTAAAGACTTCAGGCCTGTGGCCCTCACATCAGTACTCTGCAAATGCATGGAGAGAGTAGTGTGTGACCTAATGTCACATATGCTGTCCAAAAAACAGGATCCTCTCCAGTTTGCCTATAGGGCGAAGCGAGGTGTAGAGGACGCAAGCCTGACTCTTTTAAATACAGTTACAAAAAAACATCAATTCTGCACGACCACACAATCGGATTTTATTTATGGACTTCTCTGCTTTTAACACTGTAAACACTGACACTCTGCTGCACTACCTCCTGAACCTACAGATCCACCCGACTTTGATTTTATGGATAAAGGACTTTTTAATGGATAGACCACAGCAGGTGTTTTTAAATGGTTTTAAGTCCAGTACACTGGTTTTAAACACAGGGCTCCCACAAGGCTGTGTCTTATCCCCAATTCTGTTCTCTGCCTACACCAACAACATCACCTGCAGCAGAGAGGGAATGACTCTTTTAAAATATGCGGACGACATGGCCCTGGTGCCCCACATGGACAATTTGGAGGCTCTCACCTAGTACCAACTGGCAGTCGATGACCTGGTCACAACCTTCAGTGAGAAATCACTAGAACTAAACATCCTAAAGACTAAGGAGTTGTGCTGTGGGGGCAGAAACAAAGCAGTAATCAGCTTTTTAGGGAGAACAGGTGGAGTGCCTCAAATATCTGGGGACACAGATGGACACCTGCCTGTCTTTTCAAACACACTCAGACACAATTTACAATAAAGCACTACAGCACCTCCATCTTCTCAGACCATAATTAAGATCTTTTTACTGACATTGAAGTTTCTCAGTTTCCTACCGGTCACTCATAGAATCCATTCTCACCACCAATATCACTTCCTGGTACAACTTTCTCACCAACAAACAGAAAACAAAACTCTCATGGATCACAAATCAAGCCAGCAAAATAATCACTTAACCACAAACTCTACTGCTCCATCTGTATGAGCACTCTGTGATCAGGAAAGCCACTCTGATCACAGAAGAACCCTCTCATCCCCTCCATCACTCATTCAGTCTCCTCCCATCAGGCAGGAGATACAAAGTCCCACTGGCCAGAAAAACAATTTACAAAAAATCATTCATTCCAACTGCAATAACAGCCCTCAACAGCAGAGGAATTACAGTGCTTTGCTCATGACTTGCTGCTGGTCCTTTTCTTTTAAGTGTCAATGTTTTGTACGTGTACCTTTTTTGCATGTTTTTTTAGATCGTGTAAATGTCTTGGATGTGCTTTAAATGTCTTCTGTGTGTGTGTGTAAACTTAGTGTTGAGCCCTGTCGAAGACAAATTTCTGTTGCCTTTTGGTTCCAGACAATAAAGTTTTCTATTCTATTCTATTCAACACATCCAGCACATACTAACATCACCAAGATGTGTTGATCACCAGGACAAGGAAAAACAGACTGGAGACCAGCTTCTTTTCCCTGCTGCTTTCTAGCAGCCGTAGAATGCAAAAGCAGAACGGTACACATTGTAAATGTGGCAGGTATATTAATGGAAACACGACGAACATGTTAACTCACAGTACGGAATGACCCAGATGTGGCAGTCGCCGGCACCCTTCTATAACATAGTCTGTAATGACATGACAAAGACACAATAAGCTTCGGAGGAAATTTTCTGGTGGTGCAGTGGCAGAAGTGGAGCGGTGTGGATCAGTGTAGATGAATGAAAAATAAAAGCACTAAACTGTTGACTTTTGGTTGGCAATGCATTATGTGACATTGTAAATGCAATAATATTACCCAAAATCCTGTAAGTAAAGTGTTACATAACTCAGTTACGGCTAAAATGTAATATATTACTGTACCAGTACTGTTACCCCAACACTGCTAATGAGTACAACATTTCAGTACTAATTAACACAAAACACACAGTAAACTGTGAGTGAAAAATCAAAGTATTAAAACAAATGAAGACTTCGATCTGTAATACAGGCAAGTGTGATATATATATATGATATAGATATATATGCATGTATGTCCCAAAAGGCAACTTGAGGTAAGTATAAGGTCAGAAAAGCAGGAAATCCTGTTCACAAGAAAAAATCCCATCCTGAAAACAAATGTGCAATTGTAGGGGTTTCAAATTGATTGTCAATATTTATTAAATTCCAAGACAGTGTTAAACTACTAGTGCAATATACACTATATTCTACTACAAAAAATAAAAGGTACCTGTCATATTAATCTGAACAGCACAGATACTAATCAAATAGACACTACTATGTAGTAGTGTTGTCACAGTACCAAAATTGGGACCCAGGGTACGATACCAGTGAAAGTATCATGGTTCTGAGTAGTATCACCATACCACAGCGAAAATGAGGCAGATGTGCCTTTTGTCATTTATAAAAAGATAAATCACTTTTCTATAATACATCAATGATATTTAATAAATTACTTATTGACTTATTCATACTTCAAAAATAGTATGAATAAGTGATTAGCATAGGGCTGATCAAAATAAAATAAATAAACAAATAAAAATCAACCAGCCACCCTCCTCCCCTGACAGTCCCTCCATAAGTAACGAACAGTTCCTAAAGTGCGGTGAGGTTTTTCGGCCATTACCTGCCACAGATAGAGAAATGTGAACGGCTCGTCTCTCCTCTGACATGCCACATACCTGTTTTGCCGCCGGGTCCATGTCATTGGTCCAACACCCCTTTAGTCCGACCGGCTCTGGTTCAGCTGGGAAAAGCTTGAGGCGGAGCTTATGTGTTTGTCACTTTCTTTTTCATTTTAACCCACACCATGATCTTTTCCTGACCCTAACCAAGTGGTTTTTGTACCTAAACCTAACCAGACTTTAACCACAGGGCATCATGATGATTTCGGAACAGACTTCAGAACAATGGGTTTAATATGGTCGGAACAATGGGATGTTGGACCAATGGGCAGTTCCTGTGCTGCCACAGTTCGGCTGTTCAGGTACTTTTGGGCAGTCATGACACCAAGAAGGGGACATTATTGGACCTGGAGCAGGACTTACCCGTCACCGGTAAGGCGTTCTTGCGCCGCGCAGCAGTATGAACTTCTGCCGTATTTGACAGGAATACATTCCCAGCTGTGTCTGTGACCCCCATTCAACCCACAACTGGCAGGATTTGCCTTTAGTTTCTGCTGCTGGTCGAAATCTGAATTCGCACAGCGCACTGAATGATTTATTTTGCGTGCACAAAACTATATTTAGTCGCAAACACAAGTAAAATGTTCGCACCGTAGAGCTCTGTGGTGGAAAACAAATCACTGTACCATATATAAACAAATCGAACCTACAAGTAAAAATGAATTAATAATAACTTTCACTGCTTAAAGATACTCAATAAATCAGTTCATACCTGAAATGTCACTGGATATAAACCACTGCAGCGGCATAACGAGAGCCAGGTGGCCAGCGTGCGCCGTTATTGGACTGCGCACGGACACTCACGCTCTTGCGATTGGACTTTGATCTTATCCCACAGTAGTGGTACCATGAGGTACTGTAGTACTACAGTATTCCAACATTATGGTATCATATGTACCGTCGTGTTTTAGTACCACGGTCAGTGCAACACTACTATGTAGCAATCATCATATCATTCCAGCAGACAACATGAAAGCACAGACGTGGCTCATGGATCGGAAATTTCCGATCTGTGAATTACATTGGTATCGGAACCCGATACCCATATTGGATCGGATCGGCCCTAACCCTAAAATAAATGACTTAAAAATCAACCAGCCACACGTCATATACCTGTGTGCTGCCACAGCTTGGCTGTCCAGGTACTTTTGGGCAGTCATGACGACAAGAAGAGGACATTATTGGAGCCGGACTTCTCAGTCGCCGGTAAGCCTTATCATGCACTGTGGAGCACTATGGCTGCCATATTGCTGCTGCTGGTTGAAATCTGTACTTGCATAGCGTGCTGAATGATTTATTTTGCTCGCACAAAACTATTTTTAGTGGCGAGTGCAGTGACAGACGGAGTAAAATATCGCCACACTGCCGACATTTTACTCCGCCCGTCACCACACGCTGTTTGATTGCGTTATCAAAACACGCCGCTATTATTCGGCCTTGCTTTTCACTTATTCCCCTGAATACCAAATGTGTGTTTTGTTGCAATATTCGGCCGAATGTATACGGTTACCTAATATTTGGTGCATCCCTATTTTCAAGGGTGCCCGCTTAGTTGCATCTTTCTGGTCACCAAGTCCAATTATCTTACTGTCTTTTGCAGGCGATGGAAGAAAACTCCAACTATGACTTGTAGCACCCTCAGTTGCAGTGAGTGTTGTTGTCTTCATCTTTTAAAAGGTAAAAGTGAGATTTATGCTTTCTCTGTTTTGAAACACTTCGCTTCAGTCTGGTTGGTTTCTAGATCTATATGGTTTGTATAAATATCCTGCCTCACCACGTCTATATTTTGCCCCTTTTATACTGCCTGTTTAAGGTGGGAATATTGCACCGCCATGCCACCTTGCCACTCTGTATGTAAGGTACAATTGTAGAATGGAGAGACAGAGTTGTCCTGCCTTTAAGCTGCCACAGTTAGTAGTAACAGCACCGGAACTGTGTCAGTAGTATAACAGTATAAACAAGATAGCTAGCAGGTCGGGATCAGAGGCAGAATGGGTATGACGTTTCGACGAAATGTCGTGTGCGCAACCCACCAAGGGAGATTTAAAAAGAAGCTGATAGCAGTTCGTGGCTTACTCAAAGAGGAAGAGCAACACCCCAAAAAGTGCAAATTGGCAAAACAACAAGGTCCAGGAGCTCCTCATCCTCCCAGCAGAGGACGAGATCAGCTGCCATATAGTAGGGACAGCAAATGAACGGTATTGCCATGTTATGTCATTAATATTGTTTACAAAGTGCTGCAGATGCATATGTTTTATGTCACATGGGAGGCTGACGCTGTTGTGTTTCATTCCACACCTATCATGCCTCTTTTGGTTCTGTGATGCCAGCATGCTGTGTAAAAATTACACACTGGAGCCCAATGATGTCGCCATCGTTTGTATCAGTGTAAATATACACAGCAGACATAAAGACGGGACTTTGTAACAGCCCTATAGCGCCATCTCTTTGTGAAGAAGGGCTTTTGTCACAAGTCTGGCAGAGTCGTGAGTGTTACCAGTGTCTACCAATATGGGCTGTAAATGTGCTGTAAAAAAACAGGAATATTGATAGAACTATCATTATTGGATTCATGTTTCCATTCAAATATCAATGTTAATTTAACAAATTCACTATTGGCAGGGCTTCAAAAAAACAGGATAAGCAAACAAAAGAGGAGACAAAGACAGAAAAGTGAGATGACAGATGGGGGAAAGATGGGGGGTTAAGAAGAAGGAGAGGGGATGGGGAAGGCAGCTGAGTCAGTCAGCTCCCAATTGAAAGTGAGGGTAAAAACCTATTGTTCCAGCTGGGAGTGAGCAATCATCTGATATCATCAAACTGTAATGAATCTATATCGTCAGGAGAGGAAGGTTGAGGGACAAGGGTGTGGGAGTGAAGGAAAAAGGAGGTGAAAAATAGGAAGACACAAAGATGAAAAAGAGGAATTTTAGAGTGGAAGGGAAAAAGCAGGAGGGGATGAATGAAAAGCCGGATGGGGAAATTATGGAAAAGAGAAGCAAAGGGCAAACTAAACTCTCAGTCAGGTCTACTGTATGACGACAACTTGTTCACCACTTAAAAAAAAAAAAAAAAAAAAATATAGACATTAATATAGGTACAGGCTACAGGAAAAGAAAGAGTTCCCTCTTTAACTTAACTAAGCTGAATGCCCGGACATCATGCTCTTGGAAGTTTATGCGGATGTTTGAAACACTTGACAGAGGCTCTTCTGTCTGAATACTTCTGGGAGAGTGTAGTTTGGTTTGCTGGAGACGGATCACAAACAAGAAAAACTTGTTAGATCTTAAAAGAGCATTTCATCGATTCAGCGCTGTAACACTATAACAACATCAGACTCATGATGGGCAGGACAAAAAGATCAAAATCAACACAGCAGAACCAGAGTTACCATTTTTTATAACATGCATTCTTCTTGCTTGCCTAAACTTGGTTCCTACATTACCTACATTTCAACCAGAATGCTGACATGTTTCAGTCAGAGATTATGGGTATGTTACTGCAGTAATGGCAAATGAAGCCTTAACCTGTAAGCAGGCCACAGAGGTCCGGTAAACTCAAACTAAAGTTGTTGTTTTTTTTACTTGATTTCTTCAGCCAGAATTGGTTTTCATAAAGAATACCTTGTTTTCCTCACATGACTCCACAGAAAATAGCCAACATATTGATTTATTGATTAATTGTGGACCACAGGGGTAATAGACAAATAGTGAATTTACTGTAATACAAAAAATACATTTGTTCTACATGATGTCCAAATCAATGTTTTGTTTGTTTGTTTCTATCTTATTCATATTAAATCCTCGTTTGTTTTTACAAACAAATAGTAAGTAAGATACATTAATCTTTAAATCATTAATCCATTAACACGTTGTACTGTAATAGTTTGATGTGTGCAAGGCAAGCTTAATAGCAATTTGAAATCCTTATACCATGGCAGGTTTGTAGGTTGTCAGCTTAGCCACACAGAACACATTTATTTGTGATTAACAAATCACAGGACAGTATTAAATAACTGTCACTATAGCAAGGTAAGCTGAGACCAGGTAATAGCAAATTTGTTGTTTCAAAATAGAATTTACCTTTAGTTTTATTGTCAGCTTTAGTGATTCGCCGTTAATGAAAATTATTACATAACACAGCTGGTCTGAAAGTGAGTCAAATTCCAATTCAATTACCTATTAGCCATGAAAATACAGAAAGCAACTAATGAAATCATTATCTCTCACGATGCAAGTTTGTCTGCCTGAGTTAACCACACCATTAATCCTGCCCTCGAATGACCAAGATTGCAACCAACTGAAACTTCTCCCATATACAAAGCGTGTAGGCAAACCACAGTGACCGAGGCAAAAATGCAAATGGCCCTATCTATCATTGCCTTTGCTGACAGTGACCCTAGCTGAATTGAACCCTTGACCTTCCACATGGAAGACAAGTGCTCCAACCACTACACTAGGGAGGCCCTGTGAAGTATACAAATTACAACAACAATTTCACAACAAGTTTGCCGGAACTAAGTCTGTAATTTGGTAATAACTATTGGGAACATAAAAAGTTCTTGAACTGCTATTTTTGTTTTGTGTTTGTTATGTGTTTTTTCACTGTGAATCTTCAACATGTTCTCATCCCAACTTGTCAAATACCACCACTTTGTTAGTGGACCTACTGTTACATGCATTTTTTAAAATATACCTCTGTTTTTACAGAAAATGTGGCTTACGGTTCCTGTTCATTACATGCATACAGTCAAAATAAAATTACATCAGAGGTAAAATTCTTATTTACATTTCTTTCTTTAATTGTTAGTAAAACAACATGATTGTTTTTTGTTTGACACAAGAAACAAACACCAGGCTCCCGGGTGAAAGTCCGGACTTGTGTTTGACCCATCCAACTCCTCTCTCACCTACCCTATACAAACCTTCTCTGTCTTTATAACAGTAGTTGCCAGCTGTGTTACAAGCTGCTGCCTGATGAATATCATACTGCCTCGAAGGGTGCCTCTGTGTGGAGGTATCTGACACCAACATCTAGGGATGCACAATATAAAATCTTTTGCTGATATCTGATATCTTTCAGCTACTAAAGGCCAATACCGATAACTGATAACACACACATATACAGTATATATATATATATACCTAAGATCATGACATCAATACTATGAACAAAGCCAAAACAGTTTTGACCCTTTGAGATATTTATTTTTTCCAATGAAAAAGTATTGGCAAGCATCTCATCTCATTTTCAAAAAGATATCAAACAAAAAAATATTTGATATCTCAAATGAACATCAGTTTAAATAAGGTGCATTACTTACTGACATATAAATAAAGGCCCCTTGAACCGATGCAAATACATGCATCAGGATTACAAACTGAAAAAGTTCATTCCAGAAGCTCAAAAAAATAAATATACACTGAACAAAAATGTAAATGCAACACTTTTGTTTTTGCTCCCATTTTTCATGAGCTGAACTCAAAGATCTAAAACTTTTTCTGTATGCACAAAAGACCATTTCTCACAAATGTTGTTCACAAATCTGTCTAAATCTGTGTTAGTGAGCACTTCTCCTTTGCTGAGATAATCCATCCCACCTCACAGGTGTGGCATATCAAGATGCTAATTAGACAGCATGGGTATTGCACAGGTGTGCCTTAGGCTGGCCACAATAAAAGGCCACACTAAAATGTTCAGTTTTATCACACAGCACAATGCCACAGCTGTTGCAAGTTTTGAGGGAGCGTGCAATTGGCATGCTGACTGCAGGAATGTCCACCAGAGCTGTTGCCCGTGAATTGAATGTTCATTTCTCTACCATAAGCCATCTCCAAAGGCGTTTCAGACAATTTGGCAGTATATCTAACCGGCGTCACAACCGTAGACCACGTGTAACCACACCAGCCCAGGACCTCCACATCCAGCATGTTCACCTCCAAGATCGTCTGAGACCAGCCACCCGGACAGCTGCTGCAACAATCGGTTTGCATAACCAAAGAATTTATACACATGCTGTCAGAAACCGTCTCAGGGAAGTTCATCTGCATGCTCGTTGTCCTTATCAGGGTCTCGACCTGACTGTAGTTTGTCGTTGTAACCGACTTGAGTGGGCAAATGCTCACATTTGATGGCGTTTGGCCGGTTTTCATTGTTCAGGGCAGATGGCAGACAGCGTGTGTGGCATCGTGTGGGTGAGCAGTTTGCTGATGTCGACGTTGTGGATCGAGTGGCCCATAGTGGTGGTGGGGTTATGGTATGGGCAGGCGCATGTTATGGACAACGAACACAGGTGCATGTTATTGATAGCATTTTGAATGCACAGAGATACCGTGACGAGATCCTGAGGGCCACTGTTGTGCCATTCATCCACGACTATCACCTCATGTTGCAGCATGATAACACACGGCCCCATGTTGCAAGGATCTGTACACAATTCCTGGAAGCTGAAAACATCCCAGTTCTTGCATGGCCAGCATACTCACCGGACATGTCACCCACTGAGCATGTTTGGGATGCTCTGGATCAGCGAATACGACAGCGTGTTCCAGTTCCTGCCAATATCCAGCAACTTCACACAGCCATTGAAGAGGAGTGGACCAACTTTCCACAGGCCACAATCAACAACCTGATCAACTCTATGTGAAGGAGATGTGTTATACTGTGTGAGGCAAATGGTGGTCACACCAGATACTGACTGGTTTTCTGACCCCCCCAGACCCCGCCAATAAAGCAAAACTGCACATTTCAGAGTGGCCTTTTATTGTGGCCAGCCTAAGGCACACCTGTGCAATAATTATGCTGTCAAATCATCATCTTGATATGCCACACCTGTGAGGTGGGATGGATTATCTCGGCAAAGGAGAAGTGCTCACTAACACAGATTTCAACAGATTTGTGAACAATATCTGTGAGAAATGGTCTTTTGTGTACATAGAAAAAGTTTTAGATCTTTGAGTTCAGCTCATGAAAAATGGGGGATAAAAAAAGGGTTGCTTTTATATTTTTGTTCAGTGTATATAGAAAATGATTGCACTGAACAAGTTAGACTTGTCTATGTAAACAAACTGAAAAAGTGCATTCCACAGTAACACAAAAATGAGTTTAAAGAAGTTTGGCTTATGGTTCCATTCAAATGAATACCATTTCACTAAGGTAAATGAGGTTCAGTTGTTCTTTTATCTCATATTAGAAGTGAGAGAGAGAGAGAGAGAGAAAGAGAGAGAGAGAGAGCGCATCTGTGTGTGTAGGAGATAGTGTTGTCATGGTACCAAACTTGGGACCCATGGTATGATACCAGTGCCAGTATCAGGTTCTGAGTAGTATCAGGATACTGATGAGGCTGCTGTGCCTTTTGTCATTTGGAAAAAGGTAAAGCACTTTGCTGTAATACATCAATGATATTTAATAAATTACATCTTGACTTATTCATACTTCAAAAACAGCATGAACAAGGGATTAACATGGGGGATCAAAATAAAATAAATTAAAAATCAACCAGCCACCCTCCCCCCCTGACAAGTAAAGAGCAGTCCCTCCATAAGTAAAGAACATGCGTTCTCTTACCGTGATGGCCCACCAGCAGATGGTGACATGAAGTACTATACTTTTCAATGTATGTAATATTAGTTCATTGTGAAAAACAAAACAAAACATCTCGGGTGACTCTAATAGTTAATCATAAAGCTGATATTAGAAAATACCAATGACGTGCTGATAATATTGTGCATCCCAGCCAACATCCATTAACATAGTGGTGGTAGTTGGCAAGTTGAGTTGTTGCTCGCTGTGTCAACAACTGCTGCTGTCCGGTGCGAATCATACCATCGAGAGGGATGCCTCTGTGTGTTGTCACCGACACTGAGATCACCGACAAAAAGGCGGCCTTTGATGAGTTGGGAGTAAAAATAAGCTGGAGTTGTATGCTTGCTTATTGCTGATCCCGATTGCTATCATCAGACTTGACAGAGCTCCTGTCACAATTTCCACAGGCTGAATAGTACCCATTGTACACCTTTAAAACAATTCTTCACTTCGTGACTCATCTGTATAGTATAGGAGGGTTTTCTTTTTTTTTGTTGTTAAAGCAAAGAGTGTCCAGTTACTGTCATTCAAGGGCACCAACAGTTGACTGTCTAGTGTAGCTTTAAATTGTCATCATATAACTGCAAGGCCTGTTTTAAGCAAAACACATAACTGCATTTACAAAAAAAGTACAAAAAACTGTGTGTGCATGCTGGCAAAATAGTGCCATGCAGTTAGTATCTTTGCTTTGCTTGCCAGTACCCTGGCATGCCAACATCGTTCTCAAGTGCTTGGCCACATTTCAGTGGCACAGCCAGTTCAGACGTGTTTGGATTTTGCCTGTGATGTATTGGGGGTGGTGGGGGAATAGCCTACGGAATGCAACCTGGCACAAATTGGCTGACACTAAATCAACTTTAAACCCACACCATGTGGTCAAGAAATGGAAGTGCCACAGGGCCCACAACAGTTCAGGCTTATTACCACATGAGAGGAAGACGAAGAGGAGGAGGAGGAGAAGATAAGAGGAGGATGAGAGGTTTGGAGGACAGCAAGGGTAAGAGGAGGGGAAGTGGCAGAGAAGTAGACTAAAGAGTGAAAGGGCTGAAGAGAAAGAAAAAGGTGCAAGGAGAAACTGAGAATTCCTGCATTCTAAAAAAAAAAAAAGACTCTTCCAATTAAGTATTCTCTGAAAGGTGTTGTAGAAAAAAGGGAGGGGAAAATAGGAGATCAGGGTGTGTAGTAAGTGGGAGGAGGGATTGGTAGAGGAGCAGAGGAGAGAATCGGAAACAGTTTGTTTCTGTCATTTTCTAGCAAGGTCAACCACTGTAGATAGGGCTAGTGCTATATGAATTCTACACACCTCCTTCTATTCTTTTTACTACTCCTTCCCCTTCATCTTTCCCATTCCCTCCTCCTCATCCTCCATCTCCAAACAAAATTGACTCCGACATTGAGATCATATTTGTTGTCCTTGCAAGGCCAGGGGTAAACTGTCGTTGCTGTGCAACCTGTATCTTGATGGCTAATTTAAATTCATTCACTTCACACCTCCTTACTCCTTTACCAGCTTTCACAATCATTTCCCTTTCATAGAACAAAACACAATCTCTTACTCAGTTCCTGGAAATTGAGGAAAAGAGCGCTCGGTGCAGAAGCTCAGTCATTTTAACCTTGGGTTAGACCAATATATTGTTTCCTCAGCTGTTTGTAAAAGCTGTAATCAAACTTGCCACAACTTGCCTTAAAGCCCAACTTGCAGGTTGGAGACCATGGTGAATAAATGTGTAGGAAAATGATGTAGAAACTTGATTAAAACAAAAGACATAATCATAGACACACTACAGTGACTTTTGGGGTCGTTTTTGTGAGAGAATTTTGCTTCCGCATCTAAAAACCCACTAAACGGAAGTGACGTAGTGTAAGGCAGTCCCGCCAAGTTTGATTGAGTGTAACATTAATAAACATGGGTCCCAGTACTAGTTTTGAGACTGAAGGGGTTGAAAATGCACATTCATATGCATACAATGGCCCACAGGCTTATAATTGTGAGCCTGCTAGGCGTCCAAGAGACCAGGAACAGATCAGGGTCAGGAGAAATAACAGCCACAGGAGAGAAATAGAGCTGTGGTGTGAGGAGAACCAGTGGCGAACTGGGCAGCGACCAGCGTATGCGTTCACATCACAACATTAAGTTTGCCATCACGTATTAGGTTATAACAAAGCTACCAATAGTTCTGCCAGTATTAGATAACTAATGCTACTTACCCATAACAGAAACTAATGCGCAAATATCAGCTTGTATCAGACGTATCTTGCTATGCCTGTTATAACTCCGCATTAACGTTACGGTGTATTGATGTCCGCAGGGTAGAGAGGGAGAGAGAGAGAGATACGAAGATCTCCTGATAATGTTTTGTATGATAGGTGCTTGTGTGGGAACTGCCAGCCCATGTCCTCAGCTGTGGAGAGCATGTCCTGCAGGGAGGTGGATGCCTTCTGGGTTCTGGTGGAGAATCTGACACCCAGACCAGACAACACATTCCTCACACTGCCCATCAACCCTCACGCTGCCCGCTCCTGTCTCAAACACGGAGGTCTCCCTCTCCACAGAGCCCACCTGCCCTTGCACATACCCCCGGCTCACGACCCCGCACATACCCCCGAGGCTCGGGTCTCCGTGCGGGGCCGCGGGTCTTGGGCTCGGGTCTCCTGAGCCTCGGGGGTATGTGCGCGGGCAGGCAGACGGGCTCCGCCAGGAACATAATCCTCCTGTCCAAAATGAGCACTGAACACACATGACCGCGTCTTTGGTCACAGATGAAGCCGTGAAATCGTGCCTCTTCACCTGCACAAAACGCACCCAGGCATGAAAAGTAACTACTCCTTTTTCTGTCCGGAAAACAGTGGACTCGATGTCCTGACAGACTCGAGTTTGTGCAACCTGCACAAACACAATAATTCGGCATAATCACAAATGGTAAAATGCACTGTTAACAACCGAAAAAATACTAACTCACAAGTTTACTACCGCTCAGATTCACTACCACCTACTACTGCGCATTGGACAGAGGCAGGGTCAAGGACACAGAGTCCCTCTCTTGACATAGTATCAGGCGATGTTAAAAAAAAAAAGCGTTTTTAGAAGAGGAGCTAAAAAGAGTCACTTTTTCCTCAGAATTTGTGCCCTTATGTCGTGTAAACCATAATAAATTCTGAATTAACTTCTCATATGGTAATTTTCAGACAAGGTTATGTATATATTTTTTAAAACAAATTTAACCTGCAAGTTGCACTTTAAAGCTGAATTACAGACATTTTCTTTATTATCGTCACTATCCTCCTCAGTTAGTCAAACACCTTCTACCTTGACTGTTGTGGCTCATCATGATGAAATGTCACTGGTCTTGAAGCTTAAGTAATTAGCAATTTAAAGCTTTCACAGATGCTGCAGGGGCAGATGTACTGTGGAATGCATCAGTTTTGGCACCCCTGGTTAAAATTCCATTTACTGTGAGTAGTTAATTAAGTGGAAGACAAACAGATCTCCAAAAGGCTTGAAGTTAAAGATGAAACATGCTTTTCAATATTTTAAGTAATAATATTGTATTATTTTTGTTTCATACAATAATGTTGACATACATTAATGTTATGAATGTTTGATTCATAGAGTGAAAAAAAGTAAAGGCCAACAATGTAAAAGTTTGGGCACCCCAGGACATTTGAGCTCTAAGACAAATTAAACCAGGGTCCCAGACCTTAATTAGTTTTTTAGGGCCATGGCTTGTTCACAATCAGTTAGGAAAAGCCAGGTGAAATTTCAAAGCTTTATAAATATTCTGATTCCTGAAACCTTGTCCCAACAATCAGCAGCCATGGATTCCTCTAAACAGTTGCCTGACATTCTGAAAACTGGAACAGGAAAACAGGAACTGTGGAGGTCACGTTGAGGTGTAGAAGACCAACAAAACTCTTGTACAGCTTGTATCTGTACAAATATGACCTGGAACCTTTTATGTGTCTTCACCACAAAATTCAGCATCGGGAGTTTGCAAAAGAACATCTGAACAAACGTGATGCTTTTTTTCAACCTGTAGGGAAAAAAATAGAACTTTTTGAATGCAATGAGTGAAGGTGTGTTTGGAGTAAAAAGGGTACAGATTTTCATAAAAAAGAACACCTGTCAAACTGTTAATAACGGGGCTGGATTAATCATACTTTGGGCTTGTGTTGCAGCCAGTGGCATGGGGAACATTTCATGGGTAGAAGTGAGAATGGATTCATCTGTAAGAAAGCTGAAGGTGAAGAGAGGATGGCTTCTAAAACAGGACAATGATCCTAAACACACTTTGAAATCCACAATAGACTACCTCAAGAGGAGCAAACTGATGGTTTGCCATGCAATTCAGTCCCCTGACCTAAACATCATTAGAAATCTGTGGATATACCTCAAAAGAGCAGTGATGCAAAACAGCCAAAACATCTCAAGCCTAGAAGCCTTTTGCAAGAACAATGGGTGAAAATCCCCCAAACAAGAACTGAAACACTTTCAGCTGGTTACATAAAGTGTTTAGAAACTGTGATACTTGCCAACAGGGGTGCCCAAACTTTTGCTTTGGGCCCTTATCCTGTTTTGTAATTTTGAAACTGTAAAAGATTGAAATTAAAAAGTAGTCTTCCTTACCTATTGGAGAAATGTATCAATTTCATGTCTTTTGGAGATCAGTTCATCTTCTTCTTACTTTACTATTCAATCAACGATTTTGACCAGGGGTGCCCAAACTTTTGCATGCCACTGTATCATTAGTAGAAAAGAATAAATGTTAATGTTAGTTTTGCTGGGCAGGTGCTTAAGAAAAAAAGGAGGGGGGGGGGGGGCTATTTCCACTAATTTTATTTCAATGAGGAGAGACTCGTTTTATGATCAAAGAATATTTATTAACATGTGAACATAAGAATAAAAATGTGGAAAGTCTTTGGCAATTAGACCCCATAGAGATGGTATGACTTAAGGAGGGTGATGAATTCATAGTCCAACTGGGAATCCCCCCAAAAGAGTAATAAGAAGGGAGAGGGACAACTGACCATTTGACATGAGGTGATCTTTACCTTACAAGCAGCCAGCAGGCTTCTAATAAATATTAAAGAGAAAATTACTGGAAGATTCGCAGCTAGAGAAGCATGCAAATGTGACATGGAATGGATATGTGCATAGTGCATAGTATATGACAGAAATAAGCCCTCAATGAGATAGTACTCTGATGAGAAATAATGTGTGGTAGGAATATGTCTGGGATGAGGTACCCACTAACTAGTAGATGATGATAGATGCAAAATAAGTATTGAAAAGGAAAGCAGTAAGGAAGCGTGTTGAGGTCTAACCACCAAATAATATAAAAGCCAGAAATGAAGTGAGCTGTGACAACAGAAATAATGGTGATATGCCTGAGAGGAAGGCTGAAAAGTGCATGGTTCTGCAGATCATGTTCACGTTATATATGTTGATCATAATAAAAGGTCAACAAGAACCAACTGAAATAAAAGGTCATAAGACCAAATAGAATTTAAGGTCAACTTACATAAAATGCAAAATGAAGACAAAGATTCGGCAACCAAATCAAATAAAAATCAGCAAGTTTCAGTATGACAGCAACAGATTGGAGGGTCCGATGACCAAAATGAAATTATGGTGTGGTCTTAGTGACCTGGGCCTTTATATAAAACATAATAAAAGGTCAACGAGGACCAAACATATATAAAAGGTCATAAGACCGAACAAAAACTAAGGTCATAAGACCAACTCAAATAAAATGGTGAAAGTAAAATAAGGTCCAGCGACCGAACAGACATTAAAGTCATCATTGACAAACAGAAATTATGGTCCAATGACCGAAAATAAATTACAGCGTATGAGCTTGAGGTCCTGTAGACCTTGGGTGCACAGACTGGGGTCATAAAGACCATGTGTAGAACAAAAAAAAAGGTAAGAACAGACCAACAGAAATAAAAGGTTAAAGACCGAACAAAAACTAAGGTCAGAAGTCCAACTTAGATAAAATGGTTAATAAAGTCAAACGACCAAACAGAAATTAAGTCTGCATGACCAACAGAAATTAATGGTCACATGACCAACAAAAATTAAGTGCTGCATGGGGTCCTGAGGACTAAAAATGAGTGTGGTGGTCCCAAAGACCTTGGGTATTGGTATATACAGCATGAGGTTCCGCACACCGTGATTGTGCATTTGTGTGAGGTCCCAAAGACCATATGAATGAGTGAGCAGTATGATGAATGCAAGCAAGGTAAAAAAAAGAAAAAAGAATTGAACCAATAGAATTATGTTACTTTATGACCAACTTGAATTAATGAGTACAGCAGAATAGTTCCCAAGATGAGCAGATTATAAATCAGCAAGACAGAAATTGTGATAATATAACCATGAGGACATTATCATAGGTGATGCATGATTGTTGACTTTAAAGTGATAAAGGTGAGCAATTAGCAGACAAGCCGGTATTAGTGCATGCAGCATGTAGTTAGAGGACGTATGGCATGAGATCACATAGACCATGGGTGTTGTGGGAACATGTGACAAATGACAGCAAGCCAAACTGAATCGGGGCTGACAGAATTGAAATCCTATAAACGACTGCAAAGAAAAGAGGTGTGAACAACAACAAGCATACATAGCACAAATAGCAATATGACAACCAAACACAAATGGCAAATGGCTGATGCATGACTGTGACTCCATCAAATATGAAGGTGCGCAATAGGACAAACTATGACCAAGACTTGATAGAGAGATAGCAGCAAATGAAACGACTACAAAAGACCACCGCCAGCCAAATGAGTGACAGAAAGAAATAATGACACGGAAACTTGATTTATGAAACAGTGCTAATATCGGGCCATACCTGGATCCCCCCAAAAACCCACGGTAGGTACTTTGCTAATCCACTAATAGTTCAAAAATTCTGTCCTGGCAATAATTGTGGTAGTTGAGATTTATGATGATCAAGATAGGGTCGCCAATGGCCAAAACAGCTTGAAAAAGGTCATGTGGACATGCTACTGGTTTTATTTGGTAGAAATGACTATGTTGAATGGTGCTGTTGGCCCTGGCTTCATATGAGTAGAGGAGAGTCTGCTAGCCACTAGGCTAATTTATACAATTTAAAATGTCATAGGCTTGTGCTAAAACATTAGCATGTAACATTTGTGGGGAAAATGTGTCCGGTAGAAGACAAATGCTTTGTCTGTGAATGCTGCGAGTTATAGTAAGGCCGATTGAGTATTTGTGTTTGAAATTGTAGCTATTAGGCTATGTTTAATGTGTTTGTGTGTTTTGAATGAACTAAACTTTACAGCACTCCATAAACCCCACCTCTGACTAGTGTTTTTGAGGAGTAACATTGTGCAGCTTCATGTTTTCAAATGGGAATAAGATCCCTGTCTTTGCATTTGCATCTTTGCATACAAGAGGGCGACCACACGGCCATCTCACTGAGCTCAAAATGAGTTACCAACTACTATGCATGCCCTTAATGTGAGTGAGACTGGGAAATAGTCAGGCTGATTAGAGGCTTGCTTACGGACTACTCTACATGACACAGACTAAGGCACATTTTGGGCACAGAGTCATGAATGACATCTTAGAATTAGTAAATCTGTGATGGATATAATTGTGGAAGATGGCTCAAAATACATTAAGTGATAATGACCGGGAACCATGATTACCGGAACTGAGCGGTGTGTCATTAACACTGGACTGCAGTCAGTGTGAAAAGGTGACAATTGTAAAACAGCACAAGGGTTGAGAAAAAGGTCAAGGACACCACCAAGATGGAGCTGCCATCGCAAGGATCTCTTCAGTCAGTGGTGTAGAATAGAGCTAGCAGGATGACTGAGCCCCAGCCGTTATTTTTTAATCTTATTTATATAAATGTTTTTTTAATTTACTGGTCGAAACCTGTCAAGGAAAGGCAAGGCAAATTTATTTCTAGCACATTTCAGACCCAAAGGCAACCCAAAGTGCTCTACAGATTAGTCAGAGTGCAGATACATAGGTACGCATGCAACCTACACTGAGTTTCCTAAAAGTAGAGGAATGTGAGTTAATACGAGTATGTAAATGAGTGCGTTTTCAAGTGTTTGTGCTAGATATTAGTATATTCTATGGTGATCACCTATAAAACCCATACCGATGAAAGGGGCTTTTAATTTGAAATGATACAGGAAGTGTGGTAAGATAACTGCATGATATGCAGGTGAATGTTTTTATTTTCATGAGTAAAGATGAAGAGTAAAGATTCACACATCATTGTGAAGCAGAGGGCATAATGTGCCTGCTTAATATGCCTACTTTGAGGAAGCCCAATGACTGCTGAAAATCAAGGCCCGCAGCTATTACAATATTACGGTAATTGTTTTCCCATTGAAAAGAAGGATAACAGGAGAATGAAATACATCACTTCACATCAATGATGCAGTGATATTTGTCTGCAGCACTGAATGGATTAGAGAACAGATCATATGTGACACACTTAATTTAAGCACTGAGGGTGGCTGTTGATAGGATGGCTTGACATGGGGCTGACCGGCTAGAAGCAGAATGAAGCGCTGGCTTGGGGTAGGGACCGGGTGCTTGTTGACGCCAGCTGTGAGTGGTGGCCGGCTGTGGTGATGAGGATGCTGATGAGGCAGAGGCTGAGGCATATCCAGGGACTGAAGTAAGGTGTGCATGGGAAGCTTGGTCAGTGCAGCAGGGGGCTGTGTGTGGCAATTTGGGTGTATGTATGCTAAGTGTCCTGAAGAAACAGATTATGCTACGTGTAGTTTGGGCCCATGTCTTGAATCTGAGCACGTCACTGATATCGAGACTGAAAATGGAAACAGAGAATGAATTTGCGCATTGATAATACTGACTTAAAACAGGCAAGATTGCCTGAATGGGAGGATATGCTGAGTGAGAGATGATTCCGCTTCTGCTGAGGAATCGCACATTGGCTTGTTACAACCAACAACAGACTGAAAGAACTATGTAAGGTGGGCAATTGCCAGCGCAAAGATTCTGCCTAAAATGATGGCTGACAGCAGCAGAAAAGAGAGCAAAATTTAATTTTTCAGTGGCAGCATAGGCGTCATTTAGGTATGGCGAGGTATGGCAGTTGCCACACCTTGGAATCGGGAGGAAAAAAAAGAGAGAGGTTCTGTAGTCATCTTACTCAAGGCGCACTGGCTGGTTGTTTTCATTGTATTGCACTTAAATAGGTCAATAATATGCTCATCAGTGAATACAAGTGTTAGTGAATACGAGTGTTACTGAATCAAATTGTTCGGCACTTCGCTCCTCCATGATTTATGAGTTATGTGAGTTATCTGTGTGTTGTAAAAGCATTTTGCTCTGCTGCTGTAGACAGCCTGTCTAAATGATGTCTTGAAGCCTGTCTGATTCTATGTGGGGTTTTTTGTCCTTTATGTCAGCGTGTTAAGCTTGTATTTCCGGTCTCTCCAATAAATTCACCTATACAATATTGTACCAAATTGGCCTTTGTTTTACTGTGTTTCATACACCGGACCCCTTGGTTATCTTCCAGAGATGAGCTTGTAATTAATTTATTTTCTTTATTTTCTGTTAAACACATGACTAGTGATAATTAAATGTCCGCTCGCTGTCTGTGGTGCTGAAATATGCACCGAAATAGGTCTGATGTTTTCACTGCTGTCACCAAGTTGTGCATTACATGCAGACATGAGGTATTTTGAATGTGAGAAACAGCTTCATGTCCTTTGAAACAGTTTTCAATGGCATAGTATGTACTTCTGACAGGTCAAAGACCAAAGTGAAGTTTTATTTAAATTCATATTTTTGAAACTCCATCATCAGTAGCTCTGTGATGTCGTGTCATATTTCCATACCGTAGCTTTTGCTGAAATGATGCCCCTGAGTGGCATCCTGATTGGCTGAGAGAGATTGTGGCAAAGTTTGATTGGATAACTAGAGCACTGAACACCCATAGTCGGCTGATTAGAGGGAGTAGTGAGAGTGGGATGGAGAGAATTGTAAAAAGATATGCACAGAGAAAGTCTTCCTGATTGAACCAATGCCGAGGTTCATTTGCACGTGTGAAAAGTGGGAAATTTTCAATGTGTGAATTCTTTTTTCTTTTTTTTTTTTTGTGCGCACCACCGATACTAGAAGGGCTCTTTAGGACTAAGTACATACAGTACACTTGTGCACAGTAATGAGCAGGGAAATGTCTGTCTATCTCACATGAGGTGTTTCAGTATCTATATGCACATAGAAGCTGCTACACATACACATTTACTTTCTACATTTAGAAAGGGCAAGTGAAGAGGGAGGGACATGGGCTCGACTCTAGAGCAGTTGTCTGGCATATATGCTTTGGCTTGCTGTCATGAGACACTGTGCCTGTTCTTCTATGGGTCCACACTTGTGGAATAAGCTGCCTGTTTCCGTCAGGACCTCAGACTCCCTTGCCATTTTCAAAACTGGCCTTAAGACTTACTTATTCCATTCTGCTTTCGGTTAAAGCAGAGTTCCACTCTCTGCCCCTATGTTTTTACTCTAGTTATTTACTTGTTGTTTTGTACTTTTACACAATTGGTTGATTGATTGCCTGTTAGGTTGTTTCGCAGCTACTTTTGTGTTTTAATCTTCTTGGATTGTGAAGCACCTTGAGAAGTCATTTGATTTGAAAGTGTGCTATATAAATGTAATTTATTATTATTATCATAATAATAATTGTTATTATTATTATCATTATTATTATCATCATTATTTAAAAATTAATGCAATGGGAAGAATTTAAAAAACTAAATATGAAATTATTTAAAGAAATAGATAAAAAAAAAACATTACAAAAATGACGTGCAAAAATGGCACTTATCCAGTCAATGGCCAAAAGGGAGGCAGCTTGAGCACCACCTGGGGTCTTATCTGTGCACGTGTCTGGTTCATGGGGCATGACAGTACTGTGGTCATGGCCAGAGACTTACCAACTGTGGTTACTTAAGCACTTCTTGTGAGAATTTACAAACAATGGTTTTAAAATTGAGATTCAGTATTTGTAAATTTCATGATTTTAACAGAAGTGTGGGTGTGAATAAAGTAGGGACTTGGCTATTTAGCATTTCAAACCCTTGAAATAAGATAAAAAACTAAAGCCCAGTGGCCCAGTTCAAATATTCAATTTAAATGCACTACAATAATCTTTGAAACTGAATATAAAATGGTATAAACAATTTTATAAAACAATGTTTCAGTCATCTCCACATAGCCCTTTATCCTGTAACATCCATCAGTAAGAGAAAGGATGTCTCTTCTGCTGAGTATGCCGAAACAGTTTAAGCTCCACCAGTTAGAGGGTCTTGCTCTTCAAGTGATATTTCTGAAGAACAGATCAAGGGCTATCAGTGTTGTCTATAATTTTGGTCCTCAAACAGGCATCACTCACCCTATTTATTCTGAAAGTTGACATTATGGTCTATTTCCCCCTGGTGCTTTATGGAAAAGGAATGAAGATTTCCTCGAGAAAGGGTGAAATGTCAGTCACATAATAAATTAATTGAGCTTAGTGTAGTTATCTTCTCCTCATGATCAGCACCTGGCCTCTACTGTGCATTGACCAAATAACAGTTGCCGTAATGATGCGTCACAAGTGCAAATTACAGGGGCAGAAGTAAAGATGGACCAAGTGGACCTGCCCACTGGTACAACTGGCCCATTGTCAATGACTGGGAGAACATTTATTTCCCTACCTTTTATTTCAGGAGATTAGAAGAACATAAAAAACAATGTAGGTAAGATAGGAGGTAGAGCTGAAGG
The DNA here is from genome assembly GCA_026686955.1 of Epinephelus cyanopodus. Taxonomy (NCBI): domain Eukaryota; kingdom Metazoa; phylum Chordata; class Actinopteri; order Perciformes; family Serranidae; genus Epinephelus; species Epinephelus cyanopodus. Next base: position 39,828,455 of record CM048920.1, read on the forward strand.
TAAAGCTGTAAATGCTTTGATCCTTACAATCAATTTCCCCTTCAAATTAAAGCTGTATATTTATATTTTTAAGAAAAAGGACAACCAGTCTATTTCAGGAACAATGAATTGCCTATTACATGTATGTACAGATACAGAATAACAGATAACACAATGAATCAGGCTTGTTTTGGAACTCAAAATGTTAACTGTGCTGGTATTTATCTATGCATATCACTTAATCAGTAACAATAATGGCAAAATAAGAAACCAATATGTAATTCCTTAACTCTCATACTCTTTTCAACCAGCCTATCTACTCCAACAGCATAATCAAATCCCTGAAATTCATCTTTGACTTTTGGGTTTTTTTTTGGTGCCTCCCCAAGATTTCCAGTTGCCTCATATGGCCACCCCTAGGAAAAACACTTCTGACTACCAATTGGAAACAGTCAAAGGAAGGCAAAGAGTATTAATGTCTGTAATTAAAAGGCCAAATATCTGTGTGTATATACAGTATACATATACAGTCATTAACAGTACTTGAGTGAAATATTAAAGTAGGCTTTCTGTCCCTGGTTTATGATCTGAAAAGGATGTTGTCCTCCATTCCTTTATCTCTCTTTGCCTCCTCTTTCTCCTCCACCCTCCTCCACACTGCTTTCCTCTGATGTAATTGTGGCTGACGTGCGGGAATGCAGACTCTTTTTGGGTGAAAGCAGAGCACTTGTATCATTTACAGATTGTTTCTGCACCCATAATGCACTTTGATCTGGTTAGGCCTCGACATAATGGATGAGAGACAAGCCATTATACACAGCACACTATGGATATCCTCAAATAACACCCGAGAAGCACTTGAAAAAACCTCGGTGTGAAAGAGTGTCAGAGTGTGAGTGTGTATCAGAGAGAGGGAGGGAGAGATCGTGTGATGAAGAAGTTTATAATGCAGGATGTGTCCAGACCAGGTTACTGGGGTGCAGGTGTGGCACAGCATCACAGGAAAAGCCAGGGGTTTAAGTTAGATTTATTTCACAGTATGTGATTGTTGGCTAATGAGACAAGCAGCTACCACAGGCCTACACACTCAAATAGGATGTAAAGGGTGACAGTTCCAAATCAGAGCTGTTGTAGGAGGGTGAATGCAAGGATTGCAGTGAAACTTCACTGACTGCATCTCACAGTATTATGTCATTTAACCATGCTTGTAGCACACATTAGATGTATCATACAGACAGAGCTGGACAAGTTACAGTGGCTGAGTATAGCCAGAGTATCATGCATCAGGAAGGGTGTAGGATTCTGTTTATAAACACCTTATGAAGACAGAACACTGAGATCATACGATGTCAAATATAATGCCTGAAGAAGGAAATTGCTCACATCCCACAGAATGGGACCAACTGTCAATGGGTCAGACAAAGGTGACATTACCGTAGCTCAGTTAAATAGCATCATTTCAAGCAACAACTGATAACAAAATAGCTCACCTTAATTTGCATCAGAAGAGGTCATGCAAGGTTTTAACATAAGGTGCAGAAGTGTTTGATTTGCAGAGACAAAAGTAATTTAAAAAAACCCTTAAAGGCTTACTTCTGTGGTTTTAAACCTGGACCCTATTTTCCCATATTTTTGTACCATAGTGACTAACTGAAACAACAATTTTTAAAATTGATCCAATAATGAGAATCAGCTACAATGTAATGCTATAATGCTGCAGACAATTGAGCACCATCATTTAAGTCCACTAAAAGTGCTTGCTTTTGCTCACACTGTTATTCCAAGAGTCAGACATCATTATAGAAAGGATCCCTGAAGAGGTCGGCCTTTTTGTTAAAGATCCTTTTTGTTTACACTTAAACTGCTAGGTGTGTTTCTGGTCAAACAAAAATGATCTCAAGATCTCTTTTAAAAAAAGGGTTGACCTCTAGAAGGATGCTTTCAATAAATTGTCTGACACCTGTAATAACAGCCAGAGTCTGTCAACTGCAAAATCAAATACTCTTAGTGGACATAACTTGCAGTGCTCAATTGTCCAAATATTAAAAAAATAACAACACGTTTTTGAGTGGAGCTGATCTTTGAATTTGGCATTCAGTCACTGGGAAACCTGGCCTGATTATCACACTAAATTGCCATTTCATTTCAGTTTATCAATCTCTCTTATAGAAAATATTTGTGTCCATTTTATGTCGCTGCCCTCATACTTCCATGTGTCCTTTATAATGGCATAGATACAGCCAATAGAAGGCACTAGAGAGTCAAAAGTTTCACACAACAAACAAAGCTACAGTGGAGGAGATTATACTTTTAAACACAGGCAGTGCTGTTGACGGTGGTGGTCTGTGTGGTGATATGTTACATCTGGAAATGTGGACAAATAATTATTTTCACTATATTATGATTCATTATGTTCCACAAATACATAAATGTCTTCACCATCTACTATCATTGTGTCTTGCTTGAACTGTGTTACACTGCAGTGCTGCTCCATTTGGTCTGTGATGGCAAGCCTTCAGAAACATGCAAAAATACAGACAAATTGAATGCAGAGTATAGATAGAAGGCTCCTTCCGTCTCCATCTCTGTATCTAACGTTGAGCAAAAATGAGCTCTTAGCTGTTAACACTGTTGTTTAGGGGCTGTTATTTTGCCATAACCGAGTGAAACACCTGTCTTATCAACTTTACAGTATTGCTTGTAAGGACCAATTAAGTAAACGTTTTCATGTCGATCAAAATTTTGCCAATTTAATAGTTGTTTTTTTTCCCATTGAAATAGTCCAAAAATCTGAACAGCTGTCTCAAACTTGTCACTTTGACAGCTTCCCTGTTCGTAAATCTGTCCTGCAAACATCAGCTACCAGCCACATGTTCAGGCAGAGACCAGGGATGGAATGTGTGAAATCATAAATTTTGTCACCTTACATTTAGTCATTAATAAGATCCTCTTTCCTAGAGTGCTTATACAGAGAAGGAATAAAGTGATTGATTTATACACAAAGGATGCATGACGTAACAATAAAGCATTCAGCAACATAATGCAGCAAAACAGCCCTTCAAGAAATCCTTCCTTTGTGGTGCTTTAAAATGTGCATACTTTGTTCAGACTTTCACAATGGATTTAATTGAACTCGGCAATTTGAGGAATAAAATATTGGCACCATATGGCACCATACTGCGGCACAAATAATGCACTGATACATTCTACTGAATTAAAGTGCTTATACCCCAAACACCCCTTAAAGTTTGAAAAGCTTGAAAGGTGTGTGTCTATATATGTGAACAGTGTAGGATTCAGTTCATCTAATGTGAATGTAAACAGCTTCATTGTATATCTGAGAAATTAAATGCCTTGTTTCTTTTGAAATCCAGTGATGCACAATCCAATTAAAATATTACCTTTAAGAGCTTGAGTGGGATGAGGCGCACAGGCTTGGGCAATGTTACGCCATGATCACACTTCTTTTTATTGTGTACACTGTTTACATGTAGATTATTTTTATTCTTATTTCACTTTATTTTGTATTTATATTTATATTACTCACTTATACCCTAGTTTTTACTTGACCTACCTGTATCTATCTATCTATACATACATATGAAAAAAATATCTCTCTCTCTCTCTCTCTCTATGTATATATATATATATATATATATATATATATATATATATATATGTGTGTGTGTGTGTGTGTGTGTGAAAGCAATCCCTGTGAGCAAAAACCTAACCCTTCAGACTGTTCTGATTATTCTGTTTCATGTTTTGTTTTGTTTTGTTTTACTTTATACAATTGGGGGGCTGGAGCCTATCCCAGCTGACATTAGGCGAGAGGCAGGGTACACCCTGGACAGGTCGCCAGACTATCGCAGGGCTGACACATAGAGACAGACAACCATTCACGCTCACATTCACACCTACGGACAATTTAGGGCCTGCGTCCACATAGCGCCTTTTTCTGGCAGAAAGGCGCTGGAAGGGCAGTGCGGAGTGAAGAGTCTGTGCGCCCAAAAAAAAAACAAAAAAAAAAACGCTTACAAGTTTTTGTTTCTATGAAAACAATATCTTGACACCACACCACACTCGCAAAACTCTGAGAATTTGTGCCCGCACAATAATAGAGATAGATAATTTTGTGTCTTCTACCGTCTCGCGGGAGAAAACGCATCATTTTATAGGCTATTAATAAATAGATTCATGGGGTTGTTTGTTTCATTCCCCTGGCCTGCATGTCTTTTGATGCACTGGTCAGGAATAGCGCTCCTTTTTCGTTGTTTTCATTCAGTGTTTAATGAAATAAAGCCTGTTTCATATTCTATTCTCCTCCTTTGTATTTTATTTATTTTTCTACCTTTATATAATCACGCAATGATTGAGGTTATGGCAAGCCCGGCGCCAGGATGAAGTTACTGAGGGGGCGGTTAAAAATTACAAGGGGGCAAATCTTTATTATGCAATATAGGTTCACAGTGAGTTATAAAGAGCGCGCAGCCATGTGTAACAGTCGCGCGTAATGACAGCTCGTCCCCGCTGAAACACAATAAACTGCACGTCTTCTTTCATATTTGTCTCATGACAGATGGAGCTGACAGACATGCCCTGAACCAACTTTCATACCAATTTGCCGCTTACTCCACCTGTCTGCCTATTTGTCCATTTTGAATAAATATAGAGTGGAAACGCTCATGCATGTGCACCAAGATCCCGCAGTGGGTTTTTTAGCCACCCTTTCCGCAGCAAAGTCCAAACCGCCCGCTCCTGCAATATTTGCCCAGTTTGCCCAGTCCCAATGCAGCCCTCTGCTGTGCGCTCTACCGCTCCATGAATGAACATTGGAAGCGGTTTAGCCGCAGTCCCGCCGCTGGTGCGGTCACTGTTGAGATTCGTTTTTTATTATTAACAAAATGTGTTTTTTTATTGACCGTTTGAATGGTTTTGTTTTCAAATAAATATTTGGAAACAATATGTGCTTTGGTGTACTTTTACAGAGTTTTGCAATATGTATAGCCACCTGTAGGGTCTATGTATCAAAATGTATAACTTTCAGCAGTGGTCTGCTGCGGTTGGAGGTATAAATGCTCAGAAGTGTAGTGTGTTTCATTTTTGTAACTTAAAGGCTTCAGAAAACATTTTTAGGAATGGTAATGTCTCTGTGACATGTCATACAACTCCGGATAGACGGACACCAGCTTCTCCTCCATTTTTTCTGGTTACCAGGGTGACGAGTTCCGCGATATGATTGGTTGCCTGGTGACGACACCAGTGCCTTTCTGAAAATTGAGATTTTCAATTCAAAACGCTCGGAGCGGCCGCACAAAAAAGGAAGAGCGGCCGGAAAAAAGACGCTGAGTGAATTGAATTGAAAAAAGACTGGACACAGGGCCTTAGAGTCATCAATTAACCTAGTCCCCAATCTGCATGTCTTTGGACTGTGGGAGGAAGCTGTGCCCTGAGAGAACCCATGTTGACACAGGGAGAACATTTAAACCCCACACAGAAGGGCTCCCACACCCGAGATCGAACCGGAAACCCTCTTGCTGTGAGGTGACAGTGCTAACCACCACACCACCTGGAAGACAAATAAAATGCTTAAATGATCTATTTTATCCCCTTTTTTCAACATTTTTTAATCAGCCTTGCTTATTTAACTGTTGAAATGTTGTATAAAAGCAATATCACACGAGAAGGAGTGATGTGAGTGATACTCGTATATCGTCATGTCTGTGATTGTCTTCACAGCCAGGAGTATGTTTACTTAAGTGTATAATCACCTGAAAATAAGAATTGTGTTTTTGTTACCTTAGAATGAGCTGTTTATATCTACAGAAGGAGCAGGTCCTCGTTTATGGAGATTGCTATGTTGCAATGTCACGTTTCTACAGTAGCTCAGAACAGACAAACTAAACACAGGCTCTCCACTGTAGTAAGGAGCCCTTCCTCAACAAACTGTGTCAGCTGTGTTAACAGATTTGTTCATGTGAAAGTGCTTTATTCAGTGTTTTTACTGGTTTTAATCACCTGGGGTCCGTTTCACAAAGCAGGTTTAGTGAAAACTCAGAGTGTGTTAACCCTAAAATGAGGGAAACTCATTTCAGAAAGGGAGGTAACTCAAACCAGAGAAAGAGGGGTAACTCTAGCCTGTTTCAGAGACAGAGGTAACTTAAGCTCTCGGTCAGTTACCGCAGTAACAGAATCTATGAACCTAACCTGGTCGGGACCATGTTTTCTCAATGAATCTCGAGTTTCTCTCTGTCTCCGCCCTCTTTCAGAGCCACACACTCCATTTGATTTCCTCATTCATTAAGTCAGCAGGCGAGTTTTGGTGTAGCGGAGTTCTGCCGTCTGATTTTTAAATGTTTTTTTTAAATGACAGTCAGTATATTAGAAGTCCATTAGGCACAGTAGGTGGTGACGTCTTTCACTAACATGGCATGTCCTTATGATAACGATCCCGTGGATAAAGGTGCAGCATTACTGCGCAGAGAATTAAATATTCGTGGGGAGATGGTTATCAGACTGCGCATAGATGTTCTAGCATTTCCACACAGTTATCTTTTTGAGCTGTACCGTTTCACGTCACAGTCCATCATCTACATACAAAACCTAATCCGTGCTTACATTTGCAACATTACAACATGATATAGATGAGAAGACATTTATGTGTGTGAAAACAGCATTATGTTGGGGATAAAACAACTGCCCAGTCAAACAGCCACTTAATATTTACTTTACAATGTAAAATGTGATCAAAATGAGGTACCCCCATGAGATTATGCCGAGGTCTTACCTGTTTGAACAATGTTTTTATATTTCATCCTAAACTGCTGCCAAGTGCGCTTCTCCCCCGCAGGATTGCACCTAAATGAAATAAATTAATAGGCTACCATTCAAGCAGTTTTCCCCTGTAATATTATTGTGATTGCAAAGGACTACATTTAAATTTATGCATTGACCCGAGCAGCAATGTTCTCCCACACCATCTCCCTCTCTTTTGCAGCTGCAACAGCGTGTGCAAACTCGCCATATGAGCACATTAAGATTTCTAATTCTAGTGGGATGAAAAACGCAGCCCTCCTCTTCCCCGTTGCCATGGTGACTCGTCGAATCGGGGCTCCATTGATGCTGGCTTTTTATAGTTGTGGTGCATGCACTTAACTCCAGGTGAAACTACTCCGAGTTGATTAAACTGATTCAAATCAGCTGTTCTGGAACCGGAAACTCAGAGTTTCCTATCTCAGAGTAGATCAACTCAGAGTTCAGGATTAGACTCAGAGTTTGTTGAACTTGCTTTGTGAAATGGACCCCTGGTCTGTTGAGGTGACCACACTTTAGCATGCTAGACTAGCCGCTCACAGCTACACAACAGTGATGGAGAAGCACTGCTTTGTAACATGAAACTGATTTATTACGTGTTTTTACTGAATTAAATTAGGACAGTTTGTTTAGGAGAGGAGAGACTTCTGCAGATAATTCAGTTCATCGTAAAACCTCCCCAGTGTCTGGATCCAAATCAAGGTGAGAACACCATGACTGTCAGAGAAACGCACATTAGCACATTAGCAGCTGCAATGGGCCAAACAGTATAGAAGAAACACTGATATGAAAAAGTAGAACTGCTTTATTCACTGTTTGTATGCTGTTTTTTAATCACCTAATTTGTTTGTTTAGACCTGTTGATAATTTGGCTCAGGGTAAAACCCCATGAACAATGAACACTGAAGGAATTCTAACTGGGAGAAGTTTCAGCGGGTTGCAATCGGCACTCCTCACCACTAGATGCCACTTATTCTCCCTAAAATGTACACACTGTTTATTTAAAGAGAGGCACTAAAAGTTTCAGACAGAAGGTGAATACAGGCATTCCCGCACTGACAGTATGAGGAAAATAAAGTGCGTTTTCAACATTTAAGCATGTTCTTGTAGACACTCCAAATACAAGTATGAACCTGAAATATTTGTAAATCCATTTAAGTGTGACCTTATAAGATAAGGTAAACCGTGTCTGTCACAAAGCAACAAAAATTCTTCTACAAGTTATAATATGTTCAATTGTTTCTACAAGACATTACACAAGTTAGCAAAGAGCAAGAAGCTTGAGTGAGAAACAGATGATGATAATAATAATAGAATGGAAAAAGGGCAAAGAGCATTAGAGAAAAACATCAATGCAAACCAGATGAAGATGCCCAGGATTGTGAGTGAAATGTACAAGTGGCTGGGTGACAAATCTAATTATATACTGTCCACAGCAGTTCAGATTAAACACTGCAGGATATGTCTCACACAAGAGTAACAAAAGGGAAAGGAAGGCAAGGCAAGACAAGGCAATTTTATTTATATAGCACCATTCATACACAAGGCAATTCAATGTGCTTTACAAGAGAAAACATTAAAGGAACAATAGATAATTAAAAACAAAAGCTAAAAGCAAGACAATAAATAGTTAAAAACAGTGCAGAAAATGCATTTAAAAAGCAAACATAAAGCCAAAGCAACAACAGACAAATATAAAAACAATAGCTACAGATTATCCTAACAATAAGTTACATATCGAGTTCACTGGTAAGCTGCAGTAAATAGTAATGCTTTAAGCCCTGATTTAAATGAGCTGACAGTTTCAGCCGACCTCAGATATTCTGGAAGTTTTTTCCACAGGCGGGGAGCACAGAACCTAAAGGCTGCTTCACCGTGTTTGGTTTTGATCCTGGGAACACTGAGTAAACCTGTTCCAGATGATCTGAGGGGTCTGGATGCTTCATAACGTACAAGTAAATCAGATATGTATTTAGGCCCAAGACCATTTAGTGCTTTATAGGCAAGTAACAAGATTTTAAAGTCTATCCTTTGACACACAGGAAGCCAGTGCAGTGACTTAAGCACTGGTGTAATGTGCTCCACTCTCTTGGTGTTGGTGAGGACTCTGGCAGCAGCGTTCTGGACGAGCTGCAGTTGTCTGATTGATTTTTACTCAGGCCTGTGAACACACCGTTACAATAGTCCAGCCTGCTGAAAATGAAAGCATGAACAAGTTTTTCTGTATCTGGTTTAAACAGAAATTCTTTTATTCTTGCTATGTTTTTAAGGTGGTAGTAGGCTGATTTAGTAATAGTCTTAATGTGACTATTGAAATTTAGGTCTGAGTCCAGAACTACACCAAGATTTCTGGCTTGATTTGTAGGTTTTAGTGTCAAGGCGTCAAGGTGAGCACTGACTATTGATCTTTGTTCTTTGGGGCCAAAAACAACTATTTCAGTTTTGTCTGTGTTTCGTTGTAGAAAATTCTGGCACATCCACATATTAATTTCGTCAATGCACTTATTTAGCAGATGTAGGGGACTGTAGTCATCTGGTGACACTGTTATGTAAAGCTGTGTGTCATCTGCATAAGTATGGTAGGAGATGTTATGATATTCCATAATCTGAGCAAGAGGGATCATATAGATGTTGAACAGAAGAGGCCCAAGAACGGACCCTTGAGGAACTCCACATGTAATTTTTGTTCACACAGATTCATAATTGCCAAGTGACACAAAGAAATCCCTGTCTTATAAATAAGATTTAAACCAATTTAGCACAGTGCCAGAAAGTCCCACAAACTTTTCTAGTCTGTCGAGCAGTATCTTATGGTCAACTGTGTCGAATGCAGCACTGAGGTCCAGTAATGCCAGAACCAAAAGTGCCAAATTAACTGGAGTAGTCTTATGTGGCACAGGTGAAATAGCCACTGGTGAAATAGACACTGTGTTGGAGTTACAGACTGTCTGTCTTTGCTTCTTTTTTCACAGACAAGGATTTAAAGCTAAGTCATTGCATGCCTTGGTGGATAGCAGTTCAGGAGGGACTGACGCTGATGGGTTTGTCAGTCTGTCAACAACAGTAAATAAAGTCCGTGCATTGTTGTTATTTTTGTTGATCATCTCAGAGAAAAAGGACTGCAGCGCCTTTTTTAGCTCCAAGTTATAGATGTGCAGACTTTCTTTATAGATGTCATAATGAACCTGGAGTTTGGTTTTTCGCCACCTGCGTTCTGCTTTTCTACATTCTCTTTTTTGAGCTTTTACCTGTGTGGCGTTCCTCCATGGTGGTTTTTTCTTACCAGAGACAACTTTGACCTTCATGGGGGCAATATTGTCCATAATATTCAAAGCTTTAGAGCTGAAACTATGAACCAAATCATTGACAGAGACTGAGGGCAGAACTGGTGTGGGTGTAAAATCCCGGGTGAACAGTGTACAGGTGTTTTCTTTGACATAGCGTTTTCTGATTACCTCTGTTGAAATTTTACTGGTGTCAGTGGAGATGGCCATTTTAAAGAAAACACAGTAATGATCAGAAAAGGCAACATCAGTCACCACAACCTCAGAAATGTTGAGCCCTTTGGAGATAATTAGATCTAAAATATGTCCCTTATTGTGTGTTGCCTGTTACATGCTGGGAAAGTTTAAAGTTCTCCAGGATGTAGAAAAGTTCTTTCGCACTGCCATCTTTGGGATTATCAATATGAATGTTAACATCACCCACTATAACAACACAGTCAAAATCAATGCAAACAACAGACAATAGTTTAGAAAAGTCATCAACAAAGTGTGCACTATATTTTGGAGGCCTGTAGATGGTTACTGATACTGCTTGACAGGAGGATCTCAACTGCAGTGCAACATATTCAAAAGACTCAAACTTCCCACATGACAACTGTTTGCACTGGTAAACATCCTTAAATAAAGTGGCTGCTCCACCTCCTTTCTTTCGTTCTCTAACTGAGCTGATAAAATGGAAGTTTGGGGGGCTGATTCAATAAGTACTGCTGCACTGTTGTTTTCATTTAACCAAGTTTCAGTTAAAAACATAAAATCAAGGTTTCTCTTGATAATAAAGTCATTAATTAATAGTGACTTGCCAGCCAGTGATCTGATATTTAATAAAGCTAAGTTTAGTGTACTAACATTGTCTGACACAGTCTGTGGCTGACGCATAACTGGAGTCAGATTAGATAGAGTAGCTGTGCGCTTTGAGTACACATTGTTTTTCCTGATGCTAGTCAAAACAGGAATGGCAGACCTTGGAGATGACTCTAGCAGATACTTTTCAATTTCAAGATGTGTTTGACCATGCCACCGGCTATTTAAGATCGCCGGTATGTTTAAGGAAGCGGCATGGGGTCTGTCTCATCTCTGACAGGCACCTGAGTGACGTCTAGGGCTACTATTTAAGAGTTCATCAATTTGGCTGAGCTTTAGTGTGGCAGCTTTAACTAGCTCCTGGATTCGTGAGCGTGGTGGAGGGGGGGGAGGTCGACACTGGCTCCTTGGTGGTTGTGGTGGTGGGGGGGAGGGTCGACGTTGGCTCCTTAGTGGTTGCACCAGTACTGGGGGGGGCGACGTTGGCTCCTTGGTGGTTGTGGTGAAGGGCAGGATGGGGGTTGTTGGATCCCTGACTGGGACAGGGACATCCTCTGAATGCCTTTGGTGATGTGGAGCAAAGGGTCAGGTGAAGGGGGAGAGATGCAGTCTGTCTGTCTCTGTGCCCCGTACTTGTCTTTGGCTCTTATCTGTCCATTCTTGTTTTGGTATGGCATTCCAAGAGCATGATGTAGGTTGGCCCAGAGTAGTCTGCATCCAGTGATGTTCGGATGAATCCCATCACGCTGAAAGCAATCCTCACAGTTCCAAAAGATGTTAAAATTGTCAATAAACTTTATCCCATGAGTGAAGCATGCCGATGTCGGCCATGTATTCAGGGCAAGGAGTCTGGTAAAAGACTCGATTCCTTTCCCCAGGGTTGGAATGGGGCCAGAAATGAACACATTTTGTGACTGACAGTCACTCAGTTTCTCCAGGAGCAGGGAAAAGTCTTTTTTCAGGATCTCAGAGCCAGTTTTTCTTCGTAGAATGTCAAAAGACCCAGCATGGATGATAATCCTCATGCTACTTGGGTGTGTAGAGAGGATCACTGGCAACAACTTGGTTAGCTCCCTGACAGACGTGTCAGACACTGTTAGATTTTCTTTGCCATTCTTACATGCTTGGTTATCGAGTCTCCGATCAGGATGGTGTCTGGCTGATCAGGTGTGGTGTTAGCATAGTTTTTTCTGGCCCTGGGTCTAGCAGTGGTTTTAATACCACAGGTGTGATTGGCCTGTGTGGGTTCAGTGTAGTTGGTATTGTCACACATTTCATTTGGAGCTAGTGCATCGTACCTGTTTTGTAGAGAGAGTTCAAGTGGAGGGGTGAGTGTAGGGACTCTCTTGACTGATTTCCTGCTGGGTTTGCCTTTGCGTCTAACGATGTCAGCCCAGGTCCTGGCTGGAGTTGATGCTTTTGGTTGAGCACCAGTCCTGTGCCAGTAGGAAGGGTCGTTAGGAAAGGCCAGTTTGGGAGCCTCTGCAGCTGATCCAGTGGTGTTAGGACATATTCATGGGATTGTGTCATCCAAGTCAGTGATGGTATGCTCCACATTTGTTGTATTTCCATATATAAAAGTCTGTCCATCAGCACCTTGTATGTTAGCTGCCACAGAGTCAATGAATTGCTCACTCTCACGAATTTGTTGTAGCGTTTCGTTCTTCTTTTGAAGCTGCCTTATCGTCTTGGTCAGTCGCTCACACTCTGTGCAGCTCACAGGTTTTGCCATCTTGTCCTTGTCCTAATCACAGGTTTCCAGTCACAGACACAGGAAAAGGCTTGCACTGTGCCTCGGCCCTGATCACACAGTAGTGGTGAAAAAGTGGTGAAAATATGGCAGTAGTCTTCTGTATCTTTCAAAAATGAAAGTCCCAATGCTTTATAAGTATCCAGGATCTACTTTCTGTAGCTTTTAGCAGGAAAAAACAAGTATATCCACAAAAGAATGTAAGCAAAGCAGAGCGCAAGCAGCAGAGTGTCTGCACTGTAAGAAAGCCGGAAGCAACCGGGTCAAAGGGTCAAATGCTCAACTGTAAAATAACTATGGAGACTTCTTTGTAATAGTGCAAAAATAAAATGCATTCGCTCTGCTTCCAACAGCTTTCATGAAAGAATTACATAAACTGGTTGTTATTTCGATGATCATTTTCCTGCTTTTATCCATAGATGAAAATAAGTCCTTCAATCCAAGCTATAATACTGCACCGTCCTTACAACCTTAATTGTCTTACTGCTTGTTTGATGCCCTTTTTTCCCCCACATTTATTTATTTTGATTACACAGTGGTGTGGGGTTTGCCTGTCATGGCATAGCAACATTTTCACAACATGCAGACATTTTGAGCAAATTTAAATATTACCCCCTGATATGTCTTGTAATTACTGCCTTGGATGAAACATGCAAGTTGTTTTGTTTTTGTTTTCCCTACATATCTGCCTTCATTTAAACACCTTTAATCTGCTGCGTTCACTCATAAAAAGCTTTCACAGCTTTGTTAAATTCACTTCCAGGTATCATTAAAAAAACAACCCAAATGTTATTTTGGAAACCTGAGATACCTTCTTTCAACACAAATTAGAGGTGTTTAAATGGCAGTGTGGCACACGTTTGCAGTTCCAGATGGCACCAGCTAATGTGTTGGAAATGGTGAATCTTAAATCAGGCTGCAGTGACGTCTCAGATGCAGAGATGTCTGCCAGCATGGCCTCTCTGATTTACTCAGCATGTTTATTATTCTGGTACTATTTGTGAGGGCTCTGGCTGCCTCTGGCCTCACATCTTGCTCTCCATCTCACTGTACCCTCCAGTTTGTGTCAGCTTTGATAAAAACGGAGCCAGTTAAAAGTGAACAGCGGTCCCACTCCCTTTGACACTGTAAACAAACATGACACAGATGTAGCAAAAGACAACATCAAAAGAGTTAAAAGATAAAAGTTAAAAACATCACTAATTGGGTTTGCTAACAGGAAGGCCAATGATTGTTTATTTGTCACCAAAATTTTAGTGTTGTTTAGGAGGTTTCAGTGTCACAGACTTATGTGTCAATGGTTCAAAGACTCAAAAAGAAATTAATAGGGTAGAGTCTGATCCTATACAAAGCACTCATTCCTAGGGCCAATTTGCATTTTCTATGATAGGAAAGGCATGACTCTCCCTTCTCTGTCTTACTCTGCCTCTGATACCCTAACCCCCTACCCTAACCAATCCTACTCCTCTTGCCTAAACCTAAATAACCCAACCAACAAAGGCAAATTTGCATCCCTAAAGCCTGGTTCAGACCAGTGATTTGCAACATTCTGAAACGGTTTTATGTTGTCGCAAAGAAAAATTGCAGTGGTGTGAATTGCCCGTCTTGGCTTGACTCAACCTGGCTGATGGCATCACCTGCAATTCAGCTGGTCAAATTGCTGGCTGTTGGTTTTAGAATGTGAAGCATGTCACTTGTTTCTATAGCCAATCGGCTTGCAGTGAGGTCAGCTGGTCAAGTCAAAATGACAGCAGACAGCATGCTCGCCTGCTGGGGCAGGTGCTCCATCCCCGCCAAGCCCTCTGTTTCCTTCCGCACAGTGTGCTGGTGTCTGACATTGGGTCGCTGCTGCTGCTCACTGTATGTGCTTATGCCCCCTCACGCAAGCACATAAACGTACGCATGCATGCATGCACGCACGCACGCACGCACACGCACACACACACACACACACACACACACACATATACAGTGATAAATTGGTGATGGTTATTTATATTATTGTGGCATATTTATTATAAATATATCTGATGCTGGTTTTGCTTCTGTTTTCCGCCATTTCATCACTACGACAAATGCAACTGTAGCCAGTATCTCACCATCACTATCCTCATTCATATTTTAAGAAGCTACAAATTATATTAAGCCACAAAATAAGCCTGAAAAGCTGGAAGTACAGAGAGTTTTTGCATAAGATGATACACTATCTCATCTAGTTGCATGAGTGTCAGCCACCAGGTTTTTAAAACGCTGCAAAATGGCACATTTGAAGTAGCTGCTTATTTCAACTCATCTTGTTGAATACCTTTGGTCTGAACTAGGCAGAAGAGTCTGGGTCAAAATGGAGGATTCCACGCCTCATGATTTGTATATATTGCCAAAATTTATCAGCAGAAAGTTGTGTGTAGTTTAAGACTATCTGTGATGCTGTTAGGGATTTTGAACTTATTATTGTGAACATTCAGCC
The DNA here is from genome assembly GCA_026686955.1 of Epinephelus cyanopodus. Taxonomy (NCBI): domain Eukaryota; kingdom Metazoa; phylum Chordata; class Actinopteri; order Perciformes; family Serranidae; genus Epinephelus; species Epinephelus cyanopodus. The sequence goes on from CM048920.1 coordinate 39,843,549, forward strand.
CACATAATTAGAATCAATTTCTGATGTTTTGTGGGAGTGGGGATAGAAAATCAGCTCATCACTGCCGATCAGCTGTTGCTGCTGTTCAACACAGTGCTAAAGGACTGTCCCTGTGAGACATTCATCGCCTGCTCTTTCTCCCCAGTTCGCACAAGTTAACATAGCACAATGTGATCTCTTCACTACTAGTCATATTTTGCTGCTGGGGTAGAGGCCCCACAGCAGCAGTTAACATCTTACAGCAAGATATACTGAACAAAAATATAAATGCAACACTTTTGTTTTTGCTCCCATTTTTCATGAGCTGAACTAAAAGATCTAAAACATTTTCTATACACACAAAAGACCATTTCCCTAAAATATTGTTCACAAATCTGCCTAAATCTGTTAGTGAGCACTTCTCCTTTGCCGAGATAATCCATCCCACCTCACAGGTGTGGCATATCAAGATGCTGGTTAGACAGCATGATTATTGCACAGGTGTGCCTTAGGCTGGCCACAATAAAAGGCCACTTTAAAATGTTCAGTTTTATCACACAGCACAATGCCACAGATGTCGCAAGTTTTTAAGGGAGCGTGCAATTGGCCTGCTGATTGCAGGAATGTCCACCAGAGCTGTTGCCCGTGAATTGAAATGGAGTTAATTGTTTAACTTAGTCAGGTGATTAGAGGAGTGGTTGAGGTGTGGTCCTGCTCCTGAGCCTAACATATATATACCAGCACAGCTCTACCACAGGCCTGTCAGATCTCTCAAACATTGGCAACCCCGCGTATCTCAGCAAGTGTGTTTTTTGTGTACTCACCAAGATGGATCATGTGCCACAAGTCAACCCATCCGGGTCCAACTCCGACGACTTGTACGACTCTCTGTTTGAGCCAGGTGATACTCTGACTCCGTCTCAGCAGTTTGCCGGTAGCTGACACTCCCAGGGTAGCTGGCTGCGCTCCGTGGTCCACATCCCTCGGTCTTGCCATGATTCTCCGTTGGGCTCCATCAACGAGATCGCCGTGACTCCTAGTGGGTCTCAGGCCTCCTCTCCTCTGTCCTCGCCGGTGGGAAATCGACGCCGGGTCCAAAACCGTGGGAGCCAGCAGCGGCCTCCTCCTCCTCCTTCCCGCAGCGGTGCAGTGACTAGTCGACCTTGCTGCTCCTGTGGCACTCTGTCGTGCTCCACTCAGCCACCTCCACTATCTCCACGTCCACAACAACAGCCCGATATTAGGGATTGGACCATCACCCGGCTCCAGTGGTTCCTGAGGGCAAAAAACATCCCTTTCCACTGCAGTGACAATAAGTCCAGGCTGTTCCTGCTCTATTCAGCCGCTGTCCGGGCCCCCGAGACCACAGCAGCCACACTTTCGGGTTCCCTTCTGAGGCCTGCTCGCGCCAGCGTCACCATCGGTGACGTCATGGCGCCTCCACCACTCCAGCCAGAGCAGCCTCTCTCATTCATTCCCCAGCTGGGGATCAGGTTGTATCACCTCCTCTGATGCAGATATGTCACGTGCAATATCTGCCTTCTTCTCCTCCCTGTCTCGCAGGCCTCCACTCTCACCCCGTGCACACACATCCTCCATCCTCACATCCCTTCCCTCTACCCTTCCTTCCAACTATCCTGTTCCAGCTGGCATCGCAGCCCAGGAGCCCTGTCCTGCAGCACAAGGGGCTCCTCCGGCAGGTGTTACACTGCCTCTCTCCTTGCGTCTCTCCTTACCCCTTCCCTACAGTAGTCGACAGTAGTCAAACCAGGGAACTGCAGCCTGTCCTCAGTCCAGTTCTACTAAAGCAGTCACTGCCAGCCAGGTCTAAAGACTTAACTCCTGTTGAGTTTGCTCTAGCTTTCTCTCTCTTTCGTGACGTCATCTGCTCTGCTAATCCTTACCGTCGATCAGAGCTGGACGACTATCTATCCGTCGTGTTGGACATGGCTTTGCATTTTGGGGGGGTGGGATTATATAGCTACCATGTCCACTTTGCTGCACAAGCAGCTGGCCGGTTGCAGCAGCTAAATCAGGGGACATACTGGGGGTCCTCGATTCTATACTGCCGCATTTTCGCAGCTCACCCAGCCTCTGCATGCACCATCATGGCTCCTCGACCACACTCCCGCCCCACCACTCCACGCAACTCTACACGGACACGGCTCCCTCTGTAGGTTTCGGCGGGTATTATGGGGGGAGGTGGTTTGCTGCTGCTTGGCCCTCCAAGTTCAAGTCCCTCGACGCAGTAACGCCCTCCCTCGTCTGCTCTGTACGAGGTGTATCCTGTGATCATCGCCACTCTAATTTGGGGGCATGAATGGTCTAAAAAATGCATCACTATTCACTCTGACAACACAGCAGTAGTAGATATAATCAATAAAGGCCGTTCCCATTCCCCAGCCATCATGCCATTCACCCGCAGACTCACTCTCATCTCCGCTCAGCATCAATTCATCCTCTGTGCGTCTCACATTCCTGGTCACCACAACGCCATTGCTGACTCTCTCTCCCGCTTCTCTTTCCAGGAATTCAGATGCTTGGCTCCAGACTCAGATGTCCATCCCACACCAATCCCACCATTTTCAGCGACCATATTCAATTAAATTCTCATCTGGCAAATCTCACTCACACCTCCCAAGAAACCATCCTTAACAGTTTAGCACCAAGCATGCTATCCACTTACCTCACCGGCTGGAACTCTTTCAAGAATTACCACACCACTTTTCATCTACCATTTCCCTCTCTGGATGCCATGTCCATGTGCAACTTCATCACACACTGTCATACCATAACAAAGATCCGGGTCTTCAGCATACAAACATATCAATCACATATCAGTCAATCTTGCACTCTCACGTCACCATGCTAATCAAAGGCTTGCGAAAGCATGAACCAGCGCTGACAGCCAGATGCCTTCCTCTCACCTCCGATCTGCTCTGCCGCTGCATACGTACTCTGCGCTCCAGTTACATTTCTCCCACAGTCGACCTAACATTGGAATGAATGTTTCTACTTGCTTTCTTCGGATTTCTGAGGTGATCTGAATTTGCTCCAACCTCATCTGTCTACGATCCTTCCCATCATCCCAGTCTATCTGACATCACCACTCACTTTTCCAGCTCACTCGTATTCACGCTCCACAGGAGTAAAACTGATCAGTTAGGAGCATCCTTTCCCATCTACATTTTTCGCCTCAACTCCTTTCTCAGCCCACATGAGCCACTGACCAGATACATCACCCACATCTACACCTCACCGAGTCTGAACCTCCGATGAATGGGATGGTCATTCATCTGCAAATCTGCAATCCCCCATTCATCACCACCCCATTCATAACCATTTCTCTGACAATCACGTCTTCATTAAATCTTTAAACTGCATATCATTGTGGTGTGGTCCTTGCTAGTGAAATGGAGTTAATTGTTTAACTTAGGTTCAGGAGCAGGACCATGCCTCAACCACTCCTCTAATCACCTGACTAACATATATATATATATATATATATATATATATATATATATATATATATATATATATATGTATATATATAGACCAGCACAGCTCTACCACAGGCCTGTCAGATCTCTCGAACCCACCCTCCCTCCCCTTATGTTCCTCTCTCTTGTCAATCTGCTGTGTACCTGTCTTCATTTAATTCTAGGCACCGACTAGGGAGCTTCCTAACAGCACTGGCTCATCAGAACACGAGACGGAAGCCCACACTGAGTCTCTCTGCCCACATCTACACATCACCGAGTCCGACCCTCCGATGACGTCATCTTCATCCGTTCATTCATCTGCAAATCTGTACTCCCCCATTCATCACCACCCCATTCATAACCATTTCTCTGACAATCACGTCTTCATTAAATCTTTAAACTGCATATCATTGTGGTGTGGTCCTTGCTAGTGAAATGGAGTTAATTGTTTAACTTAGGTTCAGGAGCAGGACCATGCCTCAACCACTCCTCTAATCACCTGACTAACATATATATATGTATATATATATATATATATAGACCAGCACAGCTCTACCACAGGCCTGTCAGATCTCTCGAACCCACCCTCCCTCCCCTTATGTTCCTCTCTCTTGTCAATCTGCTGTGTACCTGTCTTCATTTAATTCTAGGCACCGACTAGGGAGCTTCCTAACAGCACTGGCTCATCAGAACACGAGACGGAATCCCACACTGAGTCTCTCTGCCCACATCTACACATCACCGAGTCCGACCCTCCGATGACGTCATCTTCATCCCGTTCATTCATCTGCAAATCTGTACTCCCCCATTCATCACCACCCCATTCATAACCATTTCTCTGACAATCACATCTTCAAGTCTTTAAACTGCATATTGTTGTGGTATGATCCTTGCTAGTAAATGTTCATTTTCTCTACCATAAGCTGTCTCCAAGGCATTTCAGACAATTTGGCAGCACATCCAGCCGGCCTCACAACCGTAGACCACGTGTAACCACCACACCAGCCCAGGACCTCCACATCCAGCATGCTCACCTCCAAGAGCATCTGAGATGAGCCATCCGGACAGCTGCTGCAACAATTGGTTTGCATAACCAAAGAATTTTTGCACAAACTGTCAGAAACTGTCTCAGGGAAGCTCATTGCATGCTCGTCGTCCTCATTGGGGTCTCGACCTGACTGCAGCTCATTGTCGTAACTGACTTGAGTGGGCAAATGCTCACATTCGATGGCACATTGGAGTAATGCTCTCTTCACAGATGAATCCTGGTTTTCACTGTTTAGGGCAGATGGCAGACAGTGTGTGTGGCATCATGTGGGTGAGCAGTTTGCTGATGTCAACGTTGTGGATGGAGTGGCCCATGGTGGTGGTGGGGTTATGGTATGGACAGGCGTATGTTATGGACAACAAACACAGGTGTATTTTATTGATGGCATTTTGAATGCACAGAGATACCGTGACGAGATCCTGAGGCCCGCTGTTGTGCCATTCATCCACGACCATCACCTCATGTTGCAGCATGATAACACACGGCCCCATGTTGCAAGGATCTGTACACAATTCCTGGAGGCTGAAAACATCCCAGTTCTTGCATGGCCAGCATACTCACCGGACATGTCACCCATTGAGGATATTTGGGATGCTCTGGATTGGCTATACGACAGCGTGTTCCAGTTCCTGCCAATATCCAGCAACTTCGCACAGCCATTGAAGAGGAGTGGACCAACATTCCACAGGCCACAATCACCACAATCAACAACCTGATCAACTCTATGTGAAGGAGATGTGTTGCACTGCGTGAGGCAAATGGTGGTCACACCAGATACTGACTAGTTATCTGACCCCCCCAGACCCCCCAGTAAACCAAAACTGCACATTTCAGAGTGCCCTTTTATTGTGGCCAGCCTAAGGCACACTGCAATATTCATGCTGTCTAACCAGCATCTTGATATGCCACACCTGTGAGGTGGCATGGATTATCTTGGCTAAGGAGAAGTGCTCACTAAGACAGACTTAGACAGATTTGTGTATATAGAAAATGTTGTAGATCTTTGAGTTCAGTTCATGAAAAATGGGAGGAAAAACAAAAGTATATTAATAGTCCCTTTTACACTGCCCATTTAAGGTGGAAAGTTCATCCCATTATGCTGCCCCACTGTCCCGTACATAGCTGGGGGAAGTGGAGGCTGCGGAGGAAACACCGGGATGGGTAAATGTCCGAGCTTGAGCAGCCTGCGTGTCAGGTGGGCAGCCTGGCGGACTCTAGCCGACCCAGCTAGTGCTAACACCGGGAGCTAACGCTAACGTTGATGTTTTAGCCTAGCAGGCAGCCCGCGAGCCAGGCGGGCAGCCTGGCGGGCTGCTCAAGCTCCAGACATTAACCCATCCTGGTGGTTACTCCGCAGCCTCCACTTCACCCAGCTTCACTCAGCTGCCTGATAAACCTGCTGCTTCTTCCCACTTTAACCTGAAGCGATATTTTAGCCTAGCGGGCAGCTGGCTTGCAGGCAGCCCGCTAGGCTAAAACATCACTCTTACTCACGGAGAAGAGGAGGAACGTTAGTGTTAGCTCTTGGTGTTAGCACCAGCCGAGTCGGCTGCTACCGACTACTGTAGTAACTTAACAGCTATGGAGTGCTTCTACCAGCTCCTCTAGTCACTGAGCCTCGCCTCCATCTCAGCAAATACATTACATTTATTACAGGTCCCATCATCATTGAACTAGATGGGGGAATAGCTAAACATAGCAGAGACCGAGACATCGCTAACTGCTAGATGAGGGGGGTGGAGAGCAGAGGTAGAAGGAGGAGTGGCTCATGGCACACTTTGTTTTGGTCTGCAGGCAGTGCACAACAGCAAACCTAGCGGTGAAACAATTTTGCTTATTGAGCCTTTAAAGACTCACTGGCTGCAGGCATCATCCGTCCATCCTCATCTCCACTGGGTGCAGGCCTCTTCTTTGTGAAAAAGAAGAATGGAACCCTCCGACCCTGTGTCGATTTCCGGGGCCTTAATAAAATAACAGTAAATAACAAGTAACCATTACCTCTGCTTATTCTACTTTTGAATTCCTCCATGGAGCCACAGTGTTTAACAAACTCGACCTACAAAATGCAGACCATTTGGTGAGAGTGTGAGAGGACGACGAGTGGCAGACAGCTTTTAAAAAACCTCTAGGCCATTTTGAGTACTTGGTCATGCCATTTGGGCTGACCAATGCCCCTGCCATCTTCCAAGCTCTGGTAAATGACATCCTTCAGGACATGCTTCATCAGTTTGTATTTGTGCACTTGGATGATATTCTTATCTTCTCCAAGGATATGTCAGAACATGTCAAGCACCGTCTGTTTGTCAAGGCAGAGAAATGTGTGTTTCATGCCTCCTCAGTCTCCTTCTTGGGATTCATCGTCTCCGGGGGGCAGTTGCAGATGGACCCAGCCATGGTACAAGCAGTGGTGGAGTGGCCCCAACAGCCAGAAAGACCTGCAGAGGTTTCTTGGTTTTGCAAATTTCTACAGGAAGTTCATTAAGAACTACAGCCGTGTTATTGCTTACCATACTCACCTCCACAGCTAAACCATTCTTGTGGTCTCCTGCTGCTGAGGCAGCCTTTCTGAAGCTCAAGCGTCGTTTCACTTCAGCTCCCGTCCTCATTCAAGCTGACCTGGAGAAACAATATGTTGTGGAGGTGGTTGCTTCAGAGGTCGGGGCAGGTGCGGTGCTGTCTCAGCGCTCAGTTGAGGACGGTAAGCTACATCCTTGTGCCTTTCTGTCTCACCATTTTTCTCCCTCTGAAAGGAACAGGAGACCAAGAGAGCTGCTGGCTGTGAAGAGAACTCTGGAGGAATGGTGGCACTGGCTGGAGAGAGCTACACTGCCCTTTGTTATCTGGACAGATCACAAAAACCTGGAGTACTTGAGCTCAGCAAAGAGGCTGAATGACCGTCAAGCTAGGTGGTCTCTGTTTTTTGGATGCTTTAATTTTGTTCTCACCTACAGACCGGGGTCCAACATCAAGCCAGATGCCCTGTCTCGAATGTTGAAGAAGGAGGATAAGGCCATCATGAGCCCATCATCCCAGAGTCCCGTATTGTTGGAGCGGTAACCCTGAAGATAGAAGAGGAGATCAAGGCAGCTCAGATGTCTCAGCCTGACCCAGGTACTGGGCTCCAGAGCTGATTGTTTGTTCCTGACTCAGTCAGATCTACGGTGCTACAGTGGGCACATTCCTCTAAGTTGACTTGCCATCCAGGTTTTATCGCATCCTAGCTGCATTTTTGGTGGCCCACATTTGAGGGGGACGCGAAGGCTTTTGCGGCTGCCTGCCCTGTGCACAGAATAAGTCTTGTACCCAGCCCAAAGATGGATTGATATATTCCCTGCCTGTTACGCACCGTCCTTGGTCTCACCTAGCCCTGGATTTCATGACTGGATTACCCACCTCTGCCAGTAACTCTGCTGTCCTAACGGTAAAAGACTGTTTCAGCAAATTTGCTCGTTTCTTGCCCCTGCCTAAACTCCCCTGATTGCTGACTTATTAGTTAAGGAGGTGTTTGGAGTGTATGGTTTGCCCCTCAGATATTGTTTCAGATCGTGGCCCTCAGTTCACCTCTGCTGTGAGGAAGGCCTTCTGTGCATCTATCATTATCGTATAGCGTTAGCCTCACATCCGGATAGCATCCTCAAATGATCGAGCTGAGTGTGCCAACCAAGATCTGGAGGGTTCCCTCCGCTGTATGATCTCCTCTAATCCTTCCAGCTGGTCCACCCTCCTGCCTTGGGTGGAGCATGCCCACAATACTCTACCTACCTCTGCCACGGGTATGTCACCTTTCCAATGTGTTTTTGGATTCCAGCCCCCTCTGTTCCCTTCTCAGGAAAAGGAGATTGCTGTTCCCTTGGTCCAAGCTCAGGCTTGCCGCTGCCACAAGACCTGGCACCAGGCACAGAGGGCCCTCCTGCAAGCTTCAGACCGTTATAAGAACCAAGCTGACCGTCACCACACAACAGCACCTGTCTACAACCCAGGGGATAAGGTATGGCTTTCCACCAAGGATCTTCTTTTAAAAACTGACTCTCTATAAAGACTGCAAGCCATTATAGAGTGCATCACTACCTCATCTATTACAGTTTGCTATGGTAGCTCTGTCAGTCACATCAAGAGAAAATTGGAGAAACTTGTCTAGGGTCTGGTGTAGGGATGTCATGATTACACTATTAACCTTGATTTTAAATGCCTCGTAAAGATTCCTCAACATCGTCACTCTCCAATGATTATGCCAGGACACGAAACCACATACAGGAGGCAGATCAGCACAACTCGCATGAAACGAAAACAAAGTTACACAAGCGTCTCTGAGTGATGAATTATGGATGAAGACTAGGAGTGTAACGGTACACAAAAATCTCGGTTTGGTACGTACCTCAGTACACAAGTCACGTTTCGTTTTTTTTTTTTTTTTGGTACAGTAATGAAAAAAATACACAACTATTAAATATCTTTTACTTTTTTTTTACTAGTTTTTACTTACTTTAGAGGGATCCCTCCTCAGTTGCTCTTCCTGAGGTTTCTACCATTTTGTTTTCCCTGGTAAAGGGTTTTTTTGGGGGAGTTTTTCCTTATCCGCTGTGAGGGTCTAAAGGACAGAGGGATGTCGTATGCTGTAAAGCCCTGTGAGGCAAACTGTATTTGTGATATTGGGCTTTATAAATAAAATTGATATTTTTACACAATTTTTGAATGAAACAAATATATATAAAATCCTGCTTTTTCACATTGTTTGAATGAAAATAGAAATATAAAAGTGAAAAATAAAATCCTGCTGTTTTTTTAACACATTTTTTGAATGAAAAATATAAATATACATTTCTGCTTCAACAGTTTTACTCAATTAAAATAAAAAGTATAGGGCAGCTGGTCAGCTTTAAAGCCTGCTCAGGTTCAGTTTTACTAGGAACTTACTTAGCTTTCCCACTTTGTTAAAGTGCAGTAAACAAAACATGCTTATATCTAAAGTGCATCTTAAACAATTTTACTCAACTCCAGTGGCATTGGTTATTTCTTTAGCACGATAGTCAGGGAAACGCTCTTTCTTTTTAAACGACGACGATACCGTAGTTTGCACCAAATTGCTTTTTCTAGTTGTGCCGGTTAACGTTCAAATTCGGGTGGTGTCGCTTTAGGTGCGTTAGCATGTTAGGCATGTTTCCAACCCGACCACTGTTCTGCAGTGTCGGCACACTGCTTTGTCTTGACAACTTGTCTATTTCCATCTTCGTATTTTACCCTGAAACCAAAGTGTTCCCAAACGGAGGACTTAAGGCTTGCGGGTGGGTCTTCAGGTTTGTCAGGCTCACTTGCCATGTTGTCAAAATGCGAGAATGCACTGCACAAAGTGAAAGCGGAGATTTACGGGACTCGGTCCGTCACTCAATTATGTCCGTCGGGGAACTAGATATTTTAAATGGTTCAGCTCGCAAAAACGGAGTTAAAATAATACAAAATAAAATAAAATAATATCCTGCACCCAATAATTCGGTACAGGGTCATACCTAACTGAAAGTTGCGTACCGAACGGTTTAACACAAATACATGTACCATTACGGCCCTAATGAAGACTTATTCCCCCCCAAAAAACGGATAAAGTCAGCTGTGTGGGATCATTTTGGCTATGACAAAGGGGTCATTGCTGACGACGGCTTTCCATTTTTTAAAACATGCCGCAAAAAGGTTGCGACCAAAGGATCAAACATGAGCAACATGATATAACACCTGTGGGATGGCTTTACATGCGCAAGTAAAGGTAAATGCACAATAACTGGGTAAAAAAAAACGTCAATCTCAGTTTATCTAATGTAACAATGAATTAAAAATTCTATATGTTTGCGTGTCATTTGCAATTAATAGCGTAGTGGTATGATATGAGTTGGGCTTACAGTACAACGTGACAAGCTACGTCTCAAAAACTTTTTTGATGGATAGTTTTGCAGTTTGTGTGCACACAGCGTGAGGTCAAATCCTTATTTTAGTCGTCAGACTGTTTCAGTGTCAGGGTGCAATGTGGAAGATATACGTAATGTCCTCTCAAGGTCCTCAGTCAGTGAACATTTAGTAACGGTGGACTTGTCCTTCCAGCAGTATGTCTGTTTCATTTATTATTAACAATGCACGAGATATGCTCTCAATTTATTTGTGTAATTGTAATTTCAAGACAACAAAAAAGACATGCACATCCTAGAAAAAAAACTTAGACTAGGTGCTAGACCTCCTGCTGTGTATGTTTAACACAGGGGTGATTTTTGTTTAATTCTAATGGGATTACTGTCATTAAATCTTGTACTTTTTGGTTACTTTTCTTTGTTGCTATATTTTTTTTGTTATGTTGGCATGGAAATAAATGAAACTCAAAGATCTACAAGGAGTGTTCATGTGATTTTACACATTTATAGTGTTAAATTAATTAATTAAAAAAAAGTTAATTAAAAATTAATAATCGTAATAATCATAAAACCGTGATTATTTCTCTGACAATAATCATACCAAGAAAATCTATGATCATGACATCCCTACATGTACGTAGTGATATACAAACATATTTTCTAGGAGACTGGGGTGAATAGAAATAACAGAAAGTTCTGAAAATGTCACAGCATTTACAAAAATACCCACACCACTAAGAGACTGTTGCTGTTACACACCTCTTCATTTTTTAAGAGCCCTGCATGTTTTCGAAACAAATCCAAGAATTTGTACACAGAAATATGTGCTATATATGCCTGTGCAGAAATGTGGGCTAGTGCGCAAACCAGCTAGAATGTGTGTGTGTGTGTGTGTGTGTGTGTGTGTGTGTGTGTGTGTGTATTCATGTGTGTAATTTCTACAGCTGTTCTGTCAGGGGAGAGAACCTTACAAGACTGCTGGTTGTGACAGAGGCATTGGTACAGCACAAAACATATGCTACATTATACTGAAAAAAAAAATAGAATAAAAAACACACACACACACACACACACACACACAACACACACACAAACAAACCCCATTAGACAAAGTGGAATGAATGCATTTGCACACATTCTCTCAAATGAGGGTTCACATGCTTGTACACACACACACACACACACACACACACACACTGCTTCATTTATCAGTGGTGCATTATTTATCAGCAGCAGCATTGCTACTCCTCAAGGTATTTACAGCAAGGAATACATTAGCAGTGAAGAATGCAGTATTGGAGAAATGAATAATCCTCTGGATTAATATGCACATCACAGCTCCTACTGGAATAATCAGCCAAGTTGTACTGGTCCCAATAAACACAGCTGGGATGGGTCTCTTTAAAATGTTTCACCAAATGCATCCATTCATGAGAATCTGTCAATCATGGATAATTCTCTTTAATCTGATCTAAACACTGCAGTGTTATGTGAAAATGTCATTATCTGGGAGCATTATATTTCACTAGTTACCAGTCAGGAAATGAATTACAATAGAAATTGGAGTAATTGGAGAAATTTGAGTAATGTAGCTGAGAAACAGTGGGACTCAACTGTCTCTAGGTAGAAGCATCCCAACACTTCATTTCATGTATCATTCATCAAGCGAATGCATGATACACGTATTTACAATCGATGCTGCTTGTGTTCCCCGCTCACCACAGGAGAGCTGATTGAGTTATCCTGTCTTTTGTTTGTAAGTGAGAACACAGCTGTCCATTGTGGGGGTGTAATGCAAAACATAATAAGCTGTGTTAAGAAATTAATGTTCCCAGGGCAGTAACTAAACCTGTAACATTTTCAAAAGGTAATGAAGGATAAATAAATATGATGTTTATGAGTCACTAGTGCAACGCTGCTCCTACAATTGAAGACTCTCAAAGGCCACGTAACCAAATTCAGGAGGTACGGATAATTTTAGTAAACATGCAAGGATGGGACCTGATTAAAACACAGGGAAGAAAATCTCAAACAAAAAATATCAACAGAATCAAGGTGAGGAAGAAACAACTGCCAATGTGAAGGAAGTAACCAGACAACAAATGTAATGAGACGTGTCTCACAAGGAATTATGAATAATGTAGTAATATTTCAAATGGCAAAAGTGTTATTAATGCTGCTGCTGTGTTGTAACTTATTGAAGACATTAAGAATGACTACAACTAATGCTACTCTTATTACTGTAAAGTGCTGTTTTTGCTAATGCTAATTTAAAGAAGACATTAAAAAAATACTTATATGGCATTTTTCAGCTATATTAAGTCTAATTGTGTTCCGTGGTTCAAAATATGTGGTGGTTCTTGATCTGGGGCCAATTTCTCAAGCTTAAAGTAGCTCCTAAATGGTAGACTTATGATTCTGAAAGTTAGAACCAACACAGCACTTATTTTTAGGAGTTTTTGGTATAAGAGTAATTTACAATGCATTTTAGTTCTGCAAGTCTGAGAGAAGTTAGAGGTACTGTGTGTTCCAGTACCCATATGACCATACTATATAGTATGCTGGAAGACAGTACGTCCTTATAGTATAGTATGTCAAATGCTGTATGCCAGAAATACCAGGATGTTCTACTACATCCGGCTGGATTTTCAGTATGCAAGCCAGCATGCTTTCCAGGCTTTTCGGACCCACAATTCTTTGCACAGTGGAAGATATGTCACATTGGCTGAGCTGCAGACAGATGACAGCCTGATAACTCATTGAAATCTGTCAGGAGCCGCAATGACGGATGTTGCAACTCATAATGTAATAATGGCTCATAATGTAATAATAATAATAATAATAAATAACAACTTTATTTGAACTTTCAAAACAAAGTTACAAAGTGCTTAACAATAAAAAAATAAAAACAGATTGAATACATGAGCAATAATACAAACAGTGGTAAAAGTTAAAAATGCCAACAGTTAAGAAAAAGCCAAACCATAAAAGTGAGTCTTCAGAAGAGATTTAAAAGGAGGATACTAAGTTAGCCTGCCTGAGATCTCCAGGCAGGGAGTTCCATAGCTGAGGGGCCTGGTCACCTTTAGTGACCATCTTGAAAGCCGAACTACAAATATGGATAGATAGGGAGAAACACACACAAGCCTAAGACGTGGTAAGATACGATATTCCTCACTATATGAAGTGACTGATAACAAGATTTGTATAATGGATTGTAAAGAAATTCGTCAGGATTTTATTTGGTAGACAATTGATCTGTATTTATAGCATGATGGGATGACAGCACAATGATGTGTGGTATCACTGGAAAGCTCTGCTCCTGCGCTTTCATGTGATATGTGTGGCATTTCTGTGCAACCTTGCATTCACAAGTAATCCATCCAAGAAAAATGTGTGTGCAAAGCTGTATGAAAGCTCTGTTATACATAATTTTAGTGTAACTTAATTGTTTTTTTTCGCTGTGAAAACATTGGACTACCGACAAGTGGTCTTCTCGGAAAGCCTTGATTCTGCTGTTTCATGTGATATGCATGGCTTCTCGCTATGACAAGCGGTTGCGGAGAAAATCCATAGATGTGAATGATATGCATCGTTCGGGCCCATAGGGTTAACTTCCGTGAGCCTGTGTTGCGTTCAGGCATTGTCACATAACCTCCAGCACTTACATAGGTCATATTAAATAGCCTACCCCCTGCATTATATATGTTATGTGATTTTATTGTATATGGGTAGGTTGTTGATATATTCGGAAAATTAAACGGTCCTGAAACTGCAGTCTTGCAACTGTAGCCTCCGGTACTGCAGCTTCACCTTACTCCAACCTGTGCATGCTTTAATGGCGTCATATAACACCCCTTGTGGAGAGGCACTCGTGTGATTAGCTGTAAAGGAGTGAGACACCTGACTGGCTGTAGACAATCCCCTCTTAGAAAAATGCATTTGTTAAGTCACGTCAAAGGAGTCTCAAAAGTCGCACACACAAATGCAGGGAGGTTTACAAATTAAAAGCACTTTGTAAATGCAGGTTCAGCAGTTCATATATCAGTGTAACAACCTCCAAATATGTATTTGATGAAAATTGCAAACACTTTCGCATGTGTTCATTTGTGAATTTCAATTGCAAATATTTAAAAATATTTGTGTGTGCATCATTTGTGTGTTATAAATCGTTTTTTTTTATATGTGTATTTTCTTTTACTTATATATGGAGTGAAACATATTGTTGTGTGCATTGAAAATGTGTTTGTTTGTGTGTGTGTAAAAAATTCGAAATACATCTATGAATCCTTTTTTGTCCATGTATTAATTTCTGTGTGCATGTATCAATTTTGAGACTGTTCTAGCTCCATATACCAGGAGCCACACTGCCAACATGATTAATTAAAAATACTGGTTGCTTACCCTTCCATGCTCATGTCACCATAGAATACCAGGTGTTCAAATAACGCTTCACATTGTACCCATGCTAAACATACACCAGATATGACAGATCAGCTGTATTTAAGTGTTTCACATCCATCCTTCGCGACTCAGACAAACATTACTGTAAAGACTGGTGTGTGTGGACCCAAGTGCAAAAAGGGAATCAAGGCAGAAGTACAAAATCCACAAACAAGCTCTTTAATCAAGGAGGTAGCAATGGTCAAAATGCAAAAAGGCAGTCAGAATCAGGCAAACAAAGCAGACAGGGAACAGGCAGAAATCCAAAAGTCAAAAATACCAAAACCGGTCTTACAAAGGAGGCAAACAGAGAACAGAACACGAGAGAGCTAGTACACAGGGTAACAAAGACAACCTGGCAGGGAAAAGGGGAAAGAGACAGTGTTCAAATACACTGGTGAACGAGACACAGGTGAAGCACATTAGGGCGGACACAGCAATCACAGTGGAGGGAAAAAACAGGAAGCAAAACTAACAGCAACATAACAGTACATAGACTACAAAATACAACAGGAAATGCCTACAAAATACAGATCCTGACAATTACTGATATCATTATATCCATGGATACATTATGGATTTGTTTTGGTTAACATGTGGGTAGTTTAGGCACAAAAGCACTTGGTTATGGTTAGGAAAAGGTTATGTGTTAGCTTAAAATACCTGGATTTGGTGGCACAGTCCTGGTAGGATACAAAGATATGTCTTTTAAAAGCTTTTTAAAAGCTGCTAGGGTATGTTGCAGCTAAAAAAACAACTGGTTTTATTGTCTGCTGGTCTCGAATAGTGGTATGCCGCTTGGCATGCATCTCACCAAGGCCATCCACCATCCCCTCTACCTCCCGTTGACAAAGTCAGCTTATATACTGCGTCACTTCCTAAATGTTGATATGATACATATAAAACTTAGAAATGTTACATGTATGGATTTCAGAAGATTACAATGCCAACGTTTTCTTCTGGCGACTACATCATTTTTAAGCCAACACTACAAGGATTATAGCCTACTGGAAGAAAAATGCAGTTTATACTGATTAGTTTATTTTCTCTCTCCTGACTGATACATTAGATTAGGACAGCAGGAGATTTGTGAGAAAATGCATACAAGGACTCAGCTATGGCACTGTGAATTTGATGAAACTGACATGTATCTCTTTCATAGTCAGACAAGTGACTGACATGTAAAATATCAAATGCTCCTGTCTGATGACCACACTGTTGACAAAAACCAAAGTCTATCTATTACATCAGACAAACAGAAGCCTGTTGTATAGTATGTTGCTCGTTACAACAAATTCAATTCAACACTAAAGCCAATTGAACAATCAAGTTGGCAAGGTATATTTCATGTTCATTTGAGTGTCAGAGTATCAAGCACCGAGCAAAGGTACTTATCATAATTATGAAAAACACACTTCTAACCATGGCTCTGTAACTTTGGACGTGTCAATCAAGGACTGTCTCACACCATGAGGGCCCATTAAGTGCTGCTGCTCTGCCACTATGGCTCTCAATTCTTTGCTGCTGAGGTATGGAGCAAAAACACTGCAATAGAAGCATTGGCTAATACTCCTCAGTCAGACAAGTGAGTTCTGATAATTACAGTCATGCTCATTACCTCCAATTATCCCATTCAGAGTCAAACAACGCTTTCATGCAGATTTAGCAAAAAGAACAAATATGGAAACTTTCCCTTATAGATGTACAGAAAGATCTAGTTCATGCATCAATGCAGAATTTGAAGTGGGTGGCGTCTGTGATTGTGTTGCTGAGAGAAACTTCATCTTGATGCTACATTACTGCACTGGGACATGAGGAAAGATACCAAAGATCTTCTGAGTAAGACTGGGCAAATGCAAGCAGTGGCTGATGTGCTGAGTAAACACAGAATGTTCAGCATCAGCTATTTCAATCCCATACAAGTCACATAGAGCTTTTAAAATGTCATTGTCTCCAAAAGTGGCAGATCCAGGTGCAAAAGAGGCCGATGCTCTCATGATTCCATATGTGTCCTCTTTAAATCGGCTGTTTAACCCCGATACCTGCCTGTCCAGATCACTGTTCCACAAAGCCTTTAAATCAGCATCACTCATGATGGCCGATGTTTTCCCCAGTGTCGTGGTGACTAGGGGCAAAAATCTCATTTCATAGTTGAGGGGGACAATAAGCAGTAATATTTTAGAGAATAATTCCAGGGAGGGACAAGGAAAAAAAGTTGTCTTTTATACAGCATCTTTTACTGCAATTTGACGCTTTAATCTTCTCTCTATCTCCAACAGGCAGAGTGAATGTCTGTACTTATGAGAAATGGCTTAACAACTAAACATTTCCTGCAATTAAACTGGTAAACTGGTTTATAAACAGTGTGCTGTGAGATCTGCCGCTGCGCACCTCACAACCGTGCGTAATAGTCGTGCGTAATGACCGTTCCTCGTCGGTTAAACTGCATGTCTTTCATGTTTGTCTCACTGACAGGTGGAGAGCCTACAGACAGGTACCCATTAGCTACGCTCCGTCACAACCGTGTGTAATAGTCACGCGTAATGACCGCTCCTCGTCGGTTAGACTGCACGTCTTTCATGTTTGTCTCACTGACAGTCAGAGAGGACAGGACAAGAGCAGTGAGCGGCGGAGCAGCTCATGGGCTCTCCACCTATCACTAAACTCTGAGCTTAATCATTAGCTTTTAGCTTAGCAACACTCGTAATTGAGTAGGCTTTTGAACAATGCAGGAGAAATGTTGCAGACAGTTTATAATATCAGCCTGGGCCTAGGGCTTGTTGTAACTGTGCGTTCACACCAAACGCGAATTCGAATTCAAGATTACATACAAAGTCAATGCAAAGACGCGATTAGACGCAAATGGACGCGTTTAGAGTGGCGCGATGGATGCGATGGACGCGGCGCGATAGACAAGCAATGAGGCATTTGACGCGAATTTCATGAGTTGAAAATATTGAACTTTTGAGGCGAATTCGCATGACTCTGAGCCGCGAAAGCCAATCAGCGTTGAGATTCTCCCGACGTCATGGTTGACATCCAGTTGTTGACACAACAATAAACTACTACTCACCGGAGACAGATGGACAGGCACTCCGCAGCTGAAATGGAGCGCCTGTAGTTGGTGTCCTGCCGGGAGATCCTGGTGCCAGCCCTCGCCAACAGGTCCTCAAACTGGGCTCCAGTCAGCCCGAAGTACCGCTGAAAGCGGCTATCATCCAGACAGAGTTCCTGGAGGAGGTGGTGAAACTCGCCGAGTTGGATGTGCTTCTGCAGGATCGGGTGAACCCAAAAACGACGGCGTTTGGCCCTCCGACGCATTTGGGATTTCCAGAGCAGGTACAAAGCAGTGATGGTGGTTATCTCAGCCATGGTCGTCAGTGGCTACCCGGAGCTATATGATACTACGTGTCTACTCTACAGAGACCGCAACAAAAAGGAGCAGGCTTGGGTGAAAGACGCCGAGGAGACTGGTCTACTTGGTAAATTCTGTAAATATGAGTCTTTAATTAGTTTGCAGAATGGTTGTACTATGAACGTTAGCACTAACTTAGCTCCAGTTAGCACAGCCGGCTTCCCCACTACTCGCGCGAATGACGCGATAACACGAGTTAACTAAATGGTCAGGCGTCGAAACTCGGGCATTATGGGCGGCGCGTTACTCGCCTTACGCACGAGTAATTCACTGCATTCGCATTTGGTGTGAATGCACAGTAACAGTAAATGGGATGTGTTGTAACTTGTGTAAGTTAAACTGTGTCTGTGTGAGTGTACATCTTACCCTGCGATGCGCAATGTGGGCAGCGGGTCCAGCCACATGCTGCTACTGCTGCCAAATAGCCCCGCTCGTTGGAAAGAGTGTGGGATATACCATTACTAGGAATGGGAGGGGGGACTAAATATTTTAAGATTTAAATAGCACATTATTGTGCGATTATGATGAGCACCGCTTAAATTGTGCTTTCAATAAATACTACTGTATTGTTCAAAAATTATTAATTGTGTCTCAAATTATTCCAGGGGGGGACAGCTTTAATGAAGTGGGAGTCATGCCCCCCCTGTACCCCCCGGGAATTTCCGCCCCTGGTCGTGACAACAGATGTGCAAAACTTTGAAGGCAGCTTGCGCACAGGAGAAGCAGCCACATCCCAGTTAGCTATCTCGTGCTTTTCCATCAATTCTTCTGTCAGTCTGAGCACTTTTTCAAAGTCACCATGTGAATCATCCCGGAAAGTCGCATATGCAGTTTGTTACGCATAATGTTGAGCTCTGCAGCTCCTTTGTGGCAAAATCACTGTTTTCAAAATGTCACAAGCATGAAAATGAACTTTTTCGTTTGCATCTGTTACAACAGTTGTTCTGCTTCTATTTTAGTTTGTCCACTGCCTTCTGCACATTCAGCTAGAGCCTCCGGTAACATATCCAACAATTTCAATATCTTGTGCATCGTCCCAGATTTTGAACTCCATCTGATGTCGCTCGATCTCTCCAGCTCCATGCTCTGACGGTCGGGGTGCATCTCCTTTTGGATCTCCATAAATCGGGCGTGCCGCTGGGCCCCAGTGAAGAAGCTGTGTATTTGATTCACATTGTTAGAAAAGGTGCTAACATGCCCGGATTCTTTGGCTGCACTGCACAACACTAAGTTCAGCCAATGTGAGTTGCATTGTACATAGATGGCTTTTTTTAAAGTTTCTTTCAGGACAACCTGAACCCCACCCGTGTCCCAACATAACAGATGCTCCATCAAAACAGAGCCCGGCACAGAGAGAAGCATCGAGACCAAGTGGTTGAAGGACCTCCAGGATCTTTTGTGATATTCCTTGTGCAGACAAATCCGCCGTCTCAACAAAGCCCACTGTCCACTGCCCACTCTTCGCCAGATCTTTATACTCATCTGCAAGTATTGCAAAATATTGTCCATGCAGTTCAGCCTTTATCTTACGAAGCAGGATTGATGCTGCAGCTTCAAGCAGCTCATTCTGAACCTGGTGGCTCATCAGTGTGGCATTTGGTGGCAGCTCCTTCAGTCGGTTATAAATTTCTGGTGCATATTTTGACATGAACTTAAAAAGCTCCAAAAAATTCGCCTTTCTTGAACACAACCTTGGTTTCTCTGTGGCCTCTGAGTGTGATTTCAAGCTTGGCACACAACATAACAATGACAACCTTAACATGTTCCCGGTGATTCTCCACAAATGCTGGAGCATCACCGTGTAGCTGGTTCAACAATGTCCCACGGCTTTGCGGCCCATGGCTGTCCCTGAATGATGCCAGTTTTGTTTGTGCAATGACCAGTGATGGGCAAGCTACTTGGAAAATGTAATAAGTTAAGCTACAAGTTACTCTTGATTAAATATAGCTTAGCTACAGCAAAAGCTACTCCAGAGAAATGTAGCAACCTACACTACAAGCTACACCGCAAAAGTAGCTAGCTACATTGACACTACTTTTAGCATATTTTTTAAGTAAAATGTGCTTTTTGCAATCAATTAATGGAAGTATAGATAGATAGATAGATAGATAGCCTTTTCTTTCCCCCACTACCCCCATGTTATTCATTTTCTACCAACAGCGAAGCAGCTATATATTACTTAGCTGTTGACAAAAAGTGCACTGACTTGTGTGCTGCAGTTGATTATGTAGCTTAAGCCTTTTCATCAGCTCACCTTAATATGCGTTTTTAGGTTTGTGCTTGATGTCTTTGAGGTTGAGAGCAGCTTGTTTTTTTGGCTTGCACAGTAAACACGTGAACACAAACTTTTTAGCCTTTGTGTTTGTTAGTCATAAACTTGTCCAGATACGGCCATAGAGAGGAATAATTATTGTTGTCCTCCTGGACGTCTGGAAATATCTGAGGATGCAAGTCTTTCTGCCTCTGCCATTTTTCTGCCAAGTTTTCTCCCCTTGTTTAGCGTGTGGTCGGTCATTCATGTGTGTGTTTGGGGTGTTTTGACTCTGCTTCCTGCTTGGAGAGGCATGACCCGCGATTGGGTAACCTTACGGTCCTTTCGTGACTCTCGTGATTGGGTATTCCCCCCCCCAATCACACAAATATCTATGACCCCACACACAAAACTTTATTCAGCAGTCTTCTCCTGGACACGACAGTAGCGTGTAGCGCCCGTCGCTACAGGGTCTAAAAATAGCTACACTACAGAAAAAGCTACTTGGATCAAACGGAGCGGCGCTACCGTGCCGCTACGGAGAAATGTAGCTAACGCTAGTAGCGTCGCTACTTGTAGCGCGCTACTGCCCATCACTGGCAATGACATGCGGCTTACTAGGCTCATGTTTGTCGCAGGCCTCTCTGAGACGTTTCCAGTTTTTGTAGCCACTTATAAACGTAGTCTCAGTGTGCATCTCCTGAAAATGAAGCTTTACAAAACACTGCATCTTGTTCTTTACTGTACTCAATCCACTTGTACTTCCCATGAGTTGAGTGGCTGGTTACTCCATCGATGATAAATCCAACGGTGTCCGGATTGGCTGACTCGATGTGGCCAGTGGCGGTCGGTGGGTCAGAGCCGGAGCCGAGTTAGCACAAATGCTAGCATGACACTCAGGGGATGGCGATGATGACGTGGTGGTTCTCTCCCCCTCATTCCCCGGGCCAATTCAGTTCTCCTGACGACCATCCTCTTTAAGCACAGCCTGGTCCGAACTTTCTTCTGTCTGTAGACGTGGTTTTTTGAAAAACTGGCTCAAAGATAACTGTTTAGCCATTGTTAAACAAGTCCAGCTTCCTGCTACAGTGCCTATGACCCTCGGCACCCGCCGCCTGACTGCTTGTGAACTCAAGCGTGTGCATGACATCGTCATTGATGCAAGAGAGGAAGTTCTTTCTTTATTTTTATTTAATTTTGAAATTTCTCAATAGAACAGAAATGACAATTAAACGTTTAAAGCAGATTCTATGATAATTAATTATGAATTATGATTTTTTTTTTTTTTTTTCATGAATTTTACTGGGTGGGCAAGCTGTCAGTCTGGGTGGGCCTGTGCCCATGACACAGCAGTAACCATCTAAACTTTCACAAAACCATGTGGGCTAATTATAGACACATTCTACTATGTGCATTGATAACATATTATATAGCAAAAAAAAATAATGTGACAATTATGATGAAAACTACTCAACTGTAGAACTAAACTTTTGGGGCCATGTTGACTGAAGCGTTTTTTTCATTGGCCAACATATATTTAAAAATTTGTTGCAATGGGAGCACTGCATATTTACACAATGCTACAAACACCAGTGTCTATGTTGCATTGAGTGCATGTTTGGCTTTTTTTTCCTGAGTACAGAGTTGGGCAAAACGCTGCACCCCTGAAAAATGCTTGAACCCACATAGACCAGCGGATCCGTTCTCACTCCCACCATCCTTCAGCCTTACCTTCATCCAGCGCAAAGGCCGGAGCAAGTACTCTACCTTGTGCTGACATTGTTATTGAACCGATATTCCAATCCGTTCTCATTCCGAAGTCTTCAAATACTGCTGCTCAACACATTGACCTTTTCACATATCGACATTTGGTCATGGATATTCCACGTCGAGATACAATGTGCAAGGTACCCTGGGTGCACGTTCTGGGACAGCGTGTCGACTTCAGCCCGTTACATGCGCCATCTTTTTTCAAAATACACTTCCAGTTTTCACAGGAAATGTACAAGTTGCAATTTTCAGATAAACGCCCTACGTCGGTACAACACCGCAAATTGACTTTTTTTTCGTTCGACAACAAATGCGCGTGCCTAACTAACAGACATGGTTGGGTTTAGGGAACAAAAGCACATGGTTGGGTTCAGCAAAAAAAAAAAATCGGTTTGGCTTTACAATCTTACAGAAAGCGAACAACAGTCTCCTTGTTAAAGACGGCAATTGTTGGGCGCTGTTGGACCCATTCACCCGCTGGACGATTTTAAGGTGAGACCTTGGTTGCGCCGCTTGGTCATTGATTTCAGTGTCAGACACCAATGAAAAACACACAACAGACATCATCAGTTTGAAATGCCACAACAACTTAAGTAAAGGGTCTGGAAAGTCCATACAGGGCTGGCGGGAGGTTTGGATGAGTCCAGAAACACCAGATTGTTACCCAGGAGGCTGGTATTCATGTCCTGTGTGAATGTAGAGCCAAACTATGATGTTTTTTCCTAAATCATACCACGTGGTTTTGTTGTAGGATGAAATAAACCTAAATATGCAGTGTTTTACCGACGTTTTGAGTTTATTTTCTGAAAGAGACTATGCATCTAAGCAACAAAAAAATACATTTCCTGTGAAAATGGAAAAGATAAATTGCATAAACTGATGTCCCCAAAAATGATAACTGCCATGCCCTGAATTGATAATAGTACTTGTTGAGGACACATCAAGATGCATTAGTGTTTATAAAAGATATGGTCAAAGCATCCCAGACCAGGTCATGGTTTAGGTGATGAGATCACAATGCGTCTTAGTGGTCATTTACACTTCAATGTAGCACTGTTCACTTGTGATCCACTCACCCAAGACCCATGTTAATACAAGCTATAAACAGACTCACCAACACAGCATAGGTCTCAGATTTTCTTGCTACAGCCTTGGCTGTGATAAGACATGTCTACAATGCCAATACATTTTTTATATGAATAAAACCTGGTAACATGGCAGAAAAAAATCTCCCCTTTCCTCAAGAAGAAAAAGATGTGAATGCCTACCTCCCACTTCCGTCATTCTTATTCTCATGCATGTAAAACCTCTTGAAGCACTGTATCACACCTCCCTGATGTGTGGCATACAACCTTTTTTTCATAGAGCCTCTGTGTTTCAAATTCAGCCTCCAGCTGGTAGAAAGAGGGGAAAAAACACAGGCTGTGATTTTCTCTCGCTTTCAGCTCCTCTATTTACTTTGTCTGTGAAGAAATAGGTGAAGATGAATCACAGCCTTGTGACATGGTTATTTAATGTTTTTATTATTGAAAAACACATGAAGGATGCTCCAGATTGCTTTGCAAGTGAAATGACCACTTCAGACACAGCTAAGATGCTTGGTCGAGTTAAGGGTTGTCATACAGCCTTTCTCTGCCGTTGTCCTCAATCCTCCTTTTTTGTTTGTCAAGCCTTTATCCATGTCTTTCTTCATTTAACCCTTACACATAAACACAGTGAAAATCACAGCACACACTAACAGATCACATTTCAAGGCAACATGGTTTGCTCAAATCTTTGAAAGCTAATCTCACACCACGCCTGGATGAAACCAGTCCGTCATCCTCCAAACCACCTCCAGCTCTGAACAGGAGGCAAAATAGAAAGAAAAATCTTAAGACATTTTAAATTCACTGAGCTTACAAAAAGTTATCATACTTTAGGTCATTTGTCTTTCCACAAATTAGTCGTTACTGTTCTCAAAATGAAATAGGCCACCTGTCGTGCTAAGTCCTGCTTATTCTCTTCTGCTGCTGTAAGGTATTTGTGCTCTCTCTGGATGGGGTATTTAGCATGTGCTAAGTGTTATCAGTTTCATTTTGTTTAAACACTATTTTCATGAAGTAAATACCCACTGTGAATGTCCACCTGGTGCACACTCCACAGATTATAGAGATATTATTATTATTATTATTATTATTAATCCTAACATTTATGTGTGTTGCCTGGTCTGAATTGTATTGATTTGGGCTGCTCACCCAAATTTTATTGCTTGGTATTGATTTTTATGTCTTGTTTAATTAGGCTTTTGCCTAGTTATTATTAAACCACTTTTTTCCATTGTTTTTAATGAAGATGTACAGCAGGCACGCACAATTGCCATAGTGACACTGTTGGGATTTGCAAGTGTTCCTAAACGCCTATTTTTTACAGCACAACAGCCAGGGCTGGATTAAGAGGGCAGGGACCCCTGGGCACAAATTCTTGCAGAGCCCCCAAATACATACACACACACACACAGACACACACACACACAGACACACACACACACACACACACATGCACACAAACAGGGATTTGTATTATGGACTGCTATTTGTTGTAAACACCTGTAACGAATGGATTTACACTGACAGGGTACAGTCTACTGTATATGATCACATAGAAGGACAAAATCAACACCTGCAGATATCTTCCATCATACAGGATTTACACATAATTGCAACAACGCTTTCCTCGCCAAGCAACAATATCAAGAACTCAGCTAGTTACTCATTAGCACTTGCAAACACAATCTGCTTCACTTAAATCCAGATTGTGGATTCAGAATCTTCCATAATTCACACACAAACCCACATACACATACCTGTAAATATGGCTTTTCTGCTCTGTCTCCAGATGCTCTTTGTGTCCTGTCTTTGGCTCTCTGAGGGCTGTCTCTCTTTTTCTGTCTCCTCCTCCTTTATTATCTCTACTCTCATTTACTGGTAATAAAAAAATTATACAAAACAGCAAAGGTCAACTTTGCCTTACTCTGATATTTAATAGAAATAGAAAATGCAGGTAATATAGGTTGTCTTCTCACACACACACACACACACACACACACACACACACACACACACACACACACACACACACGCACGCCCACACTCACCGTTGGCTACAGGTGATGTGTGGTGATCCAAGAACTTCATCATGGCCACGCAAGGGCAACCCTCTTTCACTTAGGAATTACATGGCGGCCACGACACGCCTCAACACCTCACGCCAGTACCGCTTCTCTCCCTCCAGCTGTTGCGCTAGTTGCGAGTTCACAGTCCCGCGCCAGCATGTAGATGCAGTGCTGTGTGCTTGTCTCGTGATCCCGCAAACTTTCCAATGTTTCCAGTCAGAGTAACGTTAGCCACTAGCAAACTGTTTTTTCTTCAAGAGCACGCAAGCAAAGCAAAAAATATTACCTGTGGATGGTGAATAGATGACCCAGTCACGGGAAACGTTTGTAGATGGCTGTACAGCAGATCGTTAGTGAAGGAGCGCACTTCACCGCCCAAGCCGCCATCACGAGTTGATGCTGGGTATCTGCTCGTGCGGTTATGGAAGGCTGCAGGTCCACAATCAATAAGAACAGCTCGCGCGTTTTCACTCACTTGACCCCACAACGCCGGGTCCGACACTTTGTACATCCACTGAGAGCTGCCGGTGCTGTGACTGCAGCTAGCTACAGGTTGTGGCGGATTTCCTGTGGCATCTTCCTCCGGCTCTGGCTCTGGCTCCGGCTCCTGGTTAGCTAGTTTAGCTTGCACGGTGTTCTCCAACTCCAAAGTATCTTCACCCTGATTCTCCTGGCTCCATTTGAGGAGGAAAGATGAAGTTGACAATTTTAATGCAGAGCTGCTAGAGGTTTACATCTGTCTTCCCACCATGCTCTTGAAAAGAGGCACAGAGAGGCACAAGAGTAGCACCCGGCACCTGACCTAAAAGACGTTTCTCAATACTCAAGTTCAGCAAGACTTGTGGTCTTGGCAAGTTCGGACTTGGCAAGTCTGCGCGAGAGTCCGGACTTCCAAAGAACGGGAGGACGGGAGGACAGGAGTACAGTCATTTCTACTTTTGGAACAGCAGCGAACTTGATGATGTCATCACCTCCGCTGGCCTTGGCTGTTGTACTTTTTTGTAGCCTATACTGTACAAGCATTTAGAATAAAACAATATGTAAACACAGCCCAGCCCTGTGTCTTTTCATAGACATTGTAAGAATTAATGTGTATATGTATTTAACATTGCAACATATATAACTGACATACGAAAACATAGAAATAGCCAAAACATTTTCATAAAATGTCTTTAAAAACCTTTTCCCCGCAGCTTGATCATATTTAATGTATAGTCTATTCAATCCCGTACCTGGCCTCTGTTAATAATCAAAAGTCAGGTGGGGTGGGTTGTACCTGCAGGCTGAGAAGGAGGCTGCCCAGCTGAGGAGGCAGATCCCAGAAAGACAGCGGAGAATGAGGCGGAGGATGAGGATGAGACGAATGAACGAATGAAAAGTTAAAGAAGGTTAATAATTACTCATTATGCAGAGTGACCCAATTTTAAGTGTTATCATCATATACTGTACATTCTTAGTTACTGTCCATCACTGCATTTGTCTCATCATTCTGCTTTCTGTCTACATTTTTAGGATTTCCTAAGAAATAGGATTTGTTCTTATAGAGATGGTTACAGCTTATTTAGTGCAGGGGTGTGTGGTGTAGCAAGTGGCACTCTTTCTAATGTTTGCCTGCATTCACCTTAATTGAGCCTTTAACATTTTACTCTATTTTGTTGTATTTATTGCAGTGTGTGTGAATCCTGGCTGTTTTTTTTTTTCTAGCGAGGACAGTGTCAGATTTCAAAAGACATTCTTTCTAATAATCAGGCAGTATTGTTATTTCAGGGGTTGGCTAACTAATTGAGGGGACCCAGCAGAAAGCAGGGAACATAACCATGTAAACGCTATTGTGTTACTTCAATCGGCACTCTGCAAGGGATAAAAGAAAGACATTGTTAAAGCTTGGCCCAAAAATTATAATCATTATCTCATGTAAGTCAGAACACTAATCTTGCAGAGCCATGTGTGATTTAATTAGTTTCTGATAAGAACACATCGACAAATAACCTGGAGTTCAAATGATGGCTCCAATCTATATTTTAATGTGTAAAATACGTAAGGCTAGGTACCAAACTTTGGTACTTTTGAGGTACTGACCAAGTTGCTTTGTTTCTATCAAGTTCTGAAAAGTGCCTGATTAGTCAGTACAAATTTCCGATACCTAATGAAAGGAAGAAGGGTAAACATTAAGTTACAACCTGGAGACTGGGCTCGGGTGTGTGTTGTTGTGTTTTGAGAGGCTTGACTGGTGACTGCTGCAAAATGTTGGTGTAAAATATTACTCAGAAGAGATCAAAAATATGGCTGCACTTTATCAGGCTTGATGCCAGCAGTGTTATGCAATTTATGTAAAAACCAAATCTTCCCAAGGCCCATAGTATGATGACTTCTAGGAGAAACATTTAAATGTTCATAGAAAAAATTTGCAGCATACCTGAGAGCATAGAGTTGCTCTGTGTACCAACGCAAGAATAACGGACCGCTGCCATCTGCCTCTCTGCAGTCAAGTCCTACAACCCTGGGGGAGTTTCCTCCTCCACAGCCTGCAGTCTCCTACTTGGTGATTGGGTGAATGAGCAGTAAAATGTCCAGCCCATTCTCACTCCAAACTTGTCCAATACCACTGCTTTGTTAGTGATTTTGGCATCTGACCCCAACGCCAAAAGCCACCTGTTGCGGCAGTATGATTTGAAACACTGTCAGCAATGACGCAATATAAGGAGCTGGAAAGTCCCTATAGGGTGGTCTAACAAACCCCGGACTTTCAGCCAGGAGCCCAGAGTACACTTCCTGTATTATTATAGAGACAAACCATGCTGTTTTTTCCCAAACCTAACCACATGCTTTTGTTGCACAAGGAAATAAATGTAAATAGCAGGTGTTTTGCCAACGTGTAGGTTTATTTAAAAAAAAAAAAAAAGAAAGAAAAAAAAGAAACCATACATTTGCTGTGAAAATGGACATGTATTTTGAATGACACAATGCAAGTAAGAAGCTTAAATTGACACACGAAACATCAACAACAAATGCAGGCGGATACCTATTGTGTAAAATGTAGACGTGAATACCACTGGCCAAGTGGCAATATGTGACGAGTTGGGATGAGAACAGAATGAGCCCGAGGCTGCTGTGAGGTGAATAAGAGGGTCCTTGTTATTCTGAAAAACTGGGAACAGGTGTCTTTTTTCCATCAACAGAACATCAACAGAACAGAACCTGCTTTCATTTAAAAAAAATGCCAAAGTGCTCAAACATAAAACTTAAAGGAGCAAAAAGCGAAATCGTTTCACCACTAGGTTTGTTGTTGTGCTCTGCCTGTAGACCAAAACAAAATGTGCCATGAGCCACTCCTCCTTCTACCTCTGCTCTCCACCCCCCTCATCTAGCAGTTAGCGATGTCTCGGTCTCTGCTGAGTTTAGCTGTTCCCCTGCCTACTTCAATGATGACGGTACCTGTAATAAATGTAATATATTTGCTGAGATGGAGGCGAGGCTCAGTGACTAGAAGAGCTGGTAAAAGTGCTCCATAGCTGTAAGTTACTCCAGTAGCCGGTGGCAGCCGACTTGGCTGAACCACCGGGATGGGTTAATGTCCCAAGCTTGAGCAGCCCGCCAGGCACCATCCCGGTGTTTCCTCCGCAGCCTCCATTTCACCCAGCTTCACTCAGCTGCCTGATAACCCGCTGCTTCTTCCCACTTTAACCTGAAGCGATGTTTTAGCCTACCGGGCAGCCCGCGAGCCAGCTGCTAGCTAGGCTAAAACATCGCTCTCACTCATGGAGAAGTGGAGGAACCTTAGCGTTAGCTCCCAGTGTTAGCACTAGCCGGGTCGGCTAGAGTCCACCAGGGTGCCCACCTGGCTCGCGGGCTGCTCAAGCTGCGGACATTAACCGCTCTTACTCATAGAGAGGAAGAGGAACGTTAGCGTTAGCTCCGGTGTTCCCACCCCCACCAACCTTCCTCCTGTTCTCTTCTCACTGAGGCAGCCATGGACGGACATCGCCCAGCTAAGTTACGCCCACCTAAAGTGAACACTGGGCTTTGTTTCAATTTGAACTCCAACCGGCTGAATGAGAGGGCAGCCTTCGCAGCTATTGGGCACCCAGCATCTCCGACCGGGAGAAGTGGAGTAAAATCCTCTCCTCGGTTCGCGTTTGTCTGGTGAACGAATCTCTGTCAATACACTGTGCCAGCAATTTAATTATATTGATGCCAGTTGAAACATTCTAATGTTTCAGTAGTAAGCCATGTTGTAAGCGAGATAATGTATAGTGAGCCAGTGACAGTTGAAAAATAACTTGGGGATCCATTCCCCTGTCAGGAATTATTTTTCAACAGTCACTGGCTCACTATACATTTTCCCTTTTGTGTCTACTGTTATTTGTACTGATACTGTACATATTGGTATAATTTACTGTGAGTTGTTTGAACTGGTACTGTGCCTTCTGGTATAATTATTTGCATTACTATTTGTTTTTTCTTCAGATAAATCTGATAATTGTTGCTCGGTCTCTTTACTCATTTATTTAGTATAGTGTCCTCACACCCTCTCATTCTACATATACAGAGAGGTATACTGGTGGCTTTACAACCTACATTTTATTGATTATCTCTGATCCCCACAGTCAATTTGGTCGTTTGCGACAGTGCGAGCAACACTACTGACGCTAGGTGGCGCCAAGCTAAAAAAACAAATCCTATCTGTTGCCTCTTTAAGTGACAAGGTGTGCCTTTAATGGCTGCACTGCTTTCAGATGCAAGACAGACCTCATCCCGAAATCCTATTATGGCATCCTTACAGCTCATTTGTTAATTTTCTCCTCATCATGTCTAGAATATGATGTCTGGATGAGGAGCTTAGCCAGGAGAAACAATACTGCCTGTTTGTGAGCTATAAATGTGTCTTATCCTTAAAACAGGGACAATTGGCTAGTGTGCATATCTTTGTGATGAGAGACATTGTTCTACACACAGACAGATACATACCCCTGCCAATTCTCCTTTTGTGCAATCTGCAGCTAAGCCTCCATACTATAATACACAGATTGAATAGAAAATGTGGCCCAAATTTTGGCGGAAATGCAGGATTCTGCAGTGGCGGCTTCAAAATAAATCCATGATGAATGAAGATATCCTGACCCGGTTAGTGATCATTAAAGGCATAATACGAGAGCAGTGCAGCTGCCTCAGTAAGCTTAGCCTGTTGAAAGAGGAGGTCCAGACTCCTGATGTGCCTTAACCTAGATTATGACTTGACTAATTTTACATGGTTTATTGCAAAGACACATTATAAAAAAACAAACAAACAGAAAAAAACACTGAGCATCTGTTTATTCAAGCTGCGGTGCTTGGCCTTCTGAACTTCTTCTGAACTTTTTTTATTTTCTGGAAACAGACTGAAACATGACCGCCAAATGCAAGTCAGTCCCATCCACCACTTCACAAGGTAACCATCTTGTTCTGAGGCTTTTCTTTTCTCAACCTTCCTTTGGCAGCAAACAAAATTGGCTCATGGTATTCTCAGTGTATGAGCCAGTGTGTCTCAACCCAGATTTGAGAAGTACAGATCAGCAGAGAAACCTGATTGCCTGATTATGTGATCCATAAAGAGATGTTTTGTTCAAACATTTTGCTTTGCATTTAGCTTACTTGATCAAACCAACTGGGGTGTAGGAAGCCAAACTGTCACAATGTCAATCAGGACAGGATGTGGCAAGATGTGAGGAGAAGGTACAAGATGGGACAGGAAAGGGTTTTACAGGAAGTACACAGAAAAATCTCATCAGAATGAATACATGACATGTGACATAGCGATTTTTGGATACGCTCAAACACCAGACAAGTTATGTCAAGCCCTTCATATCATCATTTGTGTATACAGAGCGTCAAATCTGTATGAATCCAGTCACATCTCTGAAAACCTACTTCAGCAATGTACAGGAAGGAAAAAAAAGATGGAGCTCACTGACTGAAAGAAGATGAAAAAGCGTAAATGTGGCTTTGGCAAGAACTAAAAACCATGCTTTGGGGTCTTATAGGGATTCTGATATGGAAAGACTGTTGTTTGAATCTGATTAACTCTGGGGTTAACAGAAACAAAAAGGTACAGCATGTGATAGGTAAGAGCAAGATGGGACAGTGGACTAATTTGTACTCTGTATAGAAAGAAAAACACCTCTTAATGCAATGTCACAATAACAGAGGTGGGAGTAAGTCACACGTACAAATCATAAGCAAGTCTAAAATTATAATCTTAAAGTCTCAAGCAAATGGTGAATATCAAACAAGTTATTTCAAGTCCTTGCTTTAAGTCAAGATAATCGGGTAAAGTCATTGCTCAGGTCAAGGAAGTCACAAGTCAAGTCATAGTCACAAATGCATTTACTCAGACACTGTAAGTACAAATCTGAGTCTGAGCCTACTTCTACTTCACCACATTTATCTGACAGCTTTAGTTATTAGTTACTTTACAAATAAAGATTTTGCACTCGAAACATATGTATGCTCCAATGAAGGTCGAATAGACTGAACGCTCAACAATTAAGTGAGTGTGGAAATGTTTTCCTACCAGTTTGCACTTGAAACATGAACATGTACAAGTACAGCTGGAACTATGTTGAAGTGAGAAAAAATAAATTTGCTTTGATAATCATCCAAGTTGTTTTTAATGCAAAAACATTTTGGGGCTCCAGCGTCACAAATGTGACCTTTTTTTTGCTGCTTTTGCTGTTTATTATTTACGAAGTCTTATGTTGAGGTTTGAACTGTTGGTTGGACAAAACAAACATTGTAAAGATGTTACTTTGGGCTCTGGGTAAGTGGGATGCCATTCTTGGAACCCATCGGCTGTAACTGGCATCTGACTTCTGGCAGATGGTGATACAGCCTCTGGGGGCAGACCCCCGATTTTTTGGCATACCGGTTTGAGGAGGCGAATTTCCGTTTCTGACTTCATTTATATATTAGTAAATATGCTGAACCATTGCGATGGATTCAGAGTTTGCAGTGACTCCGATTATGATTGATCAATATCATGCGGACTACAAACAGCCTAGCACTGGAAACCAGGGCTCTTCCGCTCTTCTTCCAGAGGCAAGATCTCCGGGATTCGCCTACAGACTCCACATTGACTGAATGTAGTCTGTATATAGAGACTAGTGGGATGCTACAGTATCTCTCACTATTTCCAGAATGTTTACAAACCAAACAATCAATTGATTAATGGAGAAAATAATCATCAGTAACCCATAATGAAAATAATCATTACTTAATAATTAAAAATGAGCTCCCCCTTAACCAACTGCAACAGTAAAATCTTGCTTTTACATTAATGCATGGGTCATAATAATCCAATGATATCACGTATAGTAGGAGACTACAACAGTCACAGGGGACTTTTTTACAGTACTTTTACTTATAATATTTTAAATACGATTTGAATACTTCCTTTCCTGCTCTGAACCCTCTGGTCTGGGTGAAAGACTCACATAACATACCTGCTGCTGTGAGAGAGCAGATGAGATAATGATGCACTGTTAAAATCCCAAACATGAGCGAAGCAGGAATGAGGGGCCAAAAAAAATCACTATCTCATGGCGTGCACATATACACACTCACAGATAGTGAACTTACATTGGCACACCAGGCAGGGACAGTTGTTATGCACTATGGCAGTATCAGAACCTCGTACAAATAAGAAGAGAGCCTGAGCATATACTGTATAGCTAGCAGTGCATGTATTGGCTCACAGTGGTGGCTGTGTGTGCGTGAGCTGACAGTGTGTCACTGGTTGAAAAGCACGTTCAATACTGAATGAGTTATTGAAAACTTACATGTATCACACAGCCGGTAGGTCCTTCCCTGCTGGGATATATGGCTCATCATAATTTACAGTGGAAATAAAAGCAGAGCCTGTGACAATCAAATTAAATCAAACTTTATTTGTATAGCACTTTTCATACATTAAAAATGCAGCACAAAGTGCTTCATAGAATAAAAACAAACAACAAAAATATTACACACACATTGAAAACCCGTCCCTCCCACCCCCACATATAAATACACACACACACACACGGTCAATATAGTCAATAACATGGCAGGGCACTGAGGAACCAGGTGAGGAAAGAATCACTTATGTGGAGTCATCCACACTGAGAGGTGTCACAGCCTACAGCCATCGAGAGCGCCACCGCAGAGACCGCCCTGACCCAGACTAGGGTGGACTCCACACATGGTGCAGAGCCCCCCAGTCCTGAGGGATCTCCAGGACGACGTCCCCGCAGGCAGACCAGGCACACCTCCCAGTGTGGAGGCCCCCCATGAGGAAACACTGGAGCTAAAAACTAAAAGACTAAAAGGCAATATGATAACATAAAACAAGTATGAGATAAAATAATAATAAATAAGTAAATAAATGAAGATTTAGAAACTTAATAATAATAAAATGCATGATTTAAAAATAAATCATTTAAAAGCATTAGAAATTAAAATAACATACACAAATTAAAAGAGTAAAAGAAATCAGTTAAAAGCCAAACTAAAAAGGTGAGTCTTGAGCCTCCTTTTAAGAACATCAACAGTCTCTGCAGTCCTGACGTTCTCCGGCAGGCTATTCTACATATAATGGCTGAATGCAGCCTGCCTTTGGGTTTTGTTCTGACTTTTGGGACGATTAAAAGGACCTCAGGATCTGCAAGGGTTGACATGATAAAAGCAGGTCAGATAAATAAGATGGCCTGAGACCATTAAGACATTTAAAAACTAATAAAAGAACCTTAAAATCAGTCCTGAAACACACGGGGAGCCAATGCAGCGATTCTAAAACTGGTATGTGCGCCCGCCCTCTGGTCCTCGTCAGCACTCGTGCGGCTGAGTTTTGGAGTAGCTGCAGATTGAAGATTGTCTGTTTTGGGAAGACCAGAGAGCAGGACATTACAATAATCTGAACGACAAGAGATAAAAGCATGCATCAGCACCTCCATGTTAGCCTGAGAGAGAAACAGGCGGACTCAGGTTTTTTTATCATCTTAAGAATATAGCCAATCTTTGTTACATTTTTTGTGTTGAATAAAACTAAGCTCAGAGTCAAAAAATGACGCCCAGGTTCTTTACACATTGTGGAGGTTTAAAATCTTGTAGTTTTGGTAAAAGTTTCTCACTCTTGCCTTCAGGACCAATAATTAAAACCTCTGTTTTGTCCTGGTTGAGCTGTAGGAAATTCACTGCCATCCATGACTTGATATCTAAAATACAATTAAAAAGCGTATCAATTGGCCCTGTGTCATCAGAAGACGATGTACAGCTGTGTGTCATCTGCATAACCGTCTAAGCTGATGCCGTGCCTCCTGATGACGTTCCCAATGGCTACAGCTCAACTTAAAGGGCATTAAGCTCCTGTTGTGGAAAAGGCTACAAAACCCCCATAGACCCCCCTCAAGGAAACCTCCATTTGGACAAGGCTACCTCTATTTGAGATAGTTATCATACATAACAAATTTTGTGGAGTCTGGTTTTGAAGCCTCGAGTTTGGCAATTCAGCCGTTGTTTTTCTGGAGCTAGAAGTGACCATATTTAGGCGAGAGATTGATGCTATGGAGGAGCAAAGAATGGATCTGACTGAGAAGCCGAGGACACTATTGGCAGGCAGCCTGTCACTCAAAGCAGCCCAGTCTTAATTGTGCGTAACTTTCAGCCTTAATAAAACGTGATCAGGTGAGTTACATTAAAATTCACCACCTTTACAGTTGTTGTGAATGGGGAAATAAGCTACAGGGACCAAGAGCATTTTTTGTTCTAAGCTGTAAACATGTTATTTGCTGCTGTAAAGTTGGGCATTTTAACATAGCCAGCCTCAAGTGGACATTAGAGGAACTGCAGTTAGTGGCACTTACCTCTTGGCTTCATTTTTCAGCACTGGAGGATGCTACAGTACTTGAGTGAATTGGGATCTCAAATTATGAGCAAATTCAAAGTTTCACCCT
Organism: Epinephelus cyanopodus; assembly: GCA_026686955.1. NCBI lineage: Eukaryota > Metazoa > Chordata > Actinopteri > Perciformes > Serranidae > Epinephelus > Epinephelus cyanopodus. The sequence continues at coordinate 39,878,947 of CM048920.1, forward strand.
AACAGTGAGCCTGCACACTTATGGGCTTAATGACATATAACTAAAAACTGAGAACTGTCATTTTACAAAAAGATGCTTTGACCTATTTGGATTTTTTTTTTTCTTGTATGAACACTGTCTTTTACCTGAAGCTGAGGCCCTGCATCTCTGTCAGAGTTTCACAGAAACACAAATCATTTGGATAATTTTCCACAACAAAAGCTGGAGTCTTTATAAAAGAATGGGCTTTGAGAATTTATGTACTTCATGTATACAATCCAGAGTTCACATTTTTTTTCTTTTATGCTGACAATTGATGATGATATTTTCCTTTTAGGGTTCATTTATACTTCCTTTACATACAAAAATAGATATGTCCCTTTCAAACCTCGTGAAAGTCACTGCCTTCATACTTAAAGGCATCCTTTATGTTGGTATAGACAGCCAATAGGTAGCACTAGAGGATGGAGTCAAAAGTCTTACACAACAACAAACAAGGTGACTGTGGAGGAGGTTGTAAAGATGTTCCTTTTAATGGGGGCAGCATTGTAGACACCGGTAGTCTGCGTTAAACACTTCCATTAAACACATCGCAATATGGACTGAGAATTCTATTCACTACATTACTGATTTGTTCTGTTTTGCCATTATTTAAATTTCTTTTTTGTCTTTTACAGTCTTATCTCGCCTAAACTATGATACACTGCCCCCAGAACCTTCGGTACTGCTCTGTTTCTTCTATATCTTTAAGCTCTCAGAAAATGTGTGCAAATACAGACAAAATGAACACAGAGTATAGACAGAACGCTCCAGCTGTGTCTGCATACATATCTCATTTTAAGCATAAAGGAGCCCTTACCATGGCAGTGGAAAACAGCTCAAACTCAGTCGTGTAACAGCTGAAATACATAGGACAAGGATGCGGCGTGGCACATGGGCATCCATGGAAACCATGTGACTCTTCTCTAGTTTTACATAGCTGGTTTATTTTTCCCTCTCTGCACACTGCTCTGCAGCCCTTCAAAAGGTAAAACTACTCAGAACTATGTAAAAAAATAAGTACTCTGTTTTAAAATGATAAAAATGAATACCTCATTGTTCTGGAGGCAAACTGAAGCAGCAGAGGAACCCTGTCAAATCAATACGTCCTGTTGTTAAAGCAATCAAGGTAATTAATTCAGTACCAGTTAATATAGCCTACACCTCCAAATCGTGCATTACCAATTGCATTATCACATGGCAAAAGTCAGTACACTCAGTAAGCTAGCACATAACCACACGCTACAAAGACTACAAAGAGTTTGTGTAGCAAACACACATACATGAGGCATTGAGTCAGTTCCCATGTTTTTTGATGTAATTTCCCAAGATATATTTTTTAAAAACAAATCCATGCATGAAAGGGTGCATGTGAGTTTGCATATAGCTACAACATTTTAACCACTCTTCAGAGTTATCAGGCCATCACTTTCTGAAGTATCCTGCCTGCTGCAGATTTATGACCATTAGAGATGAACCTTACAGTACTCTGGGGGAATATTCAGTGCTTCTGAAGTTTTCCTAGCTGATTGGCACTAGTCACTGATTCTTGGTCCCATACAAGAAATAAAAGAAAAATGTCATGGTAAATGGGATGATTACTATCAGTTTTGGGTTTTATATTTGAAACTAATTTACATCAGTATATCAAGATTTGTTGTGACTTCACATGAATCAAAAATAGATTTTGCAATAAAGATTTAAGACTAACCAAGAGAGTGTGAAACCAGTGTGTTGAATTTAGATCATTTGTTGTTATTATTTGTTTGAAAAAGAGAGCTATAATTAGCTTTTGAATGTTATTCTTCCACAACCACAGTACCAAAAACGTTGGGACGCTGTGTTAAAAAAAAAAAAAAAAAAAAAAAAACAACAACCAGAATGCAATGATTCGTGAATCTTTTATGACTTATACTAAATTGAATACAGTTCAAAGACAAGATATTTAATGTTTAAACTGATAAACCTTTTTTGTAAATATAAATTCTTTCTGATGTCTGCAATACATTCCAGAAAAGTTAGGACAGGGGCAACAAAGACTGGGAACATTGTGGAATGCACAAAAAGCAACTGTTTGGAACATTCCACAGGTAAACACATTAATTGGTAACAAATTGAAGTATCATTATTGGGTTGGAAAGAAGCATCCTGGAAAAGCTCAGTTATTCACAAGCAAAGACGATCACTTTTGAAAAACTGCAAGGACGAATAGTCCAACAGTTTGAGAACAACTTTTCTCAATGCATATTTGAAAAGAATTTCACATCTACTATCCATAATATCATCAGAAGATAAGGGGCAAGACAGAAAACCAATACTGATTGGCCATCACTTTTGACAACGCGGTCTGCACTGCACTGCTCTCAAAAAAACAACTTCATTGTAAAGGATAGTACTACATGGGCTCAGAAACACTTTGGAAAACCATTGTCAATAAACATGGTTCGTCACTGCACCTACAAATGCAAGTTAAGACTCTACCATGCAAAGTGAAAGCCACATATTAACAACATGCAGAAACATCACTGACTTTTCTGGGCCTGAGCTCATCTCAGTGGAAAAGTGGAAAAGTGTGCTGGTATGGGGGTGTGCTAGTGCCCATGGCATCATGGGTAACTTTCTCGTCTGTGAAGGCTCCATATTGAATGGGGTATAAAGGTTTTGGAGCAACACATGCTACCATCCAGATGACATCTTTTTAGGGACGTCCCTGCTGTCCAGACCTGACTCGTATTGAACATGTGTGGTGCAAATTACGTCAACAGAGACAACTGAGCAACTGAAGTCGTATATCAAAGAAAAATGGGAAAGTGATTCACTTTCAAAATTTCAACAACCAGTGTTGTCAGATCCCAAACACTTACTGTACTAAGTGCTATTAAAAGAAAAGGTGATGTGATGTACATATTGCAGGCATCAAATTCAGCATAAATGTTTATTTAAAAAACAAAGTTTAACAGTTTGAACATGAAATACTATGTTACTGTATTGAAGTCATTGCATTCTGTTTTTATTTACATTTTACACAGCGTCCCAACTTTTTTGGAATGGGGTTGTATTTGGGTGGAATGCATAACAGAAAAGAAGCTGGCCCTCCAGGCCTATTGTAGTGGCTTGAAAGAACACATAACATTTTATTATGCTTCACATGCATAGATAATTGAGCTATCCGGATTAAAATGATGACACTTTGAGTTTGGATTTTTGGATCATCATAGCTGATTTAAAGGGATAGTGCACCCAAAAATGAAAATTCAGCCATTATCTACTCACCCATATGCCGATGGAGGCTCTGGTGACGTTTTAGAGTCCTCACAACACTTATGGAGATCCGAGGGGGGAGTAGGTAGCAGCACAACTGCACACCTAATGGCTGACGGTGACCAAGATTAAAATGTCCAAGAACACAGAACTGAAACCACAAAATATCTCCATACTGCTCGTCCATAGTGATCCAAGTGTCCTGAAGCCCTGACATAAAAAGTTGTTTGGAAAAATGTCATTTAAATTCTGTTTTTAGCCTCATTTTAGCCTGTAGCTCTAACTGCCTCTGTGTACACTGCGCTGACGTGTGTATGCTTGCACGAGACATGTGCTTTTGCTGGTTTTGTGTGCAAGCGCACACGTGAGTACAGTTCACAGAGAGGCAGTTAGAGCCCCAGCCACATCAGCCATTAGGTGTTCAGTTGTGTTGCTACCCACTCCCCCCTCGGATCTCCATAAGTGTTGTGAGGACACTAAAACCTCACCAGAGCCTCCCTTGGCATATGGGTGAGTAGATAATGGCTGAATTTTCATTTTTGGGTGCACTATCCCTTAAAGATGAATCTGGGACTGTCAAAGCAACAAGTCCTTAGTTGGATCATGATATTGACGTTTTAGGGTAAACTCCATAGATAAACTAATTTTCTTAGATTTATAATAATTTTAGAAAAGAGCATACAAGTTATTAAGAATACTTACAATTTTTTGTGTGAATATCGCAGTCTCACTTTCATAATGAAGAGTAACCTTTATATAAATATGATGAAATATACAACAAAATAAACCAAAAGTAGTTTGATACAGAGGGCAAAAATACATTAACTCAACTGAAAGATTCTGAGTATAATAGCCAATGGAGCCAGAACATATGGCATGTAATTTGACATTAAGATGGGACTTTGTTTTTCGAACACTTTAAATTAAATGATTAATGAAAATTTTTCATACATTAGAAGTTGATTTTTCAGAGCTCATAGTTTTCATTCAAAGTGTGCTGAAAGTCCATGGGGGAGAACCTCAGCAATTATGCACATAGTATCACTCATAGTGTAACCACATTAACTGGTAATATCTAACTGAAACAATGGAAACATTGTGCAGCAGAATGTAGAAGAAATTACACCCCAAAACACACAGGGTTCCCAATGCACCTACTTATTGTAAGTGAAAACACATGATCAGTGCTCAGCCATATGAATGCTGATCATGGTTTCAACTCTCCACTCATTTTACCTTTATTTCAACATAAAACTACGTAAAACTTTTTCAAGATGACTTTATCCAGGATTAACATGGTAACCCTTAATTACAAATATCAGCTGGATTACTTCAATACAGAGGACATTCTCAAAGCAGTACCAATTGTCGCTCATCGAGACAAATCCACAGAGAATTATCATTAACTTCCCCTCAGCTCGTTAAATTAAAAGTAATGATCATTAAGCTTTGTGATCAGCAATTTTTACCCTTTTGGTTTGGTCTCATCACTCCCATCAACCTTGTTTTCAGTGAAAGAAGCTCTGAAAAACTCACTGTGCTGTGTCTGCCCAGCACCTCATAAAGTTAGCAACTAGCCCAACCGGTCGCAGGTGCCCTGCATTGTCAGCGACATATGCCTCTCTGCATTTGGTGAAGACCCAAACTGAGCTAAAAGATGATCAAAATTGAACTTGCTTATCAGGTGAACAGAAACACAACTTCAAATAAATGCTAATGACGTTTGTGTCTGCTGGATGTTTTGATAGGCAGCTGATTGCAAATAGTTCACCACAAAAACTTTAGCTGATGATATGTCATTGTTGTGTGTTCAGCTTTTGTTGCCATCCACAAGTGTCCAAAAACATAAATGAATGCAGCCTCAAGTCAAATGAAGATAGTTTATATTGGGTATCACTGGAGAGAGGGAATTGTGCCAGTTGCTGTTGTATGTTCTAACATCGCCGTGTCTCTAATTTTACTTACGTATGTTCATAAGTTTGAGTACAGACAGACCCCTCCTCGAAATGAATGTCTATACATTTAACAGGCAGCCTAAACGGTCTAAACAGACTTAAAAAGGGGTAGGATTTTTCCCTTCCTCACTTTCCCTTTTGTATTTGACACTTGCATATCACACCAACATTTTCTCATCCCAACTTGTCAAATATCGGCACTTTGTCAGTGGACTCTCACGTTTACACATGGCACTAGGTATCCATCGATCTGGATCGATGTATCAATTTAATGATCAATGATCCAATCACATCGATACAAAGTGAAAACATAGATCCATATCATCTTTAGCATAGGCTTTTATTTTGAAAGTCTGTGTCACTGTCAAACAGCAGGCAGATGGCAAACAGCCAAGAGAAAGACAATGAGGATAACATGTATTTACTCAGGACTAAATTGGCAGTGTGGAAATATTTTGGATTTCGGAGAAAATAAGCATCAACAGACAGAGCACACAGCGTATGTAAACAATGATGTTAAAACACAACGTAATTATACCTGCCTGGATGAGGGTCTCACTCCGCTAGCTTCTCACTACAGTAACATTAGCTGCTCTGTCTTAACAATGTGCAACTGAAAAACCATGCATGCAGGCTAAAATTCTAACATGCTGTTTTGTTGGGAGATGCAGTGACTTAAACCACCTGTGAGCGTTCAAAATAATAACGCTGCATGTAATTTGTTAAGCTATGAGAAGAGGAAAAATGTCTGCTAGCCGTGAGGCGAATTTATGCCATGTAAACATACTTAAGATAATAATGTGTGACTAGCAAAAAACAATTGTTTTGTACATGAACCTTGACAGTTATTATTGAGCTGCGTTTGATACTTTTGTTGAGTGATCTGTGTTTTATGGCTGTTTAGAGAGGTTTGCCTTCAGGGCTTAAAACCAGATTGTGAGGAAGGGGACATCAACGCTAATGGCTTTCGTACACAGCCATCACACAGCTTAAGTTTTACGAAAAAGGTCATGGTTTGGGATTAAATGAAAAGATTTCTTCTAGAAAGGGCTCTCTGACAGAAAGACCTGATGGTTAACTTATCCCATTTGCTGTTATATTTGTGTTAGTGGAGTCACTTCTAAGTGAACTTTACTGTGTTGTTTATGTGTTTTATAGTCAGCCATTTAATATCGCCTAATGTCTATTGCAAACCCCTGAATCCTCTCAAATCAAAATCGTACAGTGGCAGACTGTTTAATATCAGAAAATATCGTATCGTTGTCCAAAGAATCAGTACAATATCTTAGCGTGATGGAACTGGCGATTTACACCCCTAGCTAGGTATCCTCCAGCATCTGTTGTTGACATTCCGTGAATGCATGTCAATATACACTTGTTACATACATTGTGTCTTTTCAAAATACACTTTTCGCTTTCATAGGAAATATCTGCTCATTAGATAGTCTTTTTCAAAATAAACTATGCACGTAGTAAGGCTTAGGAAAAACCAGCATGGTGTTTGTTGGACCCATCCACCGCCACTGCTGCCCACCCGATATAGACCTTCCAGCTCACTATATTCAGTTAGTGTTTCAAACTGATGCCACCTGACGGTATCATAAATTGACACACCTTTTGTGGCAGTATAATATGCCACCAGGTGACATTATGAACAGATGCTGCCCAGCGGCATCTCTTACTACCACAAAAGGGGCTTTTTTCTATCAGTGTCTGACGTCAAAATCACTGACAGAGTGATTGGGAATGAAACAGGCTGATTTTACACCAAGCACAAGTTGGTGCACAGCACAGCACCAGCACAACTGTCATTGCTAGTTTTAGATCAATGCAGCTGTCATTTTCACAGCCAGTGCCAACACTGTAAGTAGAAAATGTATTTGCACTAATACGTGTACCCATGGGTTTGTAGGTCTTGAAATTAGGTATAGTCAGCTGCATTGTTTGTGTGTTGCTATTCTGAAGCAGCAGACAGCGAGTGCACCATTGACCAACAAAAACCTGAAGTCAGAATGGTGCATGATTCTGATAGTAAGATGTGCCTACAAAACGTGCGTATACTCGACTTTTTACACACACGGATGTGTGCATGTGCTGCGGGTGGTGAAATAATACATCCACAATGACTGATTATGATATTCTGTAAAATGTAGACATAGCAGAGATCAGAGCAGAGCTGCAGAGCTGCTGTTTGACTCCTTGTTAACAGTGACAGGGGTTAAAGCAAGAAAAAATTTTGTACCTGAAATCTGAAATCTTTTCCAGAGGGGGGGCTTGGTGTTGCGGTCACAAAATGAAGAAATAGAATAGCATAATAAATGCTGCTTTTATGCACTGACTTACCAATATTAATAATGTACTTTGTACTGAGTTATTTAACATATCAGTCACCACCCTATTTGATACCTTAAGTAAATTTAGATGGTAGTAGGATTTTAATTAGGGCTGCATGATTTTGAATAAATATCTAATTGTTGATTATTTTGACTGATACTTCAACTCAACACAAACTCCAACACAAATCTCACTTGAAATGCCTTTAATAAATATGTTAAATTATCTATAAACCAAAAGCATTTGATCCAGCCTGATTAAGAGATAAAGAGACTGGCTTTTAGTTGTTACTTTTCAGATCAAACTTTTATAGCATAATGAGTTTATACATAAAGATTAAACTTTCAGTGGTTACCAGACTTTTTGACTTATAGCTCCTACATCTCTTTATTGCCTTGGTGCTATTTATTTTTAGAAGCTAAATCATTTAGGCTGTTTGCAAAATAGTATGGCGCTTGATGTGAAGTAGAGCTTAGATTCTCTGCCTGAGCCCCAGCCCGGCCCGACCCAGCCTGCGGGCCCAAGCCGGGTCGGGCCGGGACCCCCCACCCCTCTGACGGGTCCAGGCTGGGCCCGAGAGAGAGGGAGAGAGAGAGAGAGAGAGAGAGAGAGAGAGAGAGAGAGCGCGTCTTTCTGTGCCTCCAAAAAAATTCCTATATCAATACATGGACATGCAATGACAAATTGTCATTAACTTAATAGGTTATAAAAAAACGATGAAATTAGGGACCTACCCATGTTTAAAATGACCCGTTTAAGTGAAAAAACGAGTACTGACGAGAACAGACGAGTGGAGTTGATGTTTAACCGGAGAGCACAGGACAAATGCGCTGCCTGTGTGGACAGTCAAGCACCTGCTGCGAGTACACTCGCAGGATTTCCACGGCACCAACATGCTCAGTGTGTCCTTAGCGTTAATTATAACAGCCAACTTATTGAAAAATGTCGGGTTTAAATCGGGCTCTGGCCGTTAATTACAGTTAATTGGATGGGCTGGGCCGGTCCCGGACATAATGAGCACGGGCTCGGGCCGGGTCAGGCTGAATTTTTTGGGCCCGATCTAAGCTCTAATGTGAATTAAACAGGCCGTTACATCAAAATTTTGCCTCTGGGCAAGCATGTCATCATTGAAATGGATCATATAATCTTGTGGTGGTGACTTAAAACTTCAGCATAGAGGATTTTTATTGCAACTTTCGTTTCTGTCTGGTTTCTGTCAGCTTACCTTCAAAATTACCGCTGGCTTACTTGAGCCTCTCCTGCTCCGTCTGTGTCTCAATGTGACATGATGTGGGTGGGACATTGTTACAAAGTCCAGTGCAGTGGGGAGTGCATGCAGGGAGTGAGAGGCTGTATTTGATCGATCAACAATGAAAAAACTGCCGATGCCAATTATGGTAAACAGTAGGTTGTGTTTACTCGCACACTGTGTGCCTAAATCATTTTCCGGTTTCCCGGTTCGTGCATATATATATTTTTTTTGGGGCAAATGTGGGTGAAATGCTCACAAAGTAGAGCACTTTTGCCCGTGCCGGACAGAAACTTCGCCACGCTGGAAATCCGGCGCTGTGCAGGAGAACTTTAACTCCTGGAATGACGCTGTTCACATTCATGCACAAGGAGCAACTAAACTTCACTGATTATTTCAGAAGTTCAAAGTTAAGCTCTGTTTCCTCTATAAAGTTTAGTATTACAGTTTTTAGTTTTGCTGTTGAATTGTCCAACAGTATTTGCTGCAGTGACATTACTGCACTCACTTGTCGAGTCCACCATGTAGATAGCAGATACAGACCATGGAGTACTGCAGGCGCACCTGGCTTTTAAAGGAATGGGAAATGACACTCTCATTGGTTGAATTCATGTTAGGCCCAGAACAAACCCTAAATTAATTAAGGTACTAAATACAGACCCTTTGCCCCTTGTGCCTTACGCGGAGCCCAGAAAATGTGCCCTTTAACGAGCAAAAATGGCATTGGCACTTGCACCATGCATTTTAGACCATACACTATCGGTTGTTTAAATATGGACCATTCACTTTGAAGTCTTGATCCCCTTTGTTGCACACAGATTAGAGAACAAACTTCTTGTGTCTTTTTTTAAATTCTATAACAAAGAACGTGTGCAGTGTGTGGGTGAAAGTGTGTCAATTACTGTCAGCAGGTACTAACAAATGAGTGACGGGACACACTGCCACTTGCACCATTTAGCTGCTACCTTGACTCAACATACATTCATCAGCTGCATGAGTTACACACAAACACACACACACACACACACACACCACACACACACACACACGCACACACAGCAGAAGCTGTACAATGCATCGCTCTAGGGCAAAGATACACACACTGCACACTGCTCAGTCTGCTTACTCCCACAATGCTGTCTCCAACTCCCTTCAACACACACACATGCACGCATGCACGCACACACAAATAAACACACACACACACACACACACACACACCACACACACACATTGTGTTGGGACTGTGTGTGTGGAGCTCCAGAAGTGTGTTGAAGGCACTAAGGCTTAAGGACATGACAAGACACAGAGGTGTAACTCAAACAGCTCAAGGGAACATAAAAAGCATTCAAACTTTTGTGCGTGCGTGCGTGCGTGCAGGCGTGTGTGTGTGTGTGTGTGTGTGTGTGTTTGTGTCCAAGTTGATATTCTGATTCAAGCTCCTCTCAGGACTCTTCTGTCAACAGTACAGAACCAATGTAGAGCGGCTGGATGGAAACCACTCCAGCTACATGCTCCTTCACTGTTTCACATCACAAAGAATCTAAGACAAAATCAGAAAACATGGACCGGTCCAATAAAGACACCTGAATCTTTCCCCAACACAGCTTGGATATGTGTTCAGCCATTGGCAAACACAAAACTTTAAGTGAAGGAAAACTATAGTCTTTATTTGTGGTCACTAAATAAATAGCACATTTTCATCTTGACTTGTGTCACTCTGAAACAGTTGGTTGATTTATCAATTAGTTGACAATGTCATCTAATGACGGAAGAAAAATAATCAGCAAAAATGAGATAAGCGATTGTCAAAAGTCAGTCAAAACGTAATCTCTCAAGACAGATTCTGCAATTTACATTGTAGACTGCATGACCCGTAACTGATTCAAGGCAGTTTTCTGGTCCATTCATCTCTGTGACATCCAAGAGAATGAAGAAAACAAGAAAAAGAAGTGAACATCTCAGTATGACTGGCTCTTCGAGATAAAACCCCTCTATACCAGATAATAAATGCATGCAACTCTCTCTTCCAGCCAGGCAGGGAAATAAGCATATATGAGCAGATGGTGGCAAGCAAGGCCAGAATTAGGTGCAGGTAGTTTATGGGAGACAAACCCAGCAGGTTTGGTTACAAACTATTTGTTTTAGCCAATTCCTAATCCGGCTACACTTGGAATTTTTTTTTTTGTTTATCAGAGAAAACCTGGGAATGCTCAGGGGGAGGGCTTCAGCTACACCCCAGTGGAACTTTCCACTACTGGGGAAAGCCTACCTTAACTATGTTGACAGTTTTTACACTAGCCCAGGACTCTTTCAAAAAACTTGCTGCCAACATCACAGCAGCTTGTGGAACCATCCCCCAGACCAGTATTGGATTTCCCGAAACACAACTGAATAATGTATCAAAAAAGGCTGAGAGGGGTGACATGAGGTGGCTGTGGAAGGACAACCTCCTCTTTATCAAATGGAGAGACAACAAAGAGGTGACCGTGTGCAGCACTTTCCACAAGGCATACAGTGGAGACACCACATGCAGGAAAGTGAAGGAGGATGGATAGTGGTGCACTAAAAACATTCCAGTTCCTGATGCCATCAGGGATTACAACAAATACATGGGAGGAGTGGACTTGTCAGATGCCCTCATCCAGTATTACTCTGTTTAAGGGAAGACAATGAGGTGGTACAAGACCACTGGACAAGGAGAGACTCCAAAAAATTCAGGGAGGTCCCCTCGGCAACACTTATATTCCCATGTACTTTGGGCCAGCGGAGGGTCTGTGTGGTTTGTAAGGAGCAGGGGAGAAAAACAAAGACACCGATATACTGCAGCAAGTGTGGTGGTGCCCTGTGTCTCACCTCAAGCAGAAACTGCTACAAAGAGTATCATCTCAAGATGTAAAGAACTGTGTTGCTTACAGCTTACAGTCTTTTTTTTTTTTTTTTTTTACATGTTTTTGTACATAGTTTTTACTTCATAATTCATTGTTAATACAGTTGTTTGTACAGTTATTATTTCATAATTCATTATTTATTTATTTTTTTTTTTGTATATTATTTTTTGGGCTTTTTGCCTTTAATGAACAGGACAGAGTGAAATGGCGTGAGAGAGAGAGAGAGTGGGGCTTGATATGCAGCAAAGGGTCGCAAGCTGGAGCCGAACCCACGACCGCTGCAGCGAGGCATCACCTCTACACATGAGGCGCCGGCACTATCCACTATGCTACCGACACCCCCATAATTCATTATTATTAAAATTTTTGGTCCATAGTTTTTATTTCATGATTCACTGTTATAATAAAAACCTCCATGTAGTCATTATTTACGGTTTTATGTAAATAGTTTTTATTTCATAATTAATTTTTATAATAAAAACAACTCAATTTGGGGACAAAAGGATATCACTTTGTTTTATTTTATCTTACTGATTTTATATTGTGCACAATGGTAGATTTTGAAGATGCACATGATAAATGGCATGGTCAAAGGCTGCACTGTGTGCACATAGTCTCATGATGGTTATTTGTACTATTTTGTAGTCAAGATACTACTTTGGGTTATCCAAGTGTCCAAATGGGAAGTCCACCTCGTCAAATCCTTACTAAAACATTTTGCAGAATCTATGTGCTTGAGGAATTTCTATCAAATTTGGTACAGCTGTAGTCAAGGAGCTGATGAGTGAATTCAGTGGCATCTCTTTGCAAGGGATATTATCATGGTGTTATAAACTGTCTAATTCAGAATATATTTTAGGCGAGCATAAAAAATGTGTTTTTTCCTTTGGTTTATTAGAATTAACTCATGCATAATAACTCCCTCAATGTTACTGACAGTGGGAGTACATTCTCTGAGGTCATACTTTACATAGAGACCAAGATTATGCATACAGACCTGATAATGTGGGGCTATTGTTGATTTATTTTGGATATGTCTATTTAGGCAGAAATCACCTTTTAACACCTTGGGGCTTAACAGGTTTTAAGTCAATTAAAAAGTGTACAACAGTGACCCCACAATAATAAGCTTCATATCATACAGTGCAAGATGCCTGCTTTTCATACTGTTTCTATGTTAGTCATTTTTCATAACATGCCATCAATCTGCAGTCTAATAATTGCCTACTAATAATGTTTACAATCAGTTATTTCTCTGAGCTCTTTGTGATACAATACCACATCAATATACAAATCAAAAGCAATTAAGTGCTGCTAAACATCTGTCAGAAACTGCAATGTGGTTTCCCCATGTTAGTCCAGCTGATGCAAGCTGACAATTGTCCAAACTGTCCAATCAACAAGTTATTTGTCAGTCGTTATAACTTCATGTTTACTCCTCTTGATTTGTTTGTAAAAAGTCAGTGTGAACAAGAGGTGGATCAGAACCAAAATCTAACAATGTATCATTTTTCCCCTGGTCCAGTCCAAATGTACCCAACTTCAGGTGTGAAACCACCCCAAGAGTCATTGATCCAGTTGCATGCTCAGTACTTCCCTGGCACATGTATTTTTTTTAATGTTAAAATATAAAACACTTCTGCCTACGAGTAATGCGCCATGTGCTACCTGGGTACACATCTGCATAGGAGCCCTGCTTCAGCAGGCCCAGGCACACTACTCGGCCATGCGTGAGACTGCCTGTACTGACATGTTTTAAATTGTGATGTTTTAGTGAAAATGCATGTTTGGGAAATACTGAGCATATGACTGGATAAATAAAACTTGGATTGTACTGCACGAGTTGTGTGAGAGTTTGTAAAATGATGATTTTGATATGATTTTGCTGTTTCTGAAGTGGTCCCTGTTAATTAATGGAGACTGTTTGTCTTTTTGAACTCTTTGTTCACCGTGAAGGCGCGTGTAAAAAAACAATTTTTGTCATGAATTCAAAGTAACACGCAATGAGTAACTGATATACAAATGACATTATGCAAGTTAAGTATTCCTCTAATCTTACTAGAATGCATTTCTCATGTATCCTCTACTGTGCTCGAAGGAAAAGATCATTCTCATCTTTAATCAGTCTATAAACATTTTCCAGGTGAAAAGTTAAAGAAGCAACAGATAGGATGTGGGGATCAGAGATAATCAATAAAATGTAGGCTGTAAAGCCACCAGTATACCTCTATGTATATGTAGAATGAGAAGGTGTGTGGACACTCTACTAAATAAATGAGTAAAGAGACCGCGCAACAATTATCAGATTTATCTGAAGAAAAAAAAAAATAGTAATGCAAATAATTATACCAGAAGGCACACTATACATTATCCCCCTTAGAACATGGCTTACTACTAAAAGATTCAAATGTTACAACTGGCATCAATATTATTAAACTGCTGGCAGAGTGTGTTGACAGAGGAGAGGCGTTCACCAGACAAACAGGAGCGGAGGAGAGGATCTTACTCCACTTCTCCCGGTCGGAGAGGATCTTACTCCACTTCTCCCGGTCGGAGAGGCTGGGTGCCCAGTAGCTGCTGCTGCGGCTGTGGCGGCGGCCCGGCGGGGGTGGGGGTGTACTCACTGTCCGAGGGGTAGAATGGCAACATGGATGTCAGCCGACCAACACTTGCTACCCGGTCTCCAGACTGCGCTTAATTGGTCGCATTTTACGACCTTTTTTGGAGGCTGTGCAACATAGTTTTCTAACTAGGAGCACCAGCACAACTTACAAATCCACCCCTCTCCCCCTTTTTCTTTCTTTTTGTTGTTATAATTGCATTTCATGGAGGAGCGGAAGCAAGTGTCTGTCTGTGTGTGCCTGTCATGTGTGTCTGGATGCGCACTGTGAGGCGAGGGGGCGCCAGTACCCATAGCAACGTGCAGCAGTTAGTAGCCTACCTACGTGTGTACTGTACGCGGGGTTAGACAGAGAGGGGTCACAGAGCCGGTGTCGAGTACAAAGTGCTGTGTCGTTTGACCATAAAGTGATGCTATGAAACGAACTATAGATTCGTTCTTCACAAGAAAAAATTATCCAGAAACTCCTGTCGGTCCTGTGCCAGTTTCCCAAACTTCCAACGACGATAGTTCAGAGGACGAGTCAGCAATGTCCTGCCCACAGCCCCCCATTGATAATATTTTGCGCAATGGACGCTTCATATAACATAACAATATACTATTTATGGTGTTATGTCATCGTGTCATTTCTGTCTCTACATGGTCACGCGTTAACAATTCTCCTCTGCTCTCTGTATCGCGCACAGCAGAGTTCTGCCATATACACAGGTGAGCACAGCCCTCTCTCGTCTAGCTAAGATTTAGCCGTGTTACTTACTGATCCATTAGAAAGAAAGCTAGCTGGATATCGGTTCTGAAGCCTCTTTGGTCACGGAGCTCCCTCCATCTCTTGAACGCCTGACTGAGGTTTACTCTTGTTTTTCCTCTTCTTTTATCACTCTCCTTTTTGTGCATCCTCGCCTCCTCAGACAGGAGCTCGTTTTCTTTTGAAAGGCCGTTTTTCACTTATCTCCAAACTTTGTCCGTCTGCCACTGTGCTCCTGACTCAACTATCTCATGTCCCAGCCAGTTCCTCATAAGGACCAGCTCCAGTCCCTGAAGATACATGACGCGTTTCTTGTCGTAAGGCAGATTTTTTCTGCGAAAATTCGTCCCCAGTGGCAGAAGCTTATTGCAAAGATTGCAAAGCCATTAAGTAACCTATGTAAATGCTGACAGTCTGATTTTACTGTGTATACTACCCTGTGCAACCCACATTATTTCATTAATGATATATATATATAGGCAAAATGCTGTCTGTTGTTTCTTTGCACAACCACAATAATAACCAGTTTTGAACATTCATGCCAACTGCATTGATGAATAAATGAACATCTGGAAAATGTTTTATGTCACTAAAGCATGTGAGCAAACATATATTAAATGAGAGCCCCAACTTAAATGTTTCACTCAGCTGTTTTCTAGCAGTGATTCACTTGATCTCAGCAGCAGGTGCCAAATATCACACAAGCATTGTGGCTTTTTCTATGAATGTCCTGTCAAGTCTGAATGAAGCCGTAGGAACTATTGCAGAAAAGATACTTGTGTTTATATGACTAAAAGCACTTTAAAAATCACTTGAACAGATAGATGAAGCCAGCACAATATGCTGTCTGACAAGGGACATTTTATCATTGTTTGTTTATAAACAATTATATACCTCATCCCTGTTTTTGGTTTAATTTGCTGTTTGTGGTCAATGGAAACTCAACACTTAAACTTAACCTGTCTTCCTGATAAATTCTAGATTATATAAATTTTAATAGCATAAACACAGTCATGTTATACCCACCACTCAGCTTCTCTTCATTTCTCAGAAATACTGTTTTCATGGAGTTATTTCCTGTTGCTTCCATTTAGCCATTTTTTTTCAAACATTGTTAATCTACTGTCAGTGAAAGTCAATACATTCACATTAAAAGACCATCAGTGCGTCATAGTGCATAGCCCTTCCTTTTCCAACTGTTTTCAGTGGGGAGAAATTGGAGATTTTAAGTGTTTATATAAAATAAATAAATAATTTAATGGACAGGCCATTACAGGACAGGACAGATTGAAATGGGGTGAGAGAGAGAATGGGAGTTGACATGCAGCAAAAGGTTGCAAGCCGGAGTCAAACCTGCAACCGCTGCAGCAACGCATCACATCTGTACATGGGGCACCGGCACTATCCACTACGCTATTGACACCCCAGAAGATTACTTTCTTGTTGTACTGATAGAAGTAGTGTTGTGGAAAATGTACATTATGCTGACTTTACCACGTGAGCAATCAGACTAGGCTACATATGATTCCACCTCTCCTCCATGTTGTTCTACCCAACCTTTATTTCATGTGTTAGCTGGCTTCTATTTGAGTACTCGACTCAGCCCTGAACTGAGTTCTGATTTTAATTCAAGAATTTTGGGTAACTGGCATAATCAACAAAATAATTGTTTAATAGGACGTTAGTGAGTAACAGAGGTATCTGGCATCACAGCTGTAGCTGTAACACAGGTAATGTCCCAAATACTAGCCTGATGAGACCATCCTGATGACGTGAGCTCAAAATTCTGTTTCACCCTCTGTATCTGTCTGGACTCGGTGCCACCCAAACACTTGCCTTGACTTTAGCCAGTCATCTGCAGTGACTCTATTTCTGAAATAACTTTACTTATTCTTGTGTTCACTAACATTAGACTCAGCGCTTGTTGCTTCGAGAGCCACCATTACTGTTCTGCAAGTGACAGCCTATGTCATCAGCGACAACACAGAACCTGATTGGCGGCACATTGTCAACTACCGTGTGGATCCCTGATTGGCCCAGATTGGATTTTCATTTCTGGATTCTGAGGTGGGGCGCCACCAAGTCCATACTGGTACAGAGGGCAAATCAGAATGCTGAACTCACGTCATCATGGTGGTCTTACCCAGCTACCCGAATATGGCACTTTCTACACTATGTTCACACCCTGTCCATACCAGTTTCCATGTCTCACTGCAAATAAATGCATCCAGCTTCACACATACTGTATGTCAGTTTTATCCTTTGTATTCTGCCAATACTTAACTCGGAGAAACTAGTCTCTGAAAACAATCAAAAATTATTTAGCGCAATAAGAATAGAAATCCACTTGTTTTACGAATCTTAGACCCCCTTGCATTACTGGGGCAAACATTAAATACTTGTCATAAAAAGTTCTGCACACAAATTATTTGCAAAATATGCTTAATGGTCTATAACAGTCAAACTTTCAGTAAAGTGCATTTCAGTACTTTGTTACAAAGGGCTTTGAAAAATACCTAAAAAACTAAATCAGCAGACAGCAATTGCAATGACAACAATGTAAGAAAGATGAAAGTGAGGCAAGAAGCATAAAAGAAAACCCATAAACTGTATAGGACAAGAATATACAGTATATTAGCAGGCTATCGCAAGCAAAAGAAAGTTGATTTAAAAGATGATCCAGACTCAGGCTAAGCTCCTCAGCCAGGTTGATTGAAAGGCTGATGGGTCCATTCATACAGTATAATAATGATACCATAATGTGCTACTCATGAAACTAAGCAATAGATTTACTGATTGCACTGACTACTCCAAGTCAGATAGCCATTGCTGTATTTTGAGCAGTGAGCACTGATTAAGCCCAAATAATGTCGTTCAAATTTAACATGTTAGCTGCTGATTGGCCAGATGTGTTTAACAAGCACAGGCTCTATGTCGCACAGGCTCTGACTGAATGTGTAATGTAAAAGAGGTTACTCATAGTGAGAAACCCACAGATAATTATCACCCAATACCAGTGCTTAATTTGTAAAATTAGAAGTAAGGGAACACTTTGGGCCTCTGAGAGAGCAGTGTTCCCCTGCTCCCAAAATTGAAAAATTGAAAACCAACCGGGGAAAACATGATGAACAGGGATGAGCAAAGGAATGAATGTAGGATCGACCACAGAATGCACCCAGGAAAAATACAGGAGGAACACAGGAGCAACCACAGAAGGTACACATAATGAACAACAGACGGACTGACCAAGGACAAAGGGAAACACACAGGTATATATACACACAAAACTAATCAAAAGAAGAAGACGCAGCTGGAGTAGGTGGACATTGGCAAAAGAAAGGAAATGGAGATTGGCTGACAAGGGTGGAGCAAACAAGATTAATACAGAACAGATGTGAAGGGAAGACTCTGGGAACATGGAAGGACTAACGAGACAGGTGTGACAAAACAGGCGGGAAGACACGCAAAGACAGGAAGTAAAACCAGACAAGGCACATAAGGAGAGAATCTATGAAACAGGAAGCAGATTAAACATGAATGAATAACATGAAACAAGGAACACAAACAGACAACTCATGAACAAAGTCCACAGAATAACAGAAATGAACAAAAACCCACAATAGCGGCTCTTTCGCTGAGCTATAAAATTAGTGTTTTTACTTAATACTTGACCTTGAACTTAAAATAGTCATGACATAGATTTATTGATATGCAGTTTAGATAATCCCTGTCAAGCATATTTTTGGATCAGTGTGGGGCTGGTGAAATATTTGAAACTATTTACAGATTGTAATAGTAGTCCGTTGTATTAGTTTACACCATTTTCTCGATCGTGCATGGCCGTTAAAGTGAAGACAAAACATGAAATTGCAAAATAACAATGTCAAATGAATGCTGCTTAAAGTTTAAGTGGCAGTGGCAATGGCAGTCAGGATAATCGGTATCACGACGCTGGATATCAACTCGGTAACTCAAATCAGGGTTGCTTTATCAAGAGCTGTGAACGTGCACGCAGCGGACCAATCACAATCATGAGAGAAGGGCAGCGTCACTGAGCGTCCTCACAGAGTGCCGTATGTGAGGGGAAAAAAAGTATTTCTCATGTGAGGATCAGAGATTAATTTTTTCCGAACAGCTGATCGGCCAGTGGGTGGTGCTTTTTATAGGATCAGATTCAACCCTGAACTTACCCTGCTCCGGAGCAGGATAGCCATTCAGAGTAAATTACCATGGTGACCTACCCCGATAAGAACTGAACCGGCTTACCTTACATTAATCCTGCTTCGTGATACAGGTCCCTGATATTATGCCTGAATGGGGACAAAAAGTACACAGAATGGTGTTGTTTGTTGCCGTCTTAACAAAGTGCTCCGAGGTACTTTTGCTTCAACTGTCCATGCATAGTACATGTACTCCCATGAGAAGTCTTTTCACTTTTGTGGGTGAGGGTAACACTTTACAACAACGTACACAAAATTAGAGTAGTTACTGAGGAACTAATGAGGAACTAACTACTAGTTAATGGTCAGTTTTTCAGTAACTCCTAATCAAATTTCAGAGGAGTAGTTACTGAAGAACTAATGAGAAAGTAAAGTGAGACATCAAATCGAGTAGGTAATAATTCAGTACTCGTTACCTACTCATTTTGATGTCTCACTTTACTTTAGGGTACACAAAAAGGGTAGGTAATGATTAAGTAGTTAGTTGCTCCTTCATTCCAAATTTGTTTCATAGTAACTACTTTAAATTTTGTGCACCTCAAACAATTGTATTGTGAACAACAGTGTTATCAGTATACAGTAGGGCATTAACAGAAAAGTCGATTTTTTGACGCGTCAACGTCAGTGACACAAGTCGACGCCCCCCGGAAGGAGTCGACAAGTCATGTGTTTTTTCTCTCTCTCTCTCTCTCTCTCTCTCTCTCTCTCTCTTTCTGTGTGCTTACGCTGATACTTTATCCTTGACTAAGTCAACATACCCGGGCATACTATAAGCGGAGCAGACTCCGCGAGGAATGCCCGCAGTCGGAGCAGAGCAGAGTCCACGGAGGTCCGTGCGGACTCAAAGCAGACGTCCGCAAGCCCTGTAAGCACAAAGCTCAGATTTTACGACCGCGCGGACTCCGCTCCGCGCACCTGTGACTGCTCGCCATGTATATTTCACATCGGGGGATTTTTCACGGACAATTTTACAGGCAACTAACGAGGAAGTGTGCTCGACTATGGAAGCCCGAATGACTGCGGACATTCCTGGCGGAGTCCGCTCCGCTTATAGTATGCCCGAGTATGTTCGGGCCTTGAGCTTTACGCGCACGGAGCTTGCGGATGTCTGCAGAGTCCGTTCCGCATACGTTCCGCCCGAGTATGTTCACAGACACACATCACACGTCATCAACGTGTTGACTCGACTTTGATTTTTTTCACATCGACTTATCTGTCAATAAAGTCAAAGTCGTTAATGCCCTTGTATACAGTACATTACACGCAGGCCCCATGATAAATTCTTTAAGCTTAGCCTACCTAAAGTGTGACACATATATATATCATATTTATTTCTAAAGGCCCTGACACATGACAAGCTGACCGTTGGCCGTCGGTCAAAGTTGGGCCATAGGTGAGCGTCTGTCGCCCTGGTTTTTGTGGTGTGTCCCGCACTGTCGGCACTTAGGTGTCAGCGGCTTTCCGGCCAACTGAGCATGTTGAATCGGCGGCGGAGCTTGTAGGTGACAGAGATCACTCTGACTGAATCTGCCTCTAGTGAAACCGGGGCTAACCAGTGCTTCCTCATCAGGCTCCACTTCACTCAGCTGCCCAACAGACCCACTGCTTCTTCCCACTTTAACTACTACTACTACTCCTCTGAAATTTGATCAGGGGTTACTGAAGAACTGACCATTAACTAATAGTTAGTTCCTCATTAGTTCCTCAGTAACTACTCTAATTTTGTGTACCTTAATTCCTCAGTAACCACTCATTCATTCCTTATTAGTTCCTCATTACTTCCTCAGTAACTACTCATTTGTTCCTCATTAGTTCCTCATTAGTTCCTCAGTAACTACTCTAATTTTGTGTAACTTAATTCCTCAGTAACTACTCTAATTTTGTGTAACTTAGTTCCTCAGTAACTACTCATTAGTTTCTCATTAGTTCCTCAGTAACTACTCTAATTTTGTGTAACTTAGTTCCTCAGTAACTACTCATTAGTTTCTCATTAGTTCCTCAGTAACTACTCTAATTTTGTGTACCTTATTGTAAAGTGTTACTGTGGGTGAGATGTATTAGCTCCAGCTTGTTCACCAGAGGAATCCATGCTTTGACTGGGCACAGCTTGCCAGTGCCACACTGCCCCTGTATTGTTGACAATGAAGTGGTTTGCATGGCCTAATGAATGAGCAGAGTATCAGTTTTGGAAATATGGTAGTTGGAGCAGCAGGCAGCTCTGAAGAAGCACCGGAGCAGCAACGCTGTCTGTAGGAACACTGAAAGCGTGCAAGCTTCATCAATTCAGTGAGATAGCTGTCACGTGCTGCTCACACAAGCAGTGAGGCCTGGACATTAATCAATTGTGATGCACCAACATGTTTGCAAATCTACAGTTTTTCGTAATCAATGACGATGAATTGTCCCAGTGCTATACAAGAACAAAAACATATAAGATACAGTGACTCCCTGAGTAACGAAGTCAAAAGTGCAAAACTATTTGCACAGCACATACTGAAAAACAAAAAACACATTAAGATTATAAAGCGCGAGTGCATACAAATTACCTAAACACCTGTCTAAACAGGTGTGTCTTGATCTGGTTTTTAAAAGAAACCACAGAGTCAGCAGACCGTAAGGGTGCAGTCAAAGCATTCCAAAACTTAGGTGCTACAGCTTCAAAAGCTCACTTACCTCAGATCTCATGGCAAGTGCGAGGGACAGGCAGCAAATTAAGTGCATTATATCAAAGGGAGAAAGCTGAAGAATAGGGGTGATGTAGTTCAGCCACATAAGCAGAAGCCTGACTATGTAATGCTCAGTAAGTGAGAAAAATAATTTTGAACTGGATCCTATTTACGACTGGTAGCCAGTGCAGAGATTTTTAATATAGGGATAATGCAAGAGCATCTACTTGGTCTAGTAAGTCGTCTTGCAGTGGCATTCTGGATTGCTTACAGACAATCAAGAGCAGACAAATTATGTGAGGAGAAAAGTGCATGACAGTAGTTAATGCAAGATGAGATAAGGCCATGTATAATCATCTCCAGTTCCTCAGTTAAAACAACAGAACTCCAACTTTAACTACACTAATTTTCCTAAATAGAAAAACAAGATTTGTTCTGATGCTTTTCATGGGTATCAAATGGCCAGAACTAACATATTACCCCTAAATTATACAAGTTTGGGTGATCAGTAAAGGAAAGAGGCCCAATACTTTGCATGAACGGGGGGCAGCCTTGTCTGGAGCAACAGCCAGAACTTCCATCTTATCAGCATTGAGCTGTAGAAAGTTTTCTGGCCATCTAGACCCTAATAGCATCAAGGCAGTCAAGAAGCCTAGATGACAGAAAAGGCTCACTAGGTTTGAAAGAGAAGAGTGGCTATATACAATCCATATATAA
The DNA here is from genome assembly GCA_026686955.1 of Epinephelus cyanopodus. Taxonomy (NCBI): domain Eukaryota; kingdom Metazoa; phylum Chordata; class Actinopteri; order Perciformes; family Serranidae; genus Epinephelus; species Epinephelus cyanopodus. The sequence goes on from CM048920.1 coordinate 39,901,623, forward strand.
ATTATATGTGATGTCATATATTTGTTGTCCTTGGGACTAATAATAAACAGATAAAGACCAAGATGGCGCCACGGATGGCCGCCTTGGGACTTCGCTCTCTGCTACTTCTCCTGGTTTTGTTTGTTTTTTAGCTTTCTGCTCCCCCTCTCTGGTCACCTTCACCAGAGTGGAACTCCTACATATTTGTCAGTCCTGCACTGGAAATTTGTTGCCGGTTTTCAACGACCCAACGAGTTTTGCAGAGATTTTGGTCAGAGGTGCAGCGGCTCTCCTTGAGATTTGCGCTCTGCTCCCATCTATACACCAGGCAAATGTCCGCTCTCTGGCAAATACGATGGACGAGTTGCTGCTGCTCACTCATAAAAACTCGAACTAAAGCACATCTGCAGAAATTAAAAACTTCTAAGCTGGTAGTAAGGACTGTAAGGAAGTGGACTGAGGAGTAGGGCTGTAGACAACCAAACAAAATCTTGGTCGACTAAAGTTGTACATAATCTTCAACTAATTGATTTGTTGTGGGGAAAAAAAAATTGCATATTATTTTTACTTCTGCAGTGATGTCTGTGTCACTCTGCAGTTACATCTCCAAAATGCTAGTTGCCGGTCAAGGACTCTGTTAAGTGCTGTAAAGTTTAGTTGATTCAAAAAACACATTAAATATGGCTTAATAGAGACAATTTCAAACACAAGTATGCAAATTGGCTTCACTATAAATCGCAGAACTGACAGACAAACACTTGTCTTTATCTGGACACATTTCCCCCACCAATACAACATGCTAATGTTATTAGCACAAGTCTATGGTGTTTTACATTGTATAAATTAGCCTAGTGTCTATCTTTTCCTCTCCTCATATAAAACCAGGGACAACAGCAACATTTAACAAAGGTAACAGCACATAATTTGGCTCCATTACAACTCACAAGAATCACCTACAAAACAACTGTCACACTAAACACATTTTCCAAACAAACACAACGTGCTAAGTTTATTAGCGCCAGGCTATGACATTTTACATTAGCCTAGCGACGAATGGAAATTTCCTCTGCTCATATGAAGCCAGGATAAATCCTAAAGGATAAATCACACAAGACTTAAAATTTATTTATTTAAGTGGAGGCTTTACTGTCATCACAATTCATTGTTTCTTATCTGTGAAATACAAGCTTTGTTTCCACTGAGGGAAATGGTGTCAGTATATAGAAACTGACAGGAGGTCTGCGTCACTGCGATGCTGAGCGTTAAGGTGGGCGAATTTAACTTTCTGTCAACAATGGTGGTGTTTTGAAAACACCTCCATTTTCACAGGTAACTTGCTTTGACTGCACAGATTGGAGTGTTTTTGAAGGAAGCTGCAGCCACAGATCTAAACGACCTGACTGACACTGTGACATCTTACATCAGTTTTTGTAAGGATATGTGTGTGCAGACCAAGACCTTCTGTACATATAACAACAACAAACCCTGGTTCACACCCAAACTCTGGCGGCTGCGCCAAGCCAAGAAGGAGGCCATAGGAGTGAGGATCGGGCCCTGTACAAGCAGGCCAAAAACAAGCTGACAAAAGAGATCAAGGTAGCCAAGAGAGGCTACAGTGAGAAGCTAAAAACAGCTTCTCAGTCAATAACCTGTCAGGTTGGAGAGGCCTGCAGGACATTACTACAGGAGACCATCCCCCTCACCCTTTGGAAAACCTCCAATGAGCAGACAACATGGGACTGCACTACATCTTGCACCACCTCAACTCCCCAGGGACTTCTGCAAGAGTCCTGTTTGTGGACTTCAGCTCGGCCTTCAAAACCAGCTCACGGTGTCTGCCTCCACCTGTCAATGGATTACCAGCTTCTTGAGCAGCGTGTGAGGCTGGGGAGCATCACATCCTGTTCCTGGTCCATCAGCACTCCCCACTTCTCTTCTCCCTGTATACCAATGACTGCACCTCAGGGGACCCGTCTGTGAAAATCCTTAAATTTGCAGACAACACCAAGGTCATCGGTCTAATCAGGGACTGTGATGAGTCTGCATACAGACAAGAGGTGGAGTAGCTGATCCTGGGGTCAGAACCACCTAGAGCTGAACCCGCTCAAGACTGTGGAGATGACAATGGACTTCAAGAGAAGCCTCCCAACACTGCCCTGCCTCACCATCCTCAACAGCACAGTGTCTACTGTGGACACCTTCAGGTTTCTTGGTACCACAATCTCTTGGGATTTGAGGTGGACCTTTCACATAGAAACCGTCCAGAAAAAGTCCCAGCAGAGGCTGTACTTCCTGCGACTGCTCAGGAAGCTCAAGCGGCCTCAGGAACGACTGATCATGTCACACACAGCCATAATCCAGTCTGTGCTCTGCACATCCATCACTGTCTGGTTTGGATCTGCCACCAAACTGGACAGGAACAGACTGAGAAGGACAATCAGGTGTGCAGAGAGAATTATTGGGACTGGTCTTCCTTCCATCAAGGACCTGTACAGGTCAATGGTCAGGAAAGAGACAGGAAACATCACTGTAGACCCCTCACACCCCGGACACAATCTGTTTGAACTCCTTCGCTCCGGTAGGCGCTACAGAGCACTGTTCACCAAAACCACCCATCACAAAGACAGTTTCTTCCACCAGGCTGTCGCTCTGATGAACTCCTAAACGGTGGGGAAAAGAGTGGCAGGTCAAACATGTGTATATATATGTTCTTTATAATTTTTTTTATATATATGTCATTTCTGGTACATTAAGAGCAAGTCTACTGGAGGCAACTTCCTTTTATGTACACATGTACTTGCCGAATAAAGCTGATTCTGATTCTGACTCTGATAAACAGAATAACAGAGGTCCCAGAGGGGAGCCCTGTGGGACACCACATTACAGTGGAGAGGAGTGTAGGGACAACAGTCTTTTGAACTCTTTCAAAACCTCAAGTAAATAGACGGGTGAGAAAAGCCACGCTGAGGGTCAAATGTTTATTGCTTTGTCAGTTTCACCTAATTCTTAAGGAACCGTCCATCAAGAGTGGTAAAGGTGTCAATAGAGCTCGCTGGTGTCATCTAAGCGGCACTAAACATTCTGGGAAGAAGAGGCATGGAAGTTGAAGTCATTGTTTATCTTGCTCTACTACGAGTACTACTAGTTCAACTTTGGCGTTGCATAGCAATATGGCGAGGAGCTGTTGTGTTATTAACTATCATAGCTGTTCTGACGACCGCAAAGGCAAACGAATCAACACAGGAAAGGGTTTCTATCGTTTTCCTACATGGAAGAAAGACAGTGACTCTAGCCATGTCTGTGAAGTAACAAAGAGCCATCAGATTGCATGAATAGCAGCTGTAAGAAGACCAAACATCACCTTCGAAATGAAAATCCCCACACACATGGTAGTATGTTCAAGGCATTTTCATAAAGGTAAGTTAAAAATGACTCCCAACTAATATATCACAGTGTGGTGACTAGTAAGTTAGCATGACTTGCATGGTAGAGGAGATGTGTTGTTAGCTTGCAGCAGTGAGTTACAACACAATCACAAGTGTTCAGTGTAACGCTATAAAAGGATTATGTACAGGTTAGTTTTTTTTATTTTATTTAGTTTACAGGACAGTGCGCACTGACATTAGTTATAGAAATAACAAGATGGGTGCTTATTTCCATCTGTAGTCTATTTGATATTACCTGTGTTTGCAAAACTAGTTGGTAGCATAGTTGGACAAGGAAGTTTGTCACCACACAGACCAATCATTGAATATGAATTATGTAAATACACAAATTAAATTGATTCAACATTGACTTAGCAACTTTTTTCTGTGTTTTTTGTTTGTATTTTCAGGTAAACCAGCCTATGAAATGCTGGAGCGTCATGCTGATTGGGCGCCTTCATTACACCTGGGCCATACATAAGTAAAACCTACAAACCCAGAGAGGTTTAACAAAGTGCAACATGTGTCCAAGGTTCCCTCATAAACAAATGAGGTAAAGTGGAGTCATGACTTCAAGTAAATGTAACAGTCTATATAAAACTAACAACTGTATAAAAAACTGTAAACACAATTCGAGGTTGCTACTGTACATAAAGGTTGCTACATAAACAAACAAGGTAAAGTGGAGTTGTGACTTAAAGTAAAGTAGCTTTAGTAAAGTAGCTATTTAAACTTTAAAAAGTGTTACTTTTCAAGTAATGTATTCAAATATTGAATGGATGGCATACAAAGTGCAACATGTGTCCAAGGTTGCTACATAAACAAATTGTGACTTCAAGTAAATGTAACAATCTATATAAAAACTAACAACTGTATAAAAAAACTGTAAACACAATTCAATCAACCGGTCAAATTAACACATCCCACCCAAACATGTTTCTCTCACACTCTCTCACACACTCTCTCACAATCTCTCACTCACACACACACACACACACACACACACACACACACGCTTTTTTCAAGAGACAATTTTCAGTCCAGTGTGCATGTGTCACAGAACCATGACTTGTCTTTAGTTGGTGCATGAACACATCCCAGCATTTTTTCGTGCCCATTTCTTTGGCTGCGGTGTTTGACATGGTTTTGACTCATTTAAAGGTTTGACATGTCGTGTGGTGGGGGCTTTCTGAGTATAGTGGTGGGCGACAAGCTCAGGGAGAACCACAATGTGGTAGAAGTTCTGTGCCTTTGGCAAAAGTGTCTTCTCCCAGAGTTCTTTGTCAGGTGTTACCCATACACTGACACAGGTTTTCTTAGTCCACACAACAAAGTCACAGTAGTATGTTATGGTCACAAAGATCTCTGTTTGTACTTGCTTGTAGTACTCGTGTGTGCAATTCAACTGCAGTATCCCATCAGTGTATTGGAGACAAATGTCCTTCTATGCACAGGCCTGCAAGATGTTGTGGTCGCGATGCTTGTGAGGGCATTTGTTTTCTATACAGTCTTTCCCACAACATGTGCAGTGGACAAGTGCGTCAGGGGTTGCCTCAAGTTCTGGGAAAGATGTACTGATTGTGAAACCACATGTCTCAACTTTTAGGTCCCTGTGTTGCAGCTCATTCTGTGTGTAGTATGACTCCCTTGCTGTGTCTTCCTTTGTTCTCCCCCATTCCATAGGAGAGAGCCGCTCTTCATCTTGTTCTTTGTTTGACGTAAATTTGGTTTGGGGATAGCACACCTTCTTCACAGTTGACAGAGCTGGTCTGGATAGAGAGGTGGATACAACAGCATGGATGTTGGAGGCAGTTATCCTTCCTGCTCATGCTTTGTACAAAAGATCAGATTGGTGCTGCTCTCTTGTTTGCCTCTCCAAACTGGCCGCTTCTGTTGTAGTCACTGCTACAAGGTGTCTCAGGCCCTCACAGTGCTTTAGCAGGACCGACAATTCACAGCCATCCATTTTTGAGTTGCGAAGGTGCAGTAGTGACTTCAGCAGAATGCACGGCTGAAAAGGGTTGGCATAAATGTGGCTGAATCCCTCCAGCACAGAACAGAGTCCAGACCTGTGAGCATGCATGATGTCTGTGAGTGCACTTAGGTCACCAAGTGTGTGCACTGGTATCACCTTTTAGCCGACACGGGTCCGTATCCCGGATGGATTTTGGTGCAGTCCACTGGTTGACTGATCAAGTGCCTTCTTCTTAGCTGCACCTGTGGTGTAGTCGATGGTGTCATCTGCTGCTCCTCTCACCTTGTTCACATTAGAGGGCACCAACCAGTAGGCTGAAACATCTGTTGCTGTCAGAGTCCCCCGCAGTCTCACCGCTGTGTCGATTTTATAAAGGAGGGCCGCAACATGTACACACTTCTCAGTGACGCCTGCCATACATGTGCAGTGGGCACTCTCCACTTCCCTGCAGGGCTTGAGGTTCACCCATGACTGCAGTGGCTTTAGGCTAAGGCGCATGGAGTGATTCACCTAAAAAATAATAACATGGATATAGGTTTAAAACAAACTTAGTAATATCTTTCAAAATAACTTTTACTGCGAAACAACTACAACAATGATTAGGCTGTTTATGGCAAACAATTGGTGATATACAAACTTACACACATACATACAGACATATATTCATATACATACACACAGACATACAGTATATGCGTATATACATACACACACGCACGCACGCACGCACGCACGCACGCACGCACACACACACACACACACATACATACATACATGGTAGTCACAATATTTTGACTAGTTTTACAGCCCACACTTAATGTGATTTCCAGCCAAACACTGTTGTTGGTGAAGGAATTTAATATCGACATCCTAGCTAGTCACCACTACAGAAACTAGTCAAAAATTATGTAAAATTAACAGCATCAGCAGTAGCAACAACAGCAACACCAACAACAGTGTTGGAAATCACATTAAGTGAAGGCTGTAAAACTAGTAAAAATATGGCATATTTCGTATACTGGTAAATTGCAGGCAGTTTTTCGAGGAAAGGAAAGTTGTTTTATGGTGTGTGGTGTTTGTTTGTGTCCTTACCTTTGTGCGCATGATGGTTTTCGGGTCGACTTTAAACATCTTCAGGTCGTGTACCCGTCCATCGGTAAACTAAATGTGGCCCTGCTCCACAGATCTGATTTTTGTGAATACTTCGTGGGTGTAGGCACTCACACCCAAAAGCATGTATATGTACAGGTTTGCCTGGGAAAAGTCAGGAAGTAAATTCACATCAGCCGTCCACTCCCTGTGCTCGTATGGGTCTAGCCCTTTAACTCCTTTAATTTTCTCTAAATACCGCAACCTTTTCTTTTGCCCGGTCCATTCTGAGTTTTAATCATACTTTATTTTAAGTTCTTGAAACAAATGCAGTACCAACAGCAGTACCAACATCGGTGAACATGTAAACAACAGTTAGCGTGCCTTCCGTTCCCACAATGCAATGCGCTTTGATTACATGTTCCAGCGAAACTATATTGGAAACTCTCCTGATCTGAAGTTTCTGATTAACATACTGAAAAAATCCAGAGTTTGACAACATAGCCAGATTAATTGCCAGACCTGTGGTCATTAACTGTGCTTTTAAGTTCAACACATCTTCTCCCCTTTTGGTCACATCCATGGGAACTACCCCAGCCCATCTGACTTGCACCTGGGTGAGATAAGATAAGAATCCAGATGGGAGTTGTAAACTCAGTATGCATTCATGAGCAGAGACCAAGTTTCTCTTGTAACCAACTTGAAATGTCTCTTGAAAGTAAAACTATACATTTTATCCATGTTCTAACATTTTAACGGTGCATAATCCTTGTTTGTTAGTTGAATTATGTTTTTTTTTCACTCTTGCAGGTCATAGTATTAGTGAATTATAATTTCATGTGTTTAATCCCTCATTTAACGTGGAGTCACACTGCCATCTTGTGGTGATAGTTAAGAAGGGTTCTCGTAAGGAATCCCATATTATATTTCGAGTTAAAATCTAGGTGGATAAATTAATCAACTTGTCTTTATTAACATGTGTTTTCTCCTTTAGTATGTTGATGCAATGGCAGACTAGTTTGTAGTGTTTGTGCACAAAACATTTATACTTGTCATTGATATATGTGGTTAATAATCATATTAAATTCAATTTGATGTTAAGAGCTGATTTTGACCATAATGGAAAGAGTATGTGTCTATTGCGCTTAACATGTTAACGTATATTCACAAAATAAAGTTTCATTAAAGTTCATTAAGTTTCCTCCAAACTAAAATAATGCCTAAACTAAGAAATCCGCCTTGCCTCAAACACGCCCACTCAAGCTGGTCAGATAAAACTATTGAACTCAGCGCATCTCAGCACTTCTACTTACTTTGTTTCCTTCCTGTTACTTTCTTTACTCTTTACTTTGTTCTTTTACTTTATTTTACTTTTTCTTCCATTTTAAATAATAACTTTGATAATAATAATATTGAACGGCCAACGAGAATGTTTCAACTTTATTATAAGCACGTAACCACAGCTAAATTGATGAGCTACTGTTCGACCTGCAACTCCATCAGAGATTCATCGGATCCAGCACTGCCAGACACTTGCCACAGTGGTTCTTTTGCCAAAACAAGAGACTTTCTGTAGTCTAAGAGAAACAACGTTTGAGGGCCACCTGAAGGACATCGCAGTCAGGCTCAATCGCTCCTCCACCACTGTGTTCCAGTCAGTTTCATTCTGCTGGGAAGTCCGGGAGCCGCAAAATGACAGTCTGGGGTCCTCAGACAAATGTCCGCCTGATTCAATGCTGCTAAGAAAGTAGGCAAAGAAGTTCCCTCACCTGGTATTGAGATTGATTCCTTATTGATAAGTGTACTAACAAATTCATAAATGGTTTTCAGAGTTATTAATTTTATTAGTCGCTTCCCTCCATAGGAGGGTGGTGTCTGGAGAAACTCCTGTTAGTGAGATGTGACAAAAAACAGACTAATAGACTAATGCTATGCCCGACATGCCAACACAATCATATAACCTGTTAATGGGGACTAATGTCTACTGTGTCAACTGCACAGGTATTGGAGTTGGTGGAGATCAAAACAAAGCTCAAAGGAGAGTGAATATTGGATATGAATATTAGACTTACTGCACATCCATCAAAAACAAATGAAAGCTGATGTTTGCTAAAATGTTTATCAAATGTGTTCACAGCCTGATACTGCTTGATAAATGATCATATGCATTGTACTATTATACAACAAGAGTAAATGTTAAATGTTATATATCAGTTCAAAACACTTAAATCTCTGTACATTGACAGTGAACATGAACACAGACGATCCCTCTCTTCAGTCTGCTTACTTTCAACAGAAACACAATGTTTTCTCTAGTAGCCCTCTCAAGCTGCTATTGATTTGTGTCATATAATATTCAACAAGCCCTGTCCTTGATGTACTCAGCAGAAAACTGCAATCAACTTCTACAATTGGAATGCAAGCTGAGGGCCATTATAGTTTGATCGACGGGATGCCAATGTGTGCTTAGGGTAATGAGTGACTGATGGAGCTGCTATGTGTAGATATGTTGAAGCAGGGAAGCAGTTTAAAATATGTAGCTGCTCAGTCTGTCTTACACTAAACATAGCAAAGCAACAAATTCAAACTCTGTGTCTAATCTACTGTATATGTGCAAATCTATTACATCTGGCAAAGCAACAACAGCCACTTTTTTCAACTCTTTTTAAGTCAAAACGTTGTTGCATAATATTTAATTTAATATTTTCAATATAAAATATAATTAAAAATTAAATAAATTAATCTTATTTACATTTAAATAATTGTATTTGAATTATTCTGCACCCCATTTTCAATCCAAATGGCATGTGCCAGGCAGTCCGAAGTGCACCATGGTTGCCATGTCCGCTTATTACTAGGAGTTCGGATTGTTTGTATTTCTATAAATTTGCTTTCAAATACTGGTAGTTAGCTTGCCTGTTTTAGTTGTGGATGCATTTCATGTTTTCGCCATTGTAGTTTGAGACACATTAATGATAAAAATGGGAAATATGTGGAGAAGCAGCTTGTCTGATTGCATGTTTCACTCTCGACATTTGGTGCTGCTCTCTGCACTCGCATACTGCAGCAGAAGCTGTACAGTCTGGTACAGTGTGCCACAACTGTACATGAAAAACCAACCATGAAACGCCAGCTAACTATCCATAACTTATGGAACAATAAGATAAGGAAAAAAACATGTGAGGTGACCAGACGTCCCGCATTGCGTGGGACTGCACAGCATTTCTATCTCTTTTCACGCGTCACGCAAATTGAGACCATGTCCCGCATAATTGGTTGTCACCCGCGCTTGCATTCATGCCGGCCCATGTAAGCTCTCTGTTTATTGTCATAGTAACACCGCATGTGCGTTTAAGCCCTATAGGGCTCGCCCCTCCCGCCCCATATAGCAACTATTTCAACATCCTTGATCGCAACAGGTGACACTCGTTAGCTAAGGACACTCGCGCTGTGTCCATAGGCTTGTTGGAGATGAACTGCGCCTCACCTGGAAAGTAGACAAGAGCAGGCGGCCGCAGCGGGGGGGCGGTGTCAAAAAGCTGTCGTGAAGTCAGACAGTTTCCAGACAGTTTCCAAGACTATTCAAGAGAAGGCTGGAACACGGGGTCAAACATGGGGGGATTGCATATGCGCAGTAAAATTTGGTCTGCACTTACTGAAAGGGGCAGTAGATGGCGTGAGACCATGGAATAAGGGGGATGTTTATTTCATCCTCAATTTGTATTTTTTGTTACATTTGGGAATTATGAATGATTTTAAAATGTTTGTTTTTGCAATAGAATTTAACTATTATGGCAAAACTGATCATCTGTGCTCTGGCTTAACAGCAAAATATATTGAGATAATATCTAATGTAACACTGAAGGATAATTCTCAGAATCAAAACCAATGACAGCAGCCCTAGTTCTTTACCAGAGGCATTAGTTAAGGTTAGCTACTTTATTAAGGAAGAAAAACAAATTAAAATGATATTGAAAAAAGAGCTTATTGACACATTTTGACATATTCCAGTAATCAAATATTCTCAGTTTCATTATTGTCTTGATGTCACACACCACAAAACACAGGAACAACTGTAGGACAAAAATGATTTATTTTGCATTTTCACACACAAACAGTCACCACACAAATAACACATGAACGAAAAGTCTGAGGAAGAGCTTTGTGCTGGAAACATCACACAGCAAAACAAGAGCTATTTGATCTGGCTCCATTTTGTTGGTTCTGGGCTATGTGCATGCATGTCATTTTCACAACTTATTATTGGACTGTGACTGGTGGCCTGCTTTGTGGGTGAGAATGACAGAGATGCAATTCTGACAACTTCAGGCAGCCGCCGTCCAAAAGTCCAAGCAGACCACACCAAGGGCGCTCCTTGATCGCCTGAGTGGATCCTGCACTTTTTATCTAGCACCCCTGCTGTCACCCTCCAGCATCGCAGCTCAAGTTACACTGCGCATGTGCAATCCCCCCATGTTTGACCCCGTCTCTCAGCCTTCTCTTGAATTGTCTTGACAGTTTCCAGCAGCCTTCAGTCCGTACAGGAAGTCACAAACACACTTACATCCTGTCTGGAATGATGTCAATTCATTAAAAAAGTGATCAGACCCATATATCAGTTTGTTTTCAGTCTCCAGTTGTTTTACTAATTATGATAGATTAATTTATTAAAATGCTTTACAGGTGATCTGTAGTTTATGTTCATGGTTTATCCTCCATTTGATATGAATTCTCCTGTACATCAGCATCATATCAGTTTGACCTGTCCCCTCAACTACACAGGCTGAATAAACTATGTTTGAATATAAGGTTCATATTTTCAGAGGAAACAACAGCTTTCATTAAAGATCAGTCAGATACGATCAGGGCTTCACATCTGTAGGCTACAGATGTTATTATAAGAATCCTCACATCCTACTGACCACAAGTGTTGCTGAATACTTCAGTAAACAAAACAGTCCAGTGTTATATACAGTAGACTACGTACAGTTTATGATGAATGTATTTAGTCTCTAATGACTATATATATTCGCTGGGGGGCGGGTGTCCCACATTGTCCCTCACAAACCTACTCCTTGTCCCACATTTGGTTTATTGGGACCTAGTCACCCTGCCTATAGTTGTGACCAGTGCAGGGACCTGTCACAGATTGCTCACAGCTCCACCACGGATCAACGGAAATTTGAAGTGGGTGCATCTGTAGCATGTTGCTGTGGGGGGCTAGTCCAGCACATATGTATGTATTGTACAATAGTTCGTAAAATGGATAGGCAGAGGGTAGGCTACTTGCTGTAGCTCTGGTTGAGGGTTAGAAGCCATCAGCAAATAGTTTATTGGGCACAGGGAAAAGGAGATCTGTGTGGGTACATGAGACCCTGTAAAAGAGGGTGGGTCATGGGGAGTACCATCAATTGGTCCAGGAGATTCACCTCCATGATGCACTTACATGCTTTCACGCCTGCTGTTCTCTACTGAGATCATGGTACCTGTGGTTTGTAAAGTCGCAAAGCTCTGGGTATCCAGCAACCGCTACCACCAGTTCCTCCACCATTGTTAACCAACTGTAAACTTGTTGTTGGGACCACCATAGAGGGTCCACCTGTCAAATCATCCATTTGGACAATGTGAAAAAAGTGGAGATGATGTGGGGTGCTTTTCTTCTACTCTCAGAGTTCAGAGTGCTCTGGCAAAAATGCCAGGTGCCTAGAGCAAAGAAACGTGAGGCGTGTAGCAATGCAAAAACAGTGAGCAAAAAGCTTCATTCTCATTAAAAACAATTACCCCGTAACAACTCATTTATTACTGATTACTTGAACATTAGATTCTTATTTTGTGTCCCCTTAAGTAAGTAAACAGTCCCTCAATACTTATCATTATCTTTGTAACCGATGTCACCACAAAGTACAAATAAATGCTATTTAGTAAAAAAACAATCATCAGTTCTAGGAGACAGGACTGTCTCTGTCCTCTACATAGCTGAGCTCCATGGAGAGGACTATAGTGAGCTCGTCTGCAACTTGAAAAAACACTTTTGGACACTACTCGGGTCATTAATTATGTCATTGCTTTTGCAAAATTAAAATGTGCCATATCAACGCTGGCTGGTGAAACATCCCTAACAAAGGCTGACATGCATATTTGTGATAAATACATGAAATTATACTGAGCGTATTTTCCCCAAATTAATCAATAATTTTACAAAGTACTTTGTGGCCATTTGTGTTGGGTTGTGTGATGCACTTCTCTGCTCACATTAAACATAGGCCTATTAATAACGTTAGACTGTCAGACTGACAAAGGGAGAGAGAACTGTGTGATTGCAACCTGTCCTACTAATGTTAGTAATTTTGTGTTTGTTGTTTTGAAGTTTGTTTTACCAGTCAGTCATGTAATAACTTGTGAATTTAATATATAACATTTCGCATTTAGCCATTATGGCACTAATCAGAGCTGGCTGCAACCATAGGCTGTGACCCATCTTGACAATAGCGTTATTAGCCCCACTCTGTGAAGTAACTGTGAAGCACTACAGAAGACCAGTTGCCGATTTATTTTATCTCTTCGGGACTGACAACTAAACATTGAAGCGGCAGTTTATTATATGGCAAAGAAACTGGTGAAACAAACTTCAGCATGTCTTTATAATTTAAACATGCACAGCAGGTTGTAATCGAATTGCTCTCTCTCCCCTTGTCCATCTCGGTGTCCGCCCAATACAGTTTGTCTGTTCCTCTGGCGCAATGCATGATGGTATATATTGTCTGGTGAGTCACCATCATTTGTACACTACCCTTCACAGCGCATTGTGGAATACTTTGAGTCCACCATATAGGGTATAATAATTCCCACTACACATTTGGACAGCACTACAAAATGGCAGAGTCACTATAAAGTGGGACTATGTTGTCAGTCGTGAATGATTGGGGACACAGCCTACTACTACTACTACCACTACTGCTCATTGCATAAACCCCATGCATGCTACAATTACACATGAGCGTGCAGGTGAAGCATGCATCCTGAGTGAAAATGACACTTGGCTGTGAATTTAAAACCCATGCAAATCAAGGGGTAATATGTTGTTATGCTATATGTACCCCTGAGAAACTAATCCTGTCCGAGCACAGCTCAGTCTTCACTCTGACACTTGTCCCTCTACTCAGGGATAAAGAAATATTGTTAGCATTCATGTTATATATGAATAGGTTATATGGTATCTGTGAAGATATGGTAAGTAATGAAATACAGATTTTCAATACAGTTAAAATGGGCTTCAGAATGCAGAGTTTCAAGGAGATAAAAATAATTAGCTTTTATTTATTTATTTATTTTGTGTAAATGAAGTTGGATGCAGATTATAAAATGTGTTTCTCAACATTACTTCAACTTAAGTTAAAAATTTTTTGAAGAGGTCTGCTTTTTAAGCAACTCTTTATCTGGCAGTTTAACATTATTGTTATCCCAGAAATACATTGTCCTAGAGACCAGGGGGCTTTATCACAAAGTAAAATGAATGGCAGATTAGTGGGGTGGTATTGACAATCTCTTGGTTTAGCTCTGGTTTTGAACCAATGAAATCACTGTTAAGAATGGTATACTGATAGATCCTGACATGGACAAAAGTTCTGTGTTTACAAAAATGTGATGCAACTTTTTTTTTCTCGTCTTAACAAGATGCACTGGGCTTTCAATTAATTCAAATGTAAATCTATCCTTGCCAATACTTGATGCTAATCATTATGTTCTCTATGTGTTTTTTTATCTTTAAACTAATCCAGTGAGGCTAATTCATAGTATCTGAAATTAGAATCAAGGCGTCAGGTTGTGTCTTAATTTTATTTAGATGACTTTTTTTTCAACAACTACAAATAATTTCTAAACACTTAGCCTACATGTCATTTCCCCAGCAGATTTTGACAGGTTTAAGGGGTGATTTATGAATGCACACTTATTGATCGTCATCTGAAAAGCTCAACATCTCTATTTATGCTCTCAAAAATTTTGACACCACAAAGACAACTAGGATTTGTACCCAGGTTCATTGTAAACAACATGTTATTCTGGAGGTTTGAAGTTGTGTCCTCTCACAGAGTTAATGATTAAAATTCAACTTTCACCTCTGTCAGAGAAAACTGATCCAAATTCAGTCTGTTTACATACAGCACAGCTACACTCACAGATAACTCAGCCTCCTACTGACCTGTCAAACAATATCAGCCTACAAACCTTCTGAAGTCTGGACTGAGTGGAGTCCTGCGGGGATCAGCTGTGAAGTCCGGTGGCTGGTGGCTTGTGACACATTTGGCTGTATTTTCTGCTGAATTACAGCTCACAACTTGCACCAACAACTGACGCTTCTCTGGTGTGAGAATCTTATTTGGCTAGTGAAAAATCCTGGTGCAGACTATTTACTGGAGTTTACCTGCCTGTAGCTCACGTGTTATTTGAAGATATTCGCAAGCAAACCCGGCTTTCCATAGTCCACCGCTAGCATTTCCGTCATATTTCGTCTCATCAACAAAAATAAAACATAGATGCAGGCATAGTTTTTAATATCAAGATCTACTTTTAGCCTGTCATCATGTTATTTTTGTCATGGAAAAAAGGTTGTTGACCAAAAAATTTCATCATAGTCTATGTCCATAAAATTAACACTGGTGCTAAAGGTTGCCCTATGAGTTGCTATGAGACGCCCAAGGGGTTGACAAAGCTTCAGTATTTTCCAGCCTGGGAATGCATACAGGTTTGTATTTTTCCGTATTGACGACCTTATAAAAGACCGTGGGTGTAAAACAATAAAACTGAATAACTGTTTAACTGTGGAATTGTTTCTGTTCCATCACTACAGATCAGGATAATCAGGCTTCCCAGGCATACCAAATCTTTTTACACCTCATGCATGTTATTAAAATGTATGACAACTGCAGCATACTGTATGTATCAGAAAAAAGATTCATATCTAAAATATATATATTTATCAAAATATATTGATTAGGTAGATATGACTCAATCAAACATGCTTCATTATCCACAGGTTGACAGTAATACACACGCTCACACAAATATCTAATGGAGTACATGTCAGGGAGCACATAATGTTACTCAGTGTACTCCTTCACAGCATCATTTTATTTCCATTTGCAGTGTGTGTGTGTGTGTGTGTGTGTAAGACAGAAAGACTGCATGTGTAAATGTGTGCCTCATTGGATCCGGCAGTGGCACCAGAATAATGAAGTTTCCATTTTTTAAAGACCTTTTAATAGTTTCTGTGTGCACGTTGTAGGTCCCTCCAGCAAAATATGGATCCGTTTTCAGCCCTCGTCAAATGTCGGAGGGAGAATTCACGTTTACAGATAATCTAATAGTCTCCTGCTCTGGCATCTGTAAAGAAAGCCAATCTGTTTGTCCTTGGCTCTGACTTATCTCTGCCGCTTTTGTTGCATCTCACTTCAATATTTTTCACCCAGGGCTAAACCACTTTTGGGCATATTAATGGATGACCCTGAAACTTCCTTGGAAGTCAAAGTAAACAGGCTTTGACCATTCTACCACCTAAACCACACTAACAACAACAGCAAGATAGGACACTGCAGATTAATGAAAGGCAAACATAGTGAAAGGAGAAGTTCAATGAATTCTCAACAACTTCTTTTCTGCTTTACTCTTAAAGGCAGAGTAATCAATGTGACAATGTGAAAGAGGTAGTGAGTAGTTATGAACCTCCATAGAATTTTCACCCAACTCTGCAGCTCTGCTTATCTTTGCAGAACTTTATAAAAACTTTTCAGCTCACGTTTAGCTCTCTGGTCCACAACTTTACTGTTTTGGTTCACCCTCACTGCTTTTGTAGAGTTGTTTTTGGTTGCAGCAATCAGCAGTTATTGGTTAAAAAGCAACAATCTCTTGCTGTGTCTGTCTGCCGTTTGGTTCTGGGTGGGACCAAATGGCAAACAAACACAGAGATTAGTTAGTGAACACAGTGGAGGGAAGCCAAAAGAAAGTCAATATTGCACTGACCACGTGGCCAGTAACACCACTCAGTAAACAGTGATGAGGTAATGTGTTACAAAAGTAAGACTTTATAAAAGTAGTGCTTTTACAAATGTAACGCTTTTACAAAAGTAGTACGTAACACATTACAGTAATATATTATGTTTTAGCAGTAAAAAAGTATCACCAACAGGATTTCAGGTGATATTATTATCTTTACAATGTCATGTAATGTGTTACCGCCTGAAATAAACTGCTAAGATGTTAAGATATTTCAGTCTGGACCAAATTGATGGACTGACACATTTAAGTACGGGCATTGCCATCTCTAGAGTTATGCTGCAAGTAAGGCAAACAAGTGAAGACATGGTTGCTTTGGAGATGAAAGTAAAGCTTGAACACCTAAGTGCTGTTGTGTAAGGAAACTTGCCTGTGATAACGCAAAAGTTCGCTGAGCTCAAAATGAGTTACCGACTACTATGCGTGCCCTCAATGTGCGAGAGGTCGGTAATAGTCAAGCTGATTAGAGACTGCCCTATGGTCTACTCTACACGACACGGGCTGAGGCACGATGGCAGGATGGAACTACCATCACAAGGACCTCTTCAATCAGTGGTGAATAGAGCAAGCAGGATGAACAAGCCCCAGCCATCATGACCACCAGCCTGCATCTAGTCCCACACCACTAAGGATGGCTTCATCTGCAGGTCATGAACTGTCGAATTCTTGAGTTTATTGCTTGGCACTGACCAAAATATTCTGACTTTACCTTTTTTATTACTTTATTTATGTGCAGTTTATGCCTTCTTAAATATATTAATGGTAGTGCGTGCATTAACTTTGTTCCTGTTTGCGTACAGTTTGGTCATTAAAGGGGGTTGTCTGATTTGAAGTATGTATAAGTTATGTAGTATTTTCCTATTTTTAGAATTTCTTTAATTGTTGTTTACATGACGCCTGTTTCATAATGTGCATGTTAATAAACCACTGTGGAGGTAGCCCAATTGCAGAGCAATCCTAGAAGGGCCGAACAATTAGTAATATTGATTCATTCAGAAGTTGATCTATGAATACCAATATCACGACAATACACATATATATGTGTGTACATAAATATTTAGCCATTTAAAACATTAATTTAATTACTTATTCATATAGACAAGCTGTATGCTATAACTCAGCTAGTGTAAGATATAAAATATTAGCAGATTTAAAGAACTGCCATCTGATGAATGTTAGAGCAGATACATAGACATGCATGCAAACTACACTGTGTCTCCTAAAAGTAGAAGAAAGTGAGTTAATACAAATACTATGAATTAAGGCCGTAATGGTACATGTATTTGTGTCGAACCGTTCGGTACGCGTCTTTCGGTTCAGTACGACCCTGTACCGAATTATTGGGTGCAGGATATTATTTTATTTTATTTTTTTTATTTTAATTCCGTTTTTGCGAGCCGAACCATTTAAAATATCTAGTTCCCCGACGGACATAATTGAGTGACGGACCGACTCCCGTAAATCTCCGCTTTCACTTTGTGCAGTGCATTCTCGCATTTTGACAACATGGCAAGTGAGCCTGACGAACCTGAAGACCTACCCGCAAACCTTAAGTCCTCCGTTTGGGAACACTTTGGTGTCAGGGTAAAATACGAAGATGGAAATAAACAAGTTGACAAGACAAAAGCAGTGTGCCGACACTGCAGAACAGCGGTCGTGTATGTACTTGGAAAGACGTCTAACATGCTAACGCATCTAAAGCGACACCACCCGAGTTTGAACGTTAACCGGCACGACTAGAAAAAGCAATCTGGTGCAAACTACGATATCGTCGTCATTTAAAAAGAAAGAGCGTTTCCCTGACCATCATGCTAAAGAAATAACCAATGCCACTGGAGTTGAGTAAAATTGTTTAAGCTGCACTTTAGATATAAGCATGTTTTGTTTACTGTACTTAAAAAAGTGGGAAAGCTAAGTAAGTTCCTGGTAAAACCGAATCTGAGCAGGCTTTAAAGCTGACCAGCTGCCCTATACTTTTTATTTTAATACTAATACTGAGAAGAAAAAACTAAAACTAAGAAGAGAGCTAAATCCAGGATAAATATTGGTGTGCCTCTCCGAGATGGAAAGCGCTTCGTGAACATCTAGGACTACAATTCGATGCCGACCTCGCGTGTGTTCTACTGGACAGGTAAGCAAACATCTGGCTGATGTTATCGAAATATTCATAATTTCCACCAGTGTATTGCAAGCACTGCTGCCCGCCGGAGCACCAGCGCTGCGGAGCGGTGTGGAGCGGAGGCTGGCTAACCACAACATCTAACGTTAACGATAGGTTTCTATAATGCTGAGCTGATGCCGGTAAATGAACTGCATTTATAAGAGGCAGAGGAATAACTAAAATAAGACTCACTGAGCAAGAGAGAGCAGCAGAGAGGGAGAAGCCATCGCTAACTGTAAAGCTAAGTAACTAGCAGTTTACTCAGATAACTAGCAGATTGCTAACCGCTCAGCTAAAGTAAGTAGCATTTCTGAATACAGTGTAAATAACTGAGGTTAGCGAGACAGTCGCTAAAAAAGAGAACCATGACTTTAACACACAGAAAACCAGACATTATAATCAGTTTATTTAAAAAAAAACGGACACCCCTGACGGGATGTGAAAAGTGAACAAAAGAGGACGTTTGGTCAGCCTAAGTAACATTACTACTGTGTAGGTACCAGATCAGCTCGAGCTGCTACACCGGTCGAGGGACCCCATTTGCATAAAGTGAAACATAAAGTAAATATAATTTAAGTAATATATCTCGTCCATGAGCATTTCTCTGCTGCTAAAGCTCGCTCTCCCATAAAAACTGCCACGGTCGGTTTCAGTTACACGGAGTGAGGAACATCTGTATCTGTTATATAACTACAACTCCCATGATCCCACGCTACTTCATGACGTCATCCAACTCCGTCTTCTCTTTTTTTTTTGATTTGAGACCCCTAGCAGCAGAAAATTACATATTGCACGTTTAAATCAGAAATGTATATTTTATTTATTTTTCATTCAAACAATGTGAAAAAAGCAGGATTTTATATATATTTGTTTCATTCAAAAATTGTGAAAAAACATTTAACATTGAGGTGGTATGTTTTAATAAGGTTACCAATAAGTAAAAGATATTTAATAGTTGTCTATTTTTTTCATTACTGTACCAAAAAAAAAACGAACTGTGACTTGTGTACTGAGGTACGTACCGAACCGAGATTTTTGTGTACATCCCTACTATAAATGAGCGCATTTTCAAGTGTTTGTGCTAGATAATAGCATATTCTATAGCGGCAAGCCGGCAACCTATATAACCCACACTGTAGAATCACTGAGGGGCTTTTAATTTGAAATGATACAGGAAGTGTGGTAAGATAACTGCATGATACGCACTGTATTCACTTTTTTTTTATGAATGAAGACGAAGAGAGCAACTTGCTTTGCTTGAAATGAGTGAATACCATTGTGAAGCAGAGGGCATAATGTGCCTGCTTAATATGCGTCCTTTGATGAAACCCAATGACTACTGAAAATCAAGGCCCAGTTGTTTTCCCATTGAAGAGGGGTGACAGGAAAATGAAATAAATCACTTCACAGTAATGATGCAGTGATAGTATTTGTCTGCAGCATTGAATGGATTAGAGAACAGACCACATGTGACACACTTAAACAGTGAGGGCGGCTGTTGATTTGAAGCTTGAACCACCGGCTCTCTTGCCATAAGAGATACGGGTGCACCGGGGCTGTTGAGAGGCTGGAGGCAGAATGAAGCACTGGTTGAAAGTGGAGGCTGGCTGTGAGGGATGGCCAGCTGTGTATGGAGGTTGGTTGTATGTGGAGGCATGCTGTGATGAAGACACTGACGAGGCAGAGGCTAAGGCATATCCAGGGACTGAAGCAAGCTTGGTTGGATTAGCCGCGGACTGCGCGAGGCAATCAGGGTGTATGTATGCAAGGTGTCCCAAAGAAACAGATCATGTGACGTTATTTTGGGCCCATATCTTGGATCCATACACATCACTGTGATTGAGACTGAAGATGGAAACAAATAATGAGTTGCGCTTTGACAATACTGACTTAACAGGTGAGATTGGCTGAAAAGGAGGACATGATGAGTGAGAGATGATTCCGCTTCTGCTGAGGAATCGCACACCAGCTATCACCAGGAGACTGAAAAGACAAAGGTAAAAAGAGTGATTGCCAACGCAAAGATTCTGCCTAAAATGATGGCTGATGGCAGCAGAAAAGAGAGCAGATTTAAAATTTTGCAGTGGCATCCTGATTGGCTGAGAGAGATTGTGGCAAAGTTTGATTGCATAACCAGAGGAGCGAACACCCATAGTCAGCTGATTAGTGGGAGTAGTGAGAGTGGGATGGAGAGAAATAAGAAAGGATGAGCACAGAGTCTTCCTGATTGAACTTACGCTGAGCTTCATTTGATAATTTGAGTGTACTGAGTGTAGTTACAGTGGGCCCAACTCCATGTTATTATCACAGGCCCTAGAGCACACTATCCTGTAAATACTGTTTTGTCACATGAGACTTGACACTGGATAACATCAACAAACATATTACCCAGTAATCATCACTGCATATCTGTATATAGCAAAAATTATCAAAGAAAGAAATTAAGAATCTATGAAGTTAATTTAATAGTTCATTTGTAGTAACAGAATATTTAATTTATAGAATAGATGATTCATAGTTAATCCGTGTACCCTTCAGAAAAACGGAACAACAGAAATCAGACATTTTGTAGTTGGTTTTTTTTTTGGTTGTTTTGTTATTGTGATATTTGGATAAATTCTGGGAATGCTGGGAGATCTGCGGAAGAACTTTCAACTTTGTACAGGAGTGCTCCATTCTCAACTACTTGTAGCCTAGTTATGGCCGCACTCCAGCCTTATGCAGACCTGATCAGTGAGTGTCAAGACGCACGCAGAAATTACATTGCAGTGACATTTTGCAGTGTGAAGGGGCCACGCAGTATACCATAATAAACATGGGGAGATTCTGCATGAAGCACCACCTTGAGAGGAGTATGTATGTATGTATGTATCTATAGGTTATCCATCCTTATAATACGGGATCATCCCTTAGCACTGATTTCTGTGTGGAACTTGTCACTCTCAAAAAGTTCACAGATCAGGTTTGCTTAAGGCTGGAGTGTGGCCATAACTAGGCAACAAGTAGTTGAGAATGGAGCACTCCTCTGTGAAGTTCAAAAGTTCCTCCGCAGATCTCCCAGCATTCCAAGAATTGATCCAATTATCACAATAACAAAACAAAGAAATTAAAAACTTAATTTTCATGTTCCTCTGTTTTAATTTTAAAACAAAAAACAACTACAAAACGTGTCATTTCTGTTGTCTCGTTGTTTTGCTCTGGTTTTAAATCAGAAAAACACACGGATTATAGTTAGAGAATAAGCATACAATTTTGTTATAGATGCTATTGACTATTTTACAAAAAACAAAAATTAAACATGACAGAGATGAGTTTCCCGTTTTCAAGGGCATTTATAGTAAATGGCAATGTTTTTAAGTTCTTTTTTGAACACAGGCATATTTCCAAGGTAGCAATCACTCATAAGGGCCCATTCTCCACCCAACACATTGTTGGAGGGCTAACTCTCTCTATGGGCCCCCCAACTCAGGAGCCCCAGTGCAACCACACTGCCTGCATTGTCTATATTTTCACCCCTGGGTGTACTACTAGGTAGAACACCAGTTTTATGATTTTTGAAGCCCAAATGCAGTCAGCAGTTGTAAAAAGCTAACATTAGGCTATGAACAAACTACCTTTATGGTCACATGATGTAACCTTTCTACTACAATGAGGCTGTAAAGCTGTGTTTGGCGTGATGATGTCCTATAGGCTAAACTTTTTTTTGACATAAAAGCTTCAAAATTGGGGTACAAGTGGGGTATTTAGCAACAAACTTTTTGACGTAGAACAAAACATGAAAGTCTGAAAGGCATCTAACCAAAAACCTATTCAAAGAACTCGTTTCTGGTTTTAGGACCCATTCCTGGGGCTGTTTATGGACATTTTAGGTCAAAGTGAACAATGATTCATTCAGAGGTGGACGAAAACTAACTGACTTGGAATTTACTTTTATAAAAGACCAGTATTAGGCACATACACTACAGTATGTATTAGGGAGCCAATACTGTACAGCAGACCAGCCCTTTAAGGCATATACACACATACAAAGGGAGCTTAAAAGGTGGTTCTAATCAATTCAAGTGGCACTGCTTCAGAGGATCCTCATGAGCAGCTTGAAACAGAAAAGACTTCAATCAGCGATATCAAACGGTAGCTGGCACCGTTGGTTAACGGCTGATTTTCTGAGATTAGAGGAAGCATCCCATCCTGTTGAGCCATGGCCAAACAGAGCAGGAGAATAATTAGAGGCTTTGATGTCTCTGAAAAGGGTTGCCCCTTTTCTCAGAAGAGAAAGGATCAAGAAAGTTGGTTGCATGCTTCTTGCTTTATCTCTGGGTCTCCTCCTCTTTAGCTCTCCCTGCCTCGGTGAGTTCCAGTTCCTCTACAGTCAAGGCTTTAGGAAAATTCCTTGTCTTTGTTCTGTTTCATTCCTCTCCCATTTTTCCACTCCTCATTTACTCTGCTTCTCCTCCCATTTTATTTCTGTCTCCACTTTGCTCCTTTGTAAAATCTCTTCAAGATGCACCAGAATTTCAACCTCCTGACAATTTGTACCTACTTTCCATTAGAGCAATCTATCTGTCTTCCTGCTTCCTTTCTTCCTTGCCCATCATTCCTGTCTTTCGCTGTTTTGTCATTCTCTCATTTCTGACAGCAAAGCTATTATCTCTGTGACTTCTCCAAATTACAAGGAGTCTGTCATGTCAGGGCAACCCAGAATAACAGCTCCGTCCTTGGGGTAAAGTGTTGAGAGTGGACATGCCAGGCCTGGACATTAACTGCATACTAACTATGAGGTATCTGCGTGACACTGCAGCCAGGGTTGCCAATAATTTTCTCAAGTCTCACTTTCCTACTAAACACTGCTGCACTAATCCTAAATGCTTTATAGTGGTTGTTAAACACACTGGAGCTCGGCTCACTTTCGTCAGTGTTCAGACAGCAACTGTTAGCTAAGTCACTATCTGTCGCCAAGTAAGGTAACACAAAGCTTGAAGCTGTTCTGGAGGTTTGTGGTGAACCAGCAACTTACTAGACACTTTATGTTAGTTTTTACTTTAAATCTGTCACAGATATTGATAGATCTCTACTTAGATAAGCTGCTCACATGCATTTTGCAACATGTGCTAACACATTTTCAGTCGCATCACATATTGACGTTCTATCATGGACTTTCCAGGTTGACATATGACATGCAAGGTATCTTTAGTGTGTTGGTTGTTGATGTTCTGGGACACCATGTCAACTTCAGCCTGTTACATGCATTTTCTGTTTTTAAAATATACATTTGACTCTGTTTTCACAGGAAATGCACAGTTTGCATACAGTCTCTTTCAAATAAACACTATGTCAATACAACACTGCAAAATGACATCCTTCAACAACAAACTCATGTGGTTATATTCAGCCAACACACACATGGTTGAGTTTAGTTATAAAAAAACAAAAAAAAAAACAGGGTTTGGTCTTACAGTGTTACGAGAAGCAAACAACAGCCTCCCGGGTGAAAGTCGGTGGTTGTTCGGCCCATAAACTACCCCTCCCACCCACCCTACTCGGACTTCTATCCCCTAACTTCATTGTTGTCCTGCAGCATATCCTGCTGACGTGAAACGATGGCTTTTTTCGTTGATGTCTGACACCAGAAGCCACTGTCAAAGCGCTGTATTTTGATGACTTCCGAGTGAGACCGGGTTGCATGTTCTCACTCCCAACTCATCCAATATGCCAGCTCGATCAGAGGCCCTACATTTTAAACTATGAAGTGCTAGGTACCCCTTTAGTTATGGCCATGTCAGTTTCTGTGTCAATTTCCATTTGTTACATGTTACAGTGTCTTTTTAAAATAAAGGTGTATGTTCAGCCCAACATTTGTGGAAAATCTGGCAAAAGGGACTTATGTGTCAGCAGTGTGTGCAGATGAAAAGCATTTGGCTTCCCCTCATGCTGCCACCGCCTGGACCTCCACAGATGGATGGGCAAGAAGTTTTGGGAAGAAGCCAAATATTGTTAATCTATGATGACACACAGCTGGTTGGATATCAGTTTTCTTGGTTCCTTTCACTGGTTGAGGCAGCGCAGGGAGGTCTTTGTTCACTACATTAATTGAAAAGCAAAAGCTGCATGTTTATACATTCAGTAGGCTAAACCTTAAGAAGCTAGCTAGGTAGCTAACCCACATTTTTCAGGGATTTTTTTTTTTTTAAAATGGGAAAGAAACAAGTGTCACTATTGCACGTGCCCCAGACACTAAGTTTAGTTCAAAATCCACAAAAACAGCCTGAAAATGAGCTGTGTTGTTGTGGGGCCTGGGTCAGGACTGACCTTTGCTGTGCTGTGATGTGCCAGTCTGCGTTTAAGGGGCAAGACTCAGCGAAGTATCATTTACAGTGCAGCAACTTGTTTGTAGGTGTGTTCACCCACCCAGTGATGCTGCATTCTGGGAAGTGTTCTCAATTAACTGTAACAAAAGAGGAATTTTACAGTAACTGTTTAAGGCTAATTCTTAGGCCAAAGTCTCAAACCAGTATCCTGCTGGTCAAAATAAAGAGCACATCTACACAGTAAACATTTAGCTTATCATAATCTGCATCATTCATACAGCATATACTGTATACACCATATTTCATTACACTCCCCAAACTGTAACATTCTCCAGTGCGGCATCTGCATGTGGTCTGCAGCAGTATTACAATAGAGTGCTTTTGATAAGCAGCAGCCCACAGTATAAGTTTGGGTGGTGAAAGCACTTACAAGAACCTTAGTCATCTATTAATGTTCCTCACAAGGCACTGCTCTCAAAGGATTTACAATAGATGTATGTTATACATGCCATTTGCCATTTAACACTGCTTACTGAGCGTTGTATGTTAACAGAATGTAAGCCAGAGTGTCACAAGCACACTGTAAACTACCTGCTCTGCTTGTCTTTCTCTTTTTCTGACACAACCTTTAACTACGAGCTTCACTTGGTGCATCGTAAAATCAAAATAATGTATTTATGCACACACTCTTCACTTTCTTTCAGACCTCCTACATACACAATGAGCTCTCGAGGGGTATGGTAAGAAGACATCAATAAACAAAATCTGATGTGTTAGCAGATTCCTCCTTTTTCTCCCCGATACCAATTCAGAATGGCTTAGTCCAATGTTCTTACAACCCACTTGCCAAATACAACACTTGTGTGATATTGCTCTTTAAATAAATCTTGACTTGACCTTGAATAATAGCATGATCCTTTGAAGGGGCACTTCAGCAATTTTACACATAAAGATCACTTCATTCTCCATGGGGAGTACTACTCAGCCTGTGAAAACAGTTGTCATAGTGACATCACCAAGGTTATCTTTGCTACTTGACTCTTTTGATTTTTCATAGAGAGCCTGCATTACAAAGAGAGTGAGGAGTTTTAAATATGAGGGCATTGAACAGGTGGGAAGCATTTCATGAAAAGAGGCAATCATGGGCAATGTAGAATCCAATGTTTTTAGAGCTTGACCCCTGGTAAAGAATCAAAATCAGGGCATCTCAGCCTTTGCTCTTTCTATTTTTATCAACTTTAAAATCTGTATCACAAATCTTCTAACTTTATTGAAATGCAATACCTAATCATTGGAATACTTAAAAGCAAAATTGATCAGAAGAAACAAAGTCTACTGAAAAAGAAGGAAGAATTCAAGTTCATATAAGTGAAGAAAAACCTAGGACAGTAGGACTTAACAACAGACCTATCATCCTGACCCCACCTCTCCTATCACCCCACTTCAAAACCATTACCAATCCACTCCTGGACCCCTGCAGAGCCAAAGGGTCTGTTGGGGATGCAGTCAAAACGGCCCTCCAATTCATCCCCCAGAATTTGGACTTCATGTTTGTGGACTTCAGTGTTTCCTTAAACACCATCATCTTGGCTCTACTGAGGGACAAGCTCTTCCAGCTAGCTGTATGAAAATAATCGGGCAGACAGTTTCAGAGCCTCGGGACCCTGACAGCAAATGTTCTGTCCACTTTAGTTTTCAGCCTGGCTTGTGGCACAACCACCTCTGCCCGAGGGCCTCAAGGTACGTACAGGCATGTACTGTACTAAGAGGACAAAAATAAAGCTGGGAGAGAGACCATGAAGAGCCTTAAAGGTAATGACTAAAATCTTAAAATCTATTTTAAACCATGCTGGGGGCCAGTGTAAAGAGGTTAAAACTGGGGTGATGTGATCATGTCTCTTGGTTCTGGTTAAAAGCCTGGCAGCTGAATTCTGTCTGGAGTCAATCAACAGGTTTCAGGCAAGACCAACAAGACCATGGACCAACAGAGCCAGTTCCCCTCAAAGCTGCATCCTTTCCTTTCCATATCAACAGCTGCACCAGATCGTCAAGCTCCTGAAGTTTGCAGATGACACCCCCCCCCACTAGGAGTGTACCTACAGATGGAAGATTGACCACCTGGTGACCTGATGTGGACAGATCTGACTGTTCTAAAAACACCGGCTACAGCACCATCACCCTGTGTGACTCCCCAGTCAACACTGTGGAGTGCATATGCTTCATTTGCAGTCCATTTCAATTTTTTGACAGTCATGGACTGGCTTGATGTGATTTGCATTTCCATTGCAACAGGGCTTCCTGCTTGAAAGTATGTCTTAAACTGATGATGACTTGTCTTGAGTGATGACATTTAAAAGCAGGAGTTTGATCCACAACTTAAGTCCCCTGATATTTTTGCTGCATGTGTTTTTCCACAGTAGGGCAGGTAAAAAAAAACAACTTTGGGTTGCATTTATCATCCTCAGCTGGACTTTATGGTGGGGCATTGCAGTTATATCCTTATAATACATCATCTCCTGCAATGATGCCTGAATATTCATTTGTTCATTGTTGCTTTTTCAGCCCCTGATAAGTCTGAAAGACGAAGAATGCAATTTTGCTGCAGCATTCAGATTTACCTCCAGTCTACAATACACAGCAAGGCAAGAAAAAAACACTTGACTAATGTGAGATGTGCATGCAAATACTGTGTAAACAAAGTAAACCATCCATCTCTCTCTGTCTGCATCTCCTGTACACACCTCACTCCCCTCATCCCTCTTTTATCCATTCTTGGCCAAAAAATGTAAATCCTTTGCTGCTATCACCCCCTAACACACTCCTTCCCTCTGTCAAAAACACTCTGCAGTGTCCAGAAGCCTACAGTAGCCCGACTGTACAAGGCTTTATCACAGCTTGACGACACAACACCAAGCCATTAATCTCATTACTGCACAAAGACATACGAAGGAAAGAATGAGTTACAACAGCAAAACGTGTTCAGTATCAAGAAAGAAGATATTTGGATGCTTAGAGGGTAATGGTGAGAGTTCCTCCTTTGAATCTTCTCTCTGTGAGTTACCTGTCAGAGGAGACTGAGATGGATCTAGTACTCCTGATGTAATAGACGCCACAGCAGTAAGTGGGATTATGACAAGATTCGCTTGTCACAGAGAACAGTCACTTCCTTAATATATGTCCTTAGGTTTCTCACTTCCCAACAAGCCATCTTTGTCACAATGGCTTTCTCTTTTTTATTTTCTTTTTTTTTTTTTTATGTGGAATGTAGTCTGCCCCTCGGTCACCATCTCCAGCCTCTTTACTTTGCTAGAACTTCAGTCAGCCATTTCTGCCATCCCGTTGCCAGGCTCCTGCTCTGCACTCTTGTCTCCTGTCCTGTATTCTTGTTGCCAGGTTCCCAGGCTAATTTTGACAGCTGTTTAAGATAATTTTAGTCTTGAGATGAAAATGCTTATTTGTCATTTTTATCCTTCATAGTTTTAGTCTAGTTTTTAATCTTTTAACTAATCCAGTTCATTTATTTAGACAATTTACAACTACAAATAATTTCTACACACTTACAAACTGTCATTTATTCAGCAGTGCTTGACAGGTTTAAAGGGTGATTTAGTAGCACACACTTATCTCATCATTTGCAAAACTCAATATCTCTCTGTTTATGCTCTAAAAAACAAACTGGGATTTGTACCCAGGTTCATTGTAAACTCTGACTTATCCATTTCACTGTTAAGAAGCAGATATATAACTTTATTAGACCCTGAATTCTTTCTTAATCTGCAACATGTTAGTCTGGAGGTTTAAACTTGTTACCTATCACAGAGTTGGTGCTTAAAACTAAACTTTAATCTCTGTCAGAGAAAACTGATCTGAGTTCAAACTGTTTACTTACAGCACAGCTACACTCGCAGCCTCCTATCTGCCTGTCAAACAGCATCAACCCATAATACTTGTAGAGAAATTCTGGATTGAGTCCTGTAGGGATCAGCTATAAAGTCCGGCGGCTGCTTGCTCTGCTGGCATCTAATAGCCACTGCTGCAACTACGGGCGTACTCACACTAGGCAATCGTACCGTGCCCAAGCACGCTTGCCCCCTAAAGTCCGGATTATTTGACTAGTGTGAGTGCTTGAGTATGGTACACTTCCCTGGCCCAGTACAGTTGGAAGAGGTGTGCTTAAGGCACAAGGTTATGTATGTAACGCGCGACACGTGGTGATGACGTATGAACCATGCGACCATCCCTCCACAACAACAATAGCAATGGCAGCATCGAAGGGTTCACGTTGGTCAGATGAAGAGGTGGAAAGTTTAATTGAAATTTAGGCAGAGGACAGCATCCAACAACAACTGGACAAAACACACAAAAATGCCGAAGTATTCAGCAATATCCGCCACCATCTTGGCAGTTGTGGATATCAAAGGTCCATTGAACAGTGCCGGGACAAACTAAAAAAACTTGGGATTCAGTACAAGAAAGTACATGATGCCCTGAGAAAATCAGGCTTCTCGTCTGATGAAAAGGACAAATTTCGGTGGTACGATGCTATTGACCAAATCATCAGCCACAAACCGAGTAGCCAGCCCATGGTTTTGGAGTCCACTTCTCCATTGGAAGGACCGTCAACCGACAATAGCCCTGGAACACTGACCAGTAGCCACAGCCGTACAGACAAAACTACCAGCACCTTTGACTTTGCCATTCTATTTTGTCTGTAATATTTCTATACTAGTATTTATACTTCTTTATGTTTGAGCTCTATTTTTGTTCTACTTTTGCACATCTTGTTTGGTTTTGCACACTCTGCATGTTTGGTTAATAAAAATTTTTTGCTAACCTGTTTGGTTGAATCTATTCATTTGAAGGCAGGGTTCATGGTTCAATATGAGACATTTTGACAAGACATAAGACAAATATCCCTGCTAAGATTTCTACTTTTTGCATTGTGGTTTTAGGAATAAAGTATTATATAATAAGGCAATGGATGAGAAGAACCCCAGTTTGATCTATGGCAATGCTCCTGAGGATGTTTCTGCTTCAGCATAAAAAAAAAACAACTCATTTTGAGAAAATGAATTAAATGTAGTAAAAATCAGGGGATGAATGGCAATTGAACAAACCCCTCTGTAAAAATCTGAAGAATATTGCTACTTTTGTTATATTAAGTTATATATATGAATACTACAAGTGATACTCGACATATTCAGGGTCACATCAAACTTTATTGCCAGCATCAGCTTGAGTTTTATACAAGTTTCAGGTCATAACAATGCAGTTTTTCATGCCCAGGTCACTAGCTAGCAACTACAGACTTCCAAAATACGTACACAAAGCATCTCTAGTGGTGTGCGAAGCTGTTGCACAGAAATTAGTGCAGTACTGTACCTCATTATTGTTGTCTAGCACATTGTTGTCCTCACAGAAATTATGAAGCACACAACAGGCTGAGATCACAGTGTTGATGTTGTTGATGTTGCAGTCATATCTCTTCATCAGACACCGCCATCTTCCTTTGAGATGTCCAAATGACCTCTCCACAGTCATCCGAGCCCTGCTGAGATGGTTGTTGAAAGTAAGTTGTGCAGGGGTAGTGTTTTGGTTTTCAGGGTACGGTTTCATCAGCCATAGTAGAAGTGGATACGCCGAATCTCCTAGTATCATCACCGGCACATTGACACCTCCAAACCTCTCTGTGATGCAAAGCAATCTTTTTAACACATTTCAGTCTGGATTTCGGCCACATCACAGCACTGAGACTGTACTTATCAAAGTCTTAAATGATATTCATCAGAATAATGATGCATGCAAATCCTCTGTCCTGGTATTAAAAGATCTCAGTGCTGCATTTGATACAGTTGATCACAATATACTACTTAGCAGATTGGAAAAGTGGGTGGGACTCACTGGCACTGTGCTACAGTGGTTCAAATCTTACTTACGAGATAGGGACTTTTTTGTGTCAATTGGTAACCATGAATCTGATTGAACTACGATCACATGTGGGGTTCCTCAAGGGTCCATTCTCGGACCACTTCTATTCAACATCTATATGCTACCCCTAGCCCAGATTATGGAACATCACAACATCTCCTATCATACGTATGCCGACGACACACAACTCTATATCTCAGTGTCATCACACGACTATAGTCCCTTACTCTCATTGAGTAACTGTATTCATCAAATCAGTGACTGGATGTGCCAGAATTTTCTCCAGCTAAATCCAGAAAAGACAGAGGTATTAATTTTTGACCCTAGAAATGAAAGGGCAAAGATCAGAGCCCACCTTGGCTCTATGTCATTGACAGCCACAAATCAAGCCAGGAATCTTGGTGTTATTATTGACTGAGACCTGAACTTCAACAGCCATTTAAAGTTTATTACTAAATCTGCCTATTACCACCTGAAAAATATAGCTAAAATTAAGGGGTTTCTGTCTAAACAAGACATGGAAAAAGGTCTGCTCATACTGTCAACTCCTTTAAATCAGGGCTAAAAACACTATTGTTTACTGAAGCGTACTCTTAGATTAAATACTTACCTGCTGTATTCTACTGCCTGTACTTTTTAACTACACACTGCTGATTTATGCCTTTTATTATTCTACTTCTTTTCTTATCCTGACTGTTCAATGTATTGAGCCTGTTTTTTATTTTATGTTACTGTATTTTATTATTATCACTATCATTCTCAATTTCTATTTCCCTTTTTAATCGACTGTTTTTATTGTTTTAAATTGTGTCTTGTTGCTTTTAATGTCTCTGTAAAGCACTTTGAATTACCTTGTGTTGAATTGTGCTATACAAATAAACTTGCCTTGCCTTGCCCTGCCTGTGATATGAGGGAACAGTGTATCACTCTGACCCCTCTCATACAAAGATAAGTTGCCAAAAACTGTCCCAGAACAGAAGATGATGGTCGACCACACCTTGCAGGATGACCAAGTAGAAACCTTTATGGTTATAGTAGTCTGCAGGACAGTCAGTTGGGGCTAGAATCCCAATATGTCCATTGGAAGTGGGGTGTAGGGGATTCATAGTAAGATCAGCTGTCTCACTCCTGGGGGAACTCAAAGTGCGGGGACAGAGTTTGAAGAAGACAGTGAAGGAAATGTCAGATGAAGACGTTAGATGTAGCCAATGGATCTGGAAGTGAAGAAATAATGTCAATTGGGGGCCAGCAGGGGGAACTACTAAGCAGGATACATAACTCCTTGAGATCAGGTGGAGAGATCCACTTCCTGTCAGGAGGAAATCCAGGAAGAGGAAGGTTATTTAAGTGTGGGAGTGGCCTATTTGAATCCCTTTTGTTTGAGGCCATGCTGCAAGGTGAGTGTGTTTGCTGATCCTGTGAGTTTATTTATCTCCTTTAACTTTAGCTTATATTGTAGTTATGCAATGTAGCGTGTGAAATAGAGTATGGTGAATGTGCTAGGAAAGGTAGTATCGGCACGGTCACTACCTGGAGCTTGCATAAACATAGACTGGGTTTGGTTGAAGGTGGCAGGTGCTGTTTGGGCTGAGAAAGCCATGTGTAAGTAAGGTTAAGGAGGTTATTGGGTTGGTGCGGAGAGCAGTGAGAACTGGCATTAGGGGAGTGTCTCTGGGACGCCAGAGATCACTGTCTAGCTTCCTGGAGGTGTCGTGGGACCAACTAGACAAAACACCGGTGAAAGGAGGTTCCCACCTGATGACCCCAAAGACATGTTAGTTATCACTGCTCACTGGTCTGTATAGTTAAGCCTTGCCATAATAGCTTATCATAGGGCTTAGGAGGTTATTCACTGAGGGTTGATCCTTTTCTAGGGCACAAACTTCTTGTGTTTATTTGAATCCATCCATAGCCCCTCCATATTGAGGGAAACCCCACCAGTTTATGAACTCTTGAATAATTAGCTTAAACTCATCTTCGGTGGGTGTTCTGATGTAGAGGGGCAGCATCTTGTCAGCAATGACTGAAGAAATGTTTTGCAATTGTAATTGCAGTAGACTTACCAACCCCGAATAAATGAGAAATTGTCCAGAAATCTGTGGCCAGTCTCCAAATACATACTGCCATGCATTGCTCCACAGGCACTACTTTTCTGAATGTGGTTGACTGTCTTTGAAAGTGTGGTCTGAGGATGTCACACACGTGGTCTCTCTCAATCTGAAATTTAACTGCCACTCATAATCTGTCCAGTTGGTGACAATGTGCTCCCACCACACATCACTTCTCTGCCGAATCCAGACGTCCTAAAGCAAAAGGAGAAGACATGTAAGTTTATCTTTGAGTGAAGCATTTGAGGAATAATGAAACAAGTACACAGCAGTGGACAAGTCAAATCTCAACCTGTTGGAAACACTGCACTATCTAGGGACCACCACCCCTCTTTTTTTGTCTTTACAACAGCCTCTGTTAACTAGAGCTACTGGTTATTTGTAGTATGCTAACTATCTTATGGCTTCTTGGGGAGCTCCTCTATAAATATATACATAAACAGATAAAGATAGGTATGAACAGAAACAACTAATTTGGCGGGAAGAGCATGTGAACATAGTACAAAGGAGAGGCAACATTAATGTGAGGCAGCTTGTAAGCATCAACAACATTTATGGACAGACGAGCTACTTACTTTATGAACACACGTATGAATATAATGCTATAATGAGTCTCTCCTCAACTGATTTGAAAATTTGAATTTTTTGTTTAACTACTGGTCAGTTCTTACCTTTTGGCTGAATGAGAACTGTAGTTAGCAAGCAGAGCTTCGAAGGCCTCCCGTGTTTTCTGCTGCCTCCGCAAAAATCTTTGTATGCGCGCAGCACAATGAACTGCGAATCGCTGCCTCGTGCAGTCAGTAAATCTGGATGAGTGCTGACTGTTTTGAAAATGGATCCACAAAGCCAATACAGTCATTAACGTGTGAGCCATGCTTTCGGGTTCATTAACCATTGCGCTGCTGCAACAGCGTATAAACAACAGTCACTTAATGATGACGTTGCACCATGCGTATGTCATATCTCAACGTGATTACACGTGTGTCGCAGGCACAGGCTTGAGTACACTTGGGCTCAGGGTAATGTGAGTGCTGGCCAGCGGGGGACAGGGGAGGGGGGGCATTATCCTGGGGGCATGGTATGGAACAACTGGCCCTAGTGTGAGAGCTCCCTAACAGACTCTTGGCTGACAAATCCATTCAGCAGCTCAACCATCCACAGTCTGACACACACAGCTTCTTATTTACTGCTGAATTTTACAGCTTACGCTGCTCTGGTGTAGAGGGCTGCATTGAGATTGGGTCCCGCCGGGTCCCGTGGGACCCAACCCAAATCTTGCGGAAGCGGGCAGTTTGAACTTTGCTGCGGGCGGGAACGAGTGGATAAAAAAACCACTGCGGGATCGGGATGTAGCCTATAGCGACAAGATAGAGTTAACAAATGATGTGGAAAAGAAGCTCAAACAAGGTCTGAAGGCGCACTGAGCCCTCTACTTCCCAGCACTCTCAAAGCTGGCGTGTTTCATCTTCAGTATCCCCACATCCAGTGCGCCTTCAGAGCGGGCCTTTAGTGTCTGTGGGCGCATCTTGTAATAGAGACGCACGGGATTGGGACCGCAGTCGGTCAGCAACATTCTCTTCCCACACAGCAATATTATGGCCAAGTGATTAATTTGTTAAATTCATTCATTTCATTCATTAACTTTGTTTATTGTATGTTATTTATTAGTGTTATTTAAGCCACTCACAGCCTGCTCATGTTGCTATTTGTTAATTACATAAAGAGGCGCGATGATGCCGGTGTTATTGAGCATAGGCTTTATCTTTATCTCATTAATGTTTCTTTTTCAGGTCTCTCTTAGAAAAGAGACCTTAACCTCAATCACTGCGTGATTATATAAAGGTAGAAAAATAAATAAAATAGAGAGGAGGAGAACAGAATATGAAACAGCCTTTATTTCATTAAAAACTAAATGAAAACAACGAAATAGGAGCGCTATTCCTGACCAGTGCGTCAAAAGACATGCAGGCCAGAGTAACGAAACAAACAACCCCATGAATCTCTTTATTAATAGCCTATAAAATTATGTTTTTTCCTGCGGGACGGGACAAGACACAAAATCATTGCATTTGGGAGTGGACATACACACTGCAGGTGTGGGCGGGAGTGTAACACACACGTTGCGGTTGCGGGAAATTCAGAAATTCAGCGGGAGCAGCCAGGAGTGGGATGAAGAAAACAGTCCCACGCAGGGCTCTACTCTGGTGTTTTTGCTGGCTAGTGAGACATCCTGGCATAGACTGCTTATTGGAATTTACCAGCCTGTCGCTCATGTGGCATTTGAAGATAATTACAAGCACGGCCGTTCTCATTTTTTAATGTCTGATTGTCCACCACTAGCATTTTTGTCACGATTCGTCTTGTCAGCGCAAATAATACATAAATTTTGTCTTAGTTTTTATTATCAAGATCTAGTTTTAGCTCAACATTGTCATTTTCCTCATGGAAAAATCATCATTGATAAAATACTTTAGTCATAGTTTAAGTCAATGAAATTAACACTGCTCTCCTGGCCACTCTTTTGAGCAACTCTGCTTACATTGTCCCTCCCAAATGGTCCTGCCTCCACCACAGGCCTCCTGAGGTCTTGTGTTCTGTCCCAGTCCAAGCGTAGTTTTATTTATTTATTTACTTACTTTTTTTCCTTTGTCTTAACTGCATTTGGTTTTTGGTGTTATGTGAACTACGAATAAACCGGAGACTATCTTGCGATGGGATTACTTCAACCACGATTCAGTGATCTGCACCTTAAAATCAATACCTGCCAGGGGTGTAGGTGGAGGGGCAAGGGCTATTTTCCCAATTTCTATCCCCCACATTTCCAGCTCCCTTGCTTGGACCAAATCCATCTTGGAACTCAGCCTGTATTTTAATCTCAAATACACACCTGTAAAGTTCCGTGATTGCATGTTGCATGGTTGCAGTGTTGTCGCATTGATGATATCTGTCCAGAGACAGACAGGCAGATTTATAAAGCAAAACATTCTTACTCCAACGTCATTACAAATTGACATTTGGTCATGGACTCTCCACGTTGAGATATGGCGTGCAAGAGTACCCTTGGTGTGTTGGTTGTTGATGTCCGGTTGTTAACGCTGTATCAACAGCCTGTTACATGCATTGTCTGTTTTCAAAATGCACTTCTGTTTTTACAGGAAATGTTTGCATACAGTCTCTTTCAAAATAAATGTACAACATCAGTAAAACACCACAAAATGACATTTTCTCCTTTAACAACAAATGCAGGTGGTTACGTTTAGCCAACACATACACGTGGTTGGGTTTAGGAAAAGTTTGGCTTTACAATCTTAAAAAAAGCAAACACCGGCCTCCCTGGTGAAAGTCAGTGGATGTTGCTGCCTTATGAAGAAAGTAGTACTCTCTCGGATTATAAATGGATTAAAACTAATCAGGACAAGGCAAAGTGCATTTATTTAAACTAAGTCAGTGTGTGGCATCATCCAACTGTAACTAAAGTAAATCTGATAAATTAGGTTATTCTACTTATACAACAGTTTTTGCCATGTAGTAACTCACTCTTAATTGTCCATGGTTACATGAAGCATACATCATCCCATATCAAATTCAAGAGCTTCCCAGCAGAATCCAGGAAAAAGTCAGACCCTGAGGACTGATATCCAATCACTGACCTATCGTGTCAACCTGTTGCCATAGGATATGCAATCACATCAAAAAGCACCCTTTGTTCACTGACTGTATCACTGAATTATACAACAAAGGACACTTCTCCTGCCTTTGTCTTGGCACTGTGACCCACTGATATGCATTTTTTAATTTGTATGATAAGTGAGTTGTGTTTAACATGGGTTAACTGGACAGTCTGGATCCTGAATGAAGAGGTGTATTGAATGTTAGTGTTGTGTAGCAGAGAGCACCATACAATGCAAATCATGCCTTGAAGTGAAAATAATTTGTCATCCCCTAGAGGGCATTCTATCAAAGGGAAAGCTTCTGGATTTTTAAACTGAACCCTGTGTCTTAAATCTTATTTCAATCAAAAGAGACAGGAGAATGGAATAACAATTAAATTATAAATATAGATGTACAGATTAACAGATGATTGTGCTGATATGACTTTAACAAAGTGTTTGGTGCTTAGACACCACAGGGTGGTTATTTGAGATCGTGGGAAATCTGAGCAGCAGCAAGATAAATCCCCCCATGGAGTCTAGACACTGGTGGAGGTGATGGTGGCTGATGACTTGGTTGATGACTGATGAAGTGAAATGAGGCTGCATCCGAGGAGACTGGGTGGTGATGGGAAAGCGGAGGACACGTGCAGCAGCATGAAAGGACTGTGGGCAGAAAAAGAACCATAGGAGCAGTGAGACGGTAGGGTGACTGAGAAGTTGTGTCCCTGTGCTATTAGTTGAGTCACCAGCTGTTCTTCAGCTGATCTACAATAAACCGAGTGACCTAAACACTGACAACCAGAAAAAGAGTGAACATGTGTGCAAGGAGTGAATAGTGGGGTGAGGAAGAAAGTTACAGACTAAGCATGAAAAGTATTGTCTTCCTGACTGAACTTTCTCAAGAGCTTCATTTAAATCAAGAGAGACAGGACAATGGAATAACAACGAAATTATAAATATAGGTGTACAGATTAACAGATGATTGTGCTCATGTGATTTTAACAAAGTCTCTGGTGCTTAGACACCACAGGGAGATTATTTGAGATTGTTGGACATCTGAGCGGCAGCAAGAAAAATACGCCAAAATGAAAAGAGCGCAGGCCCCTTAAAGAAAAGAACACAGCTGAAAATTATCCCCAAAGAATATTTACTTACGAGCTGCAGTGAACCATGATAAATGATAAATCAAAAATAGTTGAATGATCTGCTAAGAGGGCTCAATGCCATGACTGCGATGCTGCTTAGCCTATAAAGGCTGAGGGCTCAATGCTATAAAAGTGATGCTGCTTAGCCTGCTAAAGCTGATGCCATATATGCTATGACTTAATTTAACCTGCAATGACTGATTATGCCTGAATGATTTAGTTTCACTGAAGCCATTGATAGACCTTGCATAGCTACTGATGTTCCTGCACCTATTCTGAATTAATGACCTGAATAATGCTTTAAAGTTATGTTACATTTCATGAGGGTATGCTTTAAATGATGGTTGAACCAAGATTTGGACATGGGGTTATTGTCTGTGGTCACAAAGAGAGGAGCAAGAGGGTCAGAGCAGGGCCTGTTTTATAAATGATTACACATGGATTTAAAAGGACAAAACTGATGATCAATGTGTGCGATTGTTACGATTATGGTGCAGGCCCCACATGCTTTAGAGTGTTTAAGCCGAGGGCTAAAGAAATGTTAAGTCCAAAAAGGTAATGTCTTTTTCTGGATCAAATAAATTTTAGGAAGTAGTAAACTTTCCGCTCCTTAAAAAAACATAGAAAGCTAATAGGAAAGAGCAATCCAAGAGAGAATTGACATAGGGAGAAAAACAGCCATTTCTCAAAACTGATAACATTTTATGCAAGATAGAAAGTGTAATAGGGAGTATATTATCACCAGTAGGGGGAGAAACTTTTGAAATACCTTTAAATAACAGTTGGATTGAAAAGTAGTCTGGGAAATGATGGATCAAAACATCCAGTGCTAAACTGAATAACAGCAACTAAACTGCTTACATAAAGATGCAGCCACTTTAAATTTACATTTGGTCCGTAGTCGAGCCCTGACCGATCCGTGACGGGTCCCTGTCGTCACCTGGCCGGGCTCCTTGCTCTAAACCAGTTGCAATGGTCTGTCTATCCACCAGGAGGAGCAGTGACTGTGGAAGCTGAAGCGGTTTACTGTGCCTCTTATTACCGAGAGAGCTTCCCACACAGAGCATATTTAATGATTATCAGGCTATCTTATCATAGGTCATAAATATTATGTTTCAGCATTTTGTTATTCAAAAGAATTGTATGAAAATTAAAGTGATATGACTGGGAACTGAGCGATAAGAACAAAACTGCATTTGAATCACCAGTCTTAGCAGCTGAGTTTATTTGCAGTGGTAATGATAATAATGTCATATAGTAATAAATATTGTAATATAGTATATATATATATATGTATACTATATTACAAATTTGTATTTTATATATATACATATACAGTGGTGGAAAAAAGTTTTCGGACACCCTTAAAATTTTACATAATCTCAAATATTATCATGAAATATTTGTGGAAAAATCTTTTTTGTGTTTCAAAAGGTGTGGCTGCATTAGACAGATACAAACAAATACAAATTATATTTTTTTGTTTAATGTTTACAAGAAAAACTAACAAAACTAAATTCTTGACAGTTTCAATATGTCAGTTCTCAACATTGTCTGTATCAAAGTCAACAAATAACAGAGAATGTGTTCAAAACTGAACAAAAAATAATTAAACCATCACATCATCAAATTAATATTTAGTAGTCCTGCCATTGGCACATAGTAGAGCTCTAATCCTGGTTGGCATGTTCCCCACGAGCCTTTCACACTGTTGAGGGGTAATCTTGTCCCATTTTTCTTGAATTACTGCTTTTAATTCTTCTAAATTCTTTGGTTTATACTTTGAAACAGACCTTTTGATAATCCACCACAGATTTTCAATGGGGCTCATGTCCGGGGATTGAGCTGGCCACTCCAAGACCTGGATACTGTGCTCCTGCAGCCAAGTTCTACTGGCCTTGGATGTGTGGCACGGGGCATTATCTTGTTGAAACATCCAGTTTTTACCTTGACGGAACAGTGCACGCGCAGAAGGGAGCATGTGGGTTTCGAGAATGGTACAATACTTGGTAGAGTTCAATGTGCCATCACAGACAGTGAGATGACCAACACCAGCAGCACTCATGCATCCCCAAACCATGATACTGCCTCCACCATGCTTGACAGTAGGTACTGTACATGCTGGAGATAATGCTTCGCCTGGCCTTCTGCGTACCCTCACATTAGTAGGAGGAAGATAAAGCTGGAAACTGGACTCATCTGACCACAAAATCTTCTTCTAATTCCTGGCTGTCCAGTTCTTGTGTGCCTGGGCCCAACGACGCCGGGCTAACCTCTGTCTCTCATTGATCAGGGGCTTTTTGATAGCCTTGTAGGACCTTAAGCCATGATCTAGAAGTCGGCCACGTACAGTGCGGGTGGAACACTGGACACCAGTTTGGTTTGACCACTGCTGCTGAAGCTCCTGTGATGTCATTTGGCGGTTTTGCCTGCACATGCGGATCAGGATGCGGCCATTTCTTGCTGAAGAAACCCTTGGATGCCCATATCTTTGTTTGTCTTCCAAGCTGTTGGTTCATCTGTATTTCTGCAGAGTGTATCCAACTGCTGAAGGACTGCATCTGCACTTCCTGGCTATCTGGCAGCAGCTGTACCCTTCCTGGCTGAGAATCTTTATCTTCAGGCATGTTTCCTGCGTTAGGCTCCTTGTTTTAGCCATTTTTGTGTCTGAAGAACTTTCAAATGTGCTGGCTTTATGTAGACACGAAGCTTGGCAACAAAAAATGTGTCTTTTAATAAAAAGAACGACCTTCATCACTGGTACCAAAATGACCCAATACTCAAAATTTCTTATGTATTTTTATGGAACCAATCAATTTTAAGCTTTTGATGGCTTTTTTAGGATTTATTTAGTATTTTGGCTGTGACTGTACTAAAAGAAATTGCACTTGAAGACCTAAGAGTGATTCTTAATGCCATATTTCACAAATGCATGGGGGGTCCGAAAACTTTTTTCCACCACTGTATATATAAAATACCATTATTGTGGCTATATAAATGTAATTTATGGTGCTGTTTTTTTTATTTTTTTTATTTTTTTTTACCTCAGCAAAAATGTTTTTCAAAGACTACACACCTACAAATATGGACTGAAGCAGATTCTTTCGTTAGGTAAAAACAGCTTGTGAATATTGGAAATGATTACATAGATCTTTTTTAATTATCATTTTGATGT
Source organism: Epinephelus cyanopodus (assembly GCA_026686955.1). Taxonomy (NCBI): domain Eukaryota; kingdom Metazoa; phylum Chordata; class Actinopteri; order Perciformes; family Serranidae; genus Epinephelus; species Epinephelus cyanopodus. The sequence goes on from CM048920.1 coordinate 39,942,616, forward strand.
ACAGACTGTACAAGGCTCTGCACACGCTCTGTCTGCCACACATAGCACAGCTTCACCTCATTGATCTGTCGCTGTCTGTCTAAACAGATTCATGAAAGCGATATTTCGCAAAGCGCCGCTCATTCAGCTGTTTTACATAGCGTGAAAATGACTCCTTGGCTCTTCTATTTATCACATACGTTAGCATTACCATGAACCTTTTGTTCCTACTGAATGGGTGAGTGTTTCCATCTGAATAGGTTTCCCAGTCACTCAGATCATCACACTGAGTGGGCTATATGAACTTTTGATGCAAACATTTAATAACACATCGTCACTGTCCATGTCTGAACCAGGCTAACTCGTGATTCGTTAGTTTAAAATATGAAGAATTGTAAAATGTTACTTGGATGAGGCTGCCAGTCAGTCACCGAGAGATCACAGGCTGTACAAACTTTTGATGCAAACATTCAACAACACATCCTCACTGTCAATGTCTGAACTACCTCATAAAAGTGACATTTTACAATTTTTCACATTATAAACCAAAAAATGATTTAGTCTCTTAATTAATGTTAGTGTTATTTTAAAATTTAAGTCTCTTAATAAACAACTTCTAAATGATTTAAGTAATTATTTTCAGGCACTAATTTATTTTCAGAACGTTTGCATCTGCACTGTGGCTTAAAGTGACACATGTCCATGCAGTCGCAAATGAATGCACAAAGAGTACTTATTGTAACAGGTTTTAGTGGTATATTTAGAGAAAGACAGAAAAAAAGCTAAAGTTTTCCATGCAAAATTGTTGGGAATCAACATACAGTATATTTACCTCACACAGTGGCACCAAATGTGTTGGGAATTAAAATATATTTACCTCACTCGGTGGCACCATAAATGTTGGGGTTTAATTGGCTATTGGAAATAATTAATAATTATTATTAATAATTAATAATTATGTTAAATAATGTGACTTCATTAACATTAAATCACCTCGTGGGGCACCAAAGGGAAAAAATGATAGCCAGTTAAAGATATCAGTCTCATAAAGTAGGCTAAACTATTAATTTGGAGTTTGATTAATAATTAAATTAATGACAACAACCAAAATTAACAGTAACGCCTGAAGGATTTCGGAGTTCTTGACGCAGCAGAGGTTGACTATTCATTCACTCTTGTGCAACATTAAACAAACAGCAGGCATGATTCCAAATAATTATGTTTATTCACAAACTAGCAAAGCAAACCAAAACACACAAATTCTAACTAACTGTATACAAGCTTGGTGTGTGTGTGTGTGTGTGTGTGTGTGTCTGTCTGTCTGTCTGACCGCGCGTGTGTGTGTGTGTGTGTGTGTGTGTGTGTGAGAGAGAGTGAGTGAGTGAGTGAGTGAGAGAGAGAGGAGAGAGAGAGAGAGACGAGAAAGACAAAGGCGGGTGTGGTGATCAAGTAGCCGTTTGGCCTACAAAGCAAAATGGCTGGCAACAGAGAACTACCAAAATGAAATGAAAAGTGTGGTCAGGACAAAGACAAAGGAAAAGAAGCGGGAACTTTGAGATGCCTGTTTGGGTGTAGCTCTGTTGAAAGCCTTTGTTAATGAGTCTATGTGAATGTGATTTGTGTTGCAAACGGTCTGGATTAGTTCAGAGATTGTTTAGTTGTGTGCAAGAATCTGTTTGCGAAAAGTATTAGCAAACTAAACACTTAGCTTTGGCGAAGCCAACTAATCAATGACCTAACTGCAAACAATCACAACAATAACTAAGTAAACAGCATTAAATCACATACAAGTTAAACAGTCTTGCTTAGCCTGTAAAGCTGTGATAAGCTATGCCCTTGAATGGATGGAGGAAATAGTCACTTGGTGGTGTACTGCTGCTAGCCGGCAGAAGAAGGCTGGGAAGGTGTGGTTTCAGCTGCAGTCTTGGTTGAGTCCTTTGTTCCAAAGGTCCTGATGTGAGGAAGCTGGTCGCTCGGGGTCCTTGCGGAGTTAGACACTGGGTGCTAACTCACTTAGTTCCTTGTTGCTGTAAAGCTGGTTGCAAACCTTGTGTTTGCATGAGAGTCTGTGATCAGCTGCCCTCCCTTTAGTGGGTTGGGCCTCTGGAGCAGGGGTTTGGGTCTCTGGGCTGTTGGGCTCTAGCCCTCTTTGTTTGAAGACAGAGCATGCAGAGGAAAAAGCCTTTAAATTGTCCAGTGATGATTTTACCAAATGATAAATCATCTGTGGTCCTGTGAATCCCAACAAAATCATAACATCTAAGGTTTGAGGCAGCTAGACCCTTTCTCATGCAAAATCTGGCAGACTGTAAATATGAGTGCAGGGAAGGCTGATAATTCTACAGGGGACACTTGAATGAAGGTTGGGCTGGCTTCTGGGCAGACTTTTGAAAACCTGCAATTTAAAATGGGATAGACAATCAGCAATGACTTGAACATGACCTGGCACGTGACGCTGTGATTATAAAGCTTTGCATAACTGATAACCATGTGATACATCTCATGAATGGCGTGATTTCAAGACTGGATGAGTGCCCGTTATTGATTATGGCTACAACTGCTTCATTGTCACGCTGAACTGTGATGCGTTTGTGATGCCAGATCTTGCCCCAGATGTGACATGCAACTGTGATGGGGTAAATTACATACAGCGTGCAGGAGGATGCGACCCTGGGAAAGGAACAAGGCCATTTGCTGGTGAACCATTCCCCTTGGAAATACCCTCCAAACCCCACGGAGGGTGTGGCACCAGTGAAAAATTTCAGAGAGTCTGAGGAATGAACTAGATCGTCGTAGAAGAATGACACGCTGTTTCACTGGGCCAGCAAACAAGACCAAAAATCCAGATCGGAGTGGCATCTTTTGTTTAATGAAGGCGAGTAGCCAGACCGATGGTTTTTTCTGTGATTTAATTTGGACAGTGAAGAGAAGGAATCATCAAGCAGAGGATCAATCAGCAGAAAGTCTTCTAACAGGGGGAGAAGGGAGGACACTTAGACTCTAATTAAGAGAATCCAGCAAAGGGCCTTGGAAACATGGTTAAAGATGGAAGTACCGCTTTCACAGCCGAATGTGAAACAAACAAAATTCAGATTGGATTTCCATTTTAAACCAAAGAGGTGCCACTGTGAACGATGAATAGGGACTATTTTGAACCCATCAGTGATATCAGCTTTGGAAAGCTATTTGCCTTGATCAGCCAGCTTGATAGCATTATCAACGGTGGAGTTATGAAGAGAAAAAGGCTCTGGTGGGATGACACTGTTAATGCTAGGGACTGGCCTGGAGTGAGGAGCTGAGAGATCAAAAATTAGTCTTTTCTTGCCGGAGTATTTTCTTGTTGCTATTCCTATGGGGCTAGTATGAAACACGGCAAATGCTGAGGATTTATAAGAGCCAATTAGATACCCTTTATAAACCTCCTTTTTTAGTAGTTGGGATTCGAGGGATTGGGAATTGGGATTCTTTGCGAGCAGACTGGAGATTTTTGAACAAGTGGGAGGAGGTCAAAGATGAAACAACCCCTACCTGAAAACCCTGAGAAAGACCAGTGAACAAATGATCAATAAGTACAGAATCAGGATGAGAAGACAGTTCAGATGCAAGTGCTGGGACATTTATCAGTGTGAATGGATGGATTTTCAATAAGTCTTTGCACCATGAAGATGCTGCTGGGGGCCTGTGTCTTTGCAGTAGCTGCAGATGTGGAGATAAATGCAACTGGGGTAAATGCATACATTTTCTTTAAAGTTGTTGCAGATGGGTTGATTGTTGAATAAGTGCACCTTGCAGCCGCTGCTGTCAGTTTTAGCACTTGCAGAGGGAGTTGGATCGTTTGAAGTGTTAGTATTTTTGAAGACTCCCTGCTCTTGGGATAAGCTGGACAACCAGTGTTGCTGCAAATGGTGCATGACACAGCTTGCGAGCTGCCCCCTAACATTACCAACAGTTCAGTGTCCAAGATGGCCCAGTTCAAGGGGATGTTAGATTGAGATATGTACAATGCTGCTTTGCTGGAAAAACTTTTGTGGTATTGATAGAAAATATTTTTCTCATACTATAAGTTAAGGTCACCGATCAGGGCTAATTATGTGTCCAGTTCTTGTCTACATTCTGGGTAAACAGAGCATATGATGTCACCGTAGATACCAAAAGCCACTACAAATACACCAATAGAAAAATTTCTTGTCAGTCTGGGATAGGGGGTTGAGATTATGGCTGAGGTATTTTCCCCTGAAACTACTTTGTTCCCGCACTCTGGAGAAGGGAGTATTAGACTAATGAGATAAATATCTTTACCCTGCAGGATTTTAGACTGTAAATGAGGCGTTATGTTGGCACCAAAATGAAAACACGACTTCTCATGAGCTCATCGTACCCTGTCCTGTTTTATTTCTATGGCTATACTACATTACCCAGTGTGCACCACATTGTGTACAAGTAGCCTACTCGCCACACGCCTGTCCCTTCTCGCGAGACGTTTGTCGCAAAGTCCGGTCTGCCGAAGAATAAGAAGAGATCTCGCGTTAGTACAGTTGTTGTTGCACGCGAGGCGCTACTTCCCATGGCTAGTCGCAGCCAACAGTTTCCTTTCAAACGAGTGATTTCAGTATGTCATAAATGTTGGCGTGGCTCCAAAAGGGCACAAAAAGAACCCGGACCGGGCCCGAATCGTTTGACAGTGAAGATGCCACAGATAACGCAGGTGAAGACCAGCCTGCAGCAGCAGCTAGCAGTAGCGCATCTGCTAGCAGTCAGGCTAGCAGCGAGGTGGCGTCAGCAACACTTGTTGCCATCGACATCAATAATAACCCTGTCACAGGACAAGAATGGCCAGATTGCTGGTCGGAGGAGCAAGTAAGGTATTTTTGCTCACAGAATGAGTGGCTTATATGTAAGGACAAGAGGCTTGGGTGCAAGGTATGTAGCAAAATTAACTCCCTTGCTACCCAAACACATCAGGGACTGAGGTTGTCAAATGAGTGGAGTGGATGTTTAATCTCTGCATTTGGAGCTGACAAGGCAAGACAACTTCTGTCTTTGCGTAAGAAGATTAAAGAACACAGAGAATCGAAGTCACACATAAAGCAGCAGAGATAGAAAAACTTTCATCACGCAACGAAATACAAAACATATTCAAGATATGCACAAGACTGAGTATGATACATGTTGCAGAGTGTTCCGAACAGCATACAAAATTGGCAAGCATGGACGTCCCTTTACAGATATGCCAGTCGATGTGAGACTGCAGGAGCTGAACGGAGTCAACATGGGTCGAGTTTTTGCACTCAAATAACACATGTGCTGATATCATCGATCATGTTTCAACAGAGATGAAGAAAAAAGTAGCTGATGACATCGTCAAAAACAGACGAAAATTGTGTGTGTTGATTGATGAATCCACCACAATCAGTGGAAAGTCTGTGTTGGTGGTGTGTTTGCGATCAGCTATTGCCAACGCAGAGCCAGACACAATGTTTTTTGACCTGCTTGAGTTGGAAGGAACGACAGCAAATGATATAACAGAGGAACTGCTAGCATGTCTTCATAAAAATGGCTTTGATGACCACTTCCTGGGTGAGTGTTTTGTGGCATTTGGATGTGATGGAGCATCAGTAATGCTGGGCAGAAGAGCCGGGGTTGCTGCACAACTTTGTACCAGATTTCCACACCTGTATGTGTGGCACTGCTCAAATCATCGTCTGGAATTGGCAGTTGGCGATGTTCTCAAGGAGATCAGTGGACTTAACCACTTCAAGATTTTTTTTGACAAGCTCTACACTCTATATCATGCCTCACCCAAAAACCAAAGAGAACTGTGTCATTGTGCACAGAGTCTTGGGCAACGTCTCCTTTCAATTGGACGTGTTTTGTCAGTAAGATGGGTCGCTTCAAGTGAGAGGACTGTCAAAGCTGTATGGGAAAGCTACAAAGCCCTTCAGATGCATTTTTCCAGTGCTGCCAGTGATGTAACGAGGGATTCAACAGAGAGAGCGAAATACAAGGGACTCAATGATGTTTTCACCTCAAAGTCCTTTGTTTTCAATCTTGGTGTCATGTATGATGCCCTCATAGAACTCAGTGATATGTCAAGATTGCTCCAAAGAGAGACATGACGCTGCCTGAAGCAGACAAGCTGCTGGCTCGACAGGTTCGAGTCTTTGAGTCAATGGTTTCCTTACCAGGCCCATACACAAAAAACTGTTCTCCAAGCTCAAACAGAGGGGTCCTTCAAGAATGTAGCCCTGCATGACAATCTGAGAATTGTGAAGATCAATGCAGGCCAGTTCTTCCGCAGCATGGCTGAAAATATTAAATGCAGGATGGCTCCAACAACTTCCTCTCATGTCAGCACACAAAAGAGCTCCTCACACAGAGGTGACAGTCAACTGAACAGACATAAAGGCTCTTCAGCCGACTCTTGGCCTGAGGGAGAACTGGACATCCAACATGGTGATGAAGAGGTGCTCCGCTTGTGACAGGTTTAAAGTGGAGGAGAAGAAGTATACAAGCATTTCGGGAATACAAGGAGCTGAGGGGATCCCGAACACCAGAAGCTCTGAAGCCTCTACTAACAGCTGTCCACACCATTGCTGTGTCTACCAGTGAATGTGAGCGAGCCTTCAGTTGCATGAACAACATTCTTACTGACAAAAGGAACTCCCTTGCTGTTCCCAGACTTTCAAATCTGATTTTTCTGAAATGCAATGGGCCACCATTAGAACAGTTCAGTCCACAAAGTTATGTGATGTCATGGCTGGCAAAGGGGAGACGAAGTGCAAATGAGAGGGGATGTGAAGCTCCAAGCCGTTCGACCAAAGATGACCCCAAGACCTGCTGGAGCCTTTTTTAAGTAGGTTGAAATATAATCACTATTGTCTTATATATATATATATATATATATATATATACTCACATATACCCTCTTCTTTTGACATATCTGTACAATGTAATGCAAACCAGAACAACAACACTGCTATGAATTATGCTTCAACAAAGCTTTGTAGTTTTTAAATTTTGTTGTCCTGAAACTTATAATTCGTCTTTATGTTTATTATTCAGGTGGGTCTGGGTGTTAGTATTGAGTTCATTATACTGAGGGGTGTTCCTAATATTTTTTATCCTCACTGAATATAGTACCACAGGTATAGTATGTCTAATTCTTTTTTTGCTTACATCTCTGTCTCTTTCAGCCAGTGCCTGACAAAGGCAAGATGATATGATGTGATGTGAGCTGTGATGTGCCTTGCAGTCCAAAACTCTTCCATTTCCCTAATATGTATGTTTTCTGTTTAATGATAGTACTATGAAATATTTAATTAGGTCCAAAATAATAGACGATTATTGTCTGCTTTGTTATGATAGACAATTAAGTTAATCCACCACACTAGTGTGTCATTTAATTGATTTACTTGACAAGTAAGCACATAATGTTTGTTACAGGCAGCCATCCTGGAAGAAAAAGAACAATTTAAACATGTGGTGCAAGTTCTCTATTTTCTCCATGTCTGGTCTCCATCTTTTATCCATGTCTGTCTCTGATGTGTGTGTCCACAGGAATGTTCAGTACTAGTTTGAGTTGCCTTGTTCATCAACCTCCTGTCCAGTGATGTGAGCTGTGCAGTGCCTTCCAGTTCAAAACCCTGACATTTCTGTTTAACCCCAGAATACACTGTTTGCATTTCTGTAAGTATATGAAGATCCTATTCATCAATAATATCAATGTTGTTGGTCCTCCTAAATATGTGCATTGCCCAGTTAAGTTATACTACAATCAAATAAATATTTAGGTCTAAAATAATAGACAGTCATTGTCTACTGTTTTCGTACAATAGAAACAAACACAGGAGTATGTCATTTGATTGATTTACTTGTCAACTGCATAGCTTATTTCTCCAATTTTCTCCATGTCTGGTCCATCTTTTATCCATGTCTGTCTCTGTGTGTGTCCACAGGGAATGGTCAGTGCCAGTTCGAGTTCCCTTGTTCATCAGCCTCCTCCAGTGCAAGCTACTTGAGGACCTGAAACTGTTTGTGAACTCCATTGCTTTCATGACAGAAGAATTTGAGTAGCATATCATTTTTTTTATTCTGAGATTTCCAGCTGCAAAACTGGTGGAATTCTTCTCTTGTAATCGTAGATATCATTTAGACAAATATTTAGGCAGTTGTGTACTTTAGAGGCAAAGGGATGCTATAAGGCAATCTAATATTAAATATAGTTTCCACAGCTGCAGTGGCCTGGGGAAGTTCAAGAAAATGATTTTTGTTAAATCAGCATCAATAAAAAGATTTTTTTTAAATCAGCATCATGTTCTAGTATTTGAATGTATCACTTAATGATCTGCTGGTACCGACCGCCCACCGCCTAATTTACCTGTTAACAGTTGAATATGGGGAGTACCGGCACTTATTTCTTTCCACTTAAAGCACTGGATGGCTGAGATGCAGGTACTGGAGCCAGTGTATGGTACAGAGGGATTTGGGAAGTTTTAAATGTTGGAGAGAAAGAACAGGCCGGAGTGTTTTTCAAGGACTGGAGCAGATAGTTTGGAGTGAATTTAACAGCGACTGGAGAGTTGAACTGACGGCGTGTTCTGAGATGTGCAAGACAGTATTTGCTTGGTTGGAATGAGCTGAGCTGATAGAAGTGATCTTATTCTTGGCTTTAGGAGGTGAATGATTAATTTTCCGACCTGTAGTTGTTGCAGTGCTGGGGTTTTTTGTGGGGCTTGTCCTGGACTAGAGTTTTGCAGACCACCTCATTAGCCAAATTCTGGAGTTAAGAGAGCTCCAAGCTGGGGTGCCGAAAAGCGGGGAAAAAGGAGAAGGATTCTAGGGGCCCATGATTAAGAGGGGCCCAGAGAGGCCCCTAATAAAATTATAATACTGACAAAAAATAATATGACGCTAAGTTATTAACTAACTTATGATCACAAATATATTTTATTTACAATGTACTGGTAACAATAAATGTATTTGTTTTGGAAACATTAATGCCCCCCTCTCTATTTACATAAAATGGTTCAGTCCGACTGGATCAGCTGCAGTGCGCCAAAAACGGAAAGAAAGGAAGCTGAGAAAGGAGAAAGAAGCAAAGGGTCGACAGTACGGCACCCAGTATTTCAAAAAGCAAGGTGGATTTGTTAGTGGTTCATGTGGTGGAAAGTTATGGAATATTAACTTTGTCCCTGCAGAAGATGATCATTTTAGTTAGGGATGAGCAAGCAAACAACTTTTTTTTTTTTTTTTGCTGAGCGAAAACTAACTAATAACTTACAAATTATGGCAAAAAGGTAGTTTCTTGCAACCCTAGAATTAAGATAAAAATATTCACAAACGAAAAAACACTTCTGGTTGCTGATAAGTAGTGTTTAACTTTTGATTTAACACTAAAGAATTAAAACCCTCTGTGCGCACTGCGCAGCATGTGTCACTAACACCAGACTCAAGGCAAAGTGGACCATTGTACCATTGTCACCATCAGCATATTATCTTGCATCAATAAAATCTATGTTATCATTATTTTGAGTCACATTGTTGAAAGAATTTAGTTGTCTGTGTTCAAGCAGGATAATAGGTCTCCATTCATTGCACATCGGGCATTCCATTTCCTTTTCCGAGATGGTGTTGCGTTCAAGGTCCCCCCAATAACCGGAGGAAAAAAAGGCAGAATATTCAATTTTTTTTTCACAATCGAATCCCATGCCATCGAACAAAGCTTCGAAGCTTCGAACCTTCAAATTTTTTGGGTCAGCCCTGTAACGTACACTCTACAGAGCCAGGTCCAGGATCTTCTTCAAATTTGTCAGGGAGGAATGTGGAAGTGGAGGAAGAGAGTGTTCTTTTTTCACAAATATGGGAATGATAGTCAAAAATACTATCAAAATGCATAGTTTTATGTCTATGCCTCCCAGCCAGCTGTGTATAGGGCCCAGTAAAAATTCTTTTCATGGGGCCCAAAATCCTTGGTGGCGCCCCTGGCTCCAAGCCTTAACAGTTCCACAGTTTTCTGCATTTGCGTCTTCATGATGGGCAGCTATCCGCGCACTATGCTGGGCAGTCGACAATGAAGCAGATTGTTCTAGTCAGTCAGACTCAAACAGTCCAGCTTCAGAGTCTGACATCACGAAACAAGATGACAGCCCGAAAATTAACAGCAACACCAAACGTATAGCCTACTCGTATTAACAACCGGCAGTGACAGATGTACGCACTGCAGCAGTATGATAGGACTGTGGGCAGAAAAAGAAACATATTCAAAATGAAGAGCAGCAAGATGATGGCTGATGGAGAAGGTGTGTCGCTGTGCTATTGGTTGATTGTAGATCAGCTGGAACACAGCTGACAGCCAGAGATAGATTATTTGGTAACTAACAGTTAATTTTTAATAATAATAAAACAAAACGATGTGTTACAAGAGGCTGGTGCGCCTTTGACTCAGTGAGCTTAAGCGCACAATGTTTACACAGCAACACTGTTGTTATTTGGTGGGGATGGTGTTAGTAGTAGTAATGGGTTCACGGCAAAGCTAATGCTAGCTAGCTCTCAGCAGACCCAGGTGGTGCGCTGTGCAGTTAACTGAAATTAAACTATAGTCCAGCGAGTGTAACGGGTTGCAAATATTCTCAGTGGTTAATGGATTAGGGGTTAACTGTTGACATCCTTGAAATGAGTAGAAAAAATTATTTGCTTATTGATTGGTATAGTTGCCCTTTTACCCCACCAAAATACACACACACACATACACACACACACACACACACACACACATACACACACACACAGCCCTACCCCTGCAAAAAAATCTAAATCACTTTTTGTCATGAAACATCTGGCTGGCATGGCTCATCGCATGCTGTTCAATAGTTTCAGCCATCTAATCATCACACCCCTTTAATACATGACAGCATTATGAGACCTAACATATAGAACTGACATATCTCTGTAGCACACAGGTGTCAGTACCACTGATACCGGCACACTAAATATGGCTTGATTTATGAGGCAGCCTGCAGTCCCTGCTGTAACATATGGTAAAGACATCCTGTATGCATGATGAGGCATCCATAAAGGAGCTACTGCAGCTGATTTATGGCAGCTGAATACGAGTGCAGAATCACCAACATCCAGTTTTTGTCAGAGTTAATTTTTCAACCTCATTCACCACTAGAATAAGAGGAATGCCAGGAAATGCTTATCGTTGATTGTGGGTTAGAGAAGATGTGAGGAATACACATTCAGAAGGGTCAGGACTTTCAAGTACGAATGGTTAATGGATGGTGACAAAGCATTTTGAACACAATGCTAAGGTTTTTGAAGACACTATGTCTTTAGGGCCTATTTATGCTTAATGGTACTCTGCGTTTATTTCATCTGTATTTTTGTGGGTTTTCTTAAAGCTTACAAATACACAGCAGTACTATCAGAGATTGTGGGGACAGTGTAGTGTAGTTCAAGTGAGATCCAACCATTAGGACGAAAAAGAAATTTAAATAATGGCAGTAATAAAGTGAAAAGAATTCACTGTCCATATGTTGGGATGTGTAGACTGCCCAGGGTGTATCCCCCCGCCCCCCCCCCCATCCAATAATTCACTGAAAACTGCTATTTACAAGTGAGGATTTTTGAAGTCGTTTGGTTTGAGCAAACTCACAATTCCAACACTTCCACATTCCATCCATTTTATAAATTGCCATTGACCCACAGTGCCTGGCTCCACTGTTTGGAAACTGGTTGATGATTTCATAAGACAAACAGGATACAGAGGGGCTGTATAGCTGGTGATTTAGTGATTTATCCATGTAGCTGTAGGTGTAGTATCTACTGTTTAAAGTCAGGCTCCCATCTGTACACCTCTTTTGTGGACAGATTTTTTTTTGTTTATTGCACTACGAAACAATTCTTGTCGCACATTCTGTGCCATTCCATCTCCATTTCTATGATCCCTATCCTCTAGTTAACATAGTCGATCTATTTCTATCCATCATTCCCTGATACTGTAGCTTTGTCTCCAGGAGGGGAGTTTTGGCGGGGCTCCAGAGTAATATGGATGAGGATAAGTAAACTATGGGCCCTCAGACTAACAGAGCAGCTACAGCAGGTGTCATCATGAGCCAGTGGGAAAAGAGTTTAGTGTGCAGCATACTAATGAATTTATAAGATAGTCAAACAAAAGTACAGAGAACAATTACTGTACATGTTTTGCTACTTATGAGAGGTTGAAACAAAGAGGCAATTTGCTTTGTTTATGATGTAAGTGAGCTGAGTGTATTGTTGCACTGCTCTTTTGCCTTGTACAGCTTGAGGTTGTACATGATACTAAACTTATTGCACAAATTGCAGTTAGTTAGCATTACATGTCAAATATCACATATTAAAACAAGCTTATTTGTCTGGCCTTTATCTACAGTATAGAGCTCAAGGAATCAATATATTTTGTGCTTTGCTTAGTTTGTAATTAAGCAATATTACACTCGAGGGTGAGCTTAAACATCATTTGTGGCATTTCAGTGATGCACACAGACCTCGGCACAAGCACCTCAGTCCTGACAGCATCACTGTTGTGCCACAAATGATGTGTAATATTGCAATCATACCACTTGTCAACTATTACTGACAAAATAAAATATATAATCAAAATTCATGTTGAGGGGCAATTAGCACTCAAAATAAAATAAAAAAAACTTTTTGTGACTGTTGTCTCTGTTATCATGGAAATGCATAGTATCTGACTAATAACTGGAAAAGAATCAGTCACATCAATAGACTTCTATATTTAATGAAACCTAGTTTGCTACTTCGACAAGTAGGTCGAACCTTAGTAATGACCTACCAACAGACAGGTTTTCTAGTTCCTGTTGAGTCTGCCAGCCAACTTAAGATAAATACTTTCTAGAGATCACCGGGTTTCTCAAATTAAATAAATACCCCATATAAACGCAAAACTGCTTGGTTAGCTCAGTCTTGTTACAACTAAGATATCTGCTGCATATATTTTTTATATATACACATTTAGCTCCTATGTCCGCAAACTTCACATTAGGACTGATTTTCTTTAGGTCGACTTATCTGTCAATAAAGTCAAAGTCGAGTCGACAAGTCATTTGATGATGTCATCACATTGACGCAGCGGAGGAAAGTGAAGTATCTCCACACATCTGATGTGTGTCTGTGAAAGCCCGAACAAACTCGGGCGTACTGTAAGTGGAGCGGACTCCTCGAGGAATGTCTGCAGTCATTCGGGTTTCCATAGTCGAGCGCACTTCCGCGTTAGTTTCCTCTAAAAATATCCGTGAAAAATCCCCTGATGTGAAAAATACATGAGCAGAGCGGACTCCGCGTGGTCGTAAAATCTGAGCTTTGCGCGCACAGGGCTTGCGGACGTCCACTTTGAATCCGCGCGGACCTCCGCGGAGTCTGCTCCGCTTACAGTTCGCCCGAGTATGTTCACTTAGTCAAGGATAAAGTATCAGTGTAAGCGCGCACACACACACACACACACACACACACACAGAGAAAACACACAACTTGTCGACTCCTCCCGGTGGGTGTCGACTTATGCCACTGACGTCGACAAATCAACTTTTCTGTTAATGCCCTATTTCACATACTTTAGTATTGCTGTGTCACCAGCACAGCTAATGGAGGACAGAGGATGCCAGACATTTCCAATCACTCAAGGGCATTTTAAAGTCCAAAAGCCAAAATTAATTCAAAAGAGTAGATGGAATAATTTCCAAATCCAAAAAAAAATGTTCTACTTCAATCCATATTTGTTTGTTTTTAGCCTTTCAAAAACAACTTTTTCACTGCACTCCAGGCTGGCGCACACCTGCACTGACAAACAGCACCATCAATTAGACTATATGAATTAAACAATGTTGATTTAACTTGGCCTTTTAAGTATGTCAAAGAATGTCTGTTTTAAGTTACTTATTCTATACATGTTACCAGAACAGTTGTCAGAAACAGGCTATAATGAGCATTTGTTAGATCATTTGTTTATAAAATATCCTAATAACCCATTTTTAGATGGCTTTCTGCTATTAAGCTTTTCAGGTCATTTGAAATAAACAACAAACATGTTTCAGATATATTAGTTTCATAAATGTTGACTTCCAGTGTGCTTATATTTACATATTAGGCTGTATAATATTTGTGAATAGTTTATCTATAGATTTGTATACTGCTTTTCCAGCACCAAGCAGCAGACAGGCAAAGTTATAGGCCAGCTGGAAAAGAAATTTCAAAATTAATCATAGCTGCTGCGCACCAGTGGTCAGGGCCGGGCAATTTTAGGCAAAATTAGGCAATTCTGAGCAACACACACACTAAAACAAAGCATATCACAACATAGAAGTTACATCATATAATTATGGCATGCCCTTCAAATTGTGGATAAGTGGCTGAGTGATCAGACTCATAATATACAAAGGAAAGAAAAAACTCAAGAACAAGAAAGTAAAAACAACATTAACTGCTAGCAATTATGAACAAACTGGCCTAATCTAGCTTAAAGCTAAACATTATCGCTGGTGACAAAGATGAAAACATTTTTTAAAATGTAAAAGTAGCTACTGGATAGACTCTGCATATTGACTGAGCTAAGCCAAATAAACAGGGAAAAGAGACAAGGGATAACAGGGGAAAGTGTTGATGAAGAGTATTTGTGTCTCTGCGAAACTGCCTGGATCATAATTGTTATAGTATCTAATCCACATAGCATGATGCCTGAATATTGAACTTTCACATTAGCATGTCCATTTTGCCTTAGCTGAGGCTTGAATTCACAACTTCTGAGACTGAGGTCCATCTTCTAGCTCACTGAGCTAATTGGCAAGTGTCAGTTCATGTGTGGCTTCACAAATTGACTAAGCCAAGCATCAGGGTGCCAGACAGTAGCCATCCATGCCATGGAAAAGCAAATTTCAAAGTGAAAGTTCCAAAGCTGTAGCACATATGGTTGATTTGTTATGAATTTTCAAAGTTTTGAAATTTAGAGGCTTGCTGTAACACCACCATCAGGACTATTGTCTTGTGTTTCCAGTTGAGGACATCTGGCATGGGCCTGGACCTTTATGAAAAGTTTGGCTAGATTTCTCATATGGAAATGTTGCACGAGCTGAGGCTTGAACTGACAATCTTCAACACCAAGAAACACCCTCTATCTCACTGAGCTAACTGGCAAACAGAAATGTCATTTGTAGCTTCACAAACTGACTAAGCCAGTCACCTGTGTGCAAGACAGCAGCTGTTGGTGTGTAAAGGCAGATTTTAAACGGCTGTCAAAAATTCAGTTATTAAGACAAAAATCAAAAAATACACAAATTGCATCTAGACAGCATGGAGATGGTAATGTTTTTAATAATGATTTATTGGCTCCATAAGTGAAAAACTGATGTTTAAAAATGCCATTTTTGCATTGACTCCAATTGTTCGCATGAAAGCAAAATTCAAAATGCTGTAAAAAAAAAATCAAAAAAAATTCTGATATTTTCCAAACATCATCTACCATGACTCCAAAATTTTGTCATTTTTTTAATGAACATTGAAAATGTATTTAGCAAGAATTTGCAAGTATATGTTTACAATACTGTTTACAGTCAAACATTTTAATGCAATTTTCGATAACTCAAAAATCTGTGTGGATCATTTGTGTAGGACAGTCTGAAGATGCTCTGTAGCAAGTTTGGTGTAAATTGAACAAAAATTGTGGGAGGAGATAGGTTTAATAAGTTTTACAGTTTTTGAAAAAAAAAAAAAAACGGAGTGATGGACTTCATAATTTGCAATAGGTTTAAATGTACAAAAGTACGTTCTGGTGAAAGTTGCAAATCTGTAACACACATGCTTGATTTGTTGCGAATTTTCAAAATTTTGAACTTTAGAGGCTTGCTGTAGCGCCACCATGAGGACTATTGGCCTGTTTTTGCAGCTGAGGCAATCTGGCATGGGACTGGACCTTTGTGCAAAGTTTGGTGATTTTTCGCTCATGGGAAGTAGGATTTCCTCAGAAGAAGTGGAAGAACATGTAGCAAAACAATAGGGTCCTGGCAGCTTAGGCTGCCCGGCCCCTAACAAGCAAGACCAATATATTTTCATATCTGGTGTGGACCAAAAAAAAAGCTGTGTAAATATTGAACTCACTCAGTGGTACTGGCTGACACGTTGGTGTGGTAATGTTGCTCCATGCCTGCTGGATGTCTCAGTAGGCATTTTTGCACACATTACCACTAACAGCTTTTTAATTTGACATTTGACATTTTGAAGATTATTCATTCTCTTGAAAGAGTCAGATGAGGAATTAGTATCACTTTAATATAGTAAGCAAGAAGATGCTTGCTAAGCAAGGCTAATCACTCATTGGATAATGTTTAGATTTCGAATTTGATTAATGATTTCTTTCAAATAGAATGAAGGTAAACACAATAGGTTTGGCTATATAATAAATATACCTTGCAGCCTTGTAATCAGGGGCATAGTAATGAAGGAACAGAGGGACTGATTAACAAGGGCCCCAATGGGAGAAGGATCCATTAAAAATCTGGAGTAAAAAAGTAAGGTTTTGTTTGCATTTTGTTTTATTTCTAAATAATATGTGGCTCAATGAAATTAGAACTGGCTGAATAAGTTGGTTAAGACTTAACTTTGTATTAAAAGAGTGGATCTCTCACTCTTAAAGGCTCATTTGAACTCTCTTTATGTACAAAATAGTTACATCCATTTTAGACATCATAAACATCACTGCCCTCATTATTCCGTGCATCCCTCATGGTGGCATAGACACAGCCAATAGATCGCATCACTATATATTATTATATATGACTGATCCACTGTGTTCCAGCATTATTTCAGTTTCTTTGTCATCTCCGACAGTCTTATCTTCCTTAAACTATGTTACACTGCCTCTGCAATACTCAGCTGTATTGCTCCATTCCGTCTGTATCTGTAAGCACAGATGCAGAAGAAAAAAAATAGAGTATGGACAAGAGGCTTCTTTGTCTCCATCTCTGTGTCTAACACTGAGCATAAATGAACCCTTAAAGGTGCAACATGGTTTAGTATGCCCATGCACTAGGATTCACCTGTAACTGCAGCTACTTCCCAAGAAACTGAAAATGGGGTTCTCAGAAGAAAGTAAAATAAAGGAAAGAAATGGAAAGAAATCAAACTGACTCTGTCAGAAGCAGCTTGAGAGAGACATGGATCATGAGAGGAAGGGCGGGGGGCTATGCATAGGGCTTTTAAAACTTGGAGCTTCACTCCTGCTTGTAATGCACCACACAACCAATCTAATGTTGCAGAAGTGCTGTGGAAATTACTGGGTTAAATTCTGGACTGAATAATGAGTTCCCACATCAGATGATGAGAATGCAGGAACACCTCAGCTGAGAAGCATAAATCTGGCTTTGCCCATGCCACAGGGAGACAAAAAAGGGGAGTGAGATCTACATCCACAAACTCAGATTTTTATTCAAAATGTGTATACAGGCACAAAAACGGGCAAGATCAGTACTAACAAAGTAAAGTAGAATGCCTAAACAATGGCACAGAGGTTTCTGCCAGGAAAGCAATTACTTTTATAACTAGCAGGCAGCCAGACTACAAAGGCGTTTGGTCTGGTGCAATATGACATGAAATAGGCTTTCAAGAGTCAAAGAACAGTAGGTGAAATATTCAGTTATCAGTCCACATCAGATAGAAGAGCTCCAACACAGTTGAGCTTCCACTGCTCGCTAAATGAGACACCAAAGATTCACCCTCCTTGACAGTATGGTCAGTCAAAGGTAAGAGGAAGAGGCAAAGTGTTATATGCAGAGAAAGAGATGGACAAAACTAAGCTTCACTATAACCTCTTCTCTACTCTGACACAAAAAATCTGCAGTGGTTGGTCAGACTGAACACACTTTAATGCCACCAGGCCCAGTGGATTCTGTCCAGAAAGGCATATTAATGAGTAGATAAACTGTATTGTTAATCACAGTGAAAGTGTGCAGCTTTTTTCTGAGGTTGGTGCTATTAAGGTTCACAGATCAGAGCAAGAGATGCATCTTGAAAGAGATGCATCTGAAGTTTTAGTTCAAAAGTAAGAAAATAAGTTGCCGCCCACTTTTATCCAAGTTAAATACACAGTAGGTGCCAAGTGTTTGTTGGTAAACCCTACCATTAATGTTTACCCTTCCAGATCACAGGCGGTACATAGACACATTTCATTCTACTGCTTCCAGGAAGTAGCAACACCCTCTCCCACCTAGAACATACAATACTATCAAACTGCAGTCTATTGAAATGAAAGCTTTAAAAGCTCTGTCTGATAAAGTTTAGCTTGTTCTAAACAGTGCAGGTTCTTGCTACTGAGATTTTTCAGCACTGCAAACTGAATTCAGAATAGTGAAGATACTGTGTGGTGTCAGACAGTACACTCATTTCTTGTACTTTCTTGGGGGCAGTGGTTAGCTAGCTAGCTATTACAGATAGCAAAAAGCATACTCACTGGGGATTTTAAGGGCTGCAACAATTTCTGTCCATTTTTTTCTTTCTAAAGCTTACAATCATATTTATAGTAACCCTGCAAGATCCCCAGTCTTAGCAAAATTTTCTTCTTTGACTAAAAAGTCACATTGTCTTTAGATGGGCAAGGGTGTCACTGTCTTTTAAAAGTATTTTTGAAGTCTTTTCATATTATTTTAGTGTATGGTAGACAATAATCACATATGATGCAGCAAGATTATTTTTAATACTGAAAATGCCATACACTTGTAGGGGAAATACCTTTTTGAAAATGTTTGCACGCGTAATAAAGTATGGGGCACCACCCTCCTGATGAGGGACGCGACTAATCAAATAATAACTCTGTAATGCAATTATTAATTCGTCAGCGCGCTTATCAATAATGAATCAATCTCAATATCTGGGTTATGAATTCTCCATACAGTGATCTTAATTCCTGCTCAAAAGAAATATCCAAAGACAATGACTTTGCGATAAATGAAAATTTATTTAAGCTAAATGGGTAACAACTAAATAAGTGAATGAGGATAATATAAAATAACACAAAATCAACAGCATATAAAATGGATTAAACAAGAAGTAACACTCGTGTGAGTTATTTAAATTGGCAATATTTGGCCTGTGAAGTCTTGTGGGTGCCCCCACTTTACTTACCACCAACAATGAAATGTTATGCTGAAGCATGAATTATTATTGATGCATTGTTATCAACTTCACTTACATACAGTGATAACTTATGATACTACATAGACTATTATAGCATACTAAGAGTCATTACTACAGTTGAGAGTTTAGGTGTTCATAATGTATTATAAGCTCCATCAGTCAACCTCTAGTTTATAACTAGTCAAGAGGTGGAGCCACACATGGCCTGCTGCAATGGACATCACCAGGTGGAAGGCACAAAGGAGGGACTTTGTAGTGGCCCTGTAATGCAATTGTTGTGTAACGCTGGTGACACAGCTTAGGCTGTGACCCCTGTTGTTTTCCTGTGCTCTCCCTGTTTCCCCTGATTGTGTGTGTGTGTGTGTGTGTGTGTGTGTGTGTGTGTGTGTGTGTGTCGTAGGCGCAGCATTGTCACTGGGCACCTGGTGGACCTCAACAGCTGTGTGCAATTGCCTCATCTTTCAGCTTAAGAAACCAGCAGCCATGCAGTGCCAGATTGTACTGCCAGCTATGTGGTACATCTCTGGACACAGTATACTATGTATTATTGAGAGATTCCAGTGTTTCCCCCTTGTGCTTCTTAATCTTATGTCTCTTCTTCTGTGTCTCAGAATTCCAACTACCTGTGGTGTCCGTGTTTGCGTTTAGGTTCAAAAACAACAACTTGAAAGCTGGGTTCACACTGGACACGGAAACGCTGCCTGCTTGCTTTCAGCACTCATGTTAACCAATTGGGGTGTTCACACAGGAAGCGAAGCAACATGATGCTGCACAGCATAATGTGGTGCCAAGCACCCTGGCTGGCTCATGATCTGCAATGACAGTTTCAGTGTCTGGTCTATTTTCTCTGTGAGCAAAGAGTGAATCTGGCAAGAAAACACACTGAAATGTGTTGTAAACAATATACAGTGGTGGAAAAAAGTTTTCGGACACCCTTAAAATTTTACACAATCTCAAATATGATCATGAAATATTTGTGGAAAAATCTTTTTTGTGTTTCAAAAGGTGTGGCTGCATTAGACAGATACAAACAAATACAAATTATATTTTTTTTGTTTAATGTTTACAAGAAAAACTAACAAAACTAAATTCTTGACAGTTTCAATATGTCTGCTCCTGTGATGTCATTCAGCGGTTTTGCCTGCACATGCGGCTCAGGATGCAGCCATTTCTTGCTGAAGAAACCCTTGGACGCCCAGATCTTGGTTTGTCTTCCAAGCTGTTGGTTCGTCTGTATTTCTGCAGAGTGTATCCAACTGCTGAAGGACTGCATCTGCACTTCCTGGCTATCTGGCGGCAGCTGTACCCTTCCTGGCTGAGAATCTTTATCTTCAGGCATGTTTCCTGCGTTAGGCTCCTTGTTTTAGCCATTTTTGTGTCTGAAGAACTTTCAAATGTGCTGCCTTTATGTAGACACGAAGCTTGGCAACAAAAAATGTGTCTTTTAATAAAAAGAACGACCTTCATCACTGGTACCAAAATGACCCAATACTCAAAATTTCTTATGTATTTTTATGGAACCAATCAATTTAAGCTTTTGATGGCTTTTTTAGGATTTATTTAGTATTTTGGCTGTGACTGTACTGAAGGAAAAAAGTTTTCGGACACCCCATGCATTTGTGAAATATTGCATTAAGAATCACTCTTAGGTCTTCAAGTGCAATTTCTACCACTGTAAATAGTATATGATTTAAGTGATCTTACTATGTTAAATGATAGAACCTACATTCCATGCTTCCACATTTGTTTTTGTAGTTGTGTCACACATACTTACACACACACGCAATCATGCACACACAGTCAGACACACACACGGACAGATGTGATTTCAACAAAGCAAAGGCAGAATTGCTTGCTGATCAACATGAAGAAATGTGCTTCTGGTGTGAATGGCCAGGTGGCTGCTGGCGGGTAGCTGCCCAGCAATTAACAGATCAGGGCTCTTCTGCATTTAGTGTGAACCCAGCATAAATGTTTGGGATCCAGGAGAGGGGGGAGGGTCAAACAGACAGGTTTTTGAACTATGCTGCGTCCACCAGCAACTTCAGCTCTTCAGTATTATCATTACCACAGACATGGAGTATGTGTTAAAGGACTTGCTTTCTCACGTTGTGTTTATGTTTTATAATTGGTCTGCACAGTCATGTAGATATACAGTGTGCAGGTACACAAACTGTGCCACCAACTGTTGTGTTTACTTGCTTGATTTTAGTGGCCTGGCTGTCAGGACATAAAAGTTGGCCACTGGAAACTCCCAGCTTGCGCTCCCAGTATCTTTGACAGGGGCAGAGCAAAAAGACTTCACAGGGAAGGAAGAGGGGTTTTTTTTCTATTCTGGAAAAACAAAAGACATTGGTTCCTTTGGCGGTATAATCTTTTATAAAAATGCCAAAAACTTATCAGTAAACCATCAGAGCTTTACGGAAAACATTCAGGGCCCGCTCGCCCGCCCCTGGAGCCACAGGTGCTTACAGTGATGTCTAAAATACAAGGTTCTCCAGACAACCTCAATCTACTTATTCAGGTAAAATATCCAGATTACATTTGAGTCCTGCATTAAATTTTAAATCACAGTAGAGCTTCTAAGAGATGTGTGCCAAAAGATATGGCCCTGGGTTATTCTCTTGTATGTAGCAAACCAAAATACCTTCTCCACTGTAGCATATTGACATTCAATCAATCAACCAATCAATCAATCAATTTTATTTATAAAGCCCAATATCACAAGTCACAATTTGCCTCTCAGGGCTTTACAGCATACAACATCCCTCTGTCCTTTAGACCCTCACAGCGGATAAGGAAAAACTCCCCCAAAAAAACCCTTTACCGGGGAAAAAAAACGGTAGAAACCTCAGGAAGAGCAACTGAGGAGGGATCCCTCTTCCAGGACGGACAGACGTGCAATAGATGTTGTATAGAACAGATCAACATGATAAATCAACAGTAATCCGTATGAGACAATGAGGCAGAAAGAGAGACAGAGACAGAGAGAGAGAGAGGGAGAGAGAGAGAGATGCAGGACAGACGGTGATGACAGTAGCTTACAACAACATTCATGAAAGTGATAATATTATTCATATTTATTCATATTACATACACATGAATCCATTTATCAGAAAACACACTAAAAACTATTTGCAGCCTTGAATATTGGCTGCAGGAATATAAAAAAGAGAAATTCAAATTCAGAGCTGGATAGAGCACAGCTACAGTTCCTTTGATAATGTATCATCTTTACATACAAAGTAATAGGTAGGTTATTTAGGGAGTGTTGTGTCATTACTGTAAATTATCAGTAAAATACAAAAAATAGGATTTCGTTGTACAGTAAAATGTCAAACACCCATTGTGTTGACTGACAAAAACAGCCCTTTTCTAAAAAGATGCGTCTCTTCTTACATTCCGTGGACAACGTGTATTTCAGTATGGCTCTTTAGTCAGAGTCCTTGGGGAGAGAGTTGTTCACACTCTCAGATTTGGACAGTAGCAGCACTATTATGCTAGACAGTTTTAAATCAAGCAGTATCCCCATTGAAGTGTCCCTCCCTATAAAGTAGGGGGATAAATGAATAAAAGCAACATGTAACAGGTACTAACAGGCAGTAAAATGTTCAGCACTGCCCATCACACCCCCATTATCCTGGTTGCATTTACATTCACCCGTCTCTTTATGGCTCTCACACCCTGGAAGTGGTAATTCTGGCTTGTAAAGCAAGCAGAGAGAAAAGGGGACATACTGAGTTTAAAAGACACACACAGAAGAGAGTGAGTCATATTCTCTATCTTTTCTTTCCATTCCTTCTTCCCTATGTGCAATCTGTGCTGTACTTTATGTGATAATGACATTAACTGAGATCCACTGTCTCCAAGGAGGTTGTGTGATTACATCTGTCCATCCATTTGTTTGTCTTTGACCAACATATTTTTATAACTAATGACGAGATTTATTGACATTCGCTGTACCCTCAACCTTTGGCCAAATACACAATATTCAATAAACCCATTTCATCCCACTGGTCACAATAGTGACTCTCTAAAAATGTTACTGACTGTTTTTTCGATGGATTGTCAGTAAATACTGAAATTACACAATGCTTAGTTAAAATGTGTGCAATGTCACATGTTGAGAGTAAATTTTCACATGACCAGAGCGATGATTTTTGGTACACATGATCTTTACGGTGTCTAGTAACGATAAATGCATTTACAATTACTCAAATTTGTTTGGTGTGTTTGCAGAACTACTCAGCACGTCAGCAGTGACCGGTGGGATAGAACGTTGTGTCTAGGTGCACATACACTTCTATCCAGACAAAACTGGTGTTGTACCTAACTTTCTACTTTTTTCATTCTTTTAGATTCACTTTGAGTGAAGTTCTTGATATGTTGGATGTGGTGATGGTCCAGACAAGGCATGCAACATAGCCCTCAAAATGAGAAAGATGCCATCCCCAGTGATTGTGATCGTGATGCGTCAGATATGGACTATGGGGGGGAGATAGGCCATTTGCCAGTAACCATCCAGCCAGGATGTTGAATGGACATGCTGAATTTGTGGGGACAGATAATGACAGGAACAACATTGACTATGACCCCCCCTGTTAAAATACTGCTCAAAGAAGACGTATGCACTGGTCACTTGACAGCAATGTACATAATGAAAGCATTTCAAATGCAATGCAGAGAAACTGATTTGATGAAATAATGGCCTCACTACATTTTGTTGACGACACAAAAGCCCTTTTTAGATAGGAATTGTGCAAATTTGCAGAAAAGCCCAGTCACTCTTTTTTCAGCACTGGCAGTATAAAAACAAAAGTTGGTAAGCAGCAATTTTCCGTCCTCCCCGATTTTATACAGAATGTGCCTTTTTTGGGGCAACATGGGTAGCTCAGTGTGTGACTTAAACAAATGACGTGGGAGGGAAGCCGCAGCTCAGGCGGTGGTAGTCAGACGGCGATTCTCTCGTAAATCGGCCCGTTCTTCACCGTTCCCGTCATCTGGCGGTTAATGGCCTCTTTGTCTGCGAGAGCAAGGAAGGCGCACAGTTCTTTGTCTCCTCAGTTGCTCATCTTTACATTGTCTGTCAGGTTTGCAATTCCCTCTTGCTATTAGCTACTCGCTAATTCCTGCTATCAGCTGTTTCCTGTTTACCCAATGCCAGTGGCTCGCACGTGTGGCATCATCAGCAGCTCCTCCCACAAGTCCTCAACAGCCCCTCCTGTTGCGGAAGGCCACCTCAGTCTGTTTAAACTTAAAGGGTTCCGCCAGTATGACTACCCTCCAAGACGGACTTCTGTTTGTTATTGTCTCCTTCAGCAGAAATCTCCTTCTGAAATATCACAAGATGTCATGTGATGTCACATGAAAAACAACAGTGGAAATGTGTGTGAGATCTGGAGAGAGTATAACTAGATTAGCTTACAGTAAATGTACTTTAGTTTTATCTAAAAGATATTCAGTGTCATGGATGACTGTTTACCTGATCTCAATCATGTGGATGAGGCTTTGAATTGGATTACAGCCTGTATTTATGTGTGCCAGAGTACACCATTGAAGAGTGGACAAAGAGAGAGGAGAAAAAGGCAGCAGAGGGTGAACCAGCTTCAAGGCCATTAAGCTGGAAGACTGATGGTGCTCCTGTGGGTGCTGTGACCTCATGTCCACAAAGGAAAAAAAGCCTATTTTATAAAGACAGATACGTGTTTGCACATTTAGAAACTGTACTGACAAAATGAGGATTTACACTTCGAGCAGCTTTCATAGACTTTGTTTGATGTGCTAACGTTTAGGCTAGTTATTGTACAAATGGATCCTAACATTCCCGTCTATACACTGCCCATGCAGACCTGCAGGTCTGCATTGACCACTAGGATGACTACTACCTGTCAAAGAAGAGAAGAAATCCAGAGCTTATTTTCTCCTGTTCCAAGGTTTACCTGCTGCAGTTAAGTGGAGTTATTATGTTTACATTGTATAACATTACACATGAAAGCATGGCAGGATAACACAAAAACAATTAATTAATTAATCAAAAGGAGGCGCACAATATCAGATGATTCAACACTGATTATAACAAATCTATAACATATATATAATATATTTATTTTTAAATATTATACAACCTATAATATAATTTATAATAATTTATGCCTGCATTTGCTCTTCCCATACATCAAGGAGGTACCAACTGGCTATGAATGAAGACAGTTATATAAGTTACTGTACAAGCCCCTACACACTGCCTTTTCTTATAAAATAATCATCTGTTATTCCCACAGAAATTTGTCGTGTTAGAGCAGCAGAGGGGATAGTGTAATAACAAGAAGTAGCAAGAACAGTAAAATAAAAACCTCTGTTGTCTTTTTCTCTCTCTCTCTCTCCCCCCATCCTCTGTTCATCTGTATAGGCTACATATCCTCCACATTGTCGAAATCAGGTCAATAATCATCCATGACATTAAAAAAAATGTATAGACAATGCTAAAATACATTTTCTATAAACTAATCCAGATATTAAGCTCTCTCCAAATCTCCACCAAATCTCCACTAACTGCAACAAGTAACTTGTGATATTTCAGTAAGAGATTTCTGCATTACGAGGCAAATGCAAACAGACCGGATGAAGTGAAAGGTAAAGAGACACTTATTGTAACAATCTGAGCCTGTCTGTGGTGAAAATAACCATTTTTATTGAACATACAGTGACAGCCTTCTTTTGCCTTGTGTGCTTCCTTTGCAGCCCATCCTGCCCGCTCACTCAGTACCTAAATAAATTGTAGGTCACATCAGTCTGTTAGATCAATTTAATTTACACAGGACAAAAGATTCCAGAATGAAAAATGTCAAAGTCTTCTTTTAAGAAGTATTGTTTCCACAATGAAATTAATACAAAAAAAACAGTACTGCAAGTACTAAGGGAGCATATAATACAGACATTACACAGCCATTCTCAGCAACACAGCGCCACAAGTAGTCAAAAACTTCATCCTGTCTTTGTGTCAGTCTTTTTGATGACCAAAGCAAACAAGCTATGTAAAAATAATAGAAACACATATAAAACCTTGAAAGATGCACAAAGCTAGTGCTAAGTCATGCGCTACCATTCCTCTACAACACTTTAATACAGTTATGGCCAGCCTTGACTACCTACAGTTATTTTTAAATCATTTTTAGAATGTAGTAGGGATAGGTCTGGCCCCCGCATTTTCATCCCAACTACCCATACACTGCTGCTTTGTCAGCCGACCAAAACATCAAAATATGACACGCTAGGTACAAGCCCCCCCTGCGACCCCTAACAGGATTAGTGGTTACAGAAAATTACACCCTTTTTCATGTTTTTCTTTGGCTAAGGCAACAAAAGCATGTGGTTAGGTTTAGAAAAACTACAGTTCGGCTAATGTCATGACATACCTCAACAGCATGCTACACATACTAGCACACTACCTTGTTATTAAAATAACTCCACTGACTTTTTGTTTCACACAGGAAATGTATAGCGGGCTCCCGCGTAAAACTGTGGAGCTTGTTTGACCCATCCACCACCCCTCCTGCTGCATCAACAACTGCCGCCACCCGGTGTATTTCTTGCTGCTGTGAAAGGTGTCTCTGTCTGTCTGTCTATAAGTCCATGATCGCAAGCAGTGGTATTTGACAAGAAATGAGAAAGGGCTGGTCTGGCAGAGCAAGGTATGAATCAGAATAAGAAGTAATCCTCCTACCTCGTAGCTGAAAAATGGATTTTTTTTGTAGGCTCTAAGTGTCTTAATGCCAGACACATTACCTTCTTTTCTATCACCAAGAACTGCTCAAACACCATGTAAAGACTTATAATTAGAGGAGACTTGCATGAAAAATAAAGACTGTTGTTATTGTCCACTGTCTTTTCACAACTGATAGAAAAGTTTAAATTTAATGAGGCAGAGGAAACCCTGTAGAATCAGGACATCAAATTAAATTGGCCGACACTCCAAGTGAAACATTGTGATCGCTTTGCACTGTTCAGTGTAAGTGAATTTATCATTTTAATTCTACATTTGTATTCAAAGTTCTTCCACGTCAGTACACACCATAAACTGTCTTGTTTTATCCTTTTTAGTACCTGCTGCCAAACTTCCCCCTTTCTTTTCCTGAATGTCTCTCTTTTTCTAGTTTTCTGTTAGTCAATGTACTATCCCATAATATCATGTTGTTTTCTATCATTTGCGTGTTGCTTTTTAGCTTGGTCAGCATAAAGACTGGCTCAAAGATAGGATAGAGTTTTTGGCCACAAGTGGCACTGTGTGAAACACTTAAATGAGAGGGTGTTTTATGTGTACATATGTGTATTGTAGAAGATGTAGAAGATTTGTCTTCGCATCCTCTTTTAGTTCATTTTGATAAAATTATCTGAATTCCTAATCCTATTACTGATGATCTGCGTTTCACAGATTTCATTGAGACTATTATGCCTTTTGGGGTTTTCCCTCTTCTTTAGTGTTATATAGCATTTTTTTTTTTGCCTCTATAAGATCTGCTTAGTAGAAAAAAAAAATGTCCAGGCTAAAGGGAGCTCTCTCTCTCCACAGACACACAGCTCTTCAGCTGGTGTGAATTTCCTGCCTTTATTTCCACGACATTATTGGCTAAAAATGTAACAAATTAGCTATGCCCACAGTGCCCCCGCCTGCAGGCCACTGAGCCGCACCCCCAAACACACCTGTTCCGAGCAGAGCCAGAAGAGAGAGGCTGCAGAGTTTCAACTGTTGAGTAGCTGTTGAGGAGACGCCATGTCTAAACTTGTTTGAAACTGCCGAAGGAAGAAGTAACAAAGAAGAAGTGGTTGGAATTTATTTTCGATACAATTCCTCCACAATACAACCCAAACATTTTATCGTGTTCCCTCCATTTTCCTGAGAATTGCTTCACAAACTGCCAACAGTTTACAGCTGGATTTTCACAGCAGTTACTGCTGAAAGACGGGGTAGTTCACTCTGTTGGACAAATCTGAAGATCTGGGATCACAACCTGTAAAGTCAGGGTTACCAACTCTCACAGTGTGACTGTCACTCTTTCACCATCAATGTCACTCTCTCATGCCCGTTTAAGCAATCTCACGATGGATGTCCACTGGATCTGTCACTTGAACAATTTGGCCGTGGCACGGACTTGCTTGGCAACTGGGTGGCGCTATAACAACAGAAAAATGCTTAAAAATGGCTAAAATGCGACCGATCGCTGTGGCTCCCCCTGTGGACCAATGTTTGTTTGTTTGTTTGTTTTTCTAATATTTGGTATGACTAAGTCATGGTATTGTATGCTGTACATAATCACAGAAACTGCCAGTGTGTCATTCTGTCAATCAGTCATTCTGTCTGACCACGTCAGTGAGTAGAAAAACGTGGGACAATCTATGTGAAGGTAGAAGGTGACAAAGCTACCAATGGGTATGGAGTAGTCATTACTAAACATTGTAGTTAGTCTGAGTTTGGTCTGCTGATTTTACAGGGAGGTGACAAAACTGTTTAGTGTGTTAAATGTTGACTAGGGATAGGTACCCAAACCCAGTACTAAATTGGCCCTGGGGCAAACTTGTCAAAGACCGTAGTACTGATAAGCTCTGATGATATTGGTTCTTTTATCGGTACTTTTACACATTTTTGTTTAATTCATTATCATCCTGCAGCCTCTCATCTGTGCTCTGTGCCGGGGCTGAACTGCTCCACATACACACACACACACACATACCTACACGACATGGTAATTGGTGAACAGCCGAGTGGCCACAGTGGAAACAGAGTAAAGATAACTTAAAAATTACTTGAGTTGACTGTAGCTATACTAGTTACTGTACCTGCAATGAAACCTTAAGGAGTAAGAAGCCAATACTTTATCTATACATGTGTTCAGCAAGCATAAACATGTAGACAGCAATATTTTAATATACTCCGGCCACAGTCTACACACTAACGCTATGTCTTACTCAAGGACTGCATTTTGGCTAATAGGGAATTGTTATGCTCAAATGACAGCTGTCCGTATGTAAACTGATTTAGACACTTATCTTAAAATTGGGCAGATACTTTTAAACTAAGCTGCTGGCTGAGACAAACAGCCCGTCCTCTCTCTACCAGCACTAATGTTACCTGTACACAGTGAATCACATCAGCGAAGAGGGAGCAGGACAG
The DNA here is from genome assembly GCA_026686955.1 of Epinephelus cyanopodus. Lineage (NCBI taxonomy): Eukaryota > Metazoa > Chordata > Actinopteri > Perciformes > Serranidae > Epinephelus > Epinephelus cyanopodus. The sequence continues at coordinate 39,971,942 of CM048920.1, forward strand.
AGGACAGGGAGACTGGAAGACAGAGAACAGGAGGAATGACTTATAGTGACTGCTGAAACTACACTTCACTCAGTATTGTGATGTCAGGGAAATCATTTATATAGTGAAATTGCTGTTGTAAAATTACTGTCCTGGGACTGCACTGTTACTGTACTGTTACTGCTCTGGAAACATTTAGTTATATTCAAAATATTCAGTTATCGTGATCTGAATTTATTCTTTTCAAATTAATATATTTTCTAAAAAGCAATTATTTAGAAATGAAAAAGAACTGATAAGAGTAGCAATAATGTACTGAATCAATAAGGAATATCTATAAAAGTAGTAGTATCGATAAAATCTTAACAGTACCCATCCCTAATGTTGACTGTTTTTTATTTGGTGCAATATCAGTTTAAGTAACTTAATTTTCCTTTGTCTTTTAGAGTACATCACAGCAGGGCCCTGGTGACCAACACCTCTCCTCTACAGCCAGATTCCAGGAAGCAGGATCCCAAACAGACCTTCCACAAATCGTCTCAAGGCCCATTTATGCTCAATCTTAAATACGGATACGGATACAGACGAAGCCTTCTGTCCGTGCTCTGCGTTCATTTTGTCTGTATTTCTGCACATTTCCATAAAGCTTATGGATACGGGCCAAACGGAGCAGTACCACCGGAAACTGCGGGGTCAGTGTTGTTGTCACTATGTAGCTCGAGTGAGACACAAAGAAGAAATAACAATGGCAGAACTTTTTTGCCTTAAACGCTGAAAATAAAATAAAAGAGGGAGACAGGTTTTTCCTATTTTATCTTGTTTTGTTATATTTCTTCCTCTCCCCTCTCTGGGAGCGTCTGACCTCCCGCCCCTGCTCCTGTCTCGAACACGGAGGCCTCCCTCTCCGCGGAGCCCGCACTCCCGGCCCCGCACATACCCCCAAATCTCGGGTCTCCCTCTCCGCAGAGGTTTTTGAGTTTATTGTTGTCATAAACTTGACTCTGGGCTGCCCCCTGGTGGATATGTTGGTTAACACCCATGCCAAAGGAAAGGACACATAGAAGCATGTGGGCAGTGACATGATGGTAACATTGTTTGAAACGAACGTATACATTTTCGCACCTAAGGGGAGGATAAATGGGCCTTTAGTGGGCACACAGTCTGTGGCATATCAGAAGATGATAGTGATCAGCACACAGCTGTACAGGGCTACTCTGAAGGAGCAGCCCAGGAAGCAAAGGTATGTAACACAGAAACTACATGTGTTTTTGTGTTTGTGATACAGTGCTTGACCAAAAATGCTCAAAATTAACATGCTACAATTAGAGACCACAAGTAACTATGCCAGAAAGAACAACCACGATTCATCCATTAATGCCGGATAGTACCAAATTTGGTCGCAGCTATTGCAAATTTGCGCTTGTTTTCTTAGGATATAGCCATAGGATATACACAAAGCTCTGGTAAACCCCACAAAAAGGCAGAACAGTCACAGAACTAACTAAGTGTAACTAAGAAAAGCCATTAAAAGACAGCAACTTGATTATGTATGTATACATTTATTAACCAGACTTACCAGCCCATAAACTTTTTTGTATCAACAAATAAAATATTCACAGACACTGTGATAATAACATATGAATAGCATTAGGCCTATGTGTATTATTAGTCATATAAATACAAACATCAAGCCCTGCACAGAAAAATGAATAAAAATAAATGGTTAATGAATACAAAAGTGAACAGGTAGTCTCCTGGTAGTGTGGGTCCATCCATGTGAGCAGCATGCCTGGCAAGTCTAGTCTAGCTGTGTTGTGAACTGTCCACCAACGGACTAGCTAAACAGCAGATACTGTAGCTACTGTAGCTAGTTAACTTGTTTGCTGTCTAACTTGGAGCATTTGGAGCCCTGTGTTCAACTTTTTTTTAAATGAAACATGTAGGCTACCCTAAAATATTATTTATTGATTCAGATTTAGATTCAGACAACTTTGTTTATCCCACATCCAATCCAATCCAATCCATTTTATTTATAAAGCACAATTTAAATAAACACAAAGGTTTCCAAAGTGCTGTACAGTAAAAGGCAATTAATTTGCCTTCATTTGTAGCATATTCATCCCAAGCATCAACCACAACAGCATACAATATGTATTTATATATATATATATATATATATATGTATGTATATATGTGTGTGTGTGTGTGTGTGTGTGTGTGTGTATGTATATATATATATTTATTTATTTATATGTGTGTTTGTGTGTGTGTGTATAAGAAAAAAAAATAAATATTGTTACATCCAATATCATAAGAATATATATATGAGTATTTTAAATACAAAATACTCATATGTAATTGAAATATATATGTTAAATCCAAGTAACAGAAATACTGTCCATCCCTGTATATACATAACATATATAGACATACACACCTATTTTCTTTCATGTGCACTTGGCAATTAGATGAGAAGGAGGGAGAAACTTAAACAGAGCTAGCACCCTCATGACCCAACATGTAACCATGGTGACCTAGATTTCATGAGTTTGATTTTTTTTGTACATGTGACTATGAGGTATTAGGTTGCAACAGCAGATCCTACATACATTAATTTGTAGATAACTATATTTTTATTACCAACATAATAACATCAGATAAAATATATGAAATGGTTGTGGCAACACTTAAAATGTGTAGATGACATGTAGATTTAGGGAACACTTAAAAACACAAGGAAATCAGTATTTTAATTCAGTTTTTTATAGACTGATGATGCTCGTCTTCCCCAAAATCCCCATCCCAAAGGGTCTGGCATCCCAGTGTGAGGGACACTCAAAGGAGGAAGTGGTTGCCTTACACGTCTCTCACTTCAGCCAAGGGGCAGCTGGAGGCCAATGCAGTGACCAGCCAGATCAGGAAACTCCTAGTGTATCCAGAGTATAACACAGATGGAAAGAATTGTACACTATTAGTGTTGCTGTGTTTATATCTATGTATCTATTGTATATTATTTACTAAGTTTTTTGTAGTTTTCATTTTTTACAATTACTAAAAAGTTCTTTTGACAAAAGACTTATCTGTCATTTCTTTATACACTGAACAAAAATATAAAAACAACACTTTTGTTTTTGCTCCCATTTTTCATGAGCTGAACTCAAAGATCTAAAACTTTTTCTATATACACAGAAGATTTCTCTCACATATTGTTCACAAATCTGTCTAAATCTGTGTTGAGCACTTCTCCTTTGCTGAGATAATCCATCCCACCTCACAGGTGTGGCATATCAAGATGCTGATTAGACAGCATGAATATTGCACAGGTGTGCCTTAGGCTGGCCACAATAAAAGGCCACTCTGAAATGTGCAGTTTTGCTTTATTGGGGGGGGGGGGGGGGGGGGGGAGTCAGAAAACCAGTCAGTATCTGGTGTGACCACCATTTGCCTCACGCAGTGCAACACATCTCCTTCGCATAGAGTTGATCAGGTTGTTGATTGTGGTGATTGTGGCCTGTGGAATGTTGGTCCACTCCTCTTCAATGGCTGAGCGAAGTTGCTGGATATTGGCAGGAACTGGAACACGCTGTCGTATTCGCTGATCCAGAGCATCCCAAACATGCTCAATGGGTGACATGTCCGGTGAGTATGCTGGCCATGCAAGAACTGAGATGTTTTCAGCTTCCAGGAATTGTGTACAGATCCTTGCAACATGGGGCCGTGTGTTATCATGCTGCAACATGAGGTGATGGTCGTGGATGAATGGCACAACAGTGGGCCTCAGGATCTTGTCACGGTATCTCTGTGCATTCAAAATGCCATCAATAACATGCACCTGTGTTCGTTGTCCATAACATACGCCTGTCCATACCATAACCCCACCGCCACCATGGGCCACTCGATCCACAACGTCGACATCAGCAAACTGCTCACCCACACGATGCCACACACGCTGTCTGCCATCTGCCCTGAACAGTGAAAACCAGGATTCATCTGTGAAGAGAACATCTCTCCAACGTGCCAGACGCCATCGAATGTGAGCATTTGCCCACTCAAGACGGTTACGACGACGAACTAAAGTCAGGTTGAAACCCCAATGAGGACAACGAGCATGCAGATGAGCTTCCCTGATACGGTTTCTGACAGTTAGTGCAGAAATTCTTTGGTTATGCAAACCGATTGTTGCAGCAGCTGTCCGGGTGGCTGGTCTCAGACGATCTTGGAGGTGAACATGCTGGATGTGGAGGTCCTGGGCTGATGTGGTTACACGTGGTCTGGGGTTGTGAGGCCGGTTGGATGTACTGCCAAATTGTCTGAAACGCCTTTGGAGACGGCTTATGGTAGAGAAATGAACATTCAATTCATGGGCAACAGCTCTGGTGGACATTCCTGCAGTCAGCATGCCAATTGCACGCTCCCTCAAAACTTGCAACAGCTGTGGCATTGTGCTGTGTGATAAAACTACACATTTCAGAGTGGCCTTTTATTGTGGCCAGCCTAAGGCACACCTGCGCAATATTCATGCTGTCTAATCAGCATCTTGATATGCCACACCTGTGAGGTGGGATGGATTATCTTGGCAAAGGAGAAGTGCTCACTAACACAGATTAGACAGATTTGTGAACAATATGTGAGAGAAATAGGTCTTGTATATATAGAAAATGTTTTAGATCTTTGAGATCAGCTCATGAAAAATGGGAGCAAAAACAAAAGTGTTGCATTTATATTTTTGTTCAGTGTAAGTGGGTTTTTTGATATAATGAAACCTAACTGTTCGGAATATAGCTTACACAGTTGTATCTCATTACATATCATAAAAACATACTCTTCTTCAGTTCTGTGATATAAGGGTCCATTGTCATACCTGTAAATGTTGTGGATGTTCTGTGGGGTGTACAGATTCAAACAATCAGGCTCCAGGTCTGGATGGTGTATCAAACATGTAAGATGAACTGGGACCTGGTTCATTCCCCCAAAACCTAATAGGTAAAAAAAAGACACAAGGCATACTGTTTTATAAGTAAGCAAATATAGACTCAGGAGACAACATCATTGCATAAAACAAATACTGATCCAGGAGGCAACATGTGTTTTACTATGAAACTTTGAATTCGTATAAATGATGTAGAGATACTGTGATATATTGGTACATTGTACATATTGTTGATTACACACATAAGGTAAAGCTGATTGTAAAATGTGGCTACATTTTAGTAGAATGGTTTCAGTAAACGTGACCGCTAAATCAAATCAAATAAACTTTATTGTCCTTTACAGGAAATTCGTCTTGGGCTCAGAGTGCATGAAAACTTTGTTTACATTGGCACACAACACACAGTACACAAATAACAATAGACGTCTTATCTAAAGACTTACAAGTACACATGGTGTACAATAGGACAAGTACCAGAATGCTGTGCTTGCGACCGCCATGCAGGCGTCGGCCATTGCTAAGCCCGGCAGCGTAAAGTGCATAGTGAAGTTAAAAGAAAGTTAAAGGAGTTGGACAGTTAAAATAATTTAGCTGAAAAAAAAACTAAAAACTAAAAACTAAACTAAAATTAAGAGGAGACCATGCTTAGACTGAGGCTATTCCTCACTACGGAGGGAACAGGGCTGGTTTTTTGTTCAGGAGCGCTATGGAAGTAGGTATAAAAGAGAGTTTGTATCTATTGCCTTTATACCTGCTAGCCCTGTAGCGTCTGCCTGAAGGCAGGAGCTGGTATTCAGGCAGTAAAATATTTGTTGGGTCCTTAGGAATCCTGTGCGTCTGTCTGACCACCACTGTTTCATAAATATTCTGAAGGGAAGGATAAACAGTTTTGCCTATCACTTTCATGGCAGCTTTGATCATGTTCGTTATTCTATTTCTTAGCTGGACAGTGGCAGTGCCGTACCAAGCTGCCAAACCATATCTAATTATGCTGTCCAGCACAGCGTTGTAGAATGTTAGCATGGGTGTCCGGGTTAACTCCAAACAGTCTTAGTTTTCAAAGAAAGTGAATTCTATGGGACAGCTTGGAACACAGAAAATCAACATGGTTGCTCCATTTCAGGTTAAAATCAAAAATGACACCCAAATATTTATACAACTCCACCTGCTCAATTACACAGTTCCCAATGGTAACAGGGTCATGGTCTCTCACCTCTCTAGGATCAAAAATGATCTCCTTTGAATGATCTCCTTTGAGACCTTTAGGACATCTGAATGTACCAGTGATTTTATGTATTTGTTTTTGTATAATAAAGAAATCTGTCATCTCAATCTGCTGTGGTTAAATTGTTAAATTCACAGGTTAAAACTTGTGTGGTTATGCTTCACACCACTGCATGTAACAGCTGAGTGCTGCTGTTGGTGCTTCAACATAATGTATTAAGTGACCATATTGTTAGAAACTTTTTGTACTCTGCTGCAGATGTTTTCAACTTCATTCAGTCAGAGGACAGACATACAGTTGTTACCATAATGTCAGATAAGTTACATTTATCATGTTACAGCTGAAATATAAGAAATTACTACTGTGAAATGTCCTGCTCCAGTCATTATTGCGAAGGTGCTTCAGTCTATTGGCTCGTATTTCTTCACTCCAATTGATGAGGGGGAACGGCTGCCGCCATTAGCTTAGCCATAGCTTGTTGTTGGCAGCTCATGGTGTGAAATTGGTTAAGGTAAGGGGCGTGACGTTTCCGATACAGAAGAATCAGAATCAGAATCAGAATAAACTTTTTTGTTCTCAAGGAGGAAATTTAAATTAAAGGAGGAAATTTAAATTAAATTAAATTAAACACATTCAATTTACAAACACTGACCCTGGAAATAAGCATAATAGGTCCATGTTAAGGTGCAGTTTGTTTCAGCTAAACTTTTATATTTTTTGACAACTTCTCAAATGTAAAAATTCCTTTCCCTGTAACTATCTGATTATATTGGAGTTTTAATTGTGTTTCAGAGTTGGTTTAACATTTTAAAAACTATGCATTTCCTATGAAATTGGGAGTGTATTTTGAAAACTCTGTGATGGGGTTGGTTGTCAAAATGTGTCAGAGTGTCTTTAATAACTTCTTGTTACAATAAGTTGTAAAAATGAGGGGGGTACTCATTTCAAGCCCAGACCTCAAGCTTTCATTTATTAACGTAGGAATGACTATTAAAAGATGTTTTGATGATCAGCACTTCACACATGAGTAAAAAGTGTGACAACCAACCCAGGTCGATAACTAGCTCTCCTGCCAATTTCAACATGGATTTGTTGTTGTTTTTTCATGTTCATGTTTTCTCCACATACACTTGGCGGGCACCAGAGAGCTTTTGTTTTAACACGATAACAATACAGCGTTTCAGGGTTTAGGTGACGTCAGATAACTTGGCCATCTCCCCAGAAAGCAGGTAAAGTGTAGAGAGCTGGGGGGCAGCAGGAACCCAGAAAAAAGGTATCTCTATGATTTAGTAGGCTTTGCTATGTAGTCACATTGTTGTGGCCTTATGTATCATTTCAAAATAATAGTAGTAATAGTATTATTAAAAAATAATAATTTACAAACAGCAAACTAGCTAATTTACCAGTCAGATCAGCCCTGAAGTCTTGATGAATTAAATGATATTAATTACTTAAGACGATATAAGTTAACTAGCTTGCAATTCACTTTAGCAAGCAAGCTAACATTAGCCAGCAAAAACCACAAATCACAATAACACAATAAAATTATGATATGGGGCACTGAATATGATGAATTTACTGTTAATCAGACAAAATAGAGACAAGAATAAGCTAGCTAGCATAGCCTAAAGACCCTCTGCTTCAGTGTAGGATCTAGTACCACTTAGTGGTGAGACTGCAGATTGCAACCAACTGAGACTTCTCTTGCATGCCAAGCATGCAGGAGAATAATATGGGCCAACGCAGAAATGCACAGAAAAGTGATAAAGACCTTCTTGAGTGATATAGTATTGTAATATCTATGTTATATTTAGGAGAACACATTTGTCATTCTTGTCCTCTCCACCTCTCTGTTTCTTGTTTCCCTCATCTTCATCCACACAAACACAAACAAACCTGTTCCATGATGCTGTACAGGACATTCATTGTAAGTTGTTCACTAGAGTGATCCCATTGTTTGTATTTCATTTCATCTCGTACCATACTTCCTCTTCAGCCGTTATTATTGGGAGAAAAAAAATTCCACTGATTTTGGATGTTTTAATGAGATGTTCCAGTAGAGTGAATGCGTGTTCTTTTGATATTGTCACTCTTAGGACAAATTCCCAATTATTATGTTTCAGCAAATCTGGGTGCTGAGATTCAGAAACCACAAGCTGATATAATTATGCAAGCTCCCACCTCCCACATCCAGGAATACAATGGCAATGTCCTGATGAAAGAGTGTAAATTGGTGTGTTGGTCTGTATTTAGTTATGTGTGATTATGCATATCCTGTCTTACAGCCATTTGACTGACAGATACTATAAGTGTCAGCAGGAGGAAAGGAGGCGGAAAAAAAGACAACACTGTGATGGGCAATATAGGATAACTCTCATCCCAACGTTGAGCTCTGTGCATGGCTATGGACACAAAGGACCAGGCTGGACATTACTGAGTTGGTCCACCCACACAGATGAGAGACAGTCGGGAATGGGTGGAGTGACAGCAGACAGTTGTTCCGGCTCATCTGGGTTTTCCATCGGGCCTGGATCCTTTTCTTTCTGATTGATAGCTTAAGGCATTTCTCGTAAGTATGGCCTGTTAGTTGCTGGTAAAGCCATAAGGCTTCATGGTAATTAAATCCTAAAGTCCTTTTACCAGCACTACCTGTGTCATGACAACCAGATTTTTTAAAGTTGAGTCACCAACAAGGAAGAAACAATACTGTCAGCTTCATTAAAATCATAGTTGCAAATTAAAGCAACAATAGATGTAAAAACACACAGAGACAATACATCTGTGATCAGTTCCCTAATTTAATTTTAACATTTTTTTCAATCTTCTTTTCAATTTCTCGTTTTATTTTATGGAAGTGATCAATGTAAGCAGGCCCGGATTAAGAGGGCAGGGACCCCTGGGCACAAATTTTTGGAGGGCCCCCCCGAACACACACACACACACACACACACACACACACACACACACACTATGCTATTTGCTGGAAACACCTGTAACGTATACAGGATTTACACTGACACGGTACAGCCTACTGTATATGATCACAAAGAAGGACAAAATCAACACCTGCAGATATCCTCCATCATACAGGATTTACACATAACTGCAACAATACTTTCCTCACCAAGCAACAAAAGAAATCAGCTAGTTACTCATTAGCATTTGCAAACACAATAGAAAATGAAGGTAATATAGGTTGTCTTCACACACATACCACACACCTGTAGCTGTCTCCTTACTGTTGTCTGTCTCCTTTTTCTCCGACTCAGCTCTGTCTGTCTCTGTCACTGGATGCACCATTTCAGTGATATTGTTTGCCTTGGCCATGAATATGTTGGTGAAGTTAGCAGAGGTGGAGTGCAGAGGCCTGTTCACCAACTCAGGTATGCAGCAGCCCCCCATCAGAGCATTTATGGATGATCTGACAGTGACTACAACATCAGTCCCGGGCTGTAGATGTAGATGGACTGCACCTTGAAAGACACCGCAGAACTCCAAGCAACATCATAGGAGTTGGGAACCTGGCTGACAGCAGTGGATAAGTCAGGATTACCAGGCAAGTTTAAAGCCTGGATCTACCAACATGGCATTCTGCCACGACTTCTCTGGCCACTGCTGGTCTATGATGTGCCACTGACCACCATGGAGTGCTTCGAGAGGAAGGTCAGCTGTTTCCTGCGGAAGTGGTTGGGCTTACCACGAATCCTCAGCAGCATCGCCTTGTACGGGAGGAACAACAAGTTGAAACTGCCCTTCAGTAGTCTGACAGAGGAGTTTATGGTCACCCGAGCAAGAGAGGTGCTGCTGTATAGGGACTCAAGTGACGTCAAAGTCTCCTCAGCTGGCATAGAAGTAAGAACCAGCAGGAAGTGGAAGGCTCACGAGGCAGTCAACCAGGCTGAGTTCCGCTTGCGACACAGTGAAAACAGTGGCGTCCGGACGGTCAGGTCTCGGGAGCAACCCAATACCTCACTTCAACAAGGCCCAGGGAAAGGAAAGGCGTCAGCTGTTCCAGGAGGAGGTCTGAGCAGGGGTGGAGGAAGCCTGCTGCACTAGGACAGTAGGGATGCGGCAGCAGGGGGCGTGGACCCGATGGGAGGAGGCAGCTGACTGGAAGATATCGTGGACAGAGCTATGGCGATCTGAGCCACACCGAATCAAGTTCCTCATCCAGTCGGTGTATGATGTCCTCCTAAGCCCGTCCAACCTCCGCTGGGGCCTGGCTGAGAATCCAATGTGCCCTCTCTGCCAGAGTGCTGGATCGTTGGAGCACATCCTGAGCTGCTGCCCAAGGGTGCTGGGGGACGGGCGCTACCGCTGGCGCCATGACCAAGTGTTGCAGGTCATCGCAGAGGTCATCAGCACAGGGATCTCCACCAGTAAACACCAACAACCAACAAGGCAGTCCATCGCCTTTGTTAGGGCTGGGGAGAAGCCACAGCAGCGCCGGAGTCAAGCTGCTGGCAACAGCTCGAGACTGGCAGCTGAAAGTCGACCTAGGGAGACAGCTCAAATTCCCGGAGAACATCGCAGTGACCACACTCAAGCCAGACATGGTCTTGGTGTCAGAAACAACTAGGCAAGTGGTCCTGCTGGAGTTGCCTGTTCCCTGGGAAGACCGGAGGAAGCCTTTGAGAGGAAGAGGGCCAAGTATGAGGAGCTGGCAGGCGAATGCCGAAGCAGAGGATGGAGGACCCGATGCAACTTCATCGAGGTCGGGTGCAGAGGATTTGTAGGCCAGTCTCTCATCAGAGCATTCAGGATTTTGGGAGTGAAGGGACAGCACAACAGAAGAGCCATCAAAAACATCACTGATGCGGCAGAAAAGGCGTCCAGATGGCTGTGGATCAAGTGGGGAGATCCGTGGACAACTAAAGCTACTTAGACACTGATCATCCCGGCTGGGTCGCCTGGGCGAGGGTGTCTGTTGTGTGACCCGAAACACCCAGTGAACCCAGGATACAACACTGATGATGTGTCTAAGTTGCACCGAAAGTGTATTTTAGAACTGTCTCCTCCTCTGCTCTGTCTCTCTCCTTGTCTCCTCCTCAGCTCTGTCTCAGCTCCCTCACTTGGTGTTGGTGTCTGTCTCCCTCCTTGTCTCCTCCTCAGCTCTGTCTGTCTCCTTGTCTCCTCCTCAGCTCAGTCTCTCTCCTTTTTCTCCTCCTCAGCTCTGTCTCAGCTCCCTCACTTGGTGTTGGTGTCTGTCTCTCTCCTTGTCTCCTCCTCAGCTCTGTCTGTCTCCTTTTTATCTTCTTCAGCTCTGTCTCAGCTCCCCCACGTGGTGTTTGTGTGTCTGTCTCTCTCCTTGTCTCCTCTTCAGCTCTGTCTCCCTCCTTTTTCTCCTCCTCTGCTCTGTCTCTCTCCTTTTTATCTTCTTCAGCTCTGTCTCAGCTCCCCCACGTGGTGTTTGTGTGTCTGTCTCTCTCCTTGTCTCCTCTTCAGCTCTGTCTCCCTCCTTTTTCTCCTCCTCTGCTCTGTCTCTCTCCTTTTTCTCCTCCTCAGCTGTGTCTCAGCTCCCTCACTTGGTGTTTATGTGTCTGTCTCTCTCCTTGTCTCCTCTTGACCTCTATCTCTCTCCTTGTCTCCTTCTTAGCTCTTTCTCTCTCCTTTTTCTCTTCCTCAACTCTGTCTCAGCTCCTTCACTTGGTGTTTATGTGTCTGTCTCTCTCCTTGTCTCCTCCTCAGCTCTGTCTCAGCTCCTTCACTTGGTGTTTGTGTCTGTCTCTCTCCTTTTTCTCCTCCTCAGCTCTGTCTCTCTCCTTTTTCTCCTCCCTCAGCTCTGTCTCAGCTCCTCACTTGGTGTTGATGTAAGTCACTTAGGAAATGAATGACGGACACGACACGCTTCAACACCTCCTGCTAGTACCGCTTCTCTCCCTCCAGCTGTTGCACTAGTTGCGAGTTCACAGTCCCGCGCCCCGTGACAGATGAGCACCGAAGCAATGCCAGCATGGAGCTACAGTGCTGTGTGCTTTCCTTGTGATCGCACATACGTTCAATAAAAATAGATCGCGCGTTTTCACTCACTTCACCCCACAATGCCGGGTCCGACACTTCGTACATCCACTGAGAGCTGCCGGTGCTGTGACTGCAGGTAGCTGCAGGTTGTGGCGGGCTTTAATGAAATTACCAGAGGAGTTCGCTGAAAAACAGTTAATGTCAGCCTGAATTACTCATGTGCGTCCCCGGTGAAAATCGCTGACATGCATGGTAAATAAATTGTTAGGACTCAGGGACCAGAATTCGGAATGGCGACATTTCGCAGTGGCGACCCTTCGGAATGGCAATATTTTGGAGTGGAGGCCTATATTGTGCTTGAATTGGCTATATTGTGCTATGATTGTGGAGTATTCTCATGTAAGGTGAGCTGTGTATTCAGTAAAAATGTACCGAGTTATGGTTAATGCTTTTGGATAACATTAGCTAATGTTGCATTCTGAATCCAGATAGCTAGGATACAGTTAAGTGCAACACACGCTGCCGCCAGCCGGGCGCTGTGGCCGTCAAGTGCCACCCCCCAACATACATTGGCAGCAGCGCAGCGGCACCGTCAACACTGAAGTGTATTTCCAACCCCAGCCCGCTAGGTGGCTGTACCTACACTAGTTGCCAACTGTTGCCAACTGCTAGTAACAGAAGAAGAAGAGGAAAAACTTTGAGGCAACAACAACTTGGATTTCATGGGTGAGTTTCTTATCAAAATCGACTTATTAAAAATGTGAAAAACTGAATAACATTATATAGCGACCGGAGTTGATACTACCGCAGCTGAGACATACATGAAACGCTTTTCTTGCAGCACCGGCCATGCTGGAAATAGAGCAGTGGGCTGAAACAGAGCAGCGCGGCACGACAGCCGGCATCGGTGTGGGTTTGTTCATAGAATATAATGGAGGCGGGCACTTTGACGTGTGGCATATGGCGACAGTGTGTATTGCACTTTAGGCAGCCCGCCCCTGTCCCAGTCTGCCTGGTGGTTTATGTCTCATTACACGTTTCTCTGGCCTTTTAATATTGTAGCACATCATTTAGCAAATTGCTGGTGATTTTCAAGCTTGTTTGCAGACATTCCTGCAGTAACGTTAGGCTAATCAGAGTTTTATGGTTGTTTTTCGGTAGCTAGCTAGCTAATGGTGGATTTAGAATCTCCTTTAACTCTCTCTGAGTAAACTTCATTGGCGGGGATTTAGACAAAGGTAACGTTAACTTTGACTTTTTTTTTTTGTCACTGTGATAACTCAAATACAACTGCAATGCTACTAAATCTCGTGTGACCTTCTTGTATTCCACATACTGATCAGAGTCCAAATTCTGCATAATCAAGAAGAAGCCTGGAGGAGAGGTTGTCATGAAGGAATACTCCAAAAGCCTGACTGACAGCACCAGACGAAAGGTGGTCAACATTCTTGTTTTGGAGATGGCAGAGACTCACGGCTAGGTGAAGGACTAGTATTCCAATTTGGTAGCAGTTTTAGTACAGTTACAGTATTGTCCTCTTGTCACTATTACCCCTTTTCCACTAAAGCAGTTCCAGTGCTGGTTCTGGGCCAGTGCTTAATTTGGAACCGGTTTTCCTGTTTCGACCGACAAAAGAACTGGCTCTGGGCCAGAAAAACTGGTTCCAGAGTGGCACCAGTTCTTTGCTGGAGTAGAAGAAAGAACCAATACGTCATGGGGAAGGGGGCTGGGGTTATTGAGCCGCTCAGCTGCTGCAGTGAATGAAAGCATAACGCTGCCGCAAACGGACCCCGGTAAGTTTCTTTTCAAATATTTTCACCTAGTTGCTTAGTTTTACCAGTTTCTTCAGATAACAGCTGTGTCCCAATTTAGGCCGTGTCCCTTGGAGGATGCAGCGCTAAATTGGGACACAGCTATTGTTTGTGATGTCTGCTTAAGTTAATGTTAACTGATCGACAGGTTAGCCTTGCTAACATTAGCTTACATTAGCAAGATACTTAGCCATGGGCTCACCTACCAGCCCCACTTTCAGTTGGCTAAACTTAGTTTAATGTGCAGTAGACAAGTCACTGTTTAAAGCACTGTTTTTCATGTGGTCTACAGAGTTATCTGCCGTCGAATAAGACGATGCTAACTACGAGCTAATGTCGCTACTCTGCTGCAGCTCGCCAACACCATCCAGCAGCTGACGTCAAAACAGCACAGCAAGGACCTGAATGATGCCCTGCTGCAGAAGCTGGAGACTGACACCAGTGTGTTTCTTCATGGGAGTTTTAGTTTTGCACATTCAGTGCACACTTGTCACTTTTATCATTAGCTTGTTTTTTGTATTTAAAGGAGCAATAAGTGAAATTCATTAGTTGTAGATTGAAGGAATTAAAAAATTGCTATGTGAAGAACTAGAGGTGTAATTTTATCTGGAGTACAGCATGACCTCACACAACCTATCTCTGTGTTGATCTCCAGCCCATTGTTTACAAGCCGGTCCGCCTGTGCATTCATGTACGTTCATGTGAAGATGAGGGGGTGGGGGGTGGAGAGCAGAGGTAGAGGGAGGAGTGGTTCATGACTCAATTTGTTTGGTCTGCAGGCAGTGCACAACAGCAAACCTAGCGGTGAAACGATTTTGCTTATTGCTCCTTTAAATAAAAAAAATTCTAAAGAGACATGTCTGCTTCTGTATGTTTTCACTTAATGGTGTACAATTTAACTGTGTAATAAGTTCAAGTAAAGCTAGTAAAAATAAGTCAAGAACTCAACAGGTTACCCATTTATGAAGATGCTTTTCATAGATATCTTCAGTCACTGTATTTATAAAGAAATGAGAACATGACAGCCATAATCATTTCTATGAATTTATTGAACTGAAAGATGACACAGTATTGGTGACATGAAGTAGTCCGGCAAACACAGGTAAAAGTAGTCAGGAAAACAGCAACAAAACAGCAAAAACAATTGAGAGTAGCAGCCAAAACATGCAGCATACACAACCAGAACTAAATATAACAAACATTTGAATGGCTGGTTTTTAGGAGGCACCTCCACCGTACTTTCAATCTCCCTAAATTCATTTCCACAACCGACCGTGCACTGCTTAATCTGTAGTTGTGGGTGTGTTGTTCAGGGGTCAATCTGTCAATCTGTCAGGGCTCCATGAGCCAGCTCTGCATGGGGTTGGACAAAAATGTATAGTTAAATAAGCATGTTGAGTGGAGAGTGATCAATACTAAAATCAATATCCATCATGCTATTTAACCCTTATGCCTCATTTAAAAAAGTTTTGCTTGTATTGAAAAATAAATGTGTATGCGCATGAGTGTCTGTACATAAATGTGTGAATGTGCAGATACATACAGGGTCTTGCAGATCTGCATTTATAGCACGTGAATGTGCTGTACATTTAATGTATGAGGAAATGTACAGCACATTTGAAGTGTAATATATCATGCTACACAGCCAAAATTATCAAGAAAATTAAGTGACAAACCAAGAATGTTCTCAGTGAGGCATATGGGTTAAGAAAATGAGGTTAAACATAAATCACTGACTTGTATTTTCATACAGTTTGTTTACATGCATTTCAAATTAGAGTTCATTTCACAGAGCTAAGCACCCTCTTTTGTCCAGCTAAAACTACAATGAGCCCTCAGTTGTCTAAATAAAGACACAACACATAACATATTGTGAATTAGCTGTGCTGTGCCAGCTAACTTTAGCTTACAACAAAGGCTAACATAACAATCTCGCGTTCAGTGTTAATAAGAGACAAACCGTGTTAGGTTATTATCTGTCTTCTGGAACGCAATTGCCATCCATACAAATCTTGTCGAGCACGTGAATTCACCTCAAAAGTTCAATATTTTCAACTCGAGCGATGAGGCGTTGGATGCGAATTTTGCGTCTATCGCGCCACGTCCATCACATCTATCGCATCGCGCTAAACGCATCCATCACGTCGCCCGGGGCGAATTCACGTCTAATTGCGTCTTTGCATTGACTTTGTATGTAATCTTGACGCGCAAATTTGTGAATTCGCGTTTGGTGTGAGCGCACAGTAAGAGTGTGTATTTATACTGCTACAGCCTCAGGGGGTGTGTTTGCAGCAGGGATAGCTCTGTTACATAACACGGCTATGATTTAAGGCCCGCCCATTAAATCCAGAAAATTGAAACCTAGAAACAGTTTTTGGAGCCTAGCTGCACAATTTCACTGTAAATGGTTGAAAGGCTTTTTTACATATTTTGAGGAGTACTTTTATGACCTATTTAATGTGTTTAGAAGAAAATAGCAGAATTTGCTTTACACGGACTTTAAGTTACAGGCCTATATATAGACTTTGTATGATCGCCGTCAGTGAAGCCCTATGCCTTAAAAAGAGCAAAACTCCTTGACCTCCATGGTGGAGCCTGCCCACAACACAGTTAGATTTGGAGTTTTGAGCAACTTTGCATCCAGTCAAACAGAAGATGAAACTGATCTTTGAGTACAGGAAGAAGATGACCCATGACCCAATCAAATGCTCCACCATCCTAACTGAATTCCCACGCTTTCTGAATGTGTTGTACATCTCTAGATGCTAATTCAGGTTGACGAGTAACTGTAAACAAAACCAACCCCTCCATAACAGTAGGTGTTGACTTCCTGTGTATATGCTGGTGAGTGACCTCCAAAACAGTGTTTGAGTAAAACTGGAAAGTAAACCAAATTGATTCATTTTTTTTTTCTTCTCAGATTGAACAGGATTTCAGCTGTTTGGAGAGGAAACATCAGCCAAGTTTTTGGAGAAGTGGCCAACTACCTTCAAGCAGAAGATCATCCAGCTAAGCAAGACCCTCACCAGTCAGGGAGATGAACTCCAGGAGCTGATTGAGAAGGCAGAATCTACACTTGATGAGCTGACACAGATGCTGATGGTGAAAAGATTAAAACGTGTCATTTGTATTGGTGCTGCATTTCACATTGTCATGTCTGTGTTCATTTAATGGACTGGTTATTCTCCAGAATGACACTCCAAACTATTTTCAGTTGAGGACTGGTGTCTTTAAATGTCACTCAAAACATTTTTATTCAGGATCTCTTCTTCACTTAGGATGGGACAGTGACCTTTCCTCCATCCTTCTCTTGCTCCATTTGATTCCTTCTGTATCACAAGGCTGCAAAAGAGCAGGCAGCTGCATCCCTAACCGATCATCTTCTTGTGAAATTCCAAAAGGTTTGTATTAGTATTCATGGATAGATGGGTCAGTACTGCTGCCGTTATAATGATCTAATAATGGTGTTGCTTTTTGTCATCTTCAGGCAAGAACCAGTATCCAGCAGCACCTTGATGCGATTGACCAGAGCCAACAACCTTACGTTCTTGCGGTCGGGAGCAGGAAGAGCAGCATCCATGCCTACTACATCACCTGGACAAGCGAGCCTTGCCATTCAAGTCACTGAGTGCTGTTGGTGCCTTCAATGAACTGTTCAAGGCACACTTTGTTTTTGGTGCTGCTTACAATACAAGTCTGTGCAGCATATACACCTTAGTACAGACAACAGTGTACATTATCGACATTGGGAAGGTTTAGGAGACCCCAAGAGTTGCTGAGCTTAGTGCTCAACTCCTGCAACTCCTCATGGAAGTACTAACTTGCTTGTGAGGCAACTCAAGTTGGTGCATGGAATGTGCCCTGGTAGAACTAAGACTAAAATGTGGTCAGGCAGGTTGTTATGGTGTATAAACAAAACAAGTGGAACTTATGATCAAATAGCAATAACTGATACCTTTTCTTATGTTTGAATTCATGAGACATTGCAAACAATTTTGAAGTACCTAAACACATGTTTAAGTCAGAGCACAATCTTAAAGATGGAGTTTACTATGATTTGGAAGATGGGCTACATATGAAATGTCATCCTCTCTTTTCTAAAGAGAAAAATGCATACAAATCCAACTTTTCTATGATGATTTTGAGGCAGGTAAGCCATTGAGATCAAAAAAGGGTATTCATAGGTAGGTAGGTAGGTAGGTAGGTGCTTTATTAATCCCCTTGAGGAGAAATTTAATTTCATAAATTGGGGGTATATATTGTACCGTGAGAAATGTTTACCCTAAGTTTAATTCAATCTTGGTAAATGTACACCTTGTGTGCACTCCTCCATACACAGGACCTTAAAACTTATGGATCTGATTCTATTCTATAGTAAGCGATTTGAAAGTGCTTGAGACTGAGGGTACTGAAGTTCCCTTTTTTGGTCGTATACATGGCAGTATTGTGCAGATAACTGGAGACAATCTTGGTATACATGGCTGTTTGGTTTTGTGGAGTCATTTAGTGCTCGTTATTGTTGCTGGTTCTGTCTCACTGAGAAAGTGGATTTTCAAACTGTGTTTTCTGAAGATGAGCCAAGAGTGATTTTATGAACAAAACACATGCACTCACAGCATTGTACATCTATGCAGTCAAATCCAACAGCATCTCATGTGTACGGTTTGAAAGATGCTTGCTTATTGAACACTCTGTAGTATTTCAATATGACTGAGAATTTTTCTGTTGATGTAATGCATGACATTTTAGAAAGAGTTGCACAATTTACACAGTTTGAGTTAAAACTTGTGTTACAGTATTATCAACTGTATGACTGTAAAATATTTGTGCTATAGAGTTCAATCATTTAACTTTGGGTACACACAGGAACAATCGTCCACCTGCAGTCAAACTGAATGATGGAAGCAATGATTTGGGACTAAATGCTTCTCAGTCTTAGTGTTTTCTCCGCCATTTTCCATTGACATTTGATGTTCTCGTACAGGAAGGTGATTCATATTGGCAGCTGCTTCTCTTACTACTGCAGGGTTACTACTGTTCTAACTAAGGGTGTGACCATATATCTGAAGCACTTAATTGCTGAACATCATAGGCTTTTCAAGTATTTCTTTCCTCATAGGAATCTCCTGCCGAAACACCACTTTATGACACATTATCCATGTTGTATCAGAAATGTTGGACCCATGCTTCACTCATGGTTTATCTGCCATGAGGTCAAACACAATTTCTTTAAAAAGCAACTTAAGAGTTTTAAGAATGTCACTTTGACCTTAGTCAAGAAACACCAACATTATGTAGCATATAATTGGGAAACATTTAGCCAGGATAGATTAATTATAGGTCCAGGAAAGATGTCAGACATCAGTGATCTGATTTCAGCCAAGTTAACCAAGGGGTTGGAGGTAGAGAGTGAGGAGGTAGAGAGAAGGAGAGAGAGTGAGGGGGGAGGAGAGGTTACAGAGTGAGAGCTAGGGGCAGAGAGAGGGAGGTAGAGAGAGGGAGCAAGGAGGGGTTAGAGGGGGTGTAGGGGTAGTGCCATAGCATCAGATATATATATATATGTACATATATGCTTTTTAAACCATTAAAATTGTTCAGAATAATTTTTATTTCATTTATTTTAATTATTCTTTTCCATGATAATACATTCATCTTTTTTATCTTCATATCTTTTGTGTGTATTGTTTTTTGTTCTTATCTGACATTTGAGTCTGTCATAAAGTTTATCATTATTATTAATTCAACACACGGCTGCTCACCTCCTTCCTCATGTGGGGGTACTGGTTCAGGGCAGGTGGAGTTTGGGGCTGACAGACAGCTGCTGCTGCACTTTACGTATCCTTTTGGAACGAGGCATCGTTTTGACAGAGGGAAGGTTAACTGATTGAATATGAGCAGCTTGCTTAACATTTGACTGTATTGATTATTTAACTAAAACAACAGTAAAATGTAAAAATCCAGAGTTTTCATCAGAAATATGAACTAACATGGCGAGAAAAGTGAGCTAGCTTATAGACCACAGACAAAGTTAATATTCCATAAATTTTCCACCACATGAACCACTAATAAACCCACCTTCCTTTTTGAAATACTGGGTGACATACTGTCGACTCTTTGCTTCTTTCTCCTCTCTTAGCTTCCTTTCTTTCCATTTTTGGCTATCTGATTTTTGAGGCATATTGCCATCTCCGCCTCCTTACCCACTGTCTGTGACAAATTACTAGGGCACTGCAGCTGATCCAGTCAGACTGAACCATTTTACATAAATAGGGGGGGGGGGGCTTTAATATTTCCAAAACAAATAAAGTCAGGGGTTAGAGGAGTGTCTCTTATTAGGGGCCTCTCTGAGCCCCTAGAATCCTTCTCCTTTTCCCCCCTTTTCGGCGCCCCAAGACACACTCACACTAAAATATTTTCTTTTAAAAAAATGTATTTGTTAAAGGGCCAGTGTGTAAAATGGGTTGAAAACCGTTGAAAACAGTGACATCAGTGGTCAAATTCTAGATTGCAGGGCTCACTCGCTCACCCCTCCTGTTGGGTAAATGAAACAAAAAGCCTTACACAGACACAAGTTTTTCAGGAGTAGGTCTATCTAGTGACGAGGTGAATGTTTATTTAGAAATCTAAACCATATTACGATATTGTAATGAATCACTGACAAGCAGGAGACCAGAGGAGCGTTCGGGAAAAAGGCCCATTTATTTGAGCACTCCAGAAACTCCGGTAACACTCCACTCCATCCCAAACTCTGACTCTTTTAGCATAACACACACTTCATACACACAGAGAGTGAAGGAGTGAAGTTGCGTCTTCTTTTCCTTGCAGATGACAGTTCGGGTTCATTCTCTCCTGTTGCGTGGTAAGTGTGGTCCATTCGCAAACTTTATAACTAAAAAAACTTCACTACTCTCTATCGACGAACTACTAACACTCTCTGCTGTTTCCTCCTCCTTCTTCCTTCCTCCCGCTGTCCTTGTTGGTTTATTTATACACGCGAAACGCGTTCTCTGGCTGGCTGGATTGTCCGCTCAGTCTGCTGTGCATACATGGTGGCACAAGATGGCGACCTCTCTAAGTATAATTATAAGGCTACGAAAACCAAACTAATTTTATTTTATGCTGATTATACACGACAACAACATATTAATGGGTAGAATATTCATATTCAGATTCAGATTTAATAATAAACCATGCCAAATATTACACACTGGCCCTTTTTGCCTTGCCTTGCAATTCGATTCATGTTTTGAACTGATTGTGTGACCTCAGGTGCATTTCATTGTTTTAGGAGCATTCTGTATTTTTGGACATGCAATGCCTGATTTGCCGCTTGTGTTGCATAAAACATTTGCGACTGTCAAAAAATAAACACAGCAATTGTGCTTTAAATGTATTGTGACTTTGTTTATAAAATATTGTGAAAGTGCTTTTATACCATACAAAACAATTTATATAGGCCTACAGTAGGAATGAGTAACACTAATACACGACAGTGTCGCACCAGATCAACATTAGTGAGAGTCATTGTAACACTGGACAGAGTTGACATTTTACACTAAAAGGAGTTGCTTAATCTCAACTTTACTGAGTGTCAGTACAACACTTGTCAGAGTTAAATACATTTTTACACTAATACGAGTCACTCAATTTCAACATTTAGTGAGCGTCAATGTAACAGTGTTGATTATCTCGTAGTGTTAAATTGTATAAAGGCAGTGGCAGTGTTCATTTTTAGCACTATTCAGTGTTGAACAGCACTGGAATTTTCTACTTTTTGATCAATGTACTTTTTACTTTTACTTTACTGTGTAGATTGGGGCCATATGTACAACACTGAAGTTAAATTTAATACTTTCAGTGTTGATGTAACACTTTGAATTTTACTGTGTAGCTGGAAATCCCCCCTCCACAGTATCACTAAAAGAGTTTTCTCTTGTAGAGGTAAGTGTATGTGATGCGATAGTTTCAATATCAATCCATATATTTGATACCCTTTATTGAATTGTATTGTGCTGCTTTCATGTCATATGGGAGATTCAGTTCCAGACTTATCTCCACTCATCTTCAGATTTTTTTAATTTCTTCCTATATTATCAAAACAAAATGGCACTCATTTAGCAATGCCATACAAACCAGCACAGATCCATGGGCAGAAATCATCTTACGATAGGGTCTGAGTATGATTCAGGAAACATTCTTATCTCTCCCGTCACAGCCTATAAGTAATCAGGCTCTGATAAATGTAGCAGCTGAAAACAATCATCATTTAAAAATCCCTGTCAATTTTATTCTGGGTTTAGAGGCCTTGCCTTCAGAGTTTACACCATGGAAAGACATAGTAAGGCCAAGAAGAGAAACTTCTCTGAGCTAGAATTGGACACTCTGACATCCCAGGTCCATCTTAACCAACTGGTTCTATTTGGCATCCAAGAAAGTCAGACCAAATGTCTCCTCCTCTCTTCCTGAGATATGATGTTGAATAATGGCCAGAAAAGTGCTTTATGCAGAACATAATGATGTCACAAGTTGACCTATGACCTTTTGGATATAAGCTGTTGACACTTCACTTGTTTCATCCTATCAGACATTTTTTGTTAAGTTTTGTTATGATTAGCCTATGAATTATTGAGCTATGGCCAAAAACACATTTTGTGAGGTCAAATTGACATGGACCTTTGACCTTTGACCATTAAATTCTAATCAGTTTATTCCTCAGTCCAAGAGGACTAAAAAAAAAATGACCTTAGGGTGTTCTTGAGATATCATGTTCACAAGCATGAGATAGATGCAAGGTCACACTGACCTTGACCTTTGACCACCTATCAGATCATTGTTTAGTCCATTGTTTATTGTAAGTGGACATTTGTGGCAAATTTGAAGAAATTCCCTTGAGGTGCTCTTGGGATATTGTGTTCATCAGGATATACATATGGATGGACGGACAACCCGAATATATATGCGTCTGTGCCGGCGATCGCTGTGTGGGAAACGCAATGTGGAAAGAAATTAACTGAGGCCAACGGAGGTCAGCTGAGGTCAACAGCGTTACAATGGACAATTTAACTCCAGTTGAGGTTGGAATATTATATATTATCCGTGATATGTACAGATCTCAAGCACATTTATATTACTAGTTTTAGCCTCTATACCAATGATTTGTCATTATCGCATATTCCTATAAAGGCGTATAATTTAGAAGAAGAGGAGTTAATTTATTTGTTTTCAATGATGTTTATTGATAATTGATCTAAACATGCCTTGGTTTGTCATTGTTGATTCAGATGAATCAGAGCCAGACACAAGTGGTATGCATCCTTTCATCAGGCTGAAGTCAGTCCCACAGAGCTAGGCAGTTGCAAGCTGTGAGTTTGCATCCATATGCACAATATATATTTTTGTGCAGTGCAGACTGTTGCCGCAAGAGAGTGCAGCTGCCCCAGTTTTGAGCTTCAATCCCCCAGGCCAAAGAGGAAGAATGGCGCGCATGCACAGTTCACCTCTGGGTGTTTACAACCGTTGCCAGCCAGGGGTTACAGGCAAGGGAAGCCAGGAAGGCTTTGGAGAGCGATGAGAGCCTCTGTCTGTTTATGATTTTTTGCCTGGCATAGGTCGGGTGGGGGGTAAGGTGGCTTGCTAGGCCTGTAGCATTGTTGGGGAAACACATCGACTATCGAGCAAAATTATTTGTGATTGATCAAAATCCTTAACAATCAATTATCGATAATCAAAGATTGATGCCCATCCCTAGTTCCTTCAAATACTTAGATGGCAGTCATAATATGGTCTACTAACAATTCTCCAGCTCAGCCAGATTTAATGCTGCACTGCAAGTCCACACTGACTCAAACTTGCGTACATGAGCTGAGACCTTGATGTGAGATTTAATCTTAGCCTTCGCTCACGTCCACATTGACGAATACTGAGCTTTGTGTGGAAATGACCATATGCCCAGTTTTCTGTACATTTGTTTCATAAGTAAGGGCCAATATATTTAACTTCAGCAGTGAAATGAACTCTCAAAGTTGAAAACTTGGAAATCTTTCCCATCTCCACCCATAGAACATTAATGAGGATATTTAAATATTACTGAAAGGCAAAATGAAAAATAAGAAGTACTTCTTACAAAACACTGGAAATCCCTCTCATCTGATTGGGGGTGAGTCATGTAAGTGGGTTGTGGGCCAACACTGCTTAGCTCTGCTGTATTTTTCAGGGTGGGAAAAGAGAGCGGTGACAGGGATGGAACACTTTCATACCAACCGAATGGAGAGTTGTTGTATTGACCAGAGGATTAGGTGAAGGATCTGTCCAGCAAGCTCCATGCAACATTTATCAGCTCACCAGCAGCAGCAGAGAGGAGAAAGAAGATGGAGGGAGAGAGAAGAGGCTCTCTGCTGCTTCAAAAGCCTATGGTCGATGTTTTCAAGCTTCCATTAATGTTGCAAACCTTGTCTCGCTGGCCCAAAAGTAGAAAAAGAAGAAAAGGACGAGAGAGATGAGAGGGATGTGGTGAGAGGACAGACTTGTGGAGGTGCAGAATGTTTTATCTCTAAGAGAGAATTGAGAGTGCAGTGTGTGATTGTACTGCTGTGGTGCAAGCTTCTTACAGTGATGGAAAGCTTGATCATTCCCGCCTTTATGTAAGTTAATAATCCATAACATTACTCTAGATTACCACTTGATTTGAGCTATAGGCAGTTTAATATTTTAATATTTTATATTTTCTTCTCTGAAAACTGTCAGGCTGTTACCACAAACTGCAAGTTTTCTTACAAAAAGCTATTCACCCAAATTTGTTCATATGTATTTTGAAATGCTGCAATCACGTAACCAATGAGCAGTAAACAAAGAAGCAGTCCTATGCAATCTTGTAAAAAAGTGGGTTGGGGTGGTGGATGGGTCACAAAAATGCAGACTTTTCACAGGGACTTTACCCTGGAGATGCACGTTTGGAACCAAGTCAACTTTTGAGTAATTTTAAGAAATGTCCTCACCATGTTTCTTTTCCTATACCTACTTTTTTGATCCAGCACCCTGAATCTTTCACTGTCGAATGTGCGTGTTTTTTGATCTTTTCCTATACCTAACCACAGTAATGTTACTTGACTGGACCTGCATACGTTAAGGTCATAACATCATTTGTGGGGTGCTAATTCATAGGATATCATACAAACTGTTGCGTGTGCATTTTTGAAGGATACCATACAAATCGTTCTATGAGGATACATTGGTCCAGTAGATCTGTTTGACATAAAATAAAGTTAAGTAAAGTTTTTGTCTCATATACGGTAAACATCTCCTCACAGTCCGCTAGCTAAATGTCCTCTGAATATGCTGTGAAAAAGTCCAGTCTCTGTAGGCAGCCCAGGCTTTACAAACGGCAACAAAAACATTTTGGTCGAGGCTGCACCAACCAGCCAGCACGAGACCAGCGAAAGAGAGGCTGTTAGGGCTACAGGCTACAATGAGGTTTTGCCTCCGCGACTGCCGCCACTGCGCTCCGCTTGGCCTGCCGGTACCCGCCAGCTGCTTCCGGAGACCCACAGGCCAACCATGCCCTGTAGGCCTCCTTCTTCAGCCTGACGGCTCTGACGGATTACCGCCACGACTGGCACCAGCAGCCTTGTGGCCACAGCTTGCAGCCGCCGCCTCGACAATGGCAGAGCGGAACAAGGCCCATTCGGACTCAATGTCCCCCTCTGCCCTCGGGATGCGGTTGAAGCTCTCACGGAGGTGGGAATTGAAGATCATCTGGACAGGTTCTTCCGCCAGGCGTTCCCAGCAGACCCTCACTGCTCGTTTGGGCCTGCCAGGTCTGCGCGGCGTCTTCCCCTGCCATCTGATCCAACTCACCACCAGGTGGTGATCAGTTGACAGCTCTGCTCCTCTCTTCACCCGAGTGTCCAGAACATATGGTCGCAGGTCAAATGATATGACTACAAAGTCAATCATTGACCTGCGACCTAGGCTGTCTTGGTGCCACGTGCACCGATGGACATCCTTATGTTTGAACATGGTGTTGGTTATGGCCAAACTGCGACCCGCACAGAAGTCCAATAACTGAACACCACTCGGGTTCAGATCAGGCTGGCCGTTTCTCCCAATCACGCCCCTCCAGGTCCCACTGTCATTGCCCTCGTGAGCGTTGAAGTCCCCCAGCAGAACAATGGAGTCCCCAGTTGGGGCACTGTCCAGCACCTGTCCCAGGGACTCCAAAAAGGGCGGGTACTCTGAGCTGTTGTTCGGTGCATAAGCGCAGACAACAGTCAGGACCCATCCCCCTACTCGAAGGCGCAGGGAAGCAACCCTTTCGTCTACTGGGGTGAACCCCAAAGTACAGGCAGAGAGTCTGGGGGCTATCAGAAAGCCCACCCCAGCCCTCCGCCTCTCACCCGGAGCAACTCCAGCGAAGGAGAAGGTCCACCCCCTCTCAAGGACTTGGGTTCCAGAGCCTGAACTGTGTGTCAAGGTGAGGCCGACTATATCTAGCCGGCAGCGCTCAACCTCTTCCACCAGCTCCAGCTCCTTCCCCGCCACAGAGGTGACATTCCATGTCCCAAGAGCCAACTTCTGTAGCCGAGGATCGGACCGCCAAGGCCCCACCTTGGTCTGCTGCCCAATCCACACTGCACTGAACCCTCCGCAGGTGGTGGGCCTGCAGGGGGACGAGCCCATGTAGCCGGTTCGGGCTGGGCACGGCCGGGCCCCATGGGTGAAAGCCTGGCCACCAGGCGCTCGCCCACGGGCCCCAACCTTAGGCCTGGCTCCAGGGTGGGGCCCCGGTAACCCTCCAGGCCGGGTGGACAGATTCTTGCTGTTGTCCATCATGAAGGGTGATTTGAACCATACTTTGTCTGACCCTTCACCCAGAACCAATCGGCCTTGGGAAACCCTACCAGGGGCAAAATGCCCCTGACAGCATAGCTCCTAGGGTCATTAGGGCACTCAAACTCCTCCACCACATAAGGTGATGGTTCTTGGAGGAGAACACAGGGGGATAACACTCCTCAGCCTACCTGGTAAGGTCTATTCCAGGGTGCTGGAGAAGAGGGTCCGGTCGATAGTTGAACCTCGGATTGAGGAGGAGCAATGTGGTTTTCGTCCCGGACGCGGAACCATGGACCAGCTCTTTACCCTCGCCAGGGTGCTGGAGGGGGCATGGGAGTTTGCCCAACCGGTCTACATGTGTTTTGTGGATTTGGAGAAGGCTTACGACCGTGTCCCCAGGGGCATCCTGTGGGGGCGTGCTCCGGGAGTATGGGGTTGGTGGCCCCTTGCTAAGGGCCATGCAGTCCCTGTACCGAAGGAGCACGAGTCTGGTTCGCGTGGCCGGCAATAAGTCGGACCGGTTCCCGGTGAGGGTTGGACTCCGGCAGGGCTGCCCTTTGTCACCGGTTCTGTTCATAACTTTTATGGACAGGATTTCTAGGCGCAGCCGAGTGGTGGAGGGTGTCAAATTCGGTGATGGGAGGGTCTCGTCCCTGCTTTTTGTGGATGACGTGGTCCTCTTAGTTCCATCGAACAGTGACCTCCAGCTCTTGCTGGGATGGTTCGCAGCCGAGTGTGAAGCGGCTGGGATGAGAATCAGCACCTCCAAGTCTGAGGCCATGGTCCTCAGCCGGAAAAGGGTGGATTGCGGATAAGCGGAGGACGACGACGACGATGTATAAATATTTTCAGACCCATCATATGAAACACCATGAGCAAACGCTGAGATTAGCACAACAAATGGAATGACATAGAAGTATCTAGCACAAATTAATAACTGGAGCTGAATGACCCACCTGAGAGTTCCTGACGTGTTGATCAGCTTCAGCAGCACCAGAGAGAGTTGTTTATGAAACGGGGATGGTAGGTGTTGCTCTGACTTACCTGTTGCTTACCTGTGCAGGGGATGTAAATAAAAGAACATCCAACATTTTAACAGACATTTAACAGCATTACCCAGATGTCTCCATCACCGGGATGAACACAAATCAGAGCCTGTCTGCTTATTCTTACTGCTCTCAAGCAGCCTTAACACACAAAAGCACTTTAAACACACTAAATATGCTAATGCACTGCAAGGCATCACCCAGATGCGCTGATCAAAGGCACCCCCCTAAACAAATGACAAGACACATGACACACTGGTGTGCTGTGTGGATCAGCGTGGATGAATGAAAAATTAGAACAATCAAGAATTTATTGCAGGTAGTAACACATTACATTGCATTATAAATGTAATACTATTACCCAAAATTCTGTTGGTAACACGTTTTATAACTTGCTTGCTTTGGATCAACATAAAGGCTTTCTCACAAATAAAAATACTAATATACATTTAATCAAGGTAAATATATTTGGTCAACAGAAAAGAACATGGCCCACCAACATAAAACGCAAGTCCCTCTTAGATTACGTTTAGTGGTAATAACATAACACACACTGACACTTGTTCCCATCTCATCAATGCCGCAGGATGTGGCAATAAATCAAAATGGAAAAATCAAAGTAAAATATCTTACAAAATAGTACGGTAGTTGACTAAGCAGAAATTCCAGTTAAATATTGGCTTATCAATTTCCAGTATTCAGCCCAACAGTGATGGACTGACAAGTAAACCTCACTAATAGGCACTCAGCAAAGAAGGATGGAAACAAACGGAAAAAAATAAAACAAAAAAATGAAAAAATAAGCCGAGGCTCATATGTTACAAAATCTCTATAAATCTCCGGTATCACTTGAATTCCTAGAGCCAAAGGTGCAGGGGGGTTAAAGGAGGTTACAGGATCCAGTATAGAGAATATATCATTCTACTGTGAACGCTGTGTATAATAGGCTGCAGTTACATGGTAGTAGAGGAATAGTTCTGGTTGTTTGCCAAGAAGAAGAGGTTATTCAGGCAAATGCTGATAGTACCAACCATTAGCTTAAAGAGTTGGAGAATGGGAGAATAAACAATTAGAATAATTACATTTTCCACTCTGTACTTACTACAAGTGTTAACCCCAAGACTGAGGCTAAACTCATTACTGAGAGTAAGAGACCAAAAGAGGGAGGACAGAGAGAGAGAGAGAGAGAGAGAGAGAGGAGAGTGAGAGGGGGGTGGGGTGGGGGGGATTGGGGGGCGGGATGTGTGAAGAGGATATAAATTTCAGCAAATCCTATTACCCATTTGTAAAAAAAAAAAAAAAAAAAAAGCTAACAAGAAAAGCAGAACTTGGTCTACTAGTAGTGTTCTGGGGAGTAAGTATCTCCGTATGTGTGTGTGTGTGTGTGTGTGTGTGTGTGTGTGTGTGTGTGTGTGTTCCCCTCATGCTTGCCCTTGATTATGACCCTGGCAGCCAAAGAGATCTACAGCCAGCAGACAGCTATGACCATCTACTATATTATTGCTGTAGTAGATGTCCTATAGTCTGCTAGTGCATGTATGTGTGTGTGTGTGTGTGCGCGTTTGTTTGTTTGTTTGTTTGTGTGTGTGTGTGTGTGTGTGTGTGTGTGTGTGTGTGAGCGAGAGAGAGAGAGAGAGAGAGAGAGAGAGAGAGAAAATAACTGGGAAACTGGCTCTCTAGCCTGTTTGAGGCTAGAGAATTATGGTTCATTTCAGTGCATGCACACACACGCAGATCCACACTTATGTGTGAGGGGCAGTTGGGGACACTTTTCAGAATTACCATGCATATAGGTGTTATCTTCCTCTCAACTGCACACACTACACCAAACTCAGTCACATACTATACTTAAAACACACACAGACACACAGATACAGACACACATGCTCACACACACACGCACACACACACACACACACAAACAAGTGAAATATGAACACAAAACTAAAACACACTCAAACATTCAAAGAAATAAAACGCTCACATACAAACCTGAAAAGCTCTCATCAAAACTATTGAAAAGCTTTCAGACATACTTGTAAAAAATACTCATACAGTTTAATAAATATATCATATAGTATTATGAAAACCTCTTGCATAAACTGTTGAAAGGCTTTCACACATACTTGTATAGTGTACTCATACACAGTAAAATTTTCTCATACAGTATTGTGAAAACATTTTAAACAAACTGTTTAAAGTGTTAACAGTTAATATTGAAAAATATATATTTGTCTTAAAATATTTCAGTATGGTGAAGGAGAGGATTTCATTGTATTACATTATCTAGTATATATCTGTCTCACCACCATCCACTGTTGATTTGTCATTTTTAAAGTGTAACACCACATACTCAAAACCTGTTTGATATGGAGTTGGATTTCAGCCAAAGCATCACACAGTTAGCCTGTTAAGAGCTAACTGTAAGAGCCTTTAAGAGAGTGTTATTTTATATGTAAAGGTGATTTGTAGTCAGTGCCTGCCATGGCATAGGCAGTATAGGTGAATGCTAAAGGCATCATCATCCATGGATGGGGCCTCGTGCCTATGACAGAATCACAGCCGTGACGATATACAATACAACATCACTCCCTCTCGTGTGATATTGCTTAAATATAGTCACTCTAATGTTTACTTTCTTTCCATTTTCCTTGCTTCTGTTTTTCCGCTTCTGTTTTGAATCTCATTCTCACTCGACTTCCTGATGGGTCCTAGCGCCTTGTGGGGCGGGTACAGCTGACCATTCAGCCAATCATGCTCATTGTTCAGAGACAAACGTCACCCGTATCTCACGCTGAACATGTCACATGGGAACAGATGCCTTCAGGGCTCACAAAAAAAAACTCTGGCATACTGATTACAACTACACATTCATGACATGGTCAAATTATCGTATATTTGGCCTTTTTTGGGATCATTGATCGTACATCGTACAGAGGGCCAAATTATCATACAAATACGATAATTATCATACACCTGGCAATGCTGGTTTATATATTTACTTTTTATCCGCTCCGTTGTCTTTGTAAAGTTAACATATTGCACCGTCATTTCAAACTCAACACTTGTTTCAAATTAAAAGCCTCTTATAACCTTGGCTTAGAGAATCCCTCCATTTTCTAAATTGACTTTTATTCTGAAACATTTGTCAGAACTTCCTGTGGAAGATACAGCAGCTTGATAGTTTACATATGACGCTTCAAATGTAAGTCCAGCTCTTGACGCTTTTAGGTGACTACAACAACATGTCGGCTGGCACATGAACACACACAGTGACTCAAATAATAGTCAAAGTAATAAAAACAGGACAAGAATAACCCGATGACATCACACATGCCATGAGTACCAGCGTGTAGCGTATACCAGGCATAATGCAAGTCCTGAGTCTGAAATATGTCTGTCAGCGAGTCCTACTCCACCTATTTAGACTCCACAGTAGACAATGGCAGCATTTCTCCAACCATGTAGTGAGCCACAAGCTCCATGGCTTCTTTCAGACTGATAGGTTTATGTTACGGTCTCCGGACCTTTGTACATTTATTTTCTGTGTTTAATGTGCTGTGCCCGTCATTGTGAGTTTTTCGGCCAGCACCTGTCAATCAATTATGTGTGTGTCTAATTGTCTGCTCTTCTGGAGGGAATCCCCGGTGAACCACGCCTCCAGCCCGCCCTCCTCTGCTGCTGTTCAGTGTTCCCCCGCTTGCAGGTCGGCAGGCCCTCTCGCTGTCGTCGTTGGTTTCGGCCAATCACCGCATCGCTCGCCTGTCGCTGAACCTTTAAAAGCTGCACGCCGTCAAGAGCAATGGCGGCTGTGATTTAATCTGAGCAGTCCGCCTCGCTCCTTTTGTATTTTGCCATTGTCGTGATCTGTATCTTAAGTGTGTGTAACTGGGGAATCACAGGGCTTTAGGACTTTATTTCTTAGCGTAGCCACATATCGTTGTGCACCCACGTAGATACTGGATGTTAGATCACTAGGTTTATGGGTGTCGGTTCGCATGTAGTTTTATTTGGCAGGTAAGTTGTAGAGCAGACAGCCAGGTTTGTTTTGTTGTTCTGGGTGGCCTTGCGCCACAATTAAGTAAGTTAGCAGGGGTATTTATTTGGTGACAGGTAAGAGTTTTATTTTAATTGTTTTATGGTTTGCCGTCACCCACCGCCCTTCCCTAAGTTGTTTTGTTTAAATATAATGTAACGCCGAGGCTCTTATCGTGAAGCCCGAGCCGTGGGTTGTGTTACAGAGCCTCCGAGCTGGTTTTTCTTTTGCTGTACCGCTTTTCTAACAAAGCGTAGCTTATATTGTTATTTGTTTGAGACTGAATAAACGGCTGATTGCCTTATTCGCTAACTTGTTTGGTTTTATGTTGCTTCCCTTACCCCTAGACATTCACTGGGTTGTAACATAAATGGGGGCTCGTCCGGGATCACTGCCTATTGTTAATTGATTCCTCGTGGTTGTTTGCTTGTTTGCTTGTTTGTTTGTTGATTGATTGATTGGTCGCCGGTGCGCGGATGGCTTTCAATCTAGAGAGATTTTTGCAAACTCCCTCCCTCGATTTGCTTAACGTGTGTAGGAAGGATGATTTGCTGCAGATTGCAGGCCACTTCAGTGTTTCGGCTTCTCGGCAGCTGGTTAAAAAGGAGATCAAGGCTCTTGTGGTCAGTAAATTAGTGGAGTTGGGCTTGATTGTTGCTGCGCCGCCTCCAGCGTCCATAGTGCAGGTTGGTGGCACCCTGACTCAGGGCAGCCGTGGGGGAGAAGACCCCAGTGCCGCGGTAGAGAATGTGGAGCAGGCAGAAGGTGGAGGGGACGGCGTGGGAGTGGAGCGGATTAATCCCCCGCTTACTCTCCCTAAGTACGATCCTCTCTCACCTGGATCTTCTGAGGGGACTCGTAACGAGGCCCGCCTCAAGGTCCGCCTAGCTCGTCTCCGGATGGAGGCTGATGAGAAGGAGAGAGACCGTGAGCTTGAGTACCGCCTGCAGGTTAAAAAGCTGGAGATTGAGGCAGAGACAGCTGTGAGGATGCGGGAGCTTGAGCTAAAAAGAGACGCTCTGGTGTCTGAAGCAGCCTCTTCTGTTGCAAAATCAAGTCTGATTCCCACTGTGCCAGCTTTTGATATAAGTAAGCATATTGCTTTAGTGCCACAGTTCCGAGAAATCTGAAGTGGACTCATATTTTTGTGCGTTTGAGCGCATCGCTTTGGCTCTTCAGTGGCCTTCAGATGTTTGGCCTTTGTTGTTACAATGTAAAATTCATGGCAAGGCCCAAGAGGTGGTTTCGGCGCTCCCTCTACAGGATAGTTTGTGCTACGACACGGTTAAGGCATCCATTTTACGTGCCTATGAGCTGGTTCCAGAGGCCTACCGCCAGAAATTTAGAGGCCACCGTAAATCTCCAGCTCAGACCTATGTGGAGTTTGCTAGGGATAAGGGAAGCCTATTTGATAAATGGTGTGCTGCTTCTGAGGTTCAGGACTTTTCTTCCCTGCGTGAACTTGTGCTGCTGGAAGATTTCAAAAAATGTTTGCCAGAGCGCATGGTAGTGTATTTAAATGAACAGAAAGTTAAATCCCTGTCTCGTGCAGCTGTGTTGTCGGATGAGTTTGTGCTTACTCACAAGGTTACATACTCTTCCCCTGTTACTGATAAACCCCGTTCTGCTCCAGTTGTCTCAAGCAGTGGTAATAAACCTCCAGCTCCGACTCCGCGTAAAGTGGAGCGAGAGTGTTTTTACTGTCACAAAATAGGACACGTAATTGCCAACTGCTTGGCGTTAAAACGCAAGGAGCAACCACCGTCTCCGGGTGCTCGCCAGCCAAAAGGCGTCGGATTAATTAATTCCTTATCAGATAAGAGGTGTACAGACCCATGTGCCGATGACAGCTTCGATCCGTGTTTCAAACCGTTCATTCATGATGGTCTGGTGTCCCTCACTGGCGCGCCAGAGGATCAGCAGCCTGTGCGGTTCCTGCGCGACACCGGGGGCTCTCAATCCATCATTCTGGCCAGTGCGCTGCCGTTCTCAGACCAGTCAGCTTGTGGTTGCAGTACCGTACTTCGGGGCGTTGAAATGGGCTATAATTCCGCGGCCTCTGCATCGTGTGCATATCCAATCCAAATTAGTGACCGGATTTTTCCCCGTGGCAGTCTGCCCGGCGCTGCCCATTCGCGGTATAGTAATGTTAATGGGGAATGATATTGCGGGTGGAAAAGTAACTCCAGCCCTCGAAGTATTGACCTCCACTCCACTCCCCTCTTGTTGCGACGCTGATTCTTCTCAGGCAGGCTCTGTTTCCCTCCTGCGTAATTACGCGCGCGCAGGCTCGCAAACTTGGTACAGAGGCTCATGCGTGTGAGCCCGAGGAGATTGATTTGTCCGATTGTGTATTAGCAAAAGTCTTTGCTGAGGACACTGAGTTAAAAACTCCCGAGATAGTTCCCAGCGCTAAACCTGTAGCTGAGAAGGCTTCGAGCGCCGCACCGCCTTCTCATGAGTTTCAGTTGCCTGTAACTCGGGAGAAGCTCATCGCTGCTCAGAAAGTGGACAAGAGTCTACAGAGTTGTTTTGCTGCGGTGGTAAGTAGTGATCCGACTGATGGTGAGTGCACGCACTATTTTGTAAATGATGACATTTTGATGCGTAAATGGACACCTTTGACTGCTGAGGGCGCAGATTGGAATACAGTGCGTCAGATTGTTGTGCCCACAGCCTATCGTGAACAAGTGTTAACTTTAGCACACGAGAGCCCTTGGTCTGGTCATTTGGGCGTTAACAAAACGTATAACCTCATTTTGAAACATTTCTTCTGGCCTGGTTTAAAATCAGATGTAGTCAAACACTGCCGCACATGCCACATTTGTCAGATAGCAGGAAAGCCAAATCAGGTAATTCCACCGGCCCCACTGCGTCCAATACCCGCTATAGGAGAGCCCTTTGAGCGTGTTATTGCAGATTGCGTCGGTCCATTACCTAGAACCAAAACAGGTAATCAATACCTACTCACCATTATGTGTGTTTCCAGCCGCTTTCCTGAAGCCGTGCCGCTGCGTAAAATCACCGCTGGTGCAGTTGTCAAGGCGCTGACTAAATTCTTTTCCACCTTTGGCTTGCCACGTACCGTGCAGACTGATCAGGGCTCGAACTTTCAGTCAAAACTCTTCAAACAAGTCCTGAAATCCTTGGGTGTGAAGCATATAGTGTCCAGTGCTTATCATCCCGAGTCTCAGGGCGCGTTGGAGCGTTGGCACCAGACATTAAAATCCATGCTGCGCAAATACTGTTTAGAGACGGGAAAAAACTGGGATGAGGGTGTTCCGTTTGCTTTATTCGCTGCTCGTGAGGCTGTGCAAGAGTCCCTGGGTTTCAGTCCAGCTGAGCTTGTTTTCGGTCACGCTGTTCGCGGCCCCCTTAACGTCCTTAAAGACAGGTTCCTCTCAGCTGAGTCACCTCCGGAGCGGAATGTCCTGGACTTTGTGAGCAAGTTCCGTGAACGGTTGCATCATGCCCGCTCGCTTGCTCAGAAAGCTCTTGCCAGTTCTCAAGTTGACATGAAAATGCAGTTTGATCGTTCTGCTGTAGCTCGGCAGTTTGAAGTTGGTGCTGAAGTTTTGGTTTTGCTTCCCATCCCTGGCTCTTCCCTTTCAGCGCGCTTTTCTGGGCCATACCATGTTCTGAAAAAATTAAGTGACACTGACTACGTGATTGGCACCCCCGATAGAAAACGGAAAACTCGCGTCTGTCACGTTAACATGATGAGACGTTATCACTCCCGTGGTGGCGAACGTAGTCCTGTAATGCCGGCCTGTTCTGCTCTCGTTGTAACCGAGTCCAGTGCCGATGAGGGAGAGATGGGTTACGCGTGCGTCCTTCCTCTGTCCAAGGTGTGCGTTTGCCAAATTCCCAGATGCTGGTTGAGTTGCCTCAACATCTCACTCATCTGGAGCCTGAGCAACAGCGAGATGTTACCGACTTAGTGGCGGAGTTTCCGTGCCTCTTTGGTGACATCCCCACTCGCACCACTGTCCTAAAACATGATATAGATGTAAAAGATGCAAAACCCATTAAGCAGCACCCGTACCGCGTTAACCAGCTAAAACGTGAACTAATGAAAAAAGAAACTCAGTATCTGTTAGAACATGGTTTAGCCACAGCCAGCTCCAGTTCGTGGAGTTCGCCGTGTCAGATAGAGGGAAAGCCCGACGGCTCGCCTAGATTCATTACTGATTTTCGTAAAGTAAACGCTGCCACTGTGCCTGATTCGTATCCTCTCCCGCGCATGGAGGATTGTGTGGATAACTTGGGTCACGCTCGATACGTCAGTAAGCTGGACCTCTTGAAAGGGTACTGGCAAGTGCCACTGACAGAGCGTGCCTCTGAGATTTCCGCCTTCGTTACCCCCGACTGTTTTTTACAGTATACCGTGATGGCATTTGGCATGTGTAACGCACCGGCTACTTTCCAGCGTTTAGTAGATACAGTTTTGGCCGGTGTAACAAATTGTAACGCCTACTTAGACGATCTGATTGTGTACTCTTCGTCTTGGAGTGAACATCTCAAAAGCCTACGAGAGGTTTTCTGTCGCTTAGCCGCCGCGTCGCTCACTTTAAATCTGGCCAAGTGCGAATTTGGAAAGGGTACCGTGACGTACTTGGGCAGGCAGGTTGGCCAAGGCCAAGTCCGTCCGGTAGAGACCAAAGTCAGTGCGGTAGCAGAGTTCCCTGTTCCGACAACCAGACGTGCTTTGCGGCGATTCCTTGGCATGACTGGTTACTATCGGAGCTTTTGCAGGAACTTCTCCGACGTGGTTGCTCCGCTGACTCGCCTAACCAGTCCCAAGATAAATTATCAGTGGTCTCCCGAGTGTCAGCACGCGTTTGAGAGCGTGAAATCCCTCCTGTGTCACGCTCCTGTACTCGCCGCTCCTGATTACGCGCTTCCGTTTAAGTTAGAGGTTGACGCTAGTGCGGTCGGTGCCGGTGCAGTGTTGCTGCAAGAGGATGCGGCAGGCGTCGAGCATCCTGTTAGCTATTTCTCGCGAAAGTTTAACACTCACCACTTCGTTATTCGACCATAGAAAAGGAGACGCTCGCCTTACTATGGTCACTCCAGCATTTTGAGGTGTATCTTGGGTCTTGTAGTCTCCCCATCGTCGTTTACACCGACCATAACCCCCTCGTATTCCTTGCGCGCATGTATAATCACAACCAACGTCTCATGCGCTGGGCTCTGTTGGTTCAAGAGTGGAACCTTGTGATTAAGCATAAAAAAGGGGCCGATAATGTCGTAGCCGACGCTCTGTCCCGTGTGTAATCTGTTTGGTAACAAATCCGGCAGGTTTGTATTTATGTGGGGGGGTGTTAGGGTCTCCGGACCTTTGTACATTTATTTTCTGTGTTTAATGTGCTGTGCCCGTCATTGTGAGTTTTTCGGCCAGCACCTGTCAATCAATTATGTGTGTGTCTAATTGTCTGCTCTTCTGGAGGGAATCCCCGGTGAACCACGCCTCCAGCCCGCCCTCCTCTGCTGCTGCTCAGTGTTCCCCACCTTGCAGGTCGGCAGGCCCCCTCGCTGTCGTCGTTGGTTTCGGCCAATCACCGCATCGCTCGCCTGTCGCTGAACCTTTAAAAGCTGCACGCCGTCAAGAGCAATGGCGGCTGTGATTTAATCTGAGCAGTCCGCCTCGCTCCTTTTGTATTTTGCCATTGTCGTGATCTGTATCTTAAGTGTGTGTAACTGGGGAATCACAGGGCTTTAGGACTTTATTTCTTAGCGTAGCCACATATCGTTGTGCACCCACGTAGATACTGGATGTTAGATCACTAGGTTTATGGGTGTCGGTTCGCATGTAGTTTTATTTGGCAGGTAAGTTGTAGAGCAGACAGCCAGGTTTGTTTTTGTTGTTCTGGGTGGCCTTGCGCCACAATTAAGTAAGTTAGCAGGGGTATTTATTTGGTGACAGGTAAGAGTTTTATTTTAATTGTTTTATGGTTTGCCGTCACCCACCGCCCTTCCCTAAGTTGTTTTGTTTAAATATAATGTAACGCCGAGGCTCTTATCGTGAAGCCTGAGCCGTGGGTTGTGTTACAGAGCCTCCGAGCTGGTTTTTCTTTTGCTGTACCGCTTTTCTTACAAAGCGTAGCTTATATTGTTATTTGTTTGAGACTGAATAAACGGCTGATTGCCTTATTCGCTAACTTGTTTGGTTTTATGTTGCTTCCCTTACCCCTAGACATTCACTGGGTTGTAACAGTTTAACAATATCTCCGTTATTAGAACCAAACAACAGCCGTTGTTGTTTCGGAGCTGAAGGACCAGCGTTCGAAAAGTAACGGAAGTAACATGATGTCTTG
The DNA here is from genome assembly GCA_026686955.1 of Epinephelus cyanopodus. Classification (NCBI taxonomy): domain Eukaryota; kingdom Metazoa; phylum Chordata; class Actinopteri; order Perciformes; family Serranidae; genus Epinephelus; species Epinephelus cyanopodus. The sequence continues at coordinate 40,010,075 of CM048920.1, forward strand.
TTTGAAAATGTACTTAAGTATTTGATTACTCAAACAGCAAACTAACACGTTAGGTTACTCGTTACTGCAAAAAGTAATCAAAGTAATCTAACTCTACTTTGTAACGTGTTATACCCAACTCTGGTGACTAAACTATCAAATCTGATAAAGGTTATTTAAATGCTGAGCCACAGTAAAAAAATAATGGATTGGAATCATGAAAGAAACATATCGTTAACCCTAATTTCTGGGGGAAGACAACTCATTGATACAGCAGCTCCTCAACATACACATAAACTGTCTGTCTGTACACACACACACACACACATACACACACAATAGGAGTTAAAATGTTAATGGGCATCCAGTCAGTTAGCTAGTCAGTAGCACCTTGACAGCAGCGGGGCAAAATGTTGTATTTATTCCAACACAGTGAGGAGCTCTAGTGCGTTTATGTGGAGAAACATGTGAGCTGGCCACTGTCCTCCCACCACCTGTGACAGACATGTCCCTCCCCATCCCGAGAGAGATGCATCTGTGAACACTAAGATGTGTGATGCAGCTCTGCCCAGAGGAACCCCCCACTGACAGGATGCAGGGATTTTTCCACTGAGCCAGAACGGGATCCATGGATGGAGGAACGGACACCATGCGCTTCTGTTGGTGCACAGGATCGATGCGCAGGCAGATGAACCACCTCTGCAGCCATCTCATTTAGAGAAGCCCCAGGAGAACCGCCACATGACCTGACATCATGCCCAGCAGCTGCATGATAGAAAGAGCTTTCACAACATTGTGAGGTGTGACACGGCACAGAAGAGCTGTCAGCGCCTCGGCTCTCTGCTGTGAGGGGCCGAGCTCTCATGCTGACTGAGTTTAAGTCCACTCCCAGATATATGAGAAGCTGGGAGGGGAGAGGGGAGCTCTTTTTCCAGTTTATCGTGAAGCCCGAACTTGCCAGATGGGATACCAGTCTCACTGTCTGTAGAGTGGCTTCTTCCCTGGAGTGAGCTAGCAAAAGCAGGTCGACCGGGTAGAATAGCACTCACATCCCCATCCTACGCAACGGCTCTAGGGCCATCCCCACACATCTGGAGAAAGTGTGTGGGGCCAGGGAGTAACCGAACAGCAGTTGGTTGTACTGGTATTGTATTCCCTGGAATGAGAAGGAAGCGCAGGGAGGCTGGATTACACACGGACTCGTAGCCCGCTGCCGGGGAGAAGGTGTGTTATGTGCGCAGGCAGCAGCATGTTTAGGGGGAGAAGGCCTGTGAACATGACATACAGATTTGTTTGCACTCTCACTCACCGAGGCATGAGGGGAGACATTGAGCACAGACAGTGGTGTCTGTATGCTGTCCACACGAGGCGAAGAGGAGATGCTCGTGGGCTCATTATTACACATACTGTCAGACAATTTGTGTGAGGGGAAACACTCTGAATGTGTGGCAGAGTATGTGTGCTGGTTTGATGACGTGAATCCGTGCTGTCTGTTAAGCGAGAGATTAAAGGCAGGCGGCTCACACAGTGTGGGGGATGTGTGTTTCACAGTAACAGCTGAGTCAGAGGACTCAGGGTCAGACTGTTTGTTCTTAGGATCTGTGCTCTTTAAGGAACAGTGTTTGTGTTTTATTTCAAAACAGTGAGCAGCGTCAACACTACGTACATTTCCAGGACACACAACCCCCCCAAACAGTCACTGTCTCCTGCTCTGCTTCCGCGGAGGCTCGCTGGGAGGATTGGACCTGTTCCTCTGGGGAGCCAATCACGCAGCTGGAAGGGCAGGCTGCGAGAATGGAGGAAGAACAGGGAGGCAAGACGCAGACCTGGCGGCTGCTGAGGGACGTTTCTGGTGCATGCGCTGGTCATGCTGTCCATGGTGGTCCCGCCATTGACTGGTGCGCAGCAGGCTGGTTTCATGTGACATGCCGTCTGACACAAGGTGAGGGTTACACTGGCAGCGTTGCTGATCTCTGAAGCCACAAGGGGGGGCAGCTCCATGGCCTGAGCGGTCAGTTGGTCCTTGGAGGACGGCGGTGCCGGCCATCGTCCTACCGCTGCTCAACTGGCGCCGAAGTACACTGTGAGGTTAGACTCCAAAGGTGGAACCGGAGGGAAGCCACGGTCGGTAAGACCCTCCACCTTAGTGATGGGCATGTAGGTGGTGACAGGTGCTGTCAAGCCTGATTTCCACTGGATGTGTATCCATGCGGTACGGCAGCGCTGGTTATCCGCTGCATGCTCTGCTGTCGCTGCTGACCCACGAGATCTCGCTAAAAAAACCAAGAACATTTTATAGTTTCCATCCAGAGGAGTAGTACACACAGAAAAATATGGGGTCATTTCTATGACCCAGGTAGGTGGTTGAATGATCTGGGTCACAATAATGGGTTATATGGGATACTGTAACCATACTCATGGGTTGTTTGGTGCTGGGTCAAAGACCCCTTTGACCCACTGGGGAGCTTGAATTGCATTTGAACACCTGTAGGGTTACTTTTAACCCAAAGGTTGGTTTATTCACTTTCCCGCTTCTGGATAATTCTGGAACCATCTTCACTTCTCACTTCAAAACACACGGTATGTACATATTTTATCTGAATATTTTAGAATAATTTCCTATGTTTATATTAGGGGAGAAAACGTTACCGTAACGTACCGTAACGTTTGTGTGAACTACGGATACGCGGCGAGAACTAGTTCACACACACTCGCGCGCTCCTCTTAGTGGCGGCACACGAAAAGACAACACTGTCCATTTTCAGCCTTAATCTGCTTCGCAAGTCAAGAAGACACGTCTCTTCACACCCAAGACGACGGTAAGCGTTCGGGAGTTTGCTTTTATGATCTTTTATTGCCTGTATTAAAGTACTAAATGCATGCTAAACTAGGCTAGCTTTATTTGAACACAAACAAGTGGTCTTGGAGTGGCGGGCGCGGTCTAACAGGGCTATAACAATAATACATTGTGAATGATTAAAATGCCATCACGGACAGATTGGTTTTCGTCTCCCTGATCCATTTTATATCGCTTTATATTCGGCGGCGCAGTCAAATTGAAAGCTAAAGGGGAAGCTAACACGGTAACACACACACACACACGGTCTTTATGCTGTCCCTAATTGTTATAGGTTGACTGTTATTTTGCTTCATAGGTGTGTTGACATGAAAAAGATTGAGCATCATGGATAGAAACTTAGAAAACTAAAGACCTTTGTGAATGTGGTCTCTTGTCTTAATGGGTTAACTGAGGCTGGGTTTACACTGACAGCATGAATCTGATCAGTGCCAGATCAGACCTACAAGTTCCATGTGTCACAACACATGGAACTTTATATTAGATTCAGGCTGCCAGTGTAAAACCCGGACTTCAATGACAGGTAATATTTAAAGTAACTGTTGTCTAATTAACAGGTGGGGACCAACATGGTGCAGTACCTGAAGGACTTGAAGGATGCGATGCTGTTCCCGCATGTTCTGATTCTTGGTGACAATAAGACGATGAGCCAGGCCTTCACCATCATCTCAGACAGCGCCATCGAAGTGGACACTTTGCTTGGTGCAGTAGACCTTTGTTTTAAGGCTTATTTTGTTTTTGACCTGAATTACTCACCGGTGTGTCGCCCTACCTGGGAGTTTATGCAATCTGCCGTATATCAAATTTGTGAAGGAAAGAAGAAAGAATCCCCACATGTTGCTTTTTTGAGAACATCAATTGCAGCTTAGTGTGAATCCTCCCAGTTTCAGCGATGTGCCAAAAAAGGTGATGGCTTATGATGCTGTTTAGTGATGGTGTTTAAAAAAGTGTTAAAAGAAAGAAGATAGAGGAAAGAAAATATTTGGCAAGAAGCAATGATGTGCCATGTGTTGACTTAAAAGTATTAATAAATGCATTTTATATCTACATTTGTATTTGTTTTTTTTTTGGGTGGGGGGATTTTTTTCAATATAGTTTAACCCACCAATAGAGTTAATTTCAGTTACTATCTTGGGTTAAATGAACAACCCAGTGTATGGTTGAGATTTAACCAAGCCATATAGTTAATTACAACCACTACACTGGGTGAAATATCACAACCCAGTACATGAGTTAAAATGATCCAACCCAGCGAATGGGTTAAGACAATCCAGCATGTAGTTGGTCCAATATTGCCCCAGTGGCTGGGTTATAATTGGGTCATTTTTTAACCCAGTTCTTTTTAGAGTGTAGGAAGACATCTTGGTGCTGACCTGCTGATCTGCCTTGTTATTTGGAGACTGTGATTCAACTATAGGTAAGTACAATATTTTATAAGAATATACATAAACTGATAGTAAACTAAATGTTTATTTTGGGTTTGTTTATCTAATCAGTACAAAAAAAGTACTAGGCAGTGTAAATTAAGTTACCTATTGTTCTTGTTGTTGGAAATGGAAAAAATATATAAAACAAAGTAGCTGTAGTTAACATTTTACTTAGGAGTGACAATAATATTTTGGTTCTGTTTCTTTTTTTTTTTTTAACCTAGTAATAATGTAGTAATTCACTAAATTATTCAGTGCCTGTTCATAGGGGGAGGACAATCGCTTTCTTACTTCTGCTTGCAAGGCTGCGGAGGAGGGCTAGAAGGAGAAGAAGCCGGCACTGGGTCCATCCTCTGAACCAGCTCAGGCCTCAGCATGGACATTTTTATCACCCTGTGGCTGAACTGCATCTGGACAGTCAATGCCATCACCAATATTTTAGAATGAGTGCAGAGCAAATGGATGAATCATTGGCCCTGAACTCACTAGACAAAACACCAACTACAGAGCTGCCATAGAACCAAAACAGAGACTAGCTGTTGGACTGAGGTGAGCTTGGCATAATATACACATTGAATCACTGATCAAATGTTTAAACTTTGTATGTCTTTATTTTTTTTAAGTCAAACAGCAAGAAATTTAAAGACAGAATGTAATATATAAGTCTGTAAAAACAAATATATATATCAAACCACAGCAAAACAACTATTTACAAACAATTACAGCCTTAAAGGTCAGTATATGGGGTGCTGCTCCTCTCCCACTGGGGTCGTCATCTGAGGACAGCATCCTAGTAAATGGCCCTATTGGATTTACTGGTGGGGGTTGGATCTAGGCCTGAAAGTGGGGGGCAGGTCGTAGGGGGGGTTTGTAGTAGCAAGGCTTTGATGAAGTGGCATTTGTTGAAATGAGGCTGTGCTGCTCTCAATGTTATGCATCAGGTTTAATCTTGCTGACCTGCTACCTTGCTGGCCTGCTACCTCCTGTTTTGGACCAGTCGGTGGAGTTGTGGAACCAGACTCATTGCAAAGTGTTAGCACTGGTCTAGCTGACTGTCCGGTTTGGGAAGCAGCTCCTGTAAAAGGGACAGAAGCCGGTCTGTGGCTCCTCCATCTGTCTGTACAAGACCCCCTCTCTCTTGGGCTCCGAGGCCTGTGGGGCCTGTCTGTCTCCCCTGCTGGAGAGACAGACTGTGGTCCCTGTCTGTCCTGTGGCACTGGTGCACTTGATGGAGCCTGCTCATCAGAACCACATGCTGACAGTGGTGTCAATGACCTGTCCTCCTCTGATAAAGCAGTACTTGCTTTTAGAGCTACAAACAAAGAACACACAGAGATAAACAAATAGTAAATATTAGTAACACAATAATTATCTATCACTTTATTTGAAATGTGCATATTTAATTTAAAGATGATATTGTCATCAATAATGTTAGCCTGTAGAAGTTCATACAGACCTTCTTGGTTGTAGATGGGGCAGAAGAAAGGACATAATGCCCACGTATTTCCACTTCCTTTGGGAGCCTCCTGCTGAACCACTGGCAGACACTTTTTTGCATTTTGTTTTTTACAAAGCTGTCCCTCAGTGACCGCCATTTTGCCTTGCAAAGATCAACTAAAAAAAAGAGAGACAAATTAAAATAATAATCACACATTTAACATCTTTTTTGGTTTATTCACTTCAGAGGGACTTGGCTTCTGGGGACTCACTGATCTGCCTTGCTTTCAGCTACTGCCTTGGCCACACAACAGTGATGAACCCAGTTCATATGGTGTGTGCTGCCATCGAAAAGATAATGATGGAGAAGTTTTTACCCTGGCCGACTGCAGAGACATGGAAGGAGGTAGCAAAACACTTCTGGGAGAAATGGAACCTCCCAAATTGCCTGGGAGCACTTCATGGAAAGCATGTTGTGATCCAAGCACCAGCCCTGTCTGGTCAGTATTTTGACTATAAAAAGACCTTCTCCATTGTGCTTTTGGCACTTGGATGCAGACTACCGGTTCAGGTGCATTCAGGTGGGAGACTTTGGAAGAACATCTGATGGTGGGGTCTGTGCAGGCTCAGATTTGGGGAGAGGAATGGAGAACAACACTCTATGTGTTCCTCTGATAACCTCTTTGCCTGGTGCTACCCACCTCAGGGATGTTCCACACATCATGGTGGGAGATGCAGCATTCCCTCTGAAGCCCTATCTGATGCGACCCTACTTAGGACCGAACCTCTCCCTCAAGAAGAGGCGTTTCAACTACAGACTCTCAAGAGCAAGGATGGCAGTTGAAAATGCCTTTGGCATTTTGGCATCACGCTGGAGGATTTTCCTTCACAGGATTAACCTGCACCCCAAAAATGTGGACACACTTGTGATGGCAGCATGCATCCTTCACAATTTTCTCCTTGCCCCAAGGGAAAATGTGCAGCTGCTGGAAGAGGCAGAAGAACTGGAGAGACACATGGCACCAGTGCGGGGTCCAAGATTAACGGTTGCCCGAGTGCCCGGGGCAAGTAAAAATAGCCGGTGGGCCAGCAGACCCTGCGAAGACATGCCCGATCGGGCAAGCAGCACCAACTCGGACACACACACATACCAGACAGCCTCTCAGTCCTTAGCCGCTAACGTTAGCTCATGTACAACACAGGTACCACACAGAAACTTTTAAAAAGGGTCATAATGTGCTTCTAGTGACTGTCAAATCGCCAGCAAAAGATGTTCTAAATGCGGATACAGAGAGCATGCTGCCGGCTCTCATGGGACAAAGATCCTCTGAGAAGAAAGACGGTTCACTCTGCTCTGCTGCCAGGAACAAACTAGGAGGCAAAGATCCTCTCTGAGGAAGAGGGTTCACTTTGCTGCAGGGTTCACCAAAACGTTTTTGTTTTTTTGTTTTTTTCTTTTAATAAATTGAACACACATTAAAGAAAATACAAGATCCTGTAGAGAATTAATACATATAATACAATACAATAAATATTGTCAAATTAAATGAAGGAAGAGGATCTATTTAAAGGCAAATTAAATATTGGGGATTTATGTAAAAATATACATAGAGACATATAAATAATTATATAATTAAAGATATGTAGGCTATGTTAGGTGAATACACCTGTCAGTGACCCTGACCACTGGCATTGGCCAAAGAACTGGAGTTGGTCCCCAGATGCTGCACTGCAGCTGCCCACTGCTCCCAGTGTATACAGTAGGATGGGTCAAATGCAGAGGTCAAATTTCGTTTCAATGTATGTTATGTGCTAAGAAAGGACAATAAAGAATCTTTTTCTCATAATAATTTCTTAATAACTAGGAGATAACAAAAGAATAAAGAGATTTCAAAGACTTAAAAAAAAGGGACATGAATCAAAACAACAAGAAACGAGATATATGCTCAGTCATGCACACCCAGTTTTAATAAACTCAGTACTGTTTTTCAACACATATATTGTTTTGTCTTCATTCAATGTAGTTAGCACATATTGTTATTGCGCCATTGGTTTTGGCCTTGGTGCCCTAATAAATTTGTATTTATCAAAGGCTCAAGTGGCCTTGCCCTAAAAATGAATTCCAGGCCTGTAATCGTGTATTTCCTCTCCTGTTTCTGTCCTCAGAGGGGCCAGTTGCAGTGTGCTGCTTTTTTATGTGCTGCTGCTTCCATTGACTGATCGTCTCTGCTGACGTAAGATATAATTCATGAGCGAAAATATGCACCACACAGCCAGAAAAAGAACCTCTTAAGCAGGGCAAGTAAGAATTTAGATGGGGCAAGTAGATTTGAGAAGTACTTGAAATGACTTCACAGTGTCTGCGCACATTGAGTCTGCCAAGTCTCTTGTGACTTACTTTAAGCAGACAAACCTCGAGAGTCCATCTGAAAGTAACACTGAAAGCATTTGTAGACACACGCTGGAACTGGATCCATACAATGCTGGAGTCCATCCACAGCCAGTACGAACACATCTGTACGCTTCTGGAGGAGTGAGGAGAACAGCACCGCCTGACTAATCTGAGCACAGAGAGTCTGGGTGACATGGTTACCTTTCTGGCATGATTCAAGGAAGCCACCAAGGCCTTAGAGGTCTCCAAATCCCCCACCCTTCACCTGACCGTCACGTGGTTGGAGCAGCTGAAGAGTCACCTACAACTGGCTACCACAGACAGCATGATACTCTCCTCGCTGAAGAAAAAAAGCCTCAGAATACTAAACAACAAGCTCGAAGTCATCTCCTGCATAAGATGGCAGTGTTCTTGCATCCAAAACTGAAGAGCCTAAAGCTCCTTCCAGACCAGGGTGATGTGGTGACTGTTCATGGCGAAGCACGACGCCTTGTTCAAGGCAAGAATAGTCTATTAGCCTATAATAGGAATACTGTCAGCTAGGCTACTTGTTTCCTGCTGTGATATAACATTGGCGCACTAAATCTGTTGTCTCTTAATAGGCCCACATTGATCATCAATTAACTTATCTTTCTTATTCTTTCTTATTTTATTTATTATTATTTTCAAGAACTTAACCAGCAAAGCCCCCCAAGCCGGCCTGCTCAGAGAACACAGGCCGGGCCTGAACCACCATCAAGAAAGAGAACCCGACCAGGTGATGATTTGGCCGACGTGGAAGACTCCAGCGATGAAAATGTGCAGCCTCAAGCGATGAAGTAGCAGACTACATTGAAGGACAGGGGCGGCACTTTTGAAGTTTTGTCTTGGTTGAAAGAGCACACAACCATGTTTCCTAACCTGGCACGGATTGCACAGAATGTGTTTGCCATCCTAGCATCGAGTGCAGCCAGTGAAAGAGGCTTTTCTACCACAGGATTTGTCATTCAAGAGCGGAGAACCCAGCTCAATCCAGAGACTGTCAGCGATATTCTTTTTCTTCTTGGCACTCTGAGAGTCAAGGATTAAGCTGTAACCTATCTGTGAGTACACATTAACTTTTTTGTTTGTAGCCGTTGAACACAGCATAGGTTGGCTGCTACATTCATTTGGTGATTTAGGCTGCTGTTTATTTGTTAAGATAGTTCAGAGAGCCATGTTTTACATAGGCCTACGCTGTGTGTGTGTGTGTGTGTGTGTGTGTGTGTGTGTGTGAGTGTGATTGTGTGAGTGTGAGTATGAGAGAGAGAGAGAGACAGAGAGAGTGTAGGCTGTATTCTCAGTGTGGGTATTTGTTTCCAATAAACAGAGTGGCTGCTTTTTTTTGTTCAGTAGAGTGGAAGTGTCCTTGTAGCTTAGCAGGATATGTTAGCAGGTAGGGCTGGACGATTAATTGAATTTTAATCATGATTTTGATTTTGGCTTGTCACGATCATAAAAACATTATAATTGAAGAAAAACGATTAATGCGCCACACGGCGTGACGTTTATGTAAGTTCCTGTGCTGGAAAAGCAACGTGAATGCACCTGTGTTACGCGCAGCAGCAAGCCCCTACTGAAAAAAACAGCTTAGACCAGCTTAGGATGGTTGATGGTTTTAGATGGTCTTAGCTGGTTCAATAGGCTGGTTGATGGTTTTAGCTGGTTGATGGTTTTAGCTGGTCTTAGCTGGTTCAATAGGCTGGTGATGGTTTTAGCTGGTCTTAGCTGGTTCAATAGGCTGGTTGATGGTTTTAGATGGTTTAAGCTGGTTGAAAAGGCTGGTTGATGATTTAAGATGGCATAAAATGGTTGATGGAATAGGCCGATCTGACAAACAGTCAGAGATGCAAGCCACGGACAGACACAGATGCTTCTTGCTTTATAGATAGATAACCAAAACAATTTAAGCCTATAGGCCTCTTGCGCAACAGCCATTCTGACAGCAGATACTTTCACATGTGAGCCAGACTGACACATCTGTAAATTTGGAAATACAGGCCGGGCATTTCTATTTATTTATTTTATTTTTTATTTTATTTATTTATTTATTGTCTATTTAACACAATAATAACAATAAAAGAGCCAGGAGAAAACCAACATTTGGGGAAATTTAGCTTGTCTAAAAACTTTTGCAGAGTAAGCTATGCTGACATAGCATCAGTGCATTTAGGCACTTATAAGGGAGAAAGCAAGTCAACTAGCTGGTTCAATGTTAAATGAGCTAGCTAGCGATTTTAAAGGTTTTGAACAAGCTAATTTCCCAAAATGTTGGTATTTGCCTTTAAGGATCAAAATGACAACAGTAACAGTGATGCATCCTTAATTATCACTGTTTCCAGATCATCATTCCCAGATAGCAAATCAACATTGAGTTATGGTCAAAAAGGTTGATTTTTAGTTATGGTTGAAAAATCAATGGTTGATCAACCTTCTAAAATTTTTATGTTGAAAATATATCATTGAATCCACATTGTATGATGGTTGAGATTGTAGATTGAAATGCCAACACTGAATCAATGTTGTTTCACTAATGCTGTTTCAATGCACTGAACTGAACGTCCAGCTGCATCGCCATTAAAACCAGTTTAGCAGCTTCCTTAATTTGGTCCTCCATTAACGCGAGTAGTGGCGAAATACCTCGATAGCATCGTTAATGTGGTCTGTAGGATCTGTAGCGGTCGCCATTGTTGATATCCTCACCAGTTACCCACCGGCGTACAGCTTGACATCAGCGTGGCGCTGATTGGCTAATCGCTAGACCCCCGGCGTTCATTGCTCCGTCCATCGTTTGGACGAGATAAATCGCAAATTCAATAAAGTATACCAGACCAGTGAGACAAGCCTACTCAGTTGAGTGGGTGGGGTCTATGGTCTGGAACCAGGCTAGCTTTTGTGCTTAACAGAGTTTATTAAATTTTGTAACATTTTGTTTTGACGTTACCTGGCCCATTTCGAGCATACAGCATCACTTTAGCCACATCAGTTTTAGCTAACAGTGCATTTTGGCTAACGATAACTTAGTGTGCATTGAACTTTGAGAGTAACGATACACGAAGAGTCCAAAGTAGCACTCGGCACCCGCTTTTGAATGAGTCTTTGGCATGCAGACCAACTGAAAAAGTGGCAGGCCTTCTGTGTTGTGATCGGGCTAAAGTTAACACAGGCTCCACCATTAAATTCGATTGAATGTAATGTCAGTGGAGAACAAACTGAAGCCTCTACACTGAAACACAAAGTCCATTCTCACTGAGGGTGAATATCCGAGCAGATTATTCTTGCGAAAAAATATAAAAGTTGATTTCAAAGGTTCTTATGGAAGTTACACCGAGGCGGAACTCTCGTGCGGTGAAAAAAGTTTCGGCCCGACTTTCACCCCCCGCAGAATTCGCCAGCGGAGCTACACAGCTGGGCCAGTGAAGTTTGTTAATAAGGTTAGTCGCGCAGACCAGGAGAGTCCGAAATCCAGCCAGGCAGGACAGTATGGGAGAAAGGTTGAAAAAGCTCGTTTCACAGCACCCCGTCCTTTTTGTAAAAGACAGGATGATTTTATGAACAATGAATGAAAGGACAGCATCTGGCAGGCCATTGTCCAGCGTGGTGGCTGCGGTGAGAGTGTAAGTTGATGTTGACGCTTGTTAAACGTTAGCTTGCTAGCTTGCTGCTGCTACCACTCAAATCCATGTTCACCCACCCCCGTTCACACTGTGCGGACTTGGGACCCAACGATGCGAAATTCCACTTCGTGTCCGTACCGCTGTGTATGGTTTGAGTGTGTATATTCCGCAAGTCTGTCCCGCATTTCCATATCGCAGCAGTGAGAAGGAACCTTTATGCTTTCTAAGCTAGCAGCGAGGACACCCTGCGCTAAGGTTACTGTAGGACAGTGTGTTTCAAATGGGGTCCTCTGAAATTTGTAACAAGTGAAATAAATAAATGGAATAAATAGAATAAAATTACAATAAAAACCACACATATTTAAAACAACTGTATACTGCATTTTCATACATGAAATGTGGTATAAAACTAAGTTATTTTCAACATAATATAAAAAAAACATATTACATGATTGAAAACAAATCAGTTTTCGCATAGAATTGTCTGTGTTTTGAATGTCTTAAGTCTTTCTGTCATTCAGTATTTTGATGTCAGTAGTGTAATTTAATTTATGGAGGAAAGTGGAAAAACAGCAGATGTTTTTGCTTTAGTTTGCTTCAGTTTATATTTGTTTTGTTTGTTAATTACTACTGTGACTACATGCTATGCTGATGAAAAGTCACATTAGGCCATAATGACATGTGTATAGCAAATTAAAACGGTAAAAAGCAATTCACTGGCACTGGACACTGATTTACATTGATTACATTACATTAAATCCTTTAAATCTTTTTATTGCAACAATTATTTTTTTAACATAAAAAATTAACCCATTCTGTTTTTCTTTCAGCCTCCAATACAAGCCACTTCCAAGAGGAGCAGAAGTTATGGCCAAGTAGACAATTTGGATGTCTGTATATCCCAACAGATATAGCAGGATCCAGTTCGAGGCAGTACACTCCCCACAGTCGCCCTCAGCATCCACAAAATGGTATGTGATTGCACTTCTCACTAATAACCACAATTGATTAATTTAAAGCATGTAAAATAAAATTATTTGAACAAATTAAATCAGTCTTGTTTTTGTGTATCTCTTGGAACCTTTGTTTTTCTTACCTCCAGACATCTTAAGAGGGAACTAAAATATGTGTAGAAATGGTTTTTTTTGTGATCAAAACTAAAGTGGGCTGAGGTGAGGATTATATGTGGGTGGCCATGGCAGACTTGAAGTTAAATAATGCCTTTCAATGTGTGCAGTGATTAAGGTGCATTGATGCTTGTTTTATACTAGGTGTAAGCACACAGATTGAAGGTCAAGGTCAGTACACCAGGGAGTTTTTGAAAGGCAAGTCTATTTCAAATTGTGTAGTTCCTTAGTAATTTGCAAGTTTTACTTTCTCTCTTACTAACAATTTTCTTCTTTATTTTATTTTAATTTTTTTTAAAAAAGACCTTTCCACCGAGAAGATGACCACAATGCTCGCTGAAGTAGTAGTGGTAGTAAAGAAAATGTAAAGAGATGTGTTCGTCAAAAGTGAACTGGCAGATGCCAGATCTACTCCGGGTGGTCAAAGGGGACCAGCGGCAGACACAACCCTTGGGATGACTCCCATTGACCTGCCGATCATGAATGAAGACAACTTGAGTGAGGCAGAATCATCACTGAAGAATAAATCAGTTCGTCAAAGCATGGGAATTTATTTGACAAACTGAGCTGCAATATACTTAACACCTTACAATCTACTGCCTGTACAATATCAAAGAAAAAAAAAACATAAACATAGGAAACAACTTCATATATTACAGCACAGTATAAGCTAAGGGTGGGAATCTCTAGGTACCTCATGATTCAATTCCTTCCTTACCTGCCTAGGGACTATGAGTGGAAATTAGCAAAGCTGCTATAACCTGGCTCAAGACATCTTTTCTTTTTCCTACAAGATTAATGTTTATTTGTGCATTGTCCCTGATTTAAATAAATACATCTCTATTTCAAAGCTATTCTTTTCAGATTGAAAGGGCCATGATTCGATGATAAAATGATTCTTGATGCAAAAATAAAATGATTTCTGTGTAGACAACATCATGATGACAACCACTTCTCTTTCTCATCTCTAGATTGCATGCTTGGCTTTGGCTGGGGGCACCTCATCAGACTCTATGCTCAGACGGGTGCTGTCAACTGCCTTGACCAACTCCCTGGCCTGTCATTTCAACTGGTCTGGCGAAGGAAACAAGTAGCCATTCAGTCGAACAGGCTGCATGTTTGGTATGTTTGCTCACCTGAAAATGGTTTACTGGCAGGATGTCCGTGGGATCTTGAAAAGTATTAAAAGTTAATAAATCAGTTTTGGGGAAAAAGTCTTATCACGACTTAAAGAGGTCTTAAATTTTGAAGGTATTTTTCTGAATTAGCTGTCTAAAGAGTTTGAGTCCTCAAATACATTGTGAAAGTCAATCAATCAATCAATTTTACTTATAAAGCCAATATCACAAATACAATTTGCCTCACAGGGCTTTACAGCATACGACATCCCTCTGTCCTTTAGACCCTCACAGCGGATAAGGAAAAACTCCCCAAATAAACCCCTTTACCGGGAAAAAAACGGTAGAAACCTCAGGAAGAGCAACTGAGGAGGGATCCTCACAGACGTGCAATAGATGTCGTACAGAACAGATCAGCATAACAAATTAGCAGTAATCTGTATGACACAATACAGTAATCTGTATGACATCCTTGGTAATGACAGTAGCTTACAACAACATTCATGAAAGTTATAATATTGTCGTTATAGTTCTGGCTACTGTGGTACAATATGTTGAAAGTGTATATTAGTATCTGGCAGTATACATGTATGATAATAAGCATACGTGTATAATAACAGTAGAAGTATGACTACCACGTGAATTAATTTGTTTTATTAAAAAACAAAGATGATCCGGTAACAAAAATAAAACTAGGCTATTATGTGTGCCAGAGTGCACTCAGGCAAAAATTCAGAAGCACAATGGACTTTTCAAAAGACCAGAGAGCACATAGAATACACTCTGGCGCTCTCAGGGCATATTATGAATTAAAAAAAAAAAAGTAAAATAAACTTTGCCTTTGATTTATTCTCCCAGCCTATTTGAATTCTGTTGTATAATAGTGATCTATAGTCTTTATCACAAACTAAAATTGTTAAGTTAATGGTGTCAGTGATGTAAACAGTTACAGCTCAAAGTGGCAGTGAGGTATTAAAAAATATTGAGAAAGTCTTGAAAAATTCTTAAAAAGGTATTGAAATTACCGACAAGATTCCTGTGTATACCCTGACTGGGTTATGTTTAGGGAGGTGGTGTTTGTAGTTAATGACTATATACGGATTATGGATTTGTACAGCAGAGTGGCATATTTTCAAGTAAGAGAAAATTATAATATTAGACAAATACAAAGAAACACAAAATCCAACCTAAAGACACTATATTGATTATTATAGCTGCCAAAAATCTAAATCAAAAAGGTGTCAATCATTTATTTTAATTTTATTTTTTTTATATATTATTCATTTATTTGACAGGGACAGTGCATGTTAATAAATAAAACTGTAAACATGCCAGAATTAGCCAAAAGGCTAGTTTTCGTCTGTAGTACCTGGCCAGATGTAAAGCTGGCATCCTAAAAATGAAAATAAAAGCACAGTTTATCACAATCATGTTCAGTAAATGTTTGTTCAGCACACTGATATAAATGTATTCATTTATTTATTTATATTTTATCTCTTTCAGCTGCTGCTCAACAGTTTGACCGCAAACTATCCTACCTAGACTTCAGCAATAACATTAAAAAGTGGCTGAGTTATGTTCCAGAGTGGGAGGGAGGCATCAAAAGGACACAAAGAGAAAAATAGGGTACACCCTTATCATGTTCCCCCCAATGTTATTGTTTGTGAAACCTTTTCATGATTTGGGGATGACAGACCTGGTAGTTTAAAGCTAATGGACCTGGTACTTTAAAGCTGTCATTCTGTGAAATGTTTACTGACTGTTGCTGTCATTGTGTGAAATGTTGACAGAATGTTTGTGGGGATGACGGACCTGGTAGTTTAACATGCTGATGAAGATACTGGTAACTTCAAGCTTTTGTGAAATGTTGACAGAATGTGTTTTAGAATGAACGGGAACATTAAAAACCTGTTTTCTATCCTTTTTTTTTCAGTTATTTTTTCTTAATTGATTGATAAATTATTTTGAATACTTGAATAATTATTAATAAATAAACAAATAATTATTCTAATGTTGAGGTGTGCTTGGATTATTTAAATTGCAGTAGCCTAACTGGTGATCAGCCTTGCCAGCCAAGACCAGCCCTGACCAGCTAAGACCAGCCCTGACCAGCCAAAACCAGCTCATACCACCCTGACCAGCTAAGACCAGCTTGATCAGACCAGCCTGACCAGCTAAGACCAGCCAAGACCAGCCATGACCAGCTGACCAAAACATTGCTAAAACCAGCCTGACCAGCTAAGACCAGCCTGTCCAGCTAAGACCAGCTTGATCAGACCAGCCTGACTAGCTAAGACCAGCCCAGACCAGCCAAGACCAGTTAAGACCAGCTGACCAAAAACTAGCTAAAACCAGCTTGACCAGCTGACCAGCTAAAACCAGCTTGACCAGCCTAAGCTGGTAATATGTGGAGCGAGCGATTGAAAACATGGCAGAAAGGCAGCCTTTGGTTGAGAAGAAAGGTGGGACAACTTCAGTCATCTGGAATCAGATTGGCTTCAAGTTGACGGACATCGAGCAAAAGGAAATTGTTTGCAAAATTTGTCACGCTGTCGTCTCTGCCCCAGCTGTTAGCCGCTGTTAGTGGCCAGTCGCCAACAGCCTCATCCCTCTCCTCGCATCACTGCACCGCTGTTAGCCGTTAGCCGCTGTTAGCCGCTGTTAGCACTGTCCTGTGATTGTATTACCTTTCTCCTTCAGCAGCTCTTTCCACCTGGGAAAGGCAACCCCAGTGCTGACCCTTGTTTTTTTAATTCGCCAGTCACGCTGCCTTTTTGATTCCCTTTTGCACTTTCTTGGCGACAAGGAATCCGTCTCCCGTGATGCTGCATAATACATGATCCTGCATTATGCTCAAAGAGTGGGACTTTGTTATGCAGCAGTAGGGGTCCATGTCATTGGTTCGACAGCCCATTAGTCTGACTGTCCGTGGTGCTGAACGGCTTGCAGCGGGCGTATGGTGCGCCGTGACCGGCTTGAGGCGGAGCAGGTTCATGGCTTATGTGTTTGTCACTTTCTTTTTCATTTTAACCCACACCATGATCTTTTCCTGACTCTAACCAAGTGGTTTTTGTGCCTAAACCTAACCAGACTTTAACCACAGGGCATCATGATGATTTTGGAAAGGACTTGAGTTTAATATGGTCGGAACAACGGGATGTCGAACCAATGGGCAGTTCCCTGGCAGTAGTGCCGCTGGCCACTAACAGCTGTTTCAATTTACATCTGCCCCAACAGTCCTACGTTGTAAACACAGCCAGCATGGTGAGGAGGGGGTTTGTCAACTCGCGTCGCGTGTGTCTGTGTAGGAGCCTGAAGTAATACTCCATGTAGTATCGGATGACATGGTTTCATCAGTGTTATCATAGCTTTTTGGTACACAGCAGCTACAGTTGTTGCAATACGTGTTTGAAACAGTGAGGCACTAGAGTGCGCTATCTGTTTGAATGCAATATATGATTTCAACGTTAGATGGGAGAAATTCCTACACACTGTGGCTTTAAGCACCTATGTCGCTTAAATTAGCCTAGCAGCTAACGGAGATTTCCTTTACTCAAAGCTTAACAAATTACATGTATTACATGTACTTCTTATTACTCAGTCCCTGCATCTCCCAACAGAACAGCTCAATTGAATTTTGATCTGCCTGCATATTTTTTAACCAGATATCGTTAAAACAGAGCAGCTAATGATACTATGTAGGTGCTTGAAGTTAACGGAGTGCCCAACCAGGCAGGTAATGTAGGGGTGTCCACTAGCTCAACAGGCAGAGCAGGCGCCCCATGTGCAAAGGCTGTGTCCCTGTCACAGCTGTTGCAGGTTTGATCCACACTAAATCTGTCCTATCTAATAAAGGAAGAAAGCGCAAACACCCCAAAAAACATCTTAAAACAAAAAAGGGAAGGTTACGTAATGGTTTATCTCATAACAGCATCTGCCTGCTGCTGTTTGATAGTGACACAGACTTTCCTCACCTAAAGATGATAATATGGATTTGATGTTTTCACTTTGCATTGTTTAAATTGGATCAATGATCATTAAATTGATATATCGATTCAGCTCAACAGATCATTTCACTCCTAATAAATATGGCGTTAGACAGTACCTTCTAGGATTACTCAGGCATTTCAGACTGCAACAATGCCAAAAAACAGCCTGATTTCACAGCAGCTATTCTAAATAATTTAGATGCATGTTGCAATGTTTTTAGGTAGTTCTTTTCTAAAATGTTTTTGTCTCTAAAAAATGCACAATTACATAGGACGCACATCATGACATGATGCATTTTCATTGAGCATGAGTCACTCTGTTCCTGGCACAGCAGTAGTCATGATAACCAGAGAAAGAAGGAAGGGCAAGACGGGGCTGAGCAGATCAGTATGCTGCACACAACACAATTCATTTCATTTCATTTATTTATTTATTTCGATCATGGCAATGTATAATTCCACTCATGATTCAAACAGTTCACTTACAACCTTTTAGACATGGGAGCAGGAAGAGGGAAAGAAAATCTTATTTTGCCTGCCCATTACATAAACATTGAAATAATTATACAGTGGATGGTCTGTCCATTACAGATACTTGGCAAACGTTACTTTTTTAAAATTTTTATTTATTTATTTATTTTTTTTACAATTTAACATGAAACTCAAACAGAAAAACAAAACTACTTCCTCTTAGCAATCTTCATATAAACACAATGGGTCTCATTCATAACAAGTGAGTAAATCTGTGTGTAGATTTGCACATAAAAGCCTACTCTACTAAAAACCTTACTCCGGATTCAGGAACGCCGCGGGAAACTCAGATTTGATCGTAAACACGTGTGTATGATCATGAATGCCAATCCATCGTAAAGTGACAGCGCGCTCCCGGTAATCAGCAATTAGCATAAATCCCCGCCCATGAATAGCCAATGACCACCATATAAGGAGGTGTAGGTGCATCCTGTCGACCTGTCAGTCATGGCGCAAAGAAAGAAAGAGAGAGTAAGAGAAAAGATTTTTTCCGAAGCGGAGATCGAAATAATTTTGGGTGAAGTGGACTTAAGAAAAAACATTTTATTTTCTTCAGTTAGTAGTGGTGTGGCAGGGAAAGCGAAGGCCTGGAGGGAGGTAACAGATGCTGTTAATGTTGTCTCCGTAGTACAAAGAACCATGTCAGAGGTGAAGCGTAAATGGTTTGATATGAAACTGGAGGCAAAGAAATGCATAAGCACACATACAAAAATACAGCGGTCACCAAACAAACAGAAGATTCATTTGTGGGGTTTTGAATGAAGCGGGAACGGGAAACCAGAGATGTTTTGTGCATAATGGATAAACTAACTCAGTGATCGCTGCCGGAATGTAGAGCTATTTAACATTTATTTTAACAAATGATACGGGTAACATATAGCCTACAGCAGTTTGTATGCATCGTCCTCAAATTATTTGAATCTTAATAGCCTAAAGCTCTGTTTGATACAACGTAAATTAATCATTTTCAAATCAGATTTATTCATTCAAACGATCGTCCTCCTTCCACCTGCTGCCCCTGCTGAACCCAGGCATCCAGGCCGAAGAGGCTGTGATCCAGCTGTCCTTACGGATATTTTTATTACCATCATTTAACATGTAGAAAGAACGTGTAATCTATTGAGTCGATTTACATAGATAATTCACAATCCTGAACCTAATCTGGATCTTAAACCTGCTAATTGCCAAATAATTTAACTAAATGTGTTATATTTTTATTATTTTGTCATGTTTAGATTACGTGTTTCAAAGGCATCTGTGTATTGTGTACATAACAGAGCGCAATACGAATTAAAATTGTCATTTCCAATAGTGAAAAGCAATATTTATGTGCTTTACTAAATTTACACAAGCACTACGAGTGGTCAGGAGCAGGAGTAGATTTTGTTGGTAGCTACGAAAAGATCGGAGCTACTAAAATATTGATGAATGCGGACACGCACGTAAATTTCCGTCTGCGAACAGTTTACACACAAATTCCTTCTGCTCACGTTTTATGAATGAGACCCAGTGATCTTATGGAGCTTTATCCCTATCTTTATTCAGAGAGTGGTCAGTTTGAGGGCATTATTTATTGATTTCATGTTCAAAAACCCTGCCCTCACACTCAAATAGCCTCTGCTTGCGTTTGGATCTACTCTGTTACTGCTCAAACTGTGTGCTCGCACTCAGATACCATGTTGCTCGCACAGATTTCCTGCTCGAGCTTCAGCTTTTCTCCTTGCGCTCTCCTTGCTCTCCTTGCGTTTTTTTGCGGTCGCAGAATTTCCGCTCTCAGATTTCTGCCCTGCACTTGGATTTTTTTTGAGCAGCCCTGTCAAAATACCCCAACCAACAGAACACCAGATTTACTGTTGACCAATGAAATGCTTTAGTTTTAATGCGTCCCGTCCAGGCAGGTACTCTATAACCAGGTGTTGATTTTGACAGGGTGGTTACACAAAAAAATCCAAGCGCAGGGCAGAAATTTGAGAGAGATTTGAGTGTGAGGGCAGGGTTTTTGAACGTGAAATCAACAAATAATGCTCTCAAACTGACCACTAGCTTGAATAAAGACAGAGATAAAGCTCCATATGATCTTCCTTTGTACCTCTTCTTGAACTGAAATATATTTGTACAAGCTTTCAAATCATTGTCCAGAGATGTTCAACAATGAAAGAGGTTTCCTGGAGGGATGGGTTAGGGTTAGGGTTAGGATTTATTGATTTTACCAGCTCAAATTATAAAATACATACATATTTCATAAGCAAGTGCATAAAAAATATCACCTATTTTTTTTAAAAAAAATGTTATCATGAACTGGCATTGACAGTGTCGTAAGGTTAAAAAAATGAAGCATCATGGTGATTAATTCATTCTGTTTCAGGAGTGCAGGTAGGTAGCAATCTAATACTTAACAGGCATGTTTGTCCTAACATGTACTGTCACACCTGACCCAGCTCTGGGATCAAACTGAGACCCCCTTCCCTCATGTCTCCTCCCTCTGTGCAGAGCCGACCTGTGCTTGAGCCCTGAGGCACCCTGACCCAGCTGAACCTCCACAATACTTACACCTGCGCCTTTCCTGTCACTTTTAAATAATGTGATTCTTATTTTTGGCTACCAGCTAGACTCCACTTCTCTTTTGATCAGATGTGTTTGATTCATCTCCTGCAAGGCCAGGTCCACACAATACAACATACCCACAAACACACACTCTCAAACACACTTCATTTGTGGCCTAAAGCATAATGTCAAAGCACACACATGGCACACTAATTGTTCTATTTTAGACTTTCCTCTTACCTTGACATACTGTTGTCTAAAAATCAGAGTGACCTGCAGCAAATAAGAGCAGGTGAGTTCAACAGAGCTTCCAGACGGTCAGAAAACAAGCCAAGCTATCCTGGGTTTCTTGTATTTATATCAAAAACATTCCTCATGTTGAGAAATCCTGATGCTGCTAATGATTAAAGACCATTAAAACTACTTTATATGATACTCTGAGCATCTATACCAATTCAGTGCCAGTGTATTGTACTGTGATGGGTTTGTATACATATGGTTAAGACATGAGAATACCCCCTTCCCCCCTTGACAATCTTTGATTCTTGTTTCAAAGTGAATCTTCTTTTCTTTTCTTTTTTCTTGGAGAAGATAAACATGCTGGATATGATTTTATCATCAGTTTTCCACTTGTTGTCATTTACCACCACAACAAACTTCAAAAGCCATGTTTGTTTTGGAAGAGCAGTGCTCCTCTTCCCATCATAAACATTGCTAACTTTTATTCTGTGTTAATCATTAATTCCAGACCACCATGGTGGGACAAGAGAAAGAGTCCCAACCGCAAGACACCAGACCTCACAAGTAACTGGAGCACTTTAAAGAGTTTGCAAGATAAATCTGAGGCATCACAAAATGATTAAAAAAAACAAGAAATAAGAAAAAAAACAAACCTTTGGCATTTCCTCTAGAAAAATGGTATTCATTTTTCTGTCATGTGTCTAATCATTGATTATTTATTGTGACATAGTTGGCACTTTTACTTCCCGACTTAAAAGTTCACAACAATATTAAACAATCTAAAAAAGGGAACATCGCTCTCTAAATGTGAAGTTCTTGCTCATAGACATGCAGCCCATGGTGAGGGCTCATAAGTAGATGCTGCTTAACTTTAAGGGATCACCCAATACACAATACTGATATAGCCTACTTTAAAGCCCTAAACAGTTAAATATTAAAAATACATTCCAAAAATATGCAAATGTATATATGAAACGCCTTTGAGTCAGTCATATGCCCCCTGCCTCATAAGCTAGCAAGCTCAACAATAGCTCCAATTTTAGCCAGTTATGAAAACTCATGTCTCAGGTGATATGAGGAAGTAAATGTTAATTTGATAGCTATTTTAGATTTAGTCTTTGTCTGGAGATGAAAATGCTTATTAGTTTAAGTCAAAGTCATTTTTCCCCTTCGTAGTTTCAGACAACAAAAATAAAGTTTTAGTCAGCAAAAATTCCTGACATTATAGTCAACTTTTATATCTATCTATCTATCTATCTATCTATCTTTTAACTAATCCAGTTAGACTAATTCATGTATAAGAAATCATAATCAGTCAACATTCTGGGACAAGTTGGGTCCATCCATTTTAGAAATGTATCATCAGGCCAACAAAGTGGGATGCTTTAGCAGAGACATAAACACAGCAATTATCACATTGCCACACAAAAAAGGTAAAGATAGTACTGTGTGTGCCAATTTCCACCCTCTTTTGCTTCTTGATACGGATATTAAACTTAATGCCAAGGTCTTGGCTCGGCGTCTAGAGACAGTACTGCCAACTCTGGTTCATCCTGATCAAACCGGTTTTGTTAAACAGAGATTTGCATCAGATAATATAAGAAGTCCATTACATACATACTTGCCACCTTTTCGATTCACATGGGAGACACGATTTTTAACCCTATCTCCCGCGATGCTCCAGGTCAGTAATTTCTCCCACTAATCTCCCGATTTTACAGTGAAGGAAACAAGTAATACTGTGGGGGATATTTGTCGCAGTATCTGGCAACCCTGGCCTTCCTGCGCGTATGAGGCAAGCTGGTGACGTGACTCAGTCACTCGCTGGAGGCATTGGGCTCGGTGGAGATGAGCTGCGCCTCGCCTGAAAAGTAGACGAGAGCAGGCGGCCGCGGCGGGGGGCAGTGACAAAAACCTGCGGTGAAGTCGGACAGTTTCCCGACAGTTTCCAGCAGCCTTCAATCTGTAAAGGAAGTCACAGACATACTTACATCCTGTCTGGAATGATGTCAATTCATTAAAAAGTGATCAGACCCATATATCAGTTTGTTCTCAGTCTCCAGTTGTTTTAATTATGATAGATTAATTTATTTAAATGCTTTACAGGTGATCTGTAGTTTATGTTCATGGTTTATCCTCCATTTGACATGAACTTTCCTTTAAATCAGCATCATGTCAGTTTGACCTGTCCCCTCAACTACACAGGCTGAATAAACTATGTTTGACTGTAAGGTTCATATTTTCAGAGGAAACAACAGCTTTCATTAAAGATCAGTCAGATACAGTCAGGGCTTCACATCTGATGTTATTTTAAGAATCCTCACATCCCACTGACCACAAGTCTCTGTGTTGCTAAATACTGTATAGTACAGTAGACTTTGTATAGTTTATTATGAATGTATTCATATTCTGACAACTAAACTTCACCATCAGTCACACATGTTTTCTGTTCACACAATAAACCCTCAGATCAGACAAATACAATCTTAATCTCTAAAATTCAACAAAAATGAGTAGTTTATCTACAACGTCATATTGTTGAGTTGACATCAGAACCAATCAGCTGTTGTAGTAGGCTTGATCTACTACTAATAGTAGTAGTTGTAGTAGAAGTAGTAGTAGTAGTCACTGGCTGGTTTCTGTCTTCCACTCAGTTCAGCGCCCAGACAGAGATGGATAGAGAAAGAGAGACACCTGACACTCCTCTGAAGAAAAGAGAAATTGAAAAAGAAAAAAAAGAAATATGTTTCCAGATTCAACACAGCGTGGACCGAGACCTTCCCCTGGTTTAGAGCCAGAAGGTATAGTACCCACCACACATTTTGCAAGGCTTGCAATGTTGATTTGCACAGTCAGTGGCACACACTTTTTAATTTGAGGTGCAATAAATACTGCATACTAAATGCATTGCAGTGTAACCGCCTTATTATTTAGCCTTCTGGTACTCATTTCAACAATTAAAACTGCTCATTTTTTCATTGTCCTCAATGGTAAACAGAATCATTTATTGAATATGAAATAAATAACATTTTCAGAACAAGTTTCCTTCATCAGGTTTAAAATAGAAGGCAAGAAATGACGACAATTATACGCACACCTGGCGAAGGAACCTTGTTCCTTGGGCCGATACACTGATGAAAAAAATCTCCCTATTTTTTACAACCCAATGTTGGCAAGTATGTTACATATCATCGACATTGGTTCCAACTTATCCTCACCGTGTGCAATGCTGTCTCTAGACGGTGAAAAAGCCTTTGGTAGGCTTGAATGGCAATATCTGTGGTATATGCTGAAGGCTATGGATTTTGGACATAATTTTATTAGTATACTTAAAACCCTGCACCATAATCCACCTGCCACAGTTATTACATCTAGGCAAGGTTCCACACCCTTTTCAATAGAAAGGGGTGCCCGGCAAAGGTGCCCAGCATCAGCACTGTAATTTACGTTGTCTCTGGAGCCTTTATACCAAAAGATTAGAAATTCACCTGAAGTAAAGCCAATAGTAGTGAATGAAACCTATCATAAGACTTCATTTTATGCAGATGACCTCTTATTATTAGGGATGTGGCCAATCCGATCCAGTATCGGTATCGGATTCCGATACCAACGTAATTCATGGATTGGAAATTTCCGATCCATCTGCGGAGATTTCCAATCCACCAGCCGTGTCTGTGCTTTCACGTTGTCTGCCGGAATGATATGATGATTGCTACATAGTAGTGTTGCACAGTATACTGGTACCAATGGTAGACTGCGGTATTAAAAAAACAACGGTACATTTGATACCATAATGTCACCTTACCGTGGTAGAGGAGTTTGAGTGCCGTAATGACCCTAGGAGCTGCGCTGTCAGGGGCATTTTGCCCCTGGTAGGGTTTCCCATGGCAAGTCCTGGGCAAAGGGTCAGACAAAGAACGGTTCAAAAGACCCTTCATGATGGAAATCAACCAGAGCTTGCGTACCTGGCCCGAACCGGCTACATGGGCTCGTCCTCCTGCAGGACCACCACGCAGAGGGATCCAGAAGGGTTCGGTGCAGTGTGGATTGGGTAGCAGACCAAGGCGGGGGCCTTGGTGGTCCGATCCTCGGCTACGGAAGTTGGCTCTTTGGACATGGAATGTCACCTCTCTGGCGGGGAAGGAGCCGGAGCTTCGGCCTCACCTCAACACATAGTTCTGGCTCTGGAACCCAAGTCCTTGAGAGGGGTTGGACTCTTTCCTTTGCTGGAGTTGCTCTGGGTGAGAGTCGGAGGGCTGGGGTGGGCTTTCTGATAGCCCCCAGACTCTCTGCCTTTACGTTGGGGTTCACACCAGTAGATGAAAGGGTTGCTTCCCTGTGCCTTTGGGGCGGGGAACGGGTCCTGACTGTTGTCAACAGCAGTGCAGAGTACCCTTTTTGGAGTCCCTGGGACTGGACAATGCCCCGTCCGGGGACTCCATTGTTCTGCTGGGGGAATTCAACGCTCACGTGGGCAATGACAGCAGGACCTGGAGGGGCAGGATTGGGAGGAACAGCCTGCCCAATCTGAACCCGAGTGGTGTTCAGTTATTGGACTTCTGTGCGAGTCACAGTTTGGCCATAACTAACACTATGTTCAAGCATAAGGATGTCCATCGGCGTACGTGGCACCAGAACAGCCTAGGTCGCAGGTCAATGTTTGACTTTGTAGTTGTATCATTTGACTTGCGACCATATGTTCTGGACACTCGGGCGAAGAGAGGAGCAGAGCTGTCAACTGATCACCACCTGGTGGTGAGTTGGATCAGATGGCAGGGGAGGACGCTGCTCAGACCTGGCAGGCCCAAACAAGCAGTGAGGGTCTGCTTGGAACGCCTGGTGGAAGAACCTGTCATAATGATCTTCAACTCCCACCTCCGGGAGAGCTTTGACCACATCCCGAGGGCAGAGGGGGGCATTGAGTCCAGGTGGCTGGTTGATTTTTGGTTGATTTTTATTTTATTTATTTATTTATTTTATTTCGATCCCCCTATGTTAATCACTTATTGATGCTGTTTTTGAAGTATGAATAAGTCAACACATTTTTTTATAAATGACCAAAGGCACATCTGCCTCATTTTCACTGTGGTATCGTGATACTACTCAGAACCATGATACTTTCACTGGTATTGTACCCTGGGTCCCAATTTTGGTATTGTGACAAGACTACTACATAGTAGTGTCTACTTGATTTGTATCTGTGCTGTTCAGATTAATATGACAAGGATTTTTTTGTTTTTTGATGGTGTATATTGCACTAGTAGTTAACACTGTCTTGGAATTTAATAAATATTGACAATAAATTTGAAACCCTTACAGCTGCGTATTTATTTTCAGGATGGGATTTTACTTGTTAACAGGATTTCCTGCTTTTCTGACCTCCTTTTCGTACCTTATACTTACCTCAAGTTGCCTTTTGGGACATACATGCATACATACGTACATATCACACTTGCCTGTAGAGAGGAGTTTATTACAGCCTCATATAAAATCAATAATAATGATAATAATATTAAAGCAAACAGAGCACTAGTATCAGAATAGTATCAGTATCAGCAGATATCCAAATTCAGGGATCGGATTGTAAGTGAAAAAATGTGGATCGGTGCATCCCTACTTGTTATATCTCGATGACGTGTTGCATTCCCTACCAGCAGCGCTGAGGATTTTTCATAATTTCATCTTAATATCTGGTTACAGAGTTAATTTGAATAAGTCTTCTTTGCTCCCTTGTAGCTATGAGTAATCTACCATTGGATGCAGGGATACCAGTTGTCACACACTTTAGGTATCTTGGAATAGATGTATATCCTTCCCTTGATAAAATTGTTTCTAAAAATTACAAGTGCCTAAAGAATTCAATATCTGATGAGTTAAATAAATGGTCCTCCTTTTTAATTCCTTCTCTACACGAATATCTGTGGTAAAGACCCATGTACTTCCTAAAGTCAATTTCTACACTAGTATGATTCACTTACCTCCACCTTCTGGATTTTGGGAGAGGATACAGGGTCTGGCCTTTAAATTTATATGGCGAGATCAACATCCAAGAATTAGCAACTCTACACTACAGAAGAGTAGGATTTCAAGAGGGCTTTCCGTACCCAATTTTGAAATGTATTACCTCTCTTTCATGCTTAGACCCGTATTAAGGTGGGTGGACAAAAATGCTGATGCTCCATGGGTGAATATGGAGAAACATATTGTATCTCCATACACCCTCAAAGACGTTCTCTTTTCTGGTCTCTCCCAAAAAACTAGTCTTAACAAATATGGGCCAATCATGGCACATTGAATTTATGTTTGCACACATTTTTAGAAATAATTTATTGCTCATTGGTGGTAAACCAGCCACGTTCCCCTATTGGCAAAAACAGGGAGTTCATACCTTGTCTGACATCTTTAAAGAAGACTGTCTTAGGACTTTTCAGGAACTCAGGCAAATTTTTTAACTTGCCTGGAGCCTCCTTTTTTATTATTTACAGCTGTGCACAGCAATGCACACCTATGGAGTCCCATGGAATCAACCCTTGTCTACCCACCCTTTAATGGATTTCCTGTGCAGTGCAAATGCTAAAAAAGGTTTTATTTCCCAAATATACAATAAGTTACAAGAAAGTTAACTGGTCCCATTGGCAATGTTCATGTGTGGAACATAGATCTCCAACATTATGGACTAAGTATCAATTGGCAGAGAGTGTGGAGCAATATTCCCATATCATCCTGCAATCACATTCATCAACTAATTCACTTTAAATTAATCCATAGATTCTATCTCCAAGAAAATGTTGTCAGATTCGTATCAATCAATTCCGCTGTGCCACTTATGTGCCCACAAGGTATTGGGCACTTCCATGCACATGATGTGGGACTGCCCAGGGGTCCATCCCTTTTGGCTCAGTGTTTCAACCATTCTCTCAAGTGTAATTCAGACAACTATACCCTGTCTACCACATATATTGCTCTTAAATGATAACATATCTCTAAATTTAACTATATATAGAAAAAGAATACTGCTTGCAGGTTTAACTGCCGCAAAGAAATTGCTGATAAAGAGATGGAAGCCTCCTCATGTGCTCAGCCTACACCAGTGGAAGTTATTATTTAATGAATAACTAACATTAGAAACTGCTAGTTTGCGTGCCCAAAGGACAAAATTAGCAAGTATATAAAATCTGAAATCTACAGCTCAGAAAGTTAAAGCTCTATTCTGACATATCAACTGGTAGTGCCTGTATGATTTATATTTGTTTTAGTGAATGACATGCATAATAATGTTTCTTGAAGAAAATAAGTATTTTATATTTCTGGAGGAGATTATTATAATTTGTACATCTGCTTATTTTATTCTTCTATTATTTTTATTTATTGGTTTTATATTATTATTATTATTATTATTATCATTATTATTTTTGTTGTTGTACTATATTCTGTGTTACCTTTAGGACATGTGGTTTTGGGTTTAAAATGCGACAACAGCTTTGGATCATAGGGTTTAAGCTCAGGTGGATAACAACAGATAACGGCAACGGATGTTGAAACTTCATGTAAACTTTATGAAAGATGGATTTATTGCTTTACTTATGGATTTAATGGATATATTGTATGTGTATATTGCAACTATGCTGTACAACATTGTTTTCGCCAATCCACCTGAAAATATAATAAAATAACAAAAAAATGATCACAAAAAAAGGAAAAATAAATCAGAATCAAGGTGATTGGTTGTAAAAAAAAAAAAAGTTAATAAGTTAAGTTTTTTTCTCCAGTTACAAATAATATATATACCCTTACAAACTGTCATTTCTCCAGCAGTTTTTTCTGATTTATCAATCTCACTCTTAAACAGCAGAAAACCAATTAAAGCTTACATTTTTTCTTAATCTGCAACATGTTAGTCTGAAGATTTTAAACTAGCGTGACCATATTTTGATTTCAGAATAAAAGGACAGCCCCGGTCACGAGATAGCCTACTTCAATGATACTCGCAGTTTACTAAAAGATGCTGATAGAAAATTCAGTTATATTACAAAATAATATCTCTCAAAGACAGAAATTTAGATAGTCTTCTCAGAGGTTTCTCAACTTGCTTTTATTATGCCTAAAATAATAATCTTTTTACAAGTTTCAATTGTACAAAAATAAATATAAATGTAAAAGAAATGTAAAATCTCTGGAACGAAATAACGATAGAAATAATGTCTCCACTGAATTAGAAAATTGAACTAGTAAAAAAATAATAGCTATCTTTTCGAGTCTTGCTGGACAAATAAATCAATAACATGAAATAATGTTCTAAATAATACCTCTTCTGTATTAGAAAATCCAACTCTGAGCTCCCGGGCACCTTTATTAGACACAGAATCATATGTGCCAGCTTTGTGCACTCATCCTCCCATATATCCCGACCGGGTCAGGACGGTAAATTGGGAATTTTTTCTGCAGTTCATCTGTGAAGCTGCACTTGTGCTTTGGCATCTTGGAAGCTTTGAATAGGAAAACCAGACGTTATCATCAATTTATAAACACCCTCAGACAGGACGTGAAAAGTGGACATGTCCAGGCAAAAGAGGATGTTTGGTCAGCCTATTTTAAACTCATGTTTCACAGAGTTGGCCATGAAAACTAAACTTTTATCTCTGTCAGAGAAAACTGATCTGAAGTCAGAAAGTTTATTTACAGCAACACTCACAGACTCACATAAACCTTCCGAAGTCTGGAATGAGTGGTCCTGCAGGGATCAACTATGAAGTCCAGCGGCCGGTGGCTGCTTGCTCCGCTGCTGTTCAGCAGCTAACAAGCGGAGCTAACTGCTGACAGCCACCGCTGCAACTAACAAACTCCACATTTCCATTCAATAGCTCCACTACCCACAGTCAGACACACACTGCTGCTTATTTATTGCTGAAATACAACTTACAACAGTTGATGCTGTGCCAGAGTAAGTGTTTTTGAGACTATTTGCTGGAGTTTGCCAGCCTGTTGCTCATGCAGCATTTGAAGATAATTATGAACATGGCCATTCTCGGCCATCATGTCTGATAGTCAACGACGAATATTTTTGTCACGTCACATAGATTTTGTCTTAGAAAATAGCTCCTGATACTAAACAACTATTTAATTTTCAGCATGGGGAAAAGGTAGTTGCCAAAAAATTTTCATCGTTTTTGTAAACAAAACTATAGGCTGACCAAACGTTGTCTTTTGCCCGGACAAAGAGGATGTCGATGATTGATGATAATGTCTGGCTTTCCCGACAGTCATTCTGTTTTGTTATGTCCGAAACCGAACCGAGCCAGACATAGTTTAATGACTAAAGCACTGAGTTTGTGTCACACAGTTGTTATGGTTACAAGCTATTTAGCACCGCTGGGGCTCCGTGAGAGGGAGACATCCGTGTTTGAGGTGGTAGCAGGTGGCGAGAGGTCCGAGGCTTCCAGCAAGGGGAGACGTAGAAACAAACAGCCAATGTGTGTGTGTTCTGTTCAGGTGCCGTCACTTAAATAACAGTGCCCAAGCAATAAAAAGGACAGACAGTATGATTTTATTTATTTTTACACTACATGTTCACTGAAAGCTGACCAAATCCGACCCGAGCCCGAATACAATTTATACATTTTTGACCGAACCCGGCCCGACCCGTCGGGACCCATCGGCCTCGGATCAGGTAGCCACACTCTAGTGTGTGTGTGTGTGTGTGTGTGTGTGTGTGTGTCCTATCTATAGGGGCCTATCTGAATTTCTGTCTTTGAGAGAGATTATTTTGTAATATAACTGAATATTCTATCCATACATGTGGCATCACAAGGGGACATGTAGTGGAGGGACGCTACATTCCTATACAGGAGCAGCTGCCACATCACAAAATGGCAGCCGTAGCACCAACTACATCTCCCACAGTGCAGCTGCCACATCACAAAATGGCCACCATGGCACACACTACATCTCCCAGGAAGCATCACCACTTGGACAGGTGTAGGTGCTGAAGCCACCTGATTGAAGCAGGACTCAAAAAGGCTGGAGGAGACGCAGAACAAAGAGAGCAGGAGGACAGAGAGCAAAGGGCTGGAAGGAGCTGGACCACCCAACCGTCGAGGAGAGCACTGAGCACAAGAAAGGACTTGGAAAGAGCCCACCTGCACAAGGAAAGTGGACACTTTTGATGATTCTGTTAAGTTGAGAAAAAACACTTACTCCGTTGGGACGCTTAAAGTTGGATCTTGGACATTGTTTTGATTTGAAGTACTTATCTGAGTTACCGTTTTACCCTGCCCCTTGGAAAATAAAACTCCATCTTGTTTTGAACCTGACATTTTGCCTGTTTTTCCAGTTTTTATTGCACTGCCTCATCCTAGCCTGCCCTCTCATGAATTATAAGGCATCTCTGAGTAAACTGCGAGTATCATTTAAAGCAGCTGTGCGGAACTTTTCGTTTTCATTGATTATAGCGCCCCTTTGGTCGAAGCGGTATGACACCCACAGCCTGGTGTCGTAAAGCCGGAAATTACCACATGCATTTGTTTTGGAGACCGAGAGGATTAACTAATGCCAGGTCAGTCCAAGTAAATAGTGTAAACAGCAAAATTACTCAGTAAATTCTCCTAAATTCTCCGTCGTGTTTCTGTTCTGATCTAATCTCATCTGTTGTGTATTTTGAGCTACTAAGGTTACTGCAGTAGTGTGAGCCTCAACTTATTCTGGGTAATGTAGTAACCATTGTTGAGCTACAGAGAAACAATGAGAAGCAGTCGTGTACGTTCGGTGTAAGAAGGAATAAACAGTTAACAAGCCTGAGTGGAGCCGACTTGTGAAGCAACCTGCAGCAACTTAGCTTGGTTTGCTAAGCTAATGGCTACATCCAGCCCTCCCGATGAAAACCAGCAACTTGTTAAGAAAAACAGGATCATTGCCAACCTCAAGGAAGACATCCGAAGGCTGTCAGCGGAACTCAAGTCCCAATCTGAGCTGCTGACAAACACCCTGGACGTGGCTCACGAGCAGTCTCTACAGATCGCCTCGTTAAAAGCTGCTCTTCAGGACACAGTAGCCTGGGATCCTACCTCCTCTCCTCCGCAGCCCAGCAGTTCAACGCCCCGTCGTAAGCCGCAATGGTCGGAGGTGGTGTTACGGAGCAAAAAAAGGACCTCACTCGGCGTCGGTCTCTCATCCCACCTCAGCCTTTCCAACAGATTTGAGCCTTTGTCATCGCGGGTCGAAGCGCCAGACTCCGATGAGCTCAAGGATGATGCAGCCCGACCCACGTCTCCCCAGTCCGGGAGTCATCCTCTGCCGGCGGCTCCCCTCCCGGCAGCTCCCCTCCCGGCTAACAGCTGGCAGCCTCCCCGCGTGGACAGCTGTGTGTCCCCCCTCGCACACACCACGGAAACAGAGCGGCAACAGAGAAAACAGAGTCGCTTAACTCATAAAGGTGAGACTATTGTCATGGTTTTGTTGTGACCAACATTATTGTTTTGTTGTTTGCTGCCTGCGGTTGCTTCCCCCCCCCCCCCTTCTCTGCTCTCTTCTCACTCTCCCTCTGCAGAGCTGGATCATGGCAGGGGGGCGGGGCTGAACTCGCTGGCTGAGCCTCATTCACCGCACCTGAGCCTCATCAGGCTGATTAACATGTAGCTTTTTAAGCTGGCTTTTTCCCCTGGTTCGTTGCCAGAAGATCCATTGTCTTGCACTGTGTCTCGCCACGCTTCTGCCCTTTTCTCCTGCCACGCGTTCAGTCTCGAGTTTTTGCCTGTGATCCTGTTGTTCTCCCGACACGAGAAACTCCCTGAGTAAGGTGATTTTATGTTGTTACTTTGTTCTCTCAAGTATCTCCCTGAGTAAGGTGATTTTCTGTTGTTACTTTGTTCCCTCAAGTTATCTCCCTGTTTAAGGTGATTTTCTGTTGATACTTTGTTTTTTCCCCTTGTAGTTTTTTCCCGTAACGGTGATTTTGTGTTTTTTCTAGTTATTAATTTTTTGAGCTTTAACTTTTGTTTTGTTTTTGTTCCCATCCAGCCTCCAGAGCCTTTTTCCCGTTGTGGTGATTTTCTGTTTTCTTTGTGTTGAAACTTTTGTGCTTGAATAAACTTGTGCTCTTGTTCTCTGCACTCTGGGTCCTGGCCTCGCTTTTTGCCTCGCGGCACCTAACAGAATCTTCTGGCCGAAAAGAAATGGACCCAGCAGAGACGGAGTGTCTCAGCTGGCGGTCGTCAGCGACCAGCACTCTCCACCCAGCTCTTCAGGCTCCTCGCCTCCCCAGCCGGCTGCAGCACCTCCCGCTTCCCAGACGTCTCCCCCCAGAGAGCCGTTCATACCGATCCCAGCTAGGTATTCCGGAGATTTAGGCACATGCGCACAATTTCTTTTTCAATGTACTCTAGTGTTTAATCAGCAGCCTAGCACATTCACCCAGTCAAAAATAGCCTTCGTCATGAGTTTATTGTCAGGACAGGCGGCCGCTTGGGCTCTCGCTATAACTGATCAAGAATCAGAGCTGCTGACAGATTACAAACAGTTTACTGATGAAATGAAACGCATTTTTGATCACCCAGTACGGGGTAGGGAAGCAGTGGGACAATTGTTAGACCTACAACAGGGCAGTCAAACAGTGTCACAGTATGCAGTCAGTTTCCGCATTCTTGCAGCCAGTAGCGGGTGGGGGGACTCAGCGTTACAAGCCATCTTTCAGAAGGGTCTAGGGGGAGTTAAAGGACGAGTTAGCTACGAGAGAGGAGTGTAGATCACTTAATGAGCTAATCACACTAGCCACCCGCATTGACAACAGGCTCAGGGAGAGACGGAGGGAGAAGAAGACGGATCAGGCTCGTCGTTCTCCAGCTTTCCCATCACCCAGCCCAGCCACTGTAAGGGACTCCGCCCCTCCCACTTCTGTCAACGCTCCCGAGCTCCAACCCGGCACAACCTCCCCAGATGAGCCCATGCAGTTGGGGAGGGCTCGACTCACTCCTGCCGAGCGACTGCGCCGCATGAGGGACAAACTCTGCCTCTACTGCGGCCGAGGAGGCCACTTCCTCACCAGCTGTTCCGAGTTGCCAAAAGGCGGGGCTCACCGGTAGGCAGGGAGGCACGGGTGAGCCAAATCTCTTCCTCTTCATCCTCCCAAATACGAGCACCAGGTATGATACACGAGTCACAACGTTCTTTACCTGTCCAGGTGCTGATAGACTCAGGTGCTGATGACAATTTTATAGATGCTGACTTTGTTAAGAATAATAGACTTTCACTGAGCCAGCTTTCCTCTCCCCTGGAGGTCCTGGCGATAGATGGGAGACCCCTGGAAGTGATAACACACCGAACCACGCCACTTAAGCTGACTCTCTCCAGTAACCATCACGAAATAGTTGAGTTTTATGTAATATCCTCCCCACTCGCCTCAGTAATTTTAGGAATTCCCTGGTTAAAGCTGCACAACCCCCACATTGACTGGTCCACATGTACTATCAGGAACTGGAGTAACCATTGCCACGCCCACTGTCTTAGATCAGCAGTACCCACCAGAGCCCCGAGCCCCACCCACGCCGCAGAAGCGATAGACCTGAGTAACGTCCCCAGTGAGTATCACGACTTAAAAGCGGTTTTTAGTAAGGACTCGGCAGGTTCCCTCCCACCGCACAGGCCTTATGACTGCGGCATAGACTTGCTTCCCGGGGCTCCGCTCCCAACCCGCAGACTTTACAACCTGACCAAGCCTGAACGAGAAGCAATGGAGAAGTACATTAACAACTCTCTAGCAGCAGGACTCATAAGACCCTCCTCATCTCCAATGGGGGCAGGGTTTTTCTTCGTGGAGAAGAAAGACAAAACCCTGCGCCCGTGCATTGACTACACCGGCTTGAACGCCATCACTGTTAAAAACAAGTACCCTCTGCCACTTCTCGACTCCGCCTTTAGCCCCCTCCATGACGCAACTGTGTTCACCAAACTGGACCTGCGAAACGCTTACCACCTGGTCAGAATCCGCGAGGGGGACGAATGGAAGACTGCCTTTAACACTCACTTGGGCCACTTTGAGTACCGGGTCATGCCATTTGGTCTCACCAACGCACCAGCAGTTTTCCAGTCGTTGGTAAATGATGTACTCAGAGACTTGCTTAATAAGACTGTGTTTGTATACCTTGATGACATTCTGGTTTTTTCTCGCTCACAGAAGGAGCACGTGGACCACGTGAGGGATGTTCTCAAGAGGTTGTTGGAAAATAAGTTGTTCGCTAAAGCTGAGAAGTGTGAGTTTAACGTTTCCACTGTTAATTTCCTGGGCTACGTGGTGGAAAAGGGACAACTCAGGGCCGACCCCTCCAAGATTGAGGCAGTCAGAGGGTGGCCGGTCCCAACCAATCGTAAGCAACTACAGCGTTTTCTTGGGTTTGCTAATTTTTATAGACGATTCATTCGCAACTACAGCGGAATCGCAGCTCCCCTCACACGCTTAACCTCCAGCAAACTTCACTTCACGTGGTCCACTGACGCTCAATGTGCTTTCGATCGGTTAAAAGATCTCTTTGTAAATGCTCCTGTTCTCATTCACCCAGATCCCGAGCAGCAGTTTGTGGTGGAGGTGGACGCGTCTGATTCAGGAGTCGGAGCCGTACTCTCCCAGCGCCTGCCTGCGGACGAGAAGCTGCATCCCTGCGCCTTCTTCTCCCGTCGCCTCTCCCCTGCCGAGCGCAACTATGATGTAGGGAACCGCGAACTACTGGCGGTGGTTCTGGCTCTTCAGGAGTGGCGGCACTGGCTGGAGGGAGCGGCTCAGCCTTTTATCGTCTGGACGGACCATAAAAACCTGTCCTACCTCCGCTCTGCCAAAAGGCTGAACTCCCGCCAAGCTCGTTGGGCTCTCTTCCTCGGGCGTTTCGACTTCACCCTCACCTACCGCCCTGGCTCCCGGAACCTGAAGCCCGACGCCCTCTCCCGTCAGTTCGCCCCTGAGGAGGGGGAGGCCGACACGGGGACGATCCTCTCTCCTGTGTGTGTGGTAGGGGTGGTCCGGTGGCAAGTGGAGCAGGAAGTCTTCGACGCACTCAAAGATCATCCGGTTCCAGACGGATGTCCACCGGGTCGGCTGTTCGTCCCGCCTACCACCAGGACACCTGTGCTTCTCTGGGGACATGCCTCACGGATCGCGTGCCACCCAGGGGTCCACCGGACACTCAACCTTATCCAACAGCGCTTTTGGTGGCCCTCTATGGCTGCGGATGTCCGAGCCTTCGTCGCCTCTTGCTCAGTCTGCGCCCGCAACAAGTCCTCCCACCAAGCCCCGGCGGGTCTCCTGCGCCCCTTACCCATTCCCCCACGGCCATGGTCCCACATCGCCGTAGACTTCGTCACCGGCCTTCCACCATCTGAGGGTAACGACACTATTCTCACGATTGTTGATCGATTCTCTAAGGCGGTTCATTTTGTTCCCCTCCCCAAACTCCCCACCGCCTTAGAGACCGCTAACCTCCTGATCCAGCACGTCTTCAGGCTCCACGGGATCCCCATGGACATTGTGTCGGACAGGGGCCCGCAGTTCACCTCCCAAGTCTGGAAGGCTTTCTGTCGGGCGCTGGGGTCCACCACCAGCCTCTCGTCCGGCTATCACCCTCAGACCAACGGCCAGACTGAGCGGGCCAACCAGGATCTGGAGACGGCACTGCGCTGCGTAGCCTCACGCCTCCCTGCCACCTGGTCCGCCCACCTCCCCTGGGTGGAGTACGGCCACAACTCCTTAATCAGCACCGCCACAGGTATGTCCCCGTTTATGGTGACCTCAGGCTTCCAACCCCCTCTGTTTCCCAGCCAGGAGTCCGGAGTGGCAGTTCCATCCGTCCAGGCCCAGTTCCGCAGAGTCCGGCGAGTCTGGAGGGAGACACGTGCAGCTCTGGGCAGAACGGCGGAGCGTAACCGGCGCCTGGCTGACCGACGGAGGATCCCAGCCCCAGACTACCAGGTGGGGCAACGAGTCTGGTTGTCCGCACGGGACCTGCCCCTTCAAGTTGACTCCCGCAAGATGGCTCCTCGCTTCATCGGACCCTTTCCCATTGACCGGATCATCAACCCCAGCGCCGTCCGCCTCCAGCTCCCAGCCTCCCTCAAGATCCACCCGGTGTTCCACGTGTCTCTTCTAAAACCGGTAACCGACAGCCCCCTCCAACCGCCAGAGCCGCCGCCTCCCCCTCCCCGCATCATTGAAGGACACCCGGCATACACGGTGGATCGCATCCTGGATGTCCGCAGGCGAGGCAGGGGATACCAGTACCTCGTCGACTGGGAGGGATACGGCCCGGAGGACCGCTCCTGGATCTCGCGTTCCCTCATATTGGACCCACAACTGCTGCGGGACTTTTACGCCCGCAACCCAGGTAAACCCGGTAAAACGCCAGGTGGCGTTCCTTAGGGGAGGGGTACTGTCATGGTTTTGTTGTGACCAATATTATTGTTTTGTTGTTTGCTGCCTGCGGTTGCTTCTCTCTCCCCCCCCCCCCCCCCCCCCTTCTCTGCTCTCCTCTCACTCTCCCTCTGCAGAGCTGGATCATGGCAGGGGGGCGGGGCTGAACTCGCTGGCTGAGCCTCATTCACCGCACCTGAGCCTCATCAGGCTGATTAACATGTAGCTTTTTAAGCCGGCTTTTTCCCCTGGTTCGTTGCCAGAAGATCCATTGTCTTGCACTGTGTCTCGCCACGCTTCTGCCCTTTTCTCCTGCCACGCGTTCAGTCTCGAGTTTTTGCCTGTGATCCTGTTGTTCTCCCGACACGAGAAACTCCCTGAGTAAGGTGATTTTATGTTGTTACTTTGTTCTCTCAAGTATCTCCCTGAGTAAGGTGATTTTCTGTTGTTACTTTGTTCCCTCAAGTTATCTCCCTGTTTAAGGTGATTTTCTGTTGATACTTTGTTTTTTCCCCTTGTAGTTTTTTCCCATAACGGTGATTTTGTGTTTTTTCTAGTTATTAATTTTTTGAGCTTTAACTTTTGTTTTGTTTTTGTTCCCATCCAGCCTCCAGAGCCTTTTTCCCGTTGTGGTGATTTTCTGTTTTCTTTGTGTTGAAACTTTTGTGCTTGAATAAACTTGTGCTCTTGTTCTCTGCACTCTGGGTCCTGGCCTCGCTTTTTGCCTCGCGGCACCTAACAACTATGAAACTGAGCAATAACAAAGTTAACGGGTCACAAGCCAGTGCCAGGCCAAGAGCCAGAGAGCATTCTGCCAAAAACAAAGCTAAGAGGATAGACACTATTCTGATTGGGGATTTTATAACGAGGCAGGTGGAAATGGCCAGGACTGAAAATCTAACTGTGAATAACAAATCAGTCAGAGAGGTGGCAGCTATGCTACCAGACATTATGTCTACACGGCCACATATTAAGAAGATTGTTATTCATGCTGGCTCATTTGACATCCTCATGAATAAATCTGGGTCTGAGACCCTAAAGAAAGACTTTTTGTTTTTATTGGAAACACTTAAAAAACTTCACTCAGGAGTGTCTTTCATCTCTGGACCTATCCCAACACTCGGCAGAGGTTGAGTCCTTCAGCAGACTCCTTGGCTTAAGCACCTGGCTGTCATCAGCCTGCCTCGAGCAACAGGTTGGATTTATTGACAATTTTAATATTTTTTGGAACATAAAAAGCCGCTTCATGTCAGACGGGATTCACCCAAACAACCTTGGCTCCAGACATCTTGGCTGCAACATACTTCACACCATCGAATCATCTTATCAGAACATATATTCACTGATAAGCAGGAAGGTCAGCACACAGGGAGCAGACAGACAGACAGTTACTGCTCCAAAAACAACTGCCTCTCATGATGATGACGTCACGGTCTGTGGCTCTGTCCTCCACGTCACAAGAAAGCTGCAGAGATTGTCTCTGTCCCAGCAAGAATGTCAAGAAAAGAAGAGATAGGAGAGTCACCATGCCGCTTTCCCCCTTATGCTGGCAATTTCATTCAGCCGGCGGCATGGCGAAAATAAAAACAACTGCAGAAAATCAAGGACAGTCAACCCATCAAATCTGATATGTATCTCATGTCAAACACAGTCTGTCTCTAAACTTATGCCAGATAACGTTTCACAACTAGCACTTCTAAATATCAGGTCTCTGGCTGGCAAATCCTTCTTAATCAATGATTTTATTAAGAAGCACAAACTTGATTTTATGTTTTTAACTGAAACTTGGCTAGGTCAGGAAAATAGTGCAGCAGTTTTAATTGAGACAGCCCCTCCAAATTTTAGTTTCCTTAGTGAAGCAAGAATACATAAGAGAGGAGGCGGAGTTGCCACTCTGTTCAAGGACAGTTTCCAGTGTAAGCAAATGTTTTATGGTCAATTTGACTCCTTTGAATATGTTGCCACTCAGTTAAAATCCCCCTGTCGAGCAATTTTAGTGACCATCTACAGACCCCCCAAATATGATGCAAGGTTTTTTGATGAGTTTGCCAAATTGCTGTCTATTGTGTGCATGGATTTTGACTGTGTTGTTTTAGTGGGAGATTTTAACATTCATGTTGATAATCTTACAGATGGGTGTGCTAAGGAACTGTTAAATATTCTGGATAACTCTGGGCTTTCTCAGCATGTCACAGAACCGA
This sequence comes from Epinephelus cyanopodus, assembly GCA_026686955.1. NCBI lineage: Eukaryota > Metazoa > Chordata > Actinopteri > Perciformes > Serranidae > Epinephelus > Epinephelus cyanopodus. The sequence goes on from CM048920.1 coordinate 40,049,936, forward strand.
CATAACAGAGGACACATATTAGATCTAATTATTTCCAAAGGTCTTAATATCTCTGAGGTTGTGGTGAATGATGTCGCTTTATCTGACCATTATTGTGTTCATTCAAAATGACCACCCGTGCTAACCCTATGAAAAGTGAAGCAGAAGTGATCAGAAAGCGTTATATAAATGATAACACCTGTGCATTATTATTCACCCAGCGTTTTACACCATCACAAACCCTGCCCTCAGCTCTAGTTGATGACCTTGTAAGCAGTTTTATTTCCAATGTTATGACTGTTATTGATTCTATCGCCCCAATTAAGACCAAAGTTATGTCAGGTAGGAAAAAGGCACCCTGGAGAAACGCCATACTGGTTAAAGAATACAAAAGAGTATGTAGACAAGCTGAACGCAGGTGGCGAAAAAACAAACTCCAGGTATATTACGACATTTATAAAGACAACTATAACCAGGAACTGAAGAATGCAAGGCAATTATATTTTTCAGAGATTATCAACAGAAACAGTAATAATGCCCGCACACTTTTTTCTGTAGTGGACAGACTGACCAACCCCACAACATCATTCCCTCCTGAACTAGTCTAACAAGTCATGTAATGACTTTGCAGCCTTCTTCACAAACAAAATATTACAGATAAGACAGGCAGTGTGCAGCTCCAGCTCAGGAATGATAACAGTTGTGCCTTCCTGTCCTCCAGTTAATCTAGGACATTTTAGCCTCCTAGATTACACAACTCTAACAGAAACGGTTTCAAAATTAAAGCCCACAACATGCTGCCGTGATATTCTGCCTTCAAACTTTTTTAAAACCATTTTTAACTGCATAGCTCCAGATGTACTGTAAATAATAAATACTTCTCTTATAGCAGGCCAGTTTCCTCAGGCCTTGAAAACTGCAGTAATAAAACCTCTCCTAAAAAAATCAAATCTGGATGCCACAACAATTAGTAACTATAGGCCAATATCAAATCTGCCATTTTTGGGTAAAATCATTGAAAGGGTTGTCTATCAGCAAATCCATACTTTTATGATGCAAAACAATCTTTTTTAACACATTTCAGTCTGGATTTCGGCCACATCACAGCACTGAGACTGTACTTATCAAAGTCTTAAATGATTTTCATCAGAAAAATGATGCATGCAAATCCTCTGTCCTGGTATTACTAGATCTCAGTGCTGCAATTGATACAGTTGATCATAATATACTACTTAGCAGATTGGAAAAGTGGGTGGGACTCACTGGCACTGTGCTACAGTGGTTCAAATCTTACTTACAAGATAGGGACTTTTTTGTGTCAATTGGTAACCATGAATCTGAGCGAACTACGATCACATGTGGGGTTCCTCAAGGGTCCATTCTCGGACCACTTCTATTCAACATCTATATGCTACCCCTAGCCCAGATTATGGAACATCACAACATCTCCTATCATACGTATGCCGACGACACACAACTCTATATCTCAGTGTCATCACACGACTATAGTCCCTTACTCTCACTGAGTAACTTTTCTCCAGCTAAATCCAGAAAAGACAGAGGTATTAATTTTTGGCCCTAGAAATGAAAGGGCAAAGATCAGCGCCCACCTTGGCTCTATGTCATTGACAGCTACAAATCAAGCCAGAAATCTTGGTGTTATTATTGACTCAGACCTGAACTTCAACAGCCATTTAAAGTTTATTACTAAATCTGCCTATTACCACCTGAAAAATATAGCTACAATTAAGGGGTTTCTGTCTAAACAAGACATGGAAAAACTTATTCATGCATTCATTTTTAGTAGGTTGGATTATTGCAATGGCTTACTTACAGGCCTTAACAAAAAATCAATTAGACAGTTGCAGCTGATTCAGAACGCTGCCGCCAGAGTCCTTACAAACACCAGGAAACTGGACCATATTACACCGGTCATTAAATCGCTACACTGGCTTCCTGTGAGTCAAAGAATAGATTTTAAAATCTTACTGCTGGTCTACAAAGCCTCAATGGTCTCGGACCAAAATACATGCTTGATCTACTGGTTCCCTACGAAGCATCCATACCCCTTAGGTCATCTGGAACAGGTTTGTTGTGTGTTCCAAGAACAAGAACCAAGCAAGGTGAGGCAGCATTCAGTTATTATGCTCCTCACCTGTGGAACAAACTTCCTGTAGATCTGAGGTCTGCTCAAACTGTCAGCTCCTTTAAATCAGGGCTAAAAACACTATTGTTTACTGAAGCGTACTCTTAGATTAAATACTTACCTGCTGTATTCTACCGCCCGTACTTTTTAACTACACACTGCTGATTTATGTCTTTTATTATTCTACTTCTTTTCTTATCCTGACTGTTAAATGTATTGAGCTTGTTTATATTTTATGTTACTGTATTTTATTATTATCACTATCATTCTCAATTTCTATTTCCCTTTTTAATCGAATGTTTTTATTGTTTTAAATTGTGTCTTGTTGCTTTTAATGTCTCTGTAAAGCACTTTGAATTACTTGTGTTGAATTGTGCTATATAAATAAACTTGCCTTGCCTTGAGTCCGCATTATTATGTGAAAAGAAGACTCTGACGATTTGCCCTTTCTCTATCATTTTCATATTGAGACAGCGGTGAGCAACAGCTGCAGCTGGCTCTGGGACGCTGCAGCTGCAGCTGGCTCTGGGACGATATTACTCACCCGACAGAAAGCTGTCCATCAGCTCCTGCAGGCCTGGAGCGTTTTTCCAGTTCATCTTAGGAACATGAAAAAAAGTTTCAATCACGCCAGGATTAGTGATTGCTGCAAAGTTTTCATTCCTTGTGATGCACTCTCTGCGGCGGTTTTCCTCCTGATGATATATCTCCCCAACGATGGCAGCACCGAATCCCACTATGTGCAGGAAAATAGTAGCGGAGGATTCAGCCTCTCTCATCTCTGCTCAGCATTCAACACATGGAGTTCCTCATCTGTGTGCTCCAGCTCAAACAGGTATGGCTCTGGATCTGTGTCCGCTACAAGAAACTGTTCACAATCGCCTTCAAAGTCGTGCATTGCAGCTACTAAAATGCGGCGATATCACTAGGCTAAAGAAACAGCTGAGTTTTGTTTACAAGCTACGTCTGTGCCTGCTCACCGGTGTATCCCTCCGCGGATCACAGCGCAGGACGTACTGACCCTCTATAAGCGCAATGCTAAACGCTGAGACCCAGCCACTGGACATACAGACACAAAAAAGATATTGATCATGTTGTCTCAATATGAAAATGATAGAGAAAGGGCATAACTCTTAAATCGTCGGAGTATTCTTTTATGTGAAGATACACAGTGAAGACATAACATAATCCTAACACAGCAAAGCTGTTACCTGCAGCCTTCGCTTGCAAAGCTAACACTACTAACGTTAGGTCAGTCCAAGTAATTAGTGGAAACATGCTAACATGCTAACGTTACACACAAGTTAGTAGTAAAGTAAGACCTGTTCATAAATGTTCTGGCGTAGCTCTGAATTTCTTATAAACTGAGGACAACTGCCTGCTGTATATTTGTGTTCATGGTCACAGTCACAGATAATTTTACATGATGCTCCTTCGTTATCTGCCATGACATCAAAAGTACAACCAAGTCCTCACAGATACATCTCTGGTAAAACTGTTAGGTCCCAGATAGCACACATACGTCTGGCCGACGTCAGCCTGAGGACGACACATCGGCCCTGAATTTATAACGTCTGACAAGCTTCGGCCGCTGGGCGGATATCTTTAAATTCAATACTTTTTTGTCCCAGCTCGAAAAACGTCTCTGTTACGTCGGCTTTGGGTTGGCCCAGTGCCGGAGAACATACCCACCCACATACAGAAGTCACCACTGAGGGCGTAATTTCATCTCCGCGGTATTTGTTTGGAGCTGAGCTTGCAGGACACGGCATCTCATCGCAGTTGGTTTCAGGTAAGCTAACTGGAATAAATTGGCAGAAAATAGCTAACGTTATGTTGTTTATTCTGTGGCCGTTAAAAGAGGTTCCTGGTAAGTGGCGACTGGGTGTATAACGTTAGCACAGGTCCCCACCAGCTAACGTTATCTAGCTGATAGCTAGTTTAGCTGATGTTAGCTAACAGGCTACAGCTGTGGTGTTTTCATTTTATTTTGCTTATCGTGAGCACTCGTTTTGGGTTAAAATGGAATTGCCCGGAGCTGCCACCCGTGGTCCCACGGCCCCCCGGCCTGACCTCCAGGTCCCTGGACATGTGCTCAAGTGTCTGGGAGAGGAGCGGAGAGGAGCGCGGAGGTAAGGCGGGCCGAGCCAACACTTTGTATCCCAGAATGGGTGCTCAAGTGTCGGTGAGACCAGCGGAGAGGAGCGTGGAGGTGAAATAGTGAAGTTTAAGGATGCCTTCGGTATTTTGTTAATGTGATTTTATGGGCAATTTATCAGTTGAGGTCTCCTCAAGCAAACCGCCCCGGTGGCTACAGGTAATAGCGCAGTTTTGAAACCACTGTTTTTCTGAGATGAAGGACTGATTGAGCTGCTATTAACAGTTAACAAAGTTAACGCCGGATCCCGTTATTTAACAGTTTAAACATTAAATTAAGCAGAGTGACGGACCCAAAGCCATCAGTCTGGCTAAAAGACAGCTGAAATGCTAAAAAAAAATACAGTGGTGAAGTTGGGATTTGTTTCTTGAAGTTATGAGCTCATCATCTTTTCTGTCTCTTGCAGGCTGCCAGGAGAAGCGGACTGGCCATCAGATATTGTTTGTGGAAATTTGAAAATAAAATTTGTCAAATTGACTTTTGTCTCTTCATTGTGCACACTTACACACAGAATAGGGTAACAGTCAGTTATTTTTGAATGTTAGCATTGATTTCTCACATTGAATGGTGAAATATTTGTAGTTTGAAAGGTCTGACCTAAATGAATAAAGGTCATAGTTCATGAAGCATATGAATATTAATGAAGGAGCGCCCACTGAGCGCAGCTTCTTTTATTGATCGTTTGAACGTCGCATGGTGGTCATTTTCGATTAAAGGCCGACGTCTCAGCGACGTCTTGCCAATGAGCAAACACTCTCCCTGCTACGTCTTAACGATGTAAACTTGATACATCGGGCCGACGTCGGCCAGATGTATGTGTGCTATCTGGGGTGTTATGTGTTCAGCAATTCCTGTTGCGTACTGAACACTGTAAACACAGCTCCTTCTTCTTCTGTGGGTTAATCGCTGCGGGCTGCTGCAGGCGAGTAGAATCACTTCCGCCTCGGGTGCCGTATTCTGTTTTTCTGACTTCCGCTGTGTGTCCGACCCGAGCTAGGCTACGCTAAATAGCCATATAGAGAAAGGCTTTTTTGTTGCTGTTGGGTTCAAATAAATATGCGTATCTTCAACTGGGGGTGATATGAACTTGGAACAGTTTTATTAATGGTAAAAAGTTCCGCACAGCTGCTTTAAGTAGGCAATCTCGTGGCCGGGCCGAGTGTCCTCTTTTTTTAGAAATCAAATTATGGTCACCCTACAAAATTACCAATGATTCAGTATTAAATAAATTATTCAGAAACCAAAAAAAAAAATCATGAATAAATCATGTCGATATATACATGACACACAAACACTTTTAGTCAGTCCCCGGCCCTTCTGCCTCTCAAGCTAGCAAGTACAAAAGCGGCTCCAACTTTGGCAAGTAAATATACTGTATTATTCCTGACGGCGACATGCCTCCACTGGAGTCAACATCAAACCTAGGCGGTAAGGTGTTGTATCATAATACATTCTGAAAACCATCACTGATAGCGTAGTGGTCACCAAACAAACAGAAGATTAATTTGTGGGGTTTTGAATGAAGTGGGAACAGGAAACCAGAGATGTTTTGTGCGTAACGGATAAACTCTAAATCAGTGATGGCTGTCAAAATGTAGAGCTATTTAACATTTATTTTAACAAATGATACGGATAACATATAGCCTACAGCAGTTTGCTTTGCATCATCTTCAAATTATTTGAATCTTAATAGCCTAAAGCTCTGTTTTATACAACGTAAATTAAACATTTTCAAATCAGGGGGCTGGAGCCTATCCCAGCCAACATTGGGCGAGAGGCAGGGCTGACACATGGAGACAAACAACCATTCACGCTCACATTTACACCTATGGACAATTTAGAGTTATAATTTAACCTAGTCCCCAAATTGCATGTCTTTGGACTGTGGGAGGAAGCCAGAGTGCCCGGAAAGAACCCACACTGACACGGGTAGAACATGCAAACTCCACACAGAAGGGCTCCCACACCCGGGATCGAACCGGCAACCCTCTTGCTGTGAGGTGACAGTGCTAACCACCACACCGTGCCACCCTGCTAATTGCCAACTAATTTAACTAAATGAGTTATATTTTTAATATTTTGTCATGTTTAGATTACGTGTTTCAAAGGCATCTGTGTATTGTGTACATAACAGAGCGCAATACGAGTTAAAATTGTAATTTCCAATAGTGACTAGGGCTGTCAACGAATATTCTAAATTCGAATTTGAAAAAAAAAAGGACCTTCGAATGTGAAAATTGATACTCGATTGTGGAGAAAAAAAAACACCACCGGAGCTGTCCTCTTTGCGAGTGGGCGTTGACCTGGGTCAGACGCTGAAACGATCGAGCCAGCCACAGAGCTGCGCTGCGCGGCGCAGCGCGGCCGGTGTGGATGACACAATCAGTTAACATGGGCGCCGAAAGGAAACCGGCTTCGCTTCTCGGCACTTTGAGGCTATTCGCAGCGCTTCCGCGGGTGGTGTGGCCTAACAGAGGGCAAGCGAGAGGTCAGGGGTCGTTTATAACGTAATGTTATAGATAATTGTTTTATGTGTTTTAATGTGTAGGTATGTAAATGTTTTCAAAGACGTTAATGTTGAAATAAACATACCTACAAGTAGTTATGTTTCCTTGTATATACATGTATGTTTCCTTGTATTAGTTTGCCCTCTTGTGGACATAATGCGGAAAAAAAAATATTCAAATGGTTCGAACCTATGAGTTATTTTTAGAAGGAATATTCAAACGTCATTTTTGAGCAATTTTGACAGCCTTAATAGTGACAAGCAATATTTATGTGCTTTACTAAATTTACACAAGCACTACGAGTGGTCAGGAGCAGAAGTAGATTTTGTTAGTCAATCAATCAATCAATCAACTTTATTTGTAGAGCACTTTTCCTGCATGGACATGCAACACAAAGTGCTTTGCAGAATTAAAAACAATTAAAACAAGAAAGAAAAACAGTTACAAAGAAAGCCCCTCCCTCCCACCCTCCATACTACACACACACACACACACACACACACACACACACACACAATCTCACACACAATAGGGAGACATGGCATGGCACTGAGGATCAAGGAAACGCCACCTTTGGGGTCGTCCACACTGGGAGGAGCAGCAGGCCGTGCCATCAGGGGGACCAGCACCCAGGCCCCCCTACTCCGACAGACAGGTGGACCCCCACATCGAAGGGAGGAACCACCAGCCGGCCGGGCCGAAGGGACCCAAGGACAGCACCCCCACTAGCAGACCCGACACAGCTCCCAGTGTGGAGGACCCCCCTGAGGAAACACTGGAGTTAAAAGCTAAAGACTAAAAGCATAAAATAGGACTAAAAGAATAAACAGAATAAAATAAATACAGTACCAAAAATAAAATACGTAAAATTAAATAAAATAGAATAAATAAAGTACCAGTGATAAAAACAGAAAATTATTAAGATTAATATCGTCTTAAAAAGCAAGATAAAAGCAGCGAAATAAAATACAACAGAACCAGATAAGAACATAGGAAGAGTTTAAAATTTTAGTTAAAAGCCTGATTAAAAAAGGTGTGTCTTTAAACTTCTTTTAAAAATATCAACAGTCTCTGCAGTCCTGAGGCTCTCCGGCAGGCTGTTCCACAGGTGGGGGCCATAGTGGCTAAATGCTGCCTCACCATGGGTTTTTGTTCTGGGTTTTGGTATGGTTAAAAGGCCAGTGCCGAAGGACCTCAGGGTCCGCGAGGGTTGATATATATGGTAAAAGCAGATCAGATAAATAAGAGGGCGCAAGGCCGTTAAGACATTTAAAAACCAGTAAGAGAATCTCTTAAAATCGATCCTGAAGCGGACGGGGAGCCAATGCAGCGACTCTAAAACCGGTGTAATGTGCTCCCGCCCTCTGGTCCTCGTCAGCACACGTGCGGCTGAGTTTTGTAATAATTGGAGATTTAAAATACTCTTTTTGGGAAGACCAGAGAGCAGGGCATTACAGTAATCTAAGCGACAGGAGATAAAAGCATGCATTAGCACCTCCGTACTGGCCTGAGAGAGAAACGGGCGGACTCTGGCTATGTTCTTAAGGTGATAAAAACCTATTTTCGTTATATTTTTGATATGTGGGATAAAATTCAGCTCAGAGTCAAAAGTCACGCCCAAATTTTTTACTGATTGGGTTGGTTTAAGATCCTGTAGTTTTGGTAAAAGTTTCTCTCTCTGGCCTTCAGGACCTATAACTAAAACCTCAGTTTTGTCCTGGTTGAGCTGTAGGAAATTCTCTGCCATCCATGACTTGATGTCTACAATGCAGTTAAAAAGGGCATCAATTGGTCCTGTGTCATCAGGAGACACGGCGATGTATAGCTGTGTATCATCGGCATAACTATGGAAGCTGATGCCGTGTCTCCTGATGACGTCCCCAAGGGGAAGCATGTAAAGATTAAAGAGAAGTGGACCTAAAATTGAGCCTTGGGGAACCCCACATCCAATTTCATGAGTTCCTGAGGAACATGTATCCATACTTACATAAAAGCATCGGTCTGTGAGATAAGAACAAAACCAGTTAAGGACAGTACCAGAGAGGCCAACCAGGTGTCTGAGTCTTTTTAATAAAATGTGATGGTCTACCGTATCAAAAGCGGCGCTTAGATCCAGTAGAACCAACACTGTGAGCATTTTGTTATCTAAATTCCACCTGATGTCGTTTAAAATCTTTAGAAGGGCTGTCTCAGTACTGTGGTTCTTCCTAAAACCAGACTGATGCCTCTCTAAAATGGTATTTCTGTTTAAAAAGTCATTAACTTGGTTAAAAACCAGTTTTTCTAAAATTTTACTTAAAAACGGTAAGTTGGATACAGGCCGGTAATTATTAAGAATGTTGGGGTCTAAGTTGCTCTTCTTCAGAAGGGGCTTCACCACCGCTGTTTTAAAGGCGGTGGGGAAGACACCCGTCTGAAGAGAGCAATTCATGATGTTTAATAACTGCTCCTCAAAGAAACCATAAAACGTCTTTAAAAGTGATGTGGGAATTGGATCTTAGTAGCCATGAAAAGATCAGAGCTACTAAAATATTGATGAATGCGGACGTGCACGTAAATTTCCATCTGCGAACAGTTTACAAACAAATTATTCTGCTCACGTTTCATGAATGAGACCTACTATTTTCTTCTTTGGTCCACTTGCCAGCGTCAGTAGTGCATCTGTCAGTTCTGGCAGTGACTTCCATGTTGACCATGCTGCCTTCTTTACATGTCCAACAAAGCTGGATACAGTGTCACAGCCTGTCAAAGCATGGAACATCGGAAGGGCACATGACATCTCTCGTCCAAGACATGCAACCATTTCGTGGGTTGCAAGATAACGAAAGCTCTTGCCTGTTCCGAATGAAATATATTTTTCACTTGAACTGGTCTCTAAATTATATTTGTGGTGCTGAAAACATGGTAACAGCAGCTTGGGGGGGTGACCAAAGTGTTCTAATCCAGTGTATTAAGCTGTAAATGTACCAAATTGGCCGCTGTTATCACAAATATGAACAATTTTTAGCTATGCCGTCCAATTTGTTAGTTTGTTAGCAGAATTATACAAAAACTGCCTGACCGATTTTCACAAAATTTGGTGGAGAGATGTAACACATGCCAGCTGAGAATACTTTTAATTTTGGTGTTGATCCAATTAATGGGACGGGTCCATGGGCAGGTAGGATTCAATTGCCTGCTCTGGCCACCACTTTCTTGGCCCATGTGGCCCGGGGAACTCTTTGGCTAGTGTTCTATATCAGAAATTGAGCCTACACTTGTTTCAGTGTGCAGTCATAATGTCAAATTGTTCCGCTGGTATCTCCAGCTTCTCTGATATGAGTGTCTTTAGAAACTTAACCATGTCGACTCCTTCCACCTCCTCCTTCACCTGGTGGATCCTGATGTTGTTCTGTCTAGATTTGTTTTCCAATACTCAATTTTTTCAGCCAGGTTTTTTCTTGCTACAGCAGGTGAGTTAATGCTCTGGCATTTACCATCTCATTCTCCTTCAGCTTATTTACTTTTTGTTCAACAGCCCAAATATTTTTGTTTGTGCTGTTAAGCGCTGTTTGATGAAACAAAAGAAGAGCTCTCAAAATTGACAGTCGAGGTGAGAGAAATACAGAGCGTTGAAGAAAGTCTGACCTAAAGTACTTAATTTGTACTGCAATATTCCATTTTTACACTCAGTACCAGACTTTTCAGGCTGTTTCTGGCCACTTCCTCCACACTCGTCATTGTGATTGTTTGCTGTTGTTTGTGTTTGTCCTTTTTCTCTTTAACTTTTACCTCCTGAGTGACTGCACCTGAATGCAAGCTCATCCCACCTTCATCCAAATGGCAAATTAGCAGATCCATAAAGCTAATTTTAGTGGGGTATGTCAGAGAATGTTTTCACAGCAGCATATCTCGCATGTGCTTGACCAGAAGTCCATTCCTAAATGAATTCATGACTTGAGTTAAGTTTTGAAGCAGCTGTCTTCAATTAATTAATTAGTACACTGACTGATAAAACACACCCTAAACCCCATTTGTAATCCTCTGTATGGTCAGCTTTTTTTCCCTGTTGTAGCGATTTAATCTATGTTCATCTCCCTACAGTATCAGAGGTATGTGAAGTTACTGTTAAAACAAACAGTATTTCACATTAGAAGCAGTTCAGACTGGAGGTGGACTGAGACATCATTATCTCTATCTGTTCAACCAACCAAAATGATCTGTATGCGTATCTGTACTAAGAAGTGTGCATGGCTTATACTACAAGTATCTTTAAAAAGGCAAATGTATTTTCTAACCACTTATTCATACAATGTAACTGTTGTGCCTTTTAAGCATTAAAATGATTCAGTATTTGCATATAATTTCATATGAAATATTTTATCTTCTCCTTATACTGGACTCTTAACCCTATTGAAATAGTTTGCCAGTACCTACATTGGTATTTTTGCTTTGCGTGATGTCATATTTTGGAGTATTGGAAGTCTGTCAGTAAGAAATATATATGTACAGAATTGGGACATGCTTTTTCATCCGATTTTACAAAAAAAAAGCAAAAAACAAAAACACAAAACATACTTATCCACAAGCCTTTTTAATGTAGAAATACTAAATATGTCTGACACCCCATAAGTTATTTGAACTATGTACAATTTTTAGTCTGTGAGATATGCTCATTTTTATGAGCGGAGTGCAAAGGCATTGTGATGGATTCGTCATTCATTCCTTTTTTTTGCACCACAAGTAATGTAACACAGTAAACTTGTTGCAAGTGTACAATGTGATAATGGGGAAGATATAATTCTTAGCTTTTTGCTGCAAAAGAATGAATGTTCTAGCTATTCTGGTTTTTGGGTGCAATTACGACAAAAAAATTTTCATTGCGCAGTAAGGTAACAAAAGATAAGAATGTGATGAGTACAGTCACAGCCAAAATACTAAATAAATCCTAAAAAAGCCATCAAAAACTTAAAATTGATTGGTTCCATGAAAATACATAAGAAATTTTGAGTATTGGGTCATTTTGGTACCGGTGGTAAAGGTCGTTCTTTTTATTAAAAGACACATTTTTTGTTGCCAAGCTTCATGTCTACATAAAGCCAGCACATTTGAAAGTTCTTCAGACACAAAAATGGCTAAAACAAGGAACCTAATGCAGGAAACACGCCTGAAGATAAAGATTCTCAGCCAGGAAGGGTACAGCTGCCGCCAGATAGCCAGGAAGTGCAGATGCAGTCCTTCAGCAGTTGGATACACTCTGCAGAAATACAGACGAACCAACAGCTCGGAAGACAAACCAAGATCTGGCATCCAAGAGTTTCTTCAGCAAGAAATGGCCGCATCCTGATCCGCACGTGCAGGCAAAACTGCCGAATGACATCATAGGAGCTTCAGCAGCAGTGGTCAAACCAAACTGGTGTCCAGTGTTCCACCCGCACTGTACGTGGCTGACTTTTAGATCATGGCTTAAGGTCCTACAAGGCTATCAAGAAGCCCCTGATCAATGAGAGACAGAGGTTAGCCCGGCGTCGTTGGGCCCAGGCACACAAGAACTGGACAGCCAGGAATTACAAGAAGATTTTGTGGTCAGATGAGTCCAGTTTCCAGCTTTATCTTCCTCCTACTAATGTGAGGGTACGCAGAAGGCCAGACGAAGCATTATCTCCAGCATGTACAGTACCTACTGTCAAGCATGGTGGAGGCAGTATCATGGTTTGGGGATGCATGAGTGCTGCTGGTGTTGGTCATCTCACCGTCTGTGATGGCACATTGAACTCTACCAAGTATTGTACCATTCTCGAAACCCACATGCTCCCTTCTGCGCGTGCACTGTTCCGTCGAGGTAAAAACTGGATATTTCAACAAGATAATGGCCCTTGCCACATCCAAGGCCAGTAGAACCTGGCTGCAGGAGCACAGTATCCAGGTCTTAGAGTGGCCAGCTCAATCCCCGGACATGAGCCCCATTGAAAATCTGTGGTGGATTATCAAAAGGTCTGTTTCAAAGCATAAACCAAAGAGTTTAGAAGAATTAAAAGCAGTAATTCAAGAAGAATGGGACAAGATTACCCCTCAACAATGTGAAAGGCTCGTGGGGAACATGCCAACCAGGATTAGAGCTCTACTACGTGCCAATGGCAGGACTACTAAATATTAATTTGATGATGTGATGGTTTAATTATTTTTTGTTCAGTTTTGAACACATTCTCTGTTATTTGTTGACTTTGATACCGACAATGTTGAGAACTGACATATTGAAACTGTCAAGAATTTAGTTTTGTTAGTTTTTCTTGTAAACAATAAACAAAAAAAATATAATTTGTATTTATTTGTATCTGTCTAATGCAGCCACACCTTTTGAAACACAAAAAAGATTTTTCCACAAATATTTCATGATAATATTTGAGATTGTGTAAAATTTTAAGGGTGTCCGAAAACTTTTTTCCACCACTGTATATGTGTGTGTGTGTGTGTGTGTGTGTGTGTATACATACATATGTAGGAAGTTTTTCAATTTTCAATTCAATCATTAATTAGTCACATGGAATTATACAAGGTAAAACTCTATAATGCAACCTCATCAGCTCCTTTAACTTGATCACTATCATTTAGTCCTTTTATATGTCATCATACATTGTTGGCTGCTGGCTCACAATTGACCATGTTTCCGGATGGTTCTAGTAATCCATGGTTTCTGGTTGTGGCGTGATTTAACTTTCCACACATTCAGAGCTCCAAGCCACTCTGCAGTCGCTTCTGTACAGATGCAGTGATCCACAGCAGGAACAGGACAGCACCTCACATTCCCACGTTACCCGAGTCCTTATTCACCGTAAAGAACACATCTCCTCTCCCTCTCTCACCAGAGTCCTCTCTGTTTGATCAGCATATAGAAAGAGTCCCCTGGTTGAATGATGCTGTGCAGGATTTAACCAAGTTTCAGTGATTCAAAAGATAGTACAGTTCCTGATATCCCACTGTAAACTGATGCAGCATGGAGGTCAACCAGTTTTTTTTTCCAACATTTGTACTATGGCTAGCAGGACCAAGACCTGGCTAGCTACCAGCTACCCAGCTAGAAGTCAGCATTAGGAGAGTTTACATACTGATGAGCTGATTTCCTCATCCTGATGAGCCACCACCATCCAACACCAATCACAAAAGGCACCACCAACACTTGCAAAATAGACATAGGGGCCTAAATATAGCACACATTTAGCAGGGCTGGCAGTGTCCACGCCATCCAATTAACATTAACTTTAACACATACAGCCAAAAACTAACAATTGTAAACTTAATTTTGATTTATAATTTGAAGAGACATTAAAGAAATCTAGCTGCCACACCAGGCTTTTGTGTTGTTATCCCTACACATGACACCACCTCCTTCTTAATATGAAAGTGATAGTCCAGAATGCTCAGTTGTCAGGATGCCGCCTGCTGTGTGCTGACTCAGTGTGGGTCACTACAGAATAGTGATCACTTTTCAACAGTGTGTAGTAAATGAAACAGCCAGTTAGGGAAATATGAATATGAATATGAATATGAATCAATTTGATGAAAGACACATCAGTCTTGGCTTTTTCCCCCTAAAAATAGCAAGTAGCTTAAGATAGAATAAATATCTGTTTCCATCAAACTATGTGTGCTTTCCTGAATAACAAATTCAGATTTGGGTACATCCTTAGTTCAGAGAGTCATTAACACTGATCAACACTTTGACTGTAGCTACTGCCGAGAGAGGAAAGGGCTGATGGGGGCTGACAGAAGGACCCTCGCTCTAATTTAAATAACCAAACAGATGTTCCGATGTGATTCCTGCCTCCATCTTCTGCAAGATCTCTGTAACAGTGAGGGGGTCAGCCACTCTTTAATGTAGTGATTTTCACAAGTGAACATGAACCAGTTTAGTGTGCTCATGAGCATTTTGTATATGTGTGTATGTGTTAATGGTTTGGTCTGTGTGTGCTGAAGAGGAAAGCAGGCGCAGCGACCAACAACACAACTTCTGAATACAAATCTGCACCCAACTCTCCACTTCATTGGCTGCAATAACACCCCCCACCCACCTACCCACACACATTTGCAAAATGCTTTCTCTGATAATTAACTTTGGCCATATCTCCCCGCCTCGTACACACACAAAATACACACATTCACACACACTTGATTCTTGATTCCGAGGGGAATCCTTGGCAGTGATCAATGTTGAGAGCCTTTTCTTTTTCACTTCACTGGTCACTGCTTATTACAGTGTAACAAATCCCATTTAATACGCACACTTACACACAAACACACACACCTCATTTCATACATTGCATGCAATATCATCCACACACCAATACACGCACAAACATGCAACCTTCTGTATACACAGATGCAGATACAGAGCTCATTTCACATCATTGTCAATGACACACACACACTCACACTCACACACACACAAGCCACAATTCATAACAGTGGCCACTGAATCAAAAGCAGAGGGCTTATTCAATTGATCACCTTTATTTGAAAAGGTTGTCTTGATGCTCCGCAATCAAAAAGTGGAGCAATGTAAATACCCAGTGCTAGTTGCTCCTTAATTAAGGGAAAATCCAAAAAAACAGGTGCTATATTTTGGAGAGCTGCATCAACAAACAACTTTTCAAAAATTAAAAGAATGCCAACACCTGTAGGAAACAGATGTTATGATCAAACAAAATTTGCTGTTGTTGTTTCTCCATCAGCTGACAGTATACATATTCTCATTAAGTACATGGACTCAAACACAGTTCTCAGGTACTCAAACTGCATTAACTGGTGTTTTTGCCACTAGGGGGCAGCTGAAACAAGTTGTGAACACAACACTAGCGCTTTTACACAGAGATGGTGCTACAGGCCCACTAGAAAGTCCCTTTTTTATGTCTCTGTTGCATTTTTACACAGAGCCAAACCATGGCATCAATCTTCTCCAGAGTGTCATTTTAGACAGCATGTCAGTATTAAAGGCTAAGTTCGGTTTTTTGACACCTGGGCCTTATTTTTAGGAATAAATACGCTCGTAGACTCACCCAGATGATTTTGGTGGAGCTCGGAGCCGTTTTCGAGCAATTTAGATCCATCCGACGGCGTTTTCTCTCATGCCATAGAAGCGGACGGGGCCAAAACATTGAAGCCCCTAAATTAGACATTATCTGCTGCGAAACTCGCTCATTTCACCTACATTTTATAAATGAATGGCCAGTGTTATCACCATGTCCGCTCAACTTCCTTGTTATGGTCGTCCGGGGCTTTACAACGATGGGTCACTTTTGGTGACGTCATAGACGTGCGCCGCAGGAGCGCAGTCCAGCCGGCGCTAGGCTAGGCTATACGGCTATACAGCTACTCTTGTGCAACATGACGGAATATTTATCCGATGTAGACGTGTCTGATGACGACTCTGAGTATGATGGATGCCAGTATCGTTTTGAGCCAGAATACACCAACAAGGAGCTATTTGAAAGGAGGATGCAGAGGGAAAGAGCCGAACAGCTGGCCAGAGAAGAAGCGACCACTGCACGTCCACGAATGGGGGCTAACTGGTGTTGTTGTTGTTGTTGTGGACGCTGCACGCCACAGACAACAGAAGAGGAGAGCCTTTGCTGCTCAGAGTGGGACTTGAGACCAGAGGAAACACGTATTGATGCCCCCCAAAATACGTGTCTCACTACACTGGAAGATTTTTCTGCCATGACAAACCGGGCTGTGGTAGAGACTTTTTTTATGTCCCGAGAGTCAACTGGCAGACGCAGCCGAAGCCAGCAGGACCGAACGGACAACTTTCGATAGAGTAAGTAGCCCATACAAATGCAAAAAGGGTATATTTTCTATGAGTGTTTGCTTTATAAATAAATAACGGTCGAAACTACTGACAATTAGTTTTGGAGAAAGCATATGACTACTTGTAAGTGTGCGCTAACAATGCAGACCCGCGGTGATTGCAGCTCGAGTCACAATTTATTGCCTGCAGAGAATAACCATATCATATGCATTGCGAGTTAGTTTTTCAAAAAACTAGCATGGACTAGAGTAAATTATATTGCGTTACAGTGCAGTATTCTTTTGCAGGAATGTATTTTTAGAAGGCTACTCCTGCACAGACATAGGTCGTGAAGATAGCTATTCATTTTATACAAGGAGCTTTATACGCTGGCCGACGTGCACTGGTTATCGACCAATATTATTACATCTTCAAAAGAAATGCATTACCTCCGCTGCGTCTGTTTTGCCCTCTGAAACAATCGGGATGGCATTCCTCCTGAGGTACTGACGCTCAGCTTCCTGGCCTTTTATCTTTGTCGTCTTCGTAATGAAGTCTTCTGGAGCGAAGTGAGCGCTGCAGACCCGGTGACTGACCCTCCTGTTCTTCCATAGCAATATTCGGGTCCATTTTCAGGACAACAAGCCAGATCTTTAGTAACTCCGGGTTTTTCAAAGGAAGCCTGTGGAATGTGGAATTTGTCCAACTAGTCATTTTGTTTGGACAAAGTGGAAAAACGCAATGACAAACCATGTTTGTACCCGTGTAGCTCTTAGCCTAGCGCCGGCTGGACTGCGCTCCTGCGGCGCACGTCTATGACGTCACCAAAAGTGACCCATCGTTGTAAAGCCCCGGATGACCATAACAAGGAAGTTGAGCGGACATGGTGATAACACTGGCCATTCATTTATAAAATGTAGGTGAAATGAGCGAGTTTCGCAGCAGATAATGTCTAATTTAGGGGCTTCGATGTTTTGGCCCCGTCCGCTTCTATGGCATGAGAGAAGACGCCGTCGGATGGATCTAAATTGCTCGAAAACGGCTCCGAGCTCCACCAAAATCATCTGGGTGAGTCTACGAGCGTATTTATTCCTAAAAATAAGGCCCAGGTGTCAAAAAACCGAACTTAGCCTTTAAGGTAACAAAAGCAGTATGACGGGCATAGCATGTTACAACAGCTGCAGCTCTTAGTCCGACATATAATGGACGTCAGCAGTGCTTTATAACAATACAATGCATTCTCATCGAATGGTTTGTATGATATCCTATAAAAAGTGCATGCACAACAGTTTGTATGTATGATATCCTACAAATTTGTGCCCCACGAATGATGTTAAATCTTTAACGTCCAGTTATGTAATCAGCATAAAGTTATGCAGGTTAGGTATAGGCAATAAAAGTTACTGAGGTTAGGTTTAGGAAAAGGTATACAGTGAGGACATACCTTAAAATGATTCAAAGTTCACACAGATCCAAACACTCGACTTCAGGGAAAAGTTACGGGTGAAAGTCTAGCTTTTTGTGACCCATCAACCACCCTACACTGCCTCCTCACAAGTGCTCAGGACTGCTTCTTTGTTTACTGCCATCAGTGCATTTGTCATGTGACTGCAATCTTTCAATATACGTGGGATATACTACTTTGGGTGCATTGCCTTTGGGAGGAAAAGACACCAAAAAAACTGTCAGAATTGCCTGAACAGTAACAATGATATTAACATGGCCTTAACAATCATTTCCCGTCCCTGTTATACAGTATGTTGGCTGATCTCATCCTCTGTTTGGAAGGTAAGGAACTCCTGGACCTCATTGTATGCCCAGTTTGTAGACATGTCCAGCTCCTGAGGTCCTGCTGTTTTTCTTCTTTGAGTTAGCTGCTAACTACTGACAGCTACTTTTTAAACAATCAAACTTTGTTTGTGGATTTGTTTTGTTTTTCTTCCAGCATCTAATGAATTCTGCATTAGCCCCTGTGCTAAAGCTTTGACTTGGTTTGCTTTGTCCACATGGATACAGATTGACACAGGATTTGCAGAACTGATGTAAGGCACAAAGCTCTGTCTATTTAAAGGTGGACAGAGATAGAGAATGTTTTTGTGAAATGCCATAAATATTTTGCTTTTTATTTTATTTCCGGTTGGCCCTGCTGACAGCTTGCTAGCTGTGTTAACATGAAAAGAAACTGCCCACTGCCGTACTCTCACTTCACTGGTTAGCTAACGTTAGCCTTAGATGTTCTGCACTGTGCACCAGTCAGGATAGCCGGGAGCGAGCTAGTGGTGGCACTCATTCAAACACCGCTGTTAACACCGTCTCAGTAGCAGGACGACATAGCTGCGGAAACACAATGGCCAACCCCTGTCTCCCCCCAGGTTCATTTTAAATCTTTCTCTTCTTTTTTCTTTCTTAGAAAATCAACATTACCAAACCTGACATCACTCACAAGACATGATGTTTCTACAGTAATGCTGTTGGGTTGGGACAGAGCTGAATGAGCACCTCTGTTAGCTACCTTGCAACAGACATGGCTGGTCCCCAGTGCGAGCACAAGGCTAGCTAACAAATGGAGACCAGAGGGTAGGGCTTTCATTTATAACACATAGCAAAGAGGGGGAACCTGATTTCTCAGTGCTGATTGGGTCAGAGATAGAACCTTATAAACCAAAGTAGAGTTTAATTTTGGAGATAGAACCTTTTTTGTTTTCTAAATACATAGTCCAAAAATGCATAAAACTATTTAAAAAAAAAACAGTGCAGAATATTAACAAGTTATCACATAATAAGAATATATGAGAAACTCAAATGTCAGATAGAACCTCATGATTCCAAGCTGACGAAATATGCAATAATGCATATTCAAAGTGGGAATGGCAGAAAATTTCACCTACCATGCCTTAATGGCAACTCAGCTTATCACTCATAAATCCCCTTATTTTTTATCATGTTACAACTCTTAGACTGCAACAAGAATGGAAGATGAGACAAGTTTACTAAAAGTTAAAAGCTTATTTATTTACAAAATAATTATAAATAACAAAATAAACATAAAAGTCAGTAATCAGTCATGTATGGTTGTGTGGAAATGTCTGTAGACAAAGCAAAAGAATAGCAGCTGCACCGTGTGGGAAGAAAAAGTCTGATGAAAGGTGGTGAGCTTTATATCATGTGGCTAATGATGACCTTCTGCCTTGAGCTACATCCTGAAACAGAAAGCACAGTGAGGAAAAAAAGGGACACTTAGTGGAGCAGAGTGGTCATCACACTCCTTTTTAAAACTCATGATGGAATAGTTGGTGTTGAATCACATCACATCATCAGGTGTGTGGTATGGGTCAACTGAAGGGGCATAAAGCATTAAAACAAGGCAAACAAAGACAGGCAGTCAAAAAGATGCAGCATCGTACTGGTCAAAGTCACAACAGTCATCAGAGACTAACTTTTTGTTTCAGTGGCCAAGAGGGCTGGTAGACGAGGAAATCCACTAGCCAAGCATATTTTTACCGGCCCGAATATTGAATTATCTTTGTGGGTCACATATACATGTGTTTGTGAAGCTAATGTGTTACCACTAACAAATTGTGAGGCAATAAAGAGACTGCTGTCATGGTTCAAATTACGGAGGCTCAGTGTCAACCTGATCTCACTCCCAAGTCATCAAAAACAAGCGCTTGACTTCCAGAATCAGACACCAATGAAAAAAGCCATCCTTTCACATTGGCATGATATGCGACTGGTCACTGTTACTGTTTAACAGCGCCCGGCGGCATTGGGCGGAATGATGCGGGAAAACAACAAAACTTTAGCGGGCAAAAGTCTGAGTAGGATAGGTGGGAGGCGTGGTGGATGGGTCCAACAGCCACCGACTTTCACCCAGGAGGCCAGTGTTAGTTTCCTGTGTGATTGTTAAGCCAAACCTGTTCTTTTTTCCTAGACCCAACCATGTGTGTGTGTGTGTGTGTGTGTGTGTGTGTGTGTGTGTGTGTGTGTTGGCAAAATGTAACTATGTGCGTTTGTTGTTGAAGGGAGAAAAAAAAAGTCAATTTGCAGTGTTGTACCGACATAGGGTGTTAATTTAGAAAGAAACTGTATGCAAACTTTACATTTCCTGTGAAGGTGTATTTTTAAAACTGACAATACATGTAACAGGCTGAAGTTGACACCGCGTTCCAGAATGTCAGCAACCAACGCCCATGACCAAATGTCGATATGGGCGCAACTCCAGCTTGCAGCAAACCTGCAACAAGGGACGCATAAAGACGCATAAAAGCTTCAAAATTCACAGTGGGGTATTTACTGACATATTTTATGTGGTAGAACAAAACATGAAAGTCTCTTTAGCTTGTGTTAACCACAGACTTTATTTTAGACATCTAACCAAAAAAAAAAACATTGAAAAAAAAAAAACATTGAGTTTGAGAAGAGGGAACCAGGAGTGCTTATGAATGTGAATGATTCAGATTGCCACTTCAGTACTACAACTGTGTTCAAAGAAGAACTCACATTAAATTAAAAGGGGTATGTCCTATAAAAATGCAAACCCATCTTTGTCATGATTTTCTTTCCTTTCCTTTTTCCTTTCTTTTTGGTAAAAAAAAGTCAGTAGAAATCTATAACAAATGTACATGCTTATTCTACATAAACTATCACAACTGGGAATAAACTATTAAAAACAACTATTTTATTATGTGACAAGATGTGATATCAGGTAGCTAATTTAGATGTAAAATATGTCAGGAGTGACAATATGAACACATCCACATCCAGTGAGCAGTCATGCATTTTAAACATAAAAGCGTTTGTAAGAAAGGACAAGAGAGAAATGAACAACAAGACAAAGTAGCAAATCTCTCTAAATTAGATTCCTTTGGATTTTGTACAAACAGTTACCAGTGGTGCGTGCGTGTGCTGTAACCAGTTTCAAGTGCGCACTATTACCCATGGTAACTACCTTAAACCACTGTCTCCATGTAAAGGGTTTTGCATGACAGCTATCTGACATGAATGAGTCATGTGACAGAGACTGAATATCAGAGAATGCCAATCAGAAGTGCTGAAAAGCCTCTTGCATGAGTGGCAGAATTTCATCAGGTTAATTGGTTTTGTTCCATTTTTGGACACACTGTTATGTTTGTGCTCTGTAAGCACTTATAGAAGGACTCAGTGGCTTTGAGACTCAAGAGCAGAATAGCAGCTTTTATTATTTTAGTTTTTAGTGCCACCACTCTACAGCTACATGGTTAGTTTAGTGAATAACTGTCTGTGTTATCTTTCCGGCTTTGAATCATTACACACTGTTCAAAGAGAGTCAAGTTTACAGTGTGTCCTCTATACATTATACTTTTCGGTTTATTTCCTAACTTTTACTCTGCTTTGACAGCATTAGCACCTTTTCATGTATTTTTCAGTGTGTTACACTAAACCATTCTTGTCTATAGAATTGCTCAAACACTCAATAACCTCTAAAATGCTCGTTGAAGATGCAGATTTTAAATCTACCTAAATGATTGCAGTTCTAGGGATCTAAAATGTCTGCAGCAGGGGATACATCCCTCAACAAGCCCTCTTCATAATCTACTTCACTTAAGCAAGTGGTATTCAAACTGCACAGTTCATAAATCACTGTATTGTGCATGAGTAAAGAAACATTGAGGAGCAAATAGTTTGGGCTTTCTGGACAGTGTTTTACAGTCAAGTGGATGTTGGATGATGGCCACAGGAATTATGTTTGCCCGGTATCATCTGAGTCAGGCCATCTTAGTTCAGGTCTGTGTGATGCTAAGCTCTTGGCTTATTTCATCATTAGTCTACTGGGCACTGGAGGGGCACTGAAGGGGATTATCACAGAAAGGACTGAGGATTGTGGATGAGAGTGGACATTTATATTAATCCATGCTGTGTCTTCATGTGAGGTAGGGGATAGGGCTGGATTTGTAAGTCCATAAACTGCATGTCACTGTGGACTGTTTGGAAGTGTGGAATGTGCAAATTTCAAACTGCCATAATTTTGTAGGCTTTGATTTGACGTCTCAGAATACACAGAGAGAGAGAGAGAGAGAGAGAGAGAGAGAGAGAGAGAGAGAGAGAGACAGAGACAGAGACAATGAAAATTTCAACTTGAAATTTGACACAGTTTGGGAATTTAAAGAGATAGTTTGGAATTTTTGAAGTGAGGTCATATAAATATAGTCAGTGTATTACCCTTAGTAGACAACGATCGGCGCTCCCCCAGTTTGGAGTACCAGGCAGGAATCCCACCAAGGAAGCTCAGCATTACATTGCTGTGGACAGGGGTTGATATCAAAACATATTTTAGCCACCTTAAAATTAACCCAACTAAAAAAATCAACATCAGTCTAAGCGGACGCTACACCTTGCCGTCAGACAGCCGTTTTCTATTTTTTCTACATTTTCTTAACTGTAAAACTTCTGTATCACTGCGCTGCTGCTGCCATGCACTGTTTTACTCCACAGCTAAGCTGTTGCAGTCAGAAAGTGGTACAAGATCAGACGTAAAAGAAACATTATTTCAAACATGGTGCATGCTTGTGTTTTTGCGGGCTTTTTAAATGAAGAATGCCCCACTCACCACATACATTTCACCATATTCTGTTGAGTGACATTGATCTTCACAGCTGTGGTTAGTTGCACTCAATTTGGACATCACCTCTTCTCTCTCTGTTACTCTAGCTTAGTTTGTGTCCCCAAACCGCTAGCACATACACTGATAAGGTACACACAGCCCATGACACTTGGGTTGTCTAATAAACAGTAATTACACAATAACATACTGAGAGCCAGAAACTTACTTTGAAGATAACTCCCCTTCTGGTCTGGTATGTTTTTTCCCAATTCATCTGTGGAAAATTAAGAAAAGGTCTGCAAGATAGCAGCATCCAGTAAGGCAGGGAACTCTGGATGGCTGGTGATGCAGACTGTGCTGGCATCCTTTGATTCTGCAAGATCCTGAAGTTGTTGAAACCAAGACTTGAATGTTTGAATAGTTGTTGTTTTATTGTGGAATTTTTGTTCAATTTGATATATTTGTTGCATTTTAAATGTGTTTTGATTGGTTGATACCTTGGCTAGGTCTCTG
This sequence comes from Epinephelus cyanopodus, assembly GCA_026686955.1. NCBI lineage: Eukaryota > Metazoa > Chordata > Actinopteri > Perciformes > Serranidae > Epinephelus > Epinephelus cyanopodus. Next base: position 40,073,582 of record CM048920.1, read on the forward strand.
TTGTAAAAGAGATTTTCAATCTCAATGGACTTCCTGGTTAAATAAAAGTTAAAATAAATAAATAAGTGCTTAAATGCCCTTGTAGGGGCAATACCTTTAGAGAATAATTGCACTCATAATAATAAGGGAACCACACTCCTAAAAGAGGGAAGCGACTAATCAAATTAATAACTCCGAAAACCATTTATTAATTTGTCAGCAGGCTTATCAATAATGAATCAATCTCTGTATCTGGGTTATAAATTCTCCATACAGTGATCTTAGTTCCTGCTCAAAAGAGATATAGGCTACATAGACAACGATTTGGCGATAAATTAAGATTTATTTAGGCTAAATGTGTAACAGCTAAGTAAATGAATGAGGATGATATGAAATAACACAAAATCAACAGTATGTATAAATCGATTAAAACAAGAAGTATGTACGTCTCAACAGAAGCAATCTCAGTAGCCAGAGGCGGGCGTGGCAGCAGGTCAAGATAAAATATAAGAATATCCTGCTTGCTCTGTCTCTGTGTCACTCTGGGTTTGTCCCTCTCCTTCTCTTGGATGCACTCCTTATATGGCTGCTCTCAGTTGACTTTAACTGGCTGTGAATTTGCTAGCCAACTGAAAACAGAGTGGGGTGGGGATGGGAGGGCAATCACATATTCATGTGGTTTGGTGTGCAATCTTTAATAATAAGTTAATGTTTTTTGATTAATTATGTTATATTGTGATCTACATATTATTTTACCATCACATGACAGTTGTGAGTGTGTAAAAGCACTGGCAAAACTGTTTTTTAGGTGTCTGTTCTTGTCTATTGAACATTTTTTGATCATAGATGGAGCTAATCCTCACCTTAATGCTGCTACAGACCAGGATTGCCCGACAGCATAAGTTACCATGGTTACCAGGCTGGGATTCAGGTTAACCACCTTGACGGAACAGAGTTGTGGCTCAGGTTTATGGAACGGAAACCAGAGTTTACCTTGATCTATCAGGTTTAGCCAGAACCATGGTCTCCGTAGTCAGGCGAACAGAACTCTGGATCACAGCCATTTAAGCCTGTATTTGCTTTTAGCCTACTTGATGGAATACCCCCCAGGTGATTTAAACTGGTAAGAACACTGAGTATAATGTTGACTGATAAAAATGCAACATAGACAAGGACCCACTCCCTATATAGGTATATCTGGGTCATTCTTAGGGAACCAAAACACCAGGATTCTTATTTTTGGGTGATTATACACTAAAGAAAGATATATTATAATGCATTTCTTCTTTAAAACAGTCAGCCTCTGAACAGTATTCCATTTACATGCTATATTCTTGGAAAGTCAAACCAGAAAGACATCAACCCTGCTCCAATGAGAAGTTATGTCTGAAAAATCACATCCCTAATTTGTCTGTTTTCTTTTACTAATGTCCAAAGCTTAGAGGAATTCAATTTGCAGTTATATAAAACTGAAAAATGCAGCAAATACTCCATATCTGTGAAGCTGGAATCAGAACATACTTAAAATTGTGGTTGGTTATTTCATGTCAGTTGGGTAACTGATTGATCAACTAATTGCTCCAACAAATTAAGACATATGAGAGAATTTGAAAGAAAACAATTGATGCATTAAACAGAAATAGAGTCATGGTACATTTATTCACAGACACTCATACCATGGTGAAAAAATGAAATGGCTTTCTGCAACATTAATACTGCCCTAGGATGTGGATGGTTTTTCTGAATATAACCTGACTGTTGCAAACAATCTTCAGTTGTCACACTCACATCACAGAAGTGACAAACATGGAAATAAAAATGCATACAATATTTTTTTCCTTATGTATCATAAGTAATCTTGGATCACCTATAAAATACTGAATTAATAGAATAATAATTTCATAGCAAATTCATTATAACTAAAAATTCTGCATGTCTCTTAGTGATAGGATTGTGATGACAATTTGAGGTTTTATATTCACATTTTTCAATATAATAGCTGCTACTGCTGACTGATTCCATAATATTGTACCCACACATGCTATAAATAATGCAGAGATTCACTTTTCTTGCTGTTATTTTTCTACAGAGAGCAACAAAGACAAACAGCAGACAACCTAACTACTGAAAAGTGCATGTTCTGAACATGTTTATATTTAGATAGAGACTAGATTGTGCTGAAGATGTACTGCAGATTTGGTATGGGAGTTACTAAAATGAAAGGAAAATAGAAAACATGTTCCAAACATAGGACTTTGACTCACAATTGAAAAAATAGAGCTCTTTGTACTTCATTTCAGACACTTTATGTACTTCTGTTTGCACAGGTACACTTGCCTGGAGCCTTTCTACATATGTATTAATGGTAGGATCATGCAAATGACTGAGGAGATAAATGTTGTTGATTATGCATTCAGCAAGATCTATGAGGCTTCACATAGTTTGAGCGAGGCAAGTTGTGCAGAAAATTTGTACAATATTAAAGAGCTTTCTTTGAAGGGAAAAAAAGGAAAATGAAATGAACTTTCATTTTAAAGAAATATAGTGACAGCAGGCAGAGAATGAATGCAAAACAAAAACCTTGTTGGACAAAATTAAAAGAGAAACAGCACAGGGAGTTGCTGCTTTTCATTTGAACAACATGAAGGGTCTGTAGCCAAATGCCTCCAAAAGAGGTTTATCAGATACAGTGGTACTTTTTTAACTTCAGCATGCTAGTATGTTAATAACATTCCTATTACAGTGGGAATGTTGTTAGTTTTGCAGGTATTCAGTTTTAAAGAAACAACTGGATAAATTAAAATTTGGATTATGGCACTACACTGTAAATCCCAATTTGCTCACTCAGTTTAATATTTGTTGGAAACAGCTTGAACTCTAAACTTTCAGTTTAGTATAATATGAAAGCATAAAAGTTTTGATTACACCGGACACAAAATAACACATGACCCCTGTCTGACAAGAAATGTATGTCATTTTAACGTAGCATTTTTGTTGTTGTTGTTGTTGTTTGAGTGCCTTTTTTTTCATTGAACTATAAAAATGTATCGTGGCAAGCTTAGAATTTTCGAACACAACAATAAGGCAAAGAGATAAATTCTCAACCAGGAAATGCTCTTTATTAGCACAACTTTATGTTAGACACTCTAATATCCACACAGGCGGGAGGTCACTAACTATATATATGACTAACTCTTGGTGCAAAATGTCTTTTACTCCAACATTAATTGTAACCTATTAGAACCATTGTGAAATACATAAACATTAATCACTGCATAATGAGTAATGTGACTGATTTAGAACATAATTTAAACAAAGTTTTCTTCAGTTTATTGCCTTAAACAAATTGAGTCACATTCATGAAATATTAATAAATCTGTGAGTAGATTTGCACATAAAAAACCTTGGTACTAAAACCCTACACCAGATTCATGGACATCACAAAAAACTCGGTTTCAGCACGTGTTTGTTCATTGATGCCAATCAACTGTAAATTGACAGTGCACTCCCACTCGTCAGTAATTAGCATACATCCCCACCCATGAATATCCAGTGACCACCATATATGGAAGTGATACTTACTAGGGATGTGCAGAGACATCATTATCTGTATCTGTATTTGTATGTGTATCTGTTCAACCAGCAAAATTATCTGTATCTGTATTTGTATTCGGATGAAAACCGGAACAATGAATGATCAGTTTGGACTGGGGGGAAAACAGCTTTACAAATCAAATCCACCAGTCACTTCAAAAAGCTCAAGGAAAAATATTTGTGGCTACAGGGGGGATCAAAAAAAAAAATTAATAAATCAAATAGAAATCAACCAGCCACCCTCCTCCTCTGATAAGTTAAGAACAGTCCCTTATCAGTGCAGAAACCAGACACATCAGGCAGCCCGGGTGGTATATTTTAGTACATTCCCTAATAGACCCACAGTGGGCTGGGTGCTAACAATCACTGTGGAGCACTGACACCAATGTAGAGGAAATTATTCGACCTGGAGCCAGGCTTCTGGGCCGTTATCTTGCGGTGGCCATAGTGCTCCGCCATATTCCTGTCTGTGACCCCCGTTCAACCCACAACCGGCAGGATTCGCCTTTCGTTTCTGCTGCTGGTTGAAATCTGTACTCGCACAGCATGCTTCTGAATGATTTCTTTTGCTTGCACAAAACTATTTTTAGTCACAAATAAAAGTAAAAGTAAAATGCTCACACTGTAACGGTTGCTGTGGATAACAGCAGTGGATAACTGGATATAACATCTGGACGTCTACGCAGGGTTAAAGGGATATTGCATCCAAAAATGAAAAATTCAGCCATTATCTACTCACCCATATGCCGATGGAGGCTCTGGTGAAGTTTTAGAGCCCTCACAACAGTTACAGAGATCCAAGGGGGAAGTGGGTAGCAGCACAACTGCACACCTAATGGCTGACGACAACCCAGATTAAAACGTCCAAGAACACAGAATTGAAACCACAAAATATCTCCATACTGCTCGTCCGTAGTGATCCAAGTGTCCTGAATCACTGACATAAAAAGTTGTTTGGAAAAACGTCATTTAAACTCTGTTTTTAGCCTCATTTTAGCCTGTAGCTCTGACTGCCTCTGTGTACACTGCACTGACGTGTGTGTGCTTGCGCAAGACCATGAAACATGGGCACTACCTTCGTGTGTGTTCACGTGCTTTCACTGGTCTTGCACACAAGCGCGCACACGTGAGCACAGTCCACAGAGAGGCAGTTGGAGCTACAGGCTACAATCTGGCTAAAAACAGAGTTCAAATGACGTTTTTCCACACAACCTTTTATGTCAGGGCTACAGGACACTTGGATCACTACGGACGAGCAGTACGGGGATATTTTGTGGTTTCAATTCTGTGTTCTTGGACGTTTTAATCTGGGACACTGTCAGCCATTAGGTGTGCAGTTGTGCTGCTACCCACTTCCCCCTTGGATGTAAGTGTTGTGAGTAGGGATGCTCGATATTGGCTTTTTTACCGATATCCGATATACCGATATTGTCCAACTCTTAATTTCCGATACCGATATCAACTGATACCGATATATGCGGGGTCCCCCCTCTCAGAAAAAAAAAAATAAAAGAAAACTAAATCATTTTGGTAACTAACTTTACACATATTACAAACAAACAAAGAAACTACACACCACATCTCTCATATTTTGACATTTTGAGTAAGAGGAGAAGAGCTGAAGAGTTTGATATATAATATGTGCATGCTGTGTAAAAGTTGTTTCATTAAAAAAGTAAAAACCGATACCGATAATTTCCAATATTACATTTTAATGCCAATATCGGCCGATAATATCGGTAGGCCGATAATATCGGACATCTCTAGTTGTGAGGACTCTAAAACTTCACCAGAGCCTCCCTCAGCATATGGATGAGCAGATTATGGCTGAATTTTCATTTTTGGGTGCACTATCCCTTTAAGGAACTTGCTGCTTTGATGACTGTTCAACTTTAGGCTATCTGGCAGACAACAGGTGAGTGAAAATGTGTCTTACTGTCTCACTGTAAGCAGGCATAGCCAGTGTTTGATTTGTTTGATTAGCATGGCGTTTCTCAACCACATGACCAAAAACGTGCATGTTTTTTTTCCCATCGGAATATAAAAAATTTCTGTTTCAAAGGCATTATTCGTGCCTATACGAATAACGTATTCATATTCGGGCACACCCCTAATTATTACTATGGATAGGTGCACCCTGTTGACCTGCATACATGGAGCAAACAAAGAAAGAGAGAGAGAGAAAGAAAAACTTTTCCAACGCTGAGATTGAAGTTATTTTAGATGAAGTGGGGTTGAGAAAAAATATTTTATTTTCTATTGTACTGGTGTGACAGGGACAGATAAAAGACTTGGAAGGAGGTAACAGATGCCATTAACTCCGTGTCCTCTGTTGTAAGAACTGTCCTACAAAATGGTAGTAGTACACACAAAAGAACACAACAGCTACAGGAGGAGACTCTGTCATGTGAGACAGTGGCATGCCTCCACTGGACCGATTAACAGCAAACTTAGAGGGTACAGCGATGGCACGTGCAGAGATAGATCTCCATTGTTGAGGCAGCTATTAGGAGCTGTGATCAGAAATGTTGTTGGTGCCTGTTGAGGCAGCAACCTAAGAACCTGTTGGTGGACACCAGCGATGTGTGAGACCGTCAGGCTGAAGAAGGAAGCCTTTCGGTTCTGGCTGACCCAGGAGTCGCCTAAAGCAGCAGACACGCACTAATTGGCCAGAAGGGCTGCAGCTGTGATTGTTGCTGAAGCAAAAATCTGGGTGTGGGAGGAGACTATGGAGAAGGACTTTTGGTTGGCCTCAAGGAAATTCTGGCAGACCGTTAACCGACTCAGGAAGGGAAAACAGGGCTTGTCTCAGGCTGTGCTCAGCAGAGAGGGAGAACTGCTGACCCGAACTGGGGACATCGTTGGGCGGTGGAAGGAGCACTTTGAGCACCTCCTGCACCCGGCCATCATGTCCACTGAGAACGAGGCAGAGCCTGAGGACTTGGGGGAACTCTCGCCCATATCCCTGGCGGAGGTCGCTGATGTAGTTAAAAAGCTCCCCAGTGGCAGTTGATGTTATCCGCCCTTAGATGCTGAAGGCTCTGGGCACTGTTGGGCTGTCTTGACTGACACGCCTGTCCAGTGTCACGTGGAGGTTGGGTACGGTGCCCGCAGAGTGGCAGACAGGGGTGGTGGTCCCCATCTTCAAAAAAGGGAACTGGAGGGTGTGCTCCAACTACTGGGTTATCAGACTGCTCATCCTCCCGGGTAAAGTTTAGTCCAGGCTGCTGGAAAGGAGGCACCGACCGATTGTCGAAACTCAGATTCAGGAGGAGCAATGTGGATTCCGTCCTGGCCGTGGAACAGTGGGCCAGCTCGTTACCCTTGCAAGGCTGCTGGAGGGGGTGAGGAAGTTTGTCTATCCAGTCTACATGTGCTTTGTGGACCTGGGAAGGCTTACGGGGGGGTCTTGTGGGGGGTACTACGGGAGTATGGGGTTCCAGGCTTGCTGCTACGAGCTATTCGGTCCCTGTATGAACAAAGTGAGAGCTGTGTCCAGATACTCTGTGTGAAGTCGACCACGTTCTCAGTGGGTGTTGGCCTCCGGCAAGGTTGTCCCTTGTCACCAATCCTGTTTGTGATCTTCATGGACAGGATCTCGAGGAAGGGGTCCGTTTTGGGACCTCAGAATTGCATCCCTGCTTTTTGCAGATGATGTGGTTCTGTTGGCTCCATCACACCATGACCTCCAGCATGCACTGGAGCATTTTGCAGCCGAGTGTGAAGCAGCTGGGATGAGAGTCAGCACCTCTAAGTCTGAGGCCATGGTCCTCTGTCGGAAACCGGTGGTTTGCCCTCTCCGGGTTCGGGGTCTTGTTCATGAGTGAGGGTAGAATGGAACGTGAGATGGATCGGTGGGTCAGTGATGGTTTAAGAACAGATTTCACTTTACTTTAGGTGAGCCCCTGATTTCATTGGCACTTGTTTTTAATTCTGGTCAATAATTGTATCAGTCCACATTAAAAAATTGAATTATTAAGTATAAAATTTGACATGCTGGTGACATGATATAAAAAGTGAAGGGGTCATTATAGCCATATGGATTTATCCTTTGGGGACCATTCTATTACAAGATAACAAAAGTGTCAACCTTATGGTGACACTAAAAGAAAAGTCTTCGGAACACCAAAGTCAGTAGTCAGAGAGTCAGAGTCAGGAAAAACAATCCAATAGTTCAGATATTTCAGTTTTGATCAATACTGCCATCCGAGGTCACATCAAATAGCCAAAAAGTTGGTGGTAAAAATAAATAAATAAATGAGTACATCACTTGACCATTTCTAAGTGAGAATAAGCCTTAAAACCCATTTTTACTCCTTGGCTTTTAAACCAGCATGAGACTCTGCTCTTGTTTTACTGTTTTATTGTTTTATTGTTTTCATTGTTTGTCTTATGTTTTTATTTTTGTACAGCACTTTGTTTCAGCTGTGGTTGTTTTTAAAGTGCTCTATAAATAAAGTTGAGTTGAGTTGAGTTGAGGTCATCTGTGGTCAATAACCATTAGCTGCACTGTGGTGAATATACTCCTCTATACCAGCACACATTTGAATAACAGGAATTTGTTTAATGGCTGCTTTAATTGCAAACATTTCTACTATTAAAGATTATGAGCATTTTATCAGTGCATCTGTTTCTCAGACTTGCAATGCATTCTTAGTAAATGAGTTGTGATGTCATTAATGGTGAATGCATTTAGATGTCTCATCTGAGCTTTATGAACTGCACTTGTTGAGCTCTCCATTGCTCAAAGAATGCATCTAGAGGGCAGCCAGTTGCTGACTGCATAACAAGCCGATGCCTCAGTAAATCAGATGCTAATAATTATGAGTGCAAACTGATTAAAATGCGCAGTGGAAATCAGTGTTACACTCTATGTGTTCTCTCACAACAACAACAATGGATAAAAGCTGGGCTTCATCACCTTACAGTTCATAGTCTGCTTTTTATTCATTCCCCTGCTCCATTTTTGTTTTTGTTTGTTTTCACACACAAAAACATAAAACATGTTCATAGGTAAACATATAAGCAATATACATATATTTACTATTTTGTTCACTAATTTAATGACCTGTTTTGCTGTTGACAATATCATTTGTAAATTTTGTTCACTGCCTTTTAATTGTCATTGTGCTTTGACAACATGTTAAATGTCAATAAAGCCTGATGATTTGAATAGGACTAAATTGAGTTGAATTGAATTGACTTTAGAGAGATACTAACCCTTTAGAAACAATGCGTGTGTGTGTGTGTGTGTGTGTGTGTGTGTGTGTGTGTGTTCAAAACAACAAATAATGCTGATGTGGATTTCAGAGATAAAACTTTAAAAATGTCTAGAACTGCAACTATTGTGAATTGTGGCTGTTACTTGAAAAGTTTTGCTAAGTTCATCTAACTGTGACGTGTTCAGCAAGAGCACCACATTGAAGTTAACAACAGATTTGTACAATACCAGTGGCAGATTGGATGATCACCTGTTTTTCAAGTGTTTACCAAAATGGATAATAGTGGCATGTTGACTCACTCTCTCTCTCTCTCTCTCTCTCTCTCTCTCTCTCTCTCTGTGTGTGTGTGTGTGTGTGTGTGTGTGTGTGTGTGTGTGTGTGTGTGTGTTTGTGTGTGTGTATGCCCCTCAGTGCTGTGTGGAAGCCAAACACACAGCCTCTCCAGTAATCAAGCCCCCCTCTGTTTGAGTGCAGACAACAGCCACCATAATTAACCGAACTGTTTCATAACACTGCCAACATATAAAAACCTCATATGCCCCCAAAATTAAATGTATTAGAGAACAATGAATAAAGATATTTCAAATGAGCCTTAAAGGCATAGTTCAGCATTTTTGGAGAATGAGACAATTTGCCTACTGTCCATGAGTGAGATGACATTGAGATTGGAGCTGGATTCAGGACTTGATAAACCTAGCTTAGCATAAACACATAATGTAAATAAGACATATATTGATGTATATTTTGTGTGAATGCAATGCTAAATTTGTGCATCAATTAATTGAAGGCACAGCTCGTTAAGGTGTGCACAGATAATTAAAATATTTTGGAATATTTGGAGGGGCATTTAGTCAAGTTGCAGTCATCACAATGCTAACCCTAACCCATTTGTCATCTATATCTACTGAACAAAGGCACAGATTAATAATTAGTGCAAGAAAAACAGAATAGTGTAACACCTGCCCTCTTCAGTGTGCTGCAGAGTGGCAATTAACCACTCAGAGCTGTGTATAAATTAGACGCTGTGCAAGTCATACTCAATGTTAAAACTGTACTCTTTTAAATTGCACCCTTAAAACATCACTGAACTCACTGTAGACTGTTAAAAAACATTCACACATTTTATGCATTGGCTTGGGTGAACACTTGATTCTGATTGGCTGCAGGGTGTCTGTTACAAATTGATAATGGACACCTTCTAAATAGTCCCAGTAAAACTGTCTGTGTACTGTTCTTAATTAATGCACTGGCTACATAACAGTATCAGCCTGCATCTAATATGAGTAACCATGGCAACAAGGTCACAGTCAAAGCCTCTTTTACAATTTATATCCAACACTGAGTGTGGTCCTTTGGTGCCTCATCCTCTGAACACCACAGGAGTGACACTTTAACACATGCTGCAGGTAGGCTACTGCACTGCTCCTCTGAACTTAAGTAATCATGTAACATTCCATACACTATTCAACTCGCTACTTCTGACTGCAGCCAACAACGTTACACATGGCGTACTGTTTGGCCTTAAAAATCCTGATATTGATGTTGGTACAATGACATGGCTGGATAGCTGGTCTTGTTGTTAAACATGCTGTCTATTTATGTTTACTCTCAACTGCATGCAACGTAATTGACTTTGGATCTTTTTTCATTTACTGCCTCTTCTTTTTTTGTCTTCTTTTTAAATAGCGAATGCAATAATGTGTTAGCACTCCCATTATTCTTTGCTTAACCAAATCATTACAGACCATTTAAACATTACTGACAGCTTCTATTCAACAACAGTATTGGCACTGGAAAACAAAAAAAAAAAAAAACAACATAACTAACAGGCTCCTTGTAGCCTCCAGCTGCCATATCAAAAATTGAGAAGTTTGCTATGTCACAAAGATGGCGACTGTTGGGGGTGAGACGTGTCCATCATTTCACACACAACTTTTGGAACGTTTTGAGTGCACCAGTAGGATACTGCATTTTCAAGGACTATGTGGTGTGAATGTACTTACCACATACCGTAAACTAATGTTTAGTACAGAAGTATGTGATCTGTGACACACTGTATGCTTTTGCATACTTAAAGGGGCAAAAAGCGAAATCATTTCACCGCTAGGTTTGCCATTGTGCTCTGCCTGTAGACTAAAACAAAGTGTGTCATGAGCCACTCCTCCCTCTAACTCTGCTCGGAGGCTAACTGGCTGTGCTGGCAGCTGAGTGAATTGGAGCCTGAGGTGGAAGCACCAGTTAGCCCCGCTTTCACTGCAGGCAGATTCACTCGCCACAGGGGCGAGGAAATAAAACCTTAACAGCCAACTTAGTTTTTTCTTAGTTTAGCAGATAGCGATGTCATTCACTCACTCTCAGTCTCTGCTGTGTTTAGCTATTTTCCTGCTTTCCTGTTAGTGTTAGCACTAGTCAGCTGCCACACAAACGTCCCTACTCTTCTCCGTGAGCCGGCGCCTTGAGCCCGCCATGCTCACGGAGGAGAGCAGGGACGTTAGCGTTAGCACTAGTCGGCTGCCACGCTAATGTTCCTACTCTTCTCTGTGAGCCTGGCGGGCTCAAGGCTCCGGCTCACGGAGGAGAGTAGGGACGTTAGCGTTAGCACTAGTCGGCTGACACGCTAATGTTCCTACTCTTCTCTGTGAGCCTGGCGGGCTCTTGGCTCCGGCTCACGCAGAGTAGGGGCGTTAGCGTTAGCTCCTGGAGTTAGCACTAGAGCTACTATGGCTACTGGAGTAACACAGATATGGAGCGCTTCTACCAGCTCTTCTAGTCACTGAGCCTCGTCTCTATCTCAGCAAATACATTACATTTATTACAGGTACCATCATCATTGAAGGAGGCAGGGAAATAGCTAAACTCAGCCCACCAGGCTGCCCGCCAGGCTACATTTTACAATGCTATTTGCAAATGTTAGCTGGGCTGCTGGGCTACTCACCTAACACAACCGTAACACCTGACCCATTGATGGGAAAGAGCCGCTAATAACTCAAGCTCCGTACATTAACCAATGCTACAACTGTAACATTAAATTTAATTGAATCGACATAGGAACATGTGCCTAACGTTACAGTAACACTAATTAAAACAGACACGAATGCGTATATGAACACGCAGCCGGACAGGCTTGTAAACAATGGGCTGGAGATCAACACAGAGAGAGGGTGTGTGAGCTCATGCTATACTCCAGATGAAATTACACCTCTAGTTCATCACATAGCAATTTTTTAATTCCTTCAGTCTAGAAATGATGAATTTCGCTTATTGTTCCTTTAAGTCTTTAAAACATTTCTCATAACATCTGCCACTCACTCCTTGTATGCATGCTCACTCATTATTTCCTTCTGTCATTGTAAGGGGCTGTCAACGGAGACTTCAGTTGTTCTGTCTGGTCATAGTTAACCAATAGCACAGGGACACACTTCTCTGTTAGTCTATCATCTTACTGCTTCTTGTTTGAAGTATTATTCTCTTTCTGCTCTTAGTTCTTTCATGCTGCAGTTGCATGGCCCTCCACTTTCCCATCAGTGCCTAGTCTTTGCAGATTCATCAGCATCATCAGCCTCCAGTATGAAAGTCATCAGCCACCACCACCAGTGTCTGGGCTCCACTGGGGATTTACCATGGTGCTGCTCAGATGCTGATGAATTACAAATCTCTGGAGTCCAAAGACTTCCTATTAAATCATATTCATCACATCATCTGTTAACTTGTACACCTCCAATCAGTATCAAACAATCATCTTTATTTCATTTACCCATTCTCTTCTCATTGAAATAATAGTGAAAAAAGCTTCCATTGCAATGACAACCTTACAGGGCGGTAATAGTTGTTCCAGGTTATGGTTGCAAAAAGCATAAAAATATAAATGAATACTCTTTTTTTTCTTTGGTAAGTAAGCATGGTGTAAGCAGGATAATGCCCCTCAAGATGTCCATCATCAGTTTTTATTGCCCTGCATGTTCGATGGTCCATACCTCCACATCAGCCATTAAAAACTGGCAGACGCCTCCATGGGCGCTGTCTCTCACATAATACACATTCTTCTCAAAACTTGCAACATCATTCCCCACAATACAACTCTACTCCCAAAATTTTGATCCAAGATTCAGGTGTGTTATGGTGGTAGCGCCTAATGTAGCCTGGAGCCTCTAGAGTTTTGATCAGCTTACTGGCTTCGAACTCATTTGTTTACTATCCAACACATCCTGGTACAGGGTTGCAGGGGGCTGGATCCTATCCTGACACTGGGACACTGTATTTTCCAACACTCACATTCACACCTACAGGCAATTGAACCTACCCTGCATAATTTGGATTGTTGGAGGCTGGAGAATCCAGAGAAAAACCCAGGAATGCGAGAAACAATGCAAATTCTACACAGAATGCTCCAGCTGGCTGGCGAATATGAACCTGGAGCCCTCTTGCAGTGACGCAACAGTATTAATCAGTGCACCACCATGTACCCTCTTTCAACATTTTTCCCCCATTATTAAATGTGGTCAGACACCAAAATAAGGATACTTCTACCAGAATCGATCTGAGGAACCTACAAGTATTATTTTTTGGACCTTGAACCTTGGACTGATCCCAATGAGCTGTTTTTCCCTACTTCCAGGCTATATGCTAAGGTAATTTCAATTTCAATTTCAATTTTATTTATAAAACCCAATATCACAAATCAAAATTTGCCTCAGAGGGCTTTACAGCATACGAAATCCCTCTGTCCTTGGGCCCTCACAGTGAGTAAGGAAAAACTCCCTTTTCCCCTAAGGAGGAGCAATTGAGGAGGGATCCCTCTTCCAGGACAGATGTGCACTAGATGCAGTGTGTAAGTGGGCTATGTCCTAACTCTAACTCCAAATTTAACACACACACACACGAGATTGATATCAATCTTCTCATCTCAATCTGAGGAGAAAAAAAACATTTAAGTTTATTTCCCAAATAAGACCTTCATAAAATAATTTACACTTTACAAGTATACTCCCATCATTTAGCACAAAAAACATTGCAGTCCTTGCTAGAAGACAAAATCACATATAGTCTACACCCACATGTCAACACTGGCTGCATATATACACAGACAGCACATACAGAGCTCTTAACACTAAACTGCATGACAAAAATAAGGAAGAAGTGCACAGACTTCAAATCAAACTGAGTCAAATGGAATTGATTCAGCTCAGCAGGCAGTCTGTGTGTCAGCCATGACTCAGTGTGCTTGCTCTCTTTTCAGTACGACTCACAATCTGACTGGTGGCTGAGAGAGAGAGGGAGAGAGTGATTTGTCTTCATAACTGATGTTGTAAATAAAAGGTGGGTAAACTATGACCTTCAGTCACCATGAGGCAATGCACCAATATAAACATACATCAACTCTACTTTCATTTTCTCTTGTAAGGACTATTTATTGTTGCTTTCTATGAATTCATCTCCTAAATGTTAAAGTCACCCTGAAAAGCAGACTTTGACTGAGCTCAGATGGCTTTACCTCCCACTACATCCCTGGTGTTTTGATGTATGAAAATATTTTAAGGGTGGAAAGCATCACAAAAGTGCATTAGCAGTAGCATTACCCAACCGCAGAGCAAGAAAAGGTCACATAAACTGAGATTAAAAGAGCTGTGGGATTTAAGCATTCAATGCAATATGCTGTGAACCTGAGGTGACTGCCCGTGGTCATAAACAGTGCAAAAATCACCATGTTTCTGCTTTTGTTTCTTAAATGAGTGTGTTATCTTAACAATATCACACATTTCCCACTCAGAGCTGCCAAGGCAACCAAGCTGGAATTGGCAACCTTCAAGTCACAAGCTCCTGTTTCTAACTGCTGGGCTGCTATCCATGCTGTTTTGTGCTAATGTGCTTATGATGCTGATGAAAATACTTAGTATAATAACTGTCCGAAGCATTGACGGGTTTTTCACTTGATGTCTTGATCAGAATACTTAGCGCAGGCTGAAGTTTACACACCATGAAAGTTAATAAAGTAGAAGAAGTAGTAGAAAGTAGAACTTTGACACTTGTAAGCGCGTACAATATTAAAAGTCTTTATAAACTTCAACTATGGCTGTCAGTGGTAATGTGTTAACTGTGTGTAGAAGGAATTCAGGGTGGCAGCAAAGGTGGTGGGATCTGTAATTGTGGAGTGAGCCTGGCTGGGTAATTGACCGGTGAGAATCTTTACTTGAAGGCTTGTTTAGTGTTCATGTTGAATTCCTGCTCAGGTCTGTCCTTGTATTTGTGTTTGGCCTTGATGATGTCATTCTTTATTTGTCTGTTGAGTGAGTTGACAGCAGTCCAGTCCTTGCGTTGAAAAGCTTTGTGCTTTTCCCTCACGCTGTTTTTAATGTGGTAAGTGATCCAGGGTTTGGAATTAGGATATCTCCTGACAGTTCTGATGAGGATGGTGCATGAGACACAGAAATTAATGTAGTCCGTGATCAGTGACACCCTGTGATCAAGATCGCCCTGAAAAATGTCCTAGTCTGTGCAACCAAGTGAACCCTGTAGTTGTGTAATGGGATCCTCCGACCAGAGGGCGGCGCGGTAGATGTAAGCCACCCCCTCTGTTTAACGATGGTCGTTCCAGCTTGACGTAGATGGCTTCTTTTACTCCCCTTTCAAACCACCAATCTGTGCTAAATTACTCCCTAGATACGGTATGATTAGATACAATACGATACAGATCAGTGCCCGATAAGATACTATATGATAAGGTAAGATATGACACAGATATGAGTTTATATTAAAATTAATTTTGCATCCTCAGACAGCATAAAAACACACCAAACAGCTGTGACCATAGCGCACATCACCTTAGATTCAGATCTTAATTAGCAGCATGCTAATTTTAGGTTTGTGACAGGATAAACTGGTGTATTAAACAATTATCTAGCCTGTTGGGTTTAAATGGAGGGTCTCTGAATCGCAACTGGGGGTGCATAAGTTAGCATTCTTTGTTTATACCATGCGAGGGGCCAGAAGAGATGCTGTTAGTAAATCTGAGCATGCTCATTTTGTGGGCTGTCTGAAAGAAGTGTACTACAGGATGGCCAGTAATCGTAGCCAAAATAAGGAGTTGATTGAATAATTTAGTTTTAAATTTCACAGTTAGGTAGCAGAGCCAGGCTGTATAGTACAGAATGATTCTCTGAATCACTAATTTGAAAAACAGAGAGATACTCTGGCTACTGGCTCCAAAAGGTCTAAGTTTGCAAAGAAAGTTTGTATCTTCAGTATCTTCTGACAAATATACTCTATGTGAGCAATCAATTATAGGCTGGCATCTATTATGACTTGCATATGTTTATATGAAGACACTTGTTTAATTTCTATACTATGAATTTTCACTGAAGACAGCTGACAGTGAGGAGAAAGGCCAAAAGCAATTTCCTTTATCTTGTAGGTACTAATAATAAGAGCTTATTTATCGCACCTGTCAATTAGCCAGTCAACACTGCATCGGTATAGTCTGGGTTCATCACTGTCAGTTAACAGAGATGGTAAAGTAGAATCATCAGAATATTTCAAAAGAATCGCACACTAGGTGGTAAAGTATCATCTGCCTTTAGTAGTGTTTTATCTGCTGTCTGATGTTTTGGGAAATAAAATAAAACAAAAATAGCACTGATAGTTTGCAATGAAGCCTGGTTGAGGCTGTGCTGAATACAATGGAGCTTAAATCTTTTATAACTAGACAACACACAGGTATTATTCAACTTCTTTGTAGTCTACTAACATGCTACATTGCTAAAACTGGTTTCTGTAACATTCATGCCGAACAGAGTAAACAACTGCAAACAGCGAGTAGAGAGAAGCGCGCGCGCACACACACACACACACACACACACACACACACACACACACACACACACACAGAAAGGAGAGAGAGAGAGAGGGGGGGGGGGGGTCGTCTCGTGTTAAACACCACAGACAGCGCCGCAGTGCACTTGACTCCTTGTGTGCGCCTGTGTCATGCCAAAACACCTGTGGGCTCGTGCAGACGCGTGGGCGTGTGTCCGCGGATGATACAGACAAACAGCAAGACTTCTTATGAGGCTAGTGCAAATCGACAGGCAGCGTGTTGTCACAAACTTTTTGATGCGGATAGACTAGCCTACAGCCTCTCAGACTTAGACACACACACACACACACACACACACACACACACACACACACACACACAGATAATCCTAAAAACGGCAAACCCAAAACATTCCGCCTACCTGTGAATAAATGTTCCTCCAGAGTCCACACACCAGCAAAGAACAATTAAACCATTCCCATGTTGCAGTTGTGTGCCTGTACCACGGCAAATCCACGATTCCGTAATAGACAACAAGGGGAAGATTGAGGATGAAAACAGAGAGAAGAAGCAGAGGTGGTTTATGTATAATTCCCTTCGACAGCAACCGTTACTCTCCGCCGAACAATCCCATTCACGTTCCTCTCCTCTGTCGTTCAACTCAGGATAGTTCAGGGGGAAGAGACCAATGTCATGCCGGGCTGGGAAAACCTCTCGTCCGTCCTCTCCTTTAAGTTTGAACATCGATCATCCCTCCTGCCTTCATGCACTGGTGGCTTTCGTGAGCGGACTGTCAAACAGGACCGGGAGATAAAAGCATGCGAGCGTTGCCGGTTTGCGCCCTGGCGGTACACCACGATGTCTGCAGGCTTTAAGTCATGTCCTGTAAACTCTGGGGGTCTTGACTAGATGAATAATCCATTTTTAAAGTTTTAATACACTTTGCCTTGGACTGGTTCCTTCACCAGAGAGACAGCCGAGGGAAAGCTGAGCTACACTGACTCTGTAGCCTACTCAGAGCATATTCCTGCAGGAATATGCTCAAATATGCACATGCACAAATATCTGTAATGTGTTAAAGGTCCTGTTTACTCTTCGAGAAAACGTGGAAGTGGCAGTGCTCTCATCCAAATTAACTAAGTGTAAATACAAACAAAATAAAAACAAAACAAAAAAAGTTTACATAAGAAAACTGTAAATATAAATTAATATAGGGTGACCATAGTTGGATTTCCAAAAAAAGAGGACACTCGCCCGGTCACGGCATAGCCTATTTAAATGATACTCACAGTTTACTCAAAGATGCCTTATCATTTTAGTATATATAAAATGTATATGTAAGGATAGAAGATTCAGTTATATTACAAAATAATATCTCTCAAAGACAGAAATTCAGATAGGCCCCAGTAGGGATACATACACACAAGAGTGCGGCGATCCAAGCTCAACGGTACCTGACAGGTTGGGCCGGTTTGGTCAAAAATGTAGCTATAAATTGTATTCGGGCTCGGGTCGGATTCGGTCAGCTCTCAGTGAAAATGTAGTGTAGAAATAAATAAAATCATATTTTCTGTCCCGTTTATTGCTTGGGGAATGTTATTTACGTGACAACACCTGAACATACACACACACACACATTGCCTGTTTGTTTCTACCTCTCTCCCTGATTAAATGCTGAAAATAAAATAAAAGAGGGACACAGGTTTTTCCTATTTTATTTTATTTTGTTTTATGTCTCCCTCTCCTCTTGCTGGAAGCGTCGGACCTCCCGCCTCCCGCTCTCATCTCAAACACGGGCTGAGCACCCACGGCGCACACCCCGCCTGTTACATAGCCTGTAACCGTAACAACTGTGTGACACAAACTCAGTGCTTTGGTCATTAAATAATGTCGGCCTCGGTTCGGGTTCGGACAGAAATATGTGGCCGTGCCGCAGTCCAACACACACACAAACACACGGAAAACCAGACATTATCATCAGTTTATAACCCCCCCCCCCCCCCCCCCCCCCCCCCCCCCGGACACACGGACAGGACGTGAAAAGTGGTCCGGGCAAAACAGGATGTTTGGTCAGCCTAAATTAATATCCAAACACTGCGGATGCACAAAGACATCATGATCTGTATCTGTATTTGTATCTGTTCAACCAGCAAAATTAGCCTATTTGTATCTGTTTTTGTATTAGGCTAAAACTGAAAGTGGGCGTGACTTATACCGGAAGTTGTGTTACATTATATTTTCTAACTTTATATTCAATTGGCAATGCAATTTCTGAGCATTTAAAGCATCATATTGATTAAATATTGGCATATAATAAGTTCTGAAATGTATTTCCTAATCCTCATAATTCACTTTTCAATAATAATAATAATAATTATCTGTTTTACATTGGGAATAGTTTACATAAGACATAGTTTATATAAGAATACACACATAAACCAGCCCAGCACACACACACAGGGCTACACTGGGCCTACTGCTCTACTATTAGACACAAAGGATGTCTTTAGTCCACTGGCTTTTGTAGTTGTGTCACCTGGCATGGTTAGCTGAGTTCATCAGATGAACTCTGGTGGAAATTGCATGACCCTTCACCGTGAATTAGATTTTTAAAAATTTAGCTAAATTTTTAAAAATCTAATTCACGGTGAAGGGTCATGCAATTTCCACCAGTCACTTCAAAAAGCTCAAGTAAAAATATTTGTGGCTGCAGGGGGGATCAAAATAAAATAAATACATTTAAAAAATCAACCAGCCACCCTCCTCCTCTGATAAGTTAAGAACAGCCCCTTCAGTGTGGTGAGGTTTGTGGACCGTTACCTGCCACAAAGGGAGAAATGTGAGCGGCTCGTTTCTCCCCTTACACTTAACATACCTGTGTGCCGCCACAGCTCGGCTGTTCAGGTACTTCCGGGCAGTCATGACACCAATGAAGAGGAAATTATTGGACCTGGAGCCAGGCGTAGTGGCCATAGCAGTGGCCATAGTGCTCTGCCATATTTCTGTCTGTGACCCCCGTTCAACCCACAACCGGCAGGATTCGCCTTTCGTTTCTGCTGCTGGTTGAAATCTGTACTCGCACAGCATGCTTCTGAATGATGTCTTTTGCTTACACAAAACAACTTTATTCACAAATACGAGTAAAATGCTCGCAGGCATAGCGAGTGTTTGAGAAACGCCGCACTAATCAAACAAATCAACCACATGAACAAAAAAAAAAAGTGCATGACGTGCATGTTTTTTCCCATTCGAATAATAACTGGTATATTTTGTATAGAAAAAATATGTTTCAAAGGCAATATTTGTGCCTATACGAATAACATATTCATATTCGGGCACATTCTTACCAAACACGTTGGTGAAGATCACCAATGGTGGGGGCTACATGAAAGTACTGATAATAGAACTCAACATTATTTGTTTTAATATTAAGTTTTAAAACAAGTCATTTTAATGAGAAATTTTTTTCTGTTTCCATAGTCAATCAATCAATCAATTTTATTAAAAAAGCCCAATATCACAAATCACAATTTGCCTCACAGGGCTTTACAGCATACAACATCCCTCTGTCCTTTGGACCCTCACAGCAGATAAGGAAAAACTCCCCAAAAAAAACCTTTAACGGGGGAAAAAAATGGTAGAAACCTCAGGAAGAGCAACTGAGGAGGGATCCCTCTTCCAGGACGGACAGACATGCAATAGATGTCGTACAGAACAGATCAGCATAATACATTCAGAGTAATCCGTATGACACAATGAGACAGAAAGAGAGAGAGTCAGAGACAGAGAGAGATGCAGGACAGACGGTAATGATAATAGCTTACAACATTAATGAAAGTAATAATATTATAATTATAATTCTGGCTGTTGTGGTACAATATGTTGAAAGTATTTATAGGAATGGGCAATATGTTATCGTCTGCAATATACCGTCAAAACATTTCTCCACTGTAAGAATTTTTCATCTTGCGTTAAAAATGATAAATTCCCATTGATAACGTATGCACGTGATAACGTATACGCGACGCACTCACAGCCCAACCCCACATGTATAATGCTGGAAGGTGGAGTGGACAGCGAGGAGCTCGTTCCTAAACGAGGCTCCAGCTTGATTATCTAGAACTCGTTTGGTTTTAATAAATCTGACGCGGCGCAGAAATCTATAATGTGCAAAGTTTACAAACAAACAGTGACTGCAAAGGATGGTAACACCACCACTTTGTTCCACCACCTCAAACACAAGGACAAACCAGAATATGATGAAAGCCAGAAAATGCACAAGGATGCAGCAGAATAACGAGTCTCACTCGTTTACTCCGCTGTGCCATTCGTTCAGACAACGCAAACACATACACGTAAAGCTCAACACCCCTAATGTAAAACGTTGCAATGTCGTAAAACAGAATAGTGTCTTACTCTACATAACAAATGTCATAAAACACACTCATACATGACTCTGTTCGACTCCCCTGTTGGCCTGGGGTGAAAGTATGCTGTGTGGATGTGCTTAATCCCTTTCCCGCTGAGAATTGTGCAAACAGGCCGCCCAAGATGTCGGTAATGACTTGAGTTGTGACTGTACCTGCTGGGGTCACCTCAGGCCATTTTGAGTGAAGGTTGTATGCCACCACCAGGAAGTGTTGGTGGTGTGGGACCCCTCAGCTGTGGATTTCACCACAGATGTCCAGCTTTAGATGCTCCCACGGGCGGGACGGCCACAGGACAGGCTGCAGGGGCGTTGCAACTGGTAGCCCACATTTCCCACTGAGGAGGCATTGCTCACAGTCTTTGACCATGGTCTCAATGTCGCGGTCGATACCTGGCCACCACACCAGGTCGCGGCATCGTTGCTTGACCCTGACTATCCCCAAGTGACCCTCGTGTGCCATTAGAATGATACGCACACGTAGGCTACTTGGGACCACAGTGCAGAGGCCCCCGGAGACACAGACATCACCCCAGCATGAGAGTTTGTGTTGCACCCTAGCAAATGGGGCAAGATCCTCAGGCACCCACGGAGGCCATCCAGCCGTGGGTCCTGTTCCAATTCCCGCCGCAGCTCCTCCAATGACACCACTGTTTGCAGGGGCCCGTGCAACAGCTGAATGATCTCGGGCTCTTCCTCGAAGGTGGCAGGAGAAACGGTTGGAGTGGGGGTGTTGATCGACCGAGAGAGGAGGTCTGCAACCATGTTGTCACTACCTGGAGTGAACTTGAGCTGGTAGTCATACTGCCTGAGCCACTCCCACCACCTGTGCAGACGGAGGGGCCTGTGGCCGCTGTACGAAGTGGACAGCAGAGTAGTGAGGGCCTGGTGGTCTGTACAGAGGGTGAACTGGTGGCCGTACAGATAAAGGTGCCACCTCTCACGCCCAGACAAAAGCTAGTGCTTCACGTTCACCGACTGAATACCTCTGCTTAGTGGGGTTCAGGGCCCTGGAGGCAAAGGTGACCGGCCGCTCGATGCCGTGTCTGCGAGAGGACAGCCCCCACTGCCCTAGCTGAGGCATCACAGGTGACAAGGGTGGGGCTGGATGTGTCAAAATGGGCCAAGCTGAGGTGGGCTCGTGGATCCGATGTATGGCATCGACGTTTGACAGGAGAGGTGTGACGCCCTTATCTGACAGGTGAAACCCTACAAAGTCAATGGTGGCAGCGGCAAAGGAGCATTTCTCACTGGTGTACCAGAACACCCCAGCATGTGTGACGAAAGCTGTCAGGTCCCTGCTGACTGGGTGAAGGGGCACCTGAAGATAGCCCTGCCGCAGGTTGAGCTTCGTGAAGACTGTGGAGCCGTAGAAGAGAGTGGTCAGCTCCTCTGAGGTAGGCAAGGGGTACAGATCTGGACTAATGGCCTTGTTGACACGCTGTAGATCCACACAGGGTCTCAGCCCCCCTGTGTTTTCTCTTTGTTATTACAAGGTTTGAAATCCAGGGGGCAGCGTTGACAGGCTCGATAATGCCTGCCTCCAGCAGTATGGGCCTCTGTGTAAAAGCAGTGAGGCAGCCCAGTCCATCAAACAGAGCTGGCCATTTCTGCTCCCAGGTGGAGGTGACTTGGTGAATGGGTGAGCCGCTGTTGTCATGCAATGAGAACCTTAGATCTGTAAACAGGTCAAAAGCCAGGAGGTTGGCACCCCACTTCGCAATGTGAAACGGAAATGCAGGAATGTGCTTGGATCCATATCGCACCTGTATCTGGAGGACACCCACAATCCCAATCCTCGAGCTGTCGTATCCGAGCAGAGGAATGGAGGGCCGCTGCAGTGGCAGGTGTGCAAAAGATTGAGGAGAGACACAGCTGCCCCTGTGTCCACCAGCAAGGGGAGGCTCACATCTCTGAGCTGCACTGTGCATATCTTAAAAGTCATATGGTTAAGAGAAACAGTTCAGATCTCCGCACAGTCACTGTGAGATGACGAGGGTCTGGGCTGTGATGAGTGGGCAGCAGGAGCAGATCTACAAACTTTGGCAAAATGGTTGGCTTTTAAACAGTTCCTGCATATTCGTCCTCGGGCTGGGCAGTTTGGAGCCCATGTCTTATGCGAGCTGGATCCACAGTTATTGCAATTCACAGAGTTTTGGCTGTTTCCCTGCCTGCGGTTTTGCTGCACTGGAAAACACTCATCTGAGTCATGTCTATTTTGACCCTCTTGACTTTCCATAGGTTGGAGCTGTTGTGTGATAGAGCCCGTGTGGATGGGGGCGGGGCGAGAGCTGTCAATCAACATGGTGGAGCACTGTAGCACAGAGCGTCATCCAGTGTTAAGTCATCTGGCTCCAAAAGCAGTTTTTCTCTTGTTTTCTCACACAATGTGCCCTCAGTAAGCTAGTCACGTATGATCTGATCCTGAAGCACACCATAGTTGCATGCATGTGCCAGGTCCCGCAGGTCTGTGACATAACTCAGGATGAACTCACCAGGCCGCTGAAGCCGCTTCCATAGGCTGTACCGCCGAAGAATCACCCGCTGCTTGCCGGCAAAGTGGTTCATGAGGAGGGCGACAGCATCCTCGTAGGTCTCCGCGTATCCTCTGACCCTCCTTACCGAAAAAAAAGCACCTGAGTCAGGAAGAGATCCTGGTCATCAAAGCCAGAGTAGTCACAGAGGGGAAATCCAAGTGGCCCTGCTGCTGCTACCTCTGAAATATCATCTCAATCTGCTGAAAAAGGCCAGGGTCAAGAAACAGAGGACAAACAGCAGAGGAAGAAACAGAGAAAGAGTCTTGGAAGCTTTTTCAAACAAGCAGCTGCTGCTGAGGTCTCCATCAGTGTTTCTGACACTGAGAAAATTTAGGCCGAATTAAGCAGTTACTTACTTGGCCAACTGGCAGACAGTGAGAGCAATCCTCTTACATGGTGGAAAGTACATGAGGTGAATTTCCCTCTGATCGGTCGTTTAGCTAAGAAGTACCTGTGCATCCCTGCAACATGTACAGCCTCAAAGAGGGTCTTTAGTGCTGGAAGGAATGTGGTAACCTGCCACCAGTCTCCTCTGAAACCAGCCATAGTTGATATGCTAGTCTTCCTGACTAAAAATCTTAAGCTGTGAGCCTTGTTCTCTTTTTGAAAGAAGCACATATGCCACCTATTGGTGGATATTACGACTTGTGACCTCAGACATTCCTGTCAGCCTCATTTCCACATTCTTGTACACAAGGGTATTTCAGTGTTTACATTTTCATTGAAATTTGTTGAAACTATATTTTAGATTTTTTATTTTGGTTGTTTTTTAACTATCATGTTGTCATTTGCACTATTTTGACCCAACAGAAGAAATGGTTGTTACATTTTGATATAACATTTGTCCATTATTTGCTTGAGTGAAGTGTTTGCACTAGTATCTAGGGCATTAATGACTTTTTTTTTTTTTCAGGTCGACGTATTTGTCAATAAAGTCTAAGTCGAGTCGACAAGTCATTTGA
Organism: Epinephelus cyanopodus; assembly: GCA_026686955.1. NCBI lineage: Eukaryota > Metazoa > Chordata > Actinopteri > Perciformes > Serranidae > Epinephelus > Epinephelus cyanopodus. The sequence continues at coordinate 40,098,109 of CM048920.1, forward strand.
TGATGTCATCACATTGACACGGTGGGGGAAATGAAGGATCTCCACACATGTGATGTGTGTCTGTTAGCAGACATTCTTGTGTTAATTTCCCCTCTATGCGCCAAGTAACGTAACCGCCCTTTTCATGAAGTGACTATGACTATTGGTTAAGTCAAGGATAAAGTATCAGCGTAAGCCAATCAGAGGCAGCAATTGCATTCCATATACAAGCACAGAGAGAGAGAGAGAGAGAGAGAGAGAGAGAGAGAGAGAGAGAGAGAGAGAGAGAGAGAGAAGGAAAAAACACACCACTTGTCGACTCCTCCCGGGGGGTGTCGACCTGTGCCACTGACGTCGACACGTCAACAAATCGACTTTTCTGTTAATGCCCTACTAGTATCTAATTTGTGGCATGTTCCAGCCACAGGTAATTTGCACATACATATTTTATCACTGATTGGATTTCTATTTCAGTGAACTTTTATTTATTTGTCCTGTTTCTTAATATTTCAGTTTTCAGTTTTTTGCTGTTTGCACTGTTTTGCCACTGCCTCTGTGACAAAAAGTTTGAATAAATGTTGAATCTGTTCTCACATTTCAGACTTGTTTGATTGGTGTTACTCACAACAGGTTTGCAGTACAGGTGTACTACTTAAACTTAATTGGTGTAGTTTAGTAGCCTTTAGTATTATTTAAGGGCTCAGACTGAAGGTGGTGATAGATTTATAGTCAAAAAGATGAGGCTGAATTGGTATTTCTTTTATCGTCACTTTTATCGTTATCACAATAAATTCCAGAAATTATCGTGATAAATTTTTTAGTCCATATTTCCCCTGCCTAATCTGATAGTATACATATGTGACAATAATCATATGTGTATAATAACAGCAGAAGTATGACTAACAATAACAGCAGCAGCAGGAGGCATCAGGCAGGACCACAGCAGCAGCACAACCACATGTCACACCATCCAGACAATATAAGTTAACCTGCGAATCAGTGGAGCACAAAGGCTCCGGAGAAGAAGCTGAGTTAGTGACATGCAGTAAGGCTGAGTTAGCAAGCTGCAGTAACAGGACATGGGGAGAGAGAGAGAGAGAGAGAGAGAGAGAGAGAGAGAGAGAGAGAGGACCCTGATTGCTGAAGGCTCTGGCCTTAACTTTGGTAATTTTAGGGACCACGAGTAACCCTGCGTTCTCAGAGCGCAGAGTTCTGGTGGGATAATATGGCACTATGAGCTCTCTAAGATATAATGGAACTTGACCATTTAGAGCTTTATAAGTTAACAGTAGGATTTTAAATTCAATTCTGGATTTTACAGGGAGCCAGTGCAGAGAAGCTAAAACAGGAGAAATATGATCTCGTTTCTTAGTTCCTGTTGGTACATGTACCGCTGCAATCTGAGTTAGCTGTAGAGTTTTTAAAGACTTATTAGAGCTACCTGATAATAGGGAATTACAGCAATCCAGCTCTGAGGTAACAAAAGTGTGGACCAATTTTTCTGCATCTTTTCGGGTCAGGATAGGCCTAATTTTTGCAATATTACGCAGATGAAAAAATGCAGTCCATGATGTTTGTTTTAAATGAGAATTAAAAGACAAATCTTAGTCAAATATTACTCCGAGGCCAAGAACAATAACTTCAGTTTTGTCTGAATTTAAAATAAGGATATTGGTGCTCATCCAGGTTTTATGTCTTTAAGGCAGTTATTAAGTTTAGTTAACTGATTAGTTTCTTCTGGCTTCATAGATGAATACAACTGTGTATCATCCGCATAACAATGGAAATTTACAGAGTGATTTCTAATGATGTTACCTAAAGGAAGCATATATAGAGTAAATAGGATTCGTCGGAGCACAGAACCTTCTGGAACACCAAAACAAACTTTAGTATGTAAGGATGATTCATCATGAACATGAACAAACTGAATACAGCTTAGTGCAGAACCTTTTAGGCCAATTAAGTTTTCCAGTCTCTGTAGCAGAATTTGATGGTCAGTTGTTTTATTAGATCTTAGTGCAGCATTTGACACAAGTACAGAGACAAGTCCTTTGTCTGAAGCAATCAGAAGGTCATTTGTAATTTTAACTAGTGCTGTCTCAGTGCTATGATGCACTCTAAATCCTTACAGAAATTCCTCAAATAAATTATTATCATGGAGAAAGTCACACAGCTGGTCTGCAACTACTTTCTCAAGGATCTTTGAAAGAAAGGGAAGATTAGATATTGGCCTATAGTTGGCTAACACCTCTGGATCCAGGGTGGGCTTTTTTAGAAGAGGTTTAATTACAGCTACCTACTACTACTACTACTACTACTACTACTGTGGTACATAGCCTGTTAATAAAGATATACTGATCATGTGAGTGTTAGCTAAAGGTAAGACTTCCTTAAGTAGCCTAGTTGGGATGGGGTCTAAGAGACACGTTGATGATTTAGATGAAGAAATCACTGCGATCAATTGTTGAAGAGAAATCAGAGAGAAGCAATCTACACTGAACAAAAATATAAACACAACACTTTTGTTTTTGCTCCCAGTTTTCATGAGCTGAACTCAAAGATCTAAAACTTTTTCTATATACACAAAAGACTATTTCTCTCAAATATTGTTCACAAATCTGTCTAAATCTGTCTTAGTGAGCACTTCTCCTTTGCCAAGATAATCCATCCCACTTCACAGGTGTGGCATATCAATTTGCTGGTTAGACAACATGATTATTGCACAGGTGTGCCTTAGGCTGGCCACAATAAAAGGCCACTCTGAAATGTTCAGTTTTATCACACAGCACAATGCCACAAATGTCGCAAGTTTTGAGGGAACATGCAATTGGCATGCTGACTGCAGGAATGTCCACCAGAGCTGTTGCCCATGAACTGAATGTTCATTTCTCTACCATAAGCCATCTCCAAAGGTGTTTCAGACAATTTAGCAGTAACTACACCAGCCCAGGACCTCCACATCCAGCATGTTCACTTCCAAGATCTAAGACCAGCCACCCAGACAGCTGCTGCAGCAATCAGTTTTCATTACCAAAGAATTTCTGCACAAACTGTCAGAAACCGTCTCAGGGAAGCTCATCTGATGCTTGTCGTTTATAGTTTATTTTTGCACAATTAAAAAACACTAAACAGCAAGAAAAGTAAATAATGAAATACAGTGCAGGGAGAGGCAAAAAACCCAGAGGGCTTATTTAAAGCCTCCACCTAATAAAATTTTCACAAACTTAATAAAAACTCGAAAGTACAGAAAAATACATAAGAATACATAAAATAATACAAGTGATAGCAAAACTATTGGTAACAAAATATGCTTGACTGGAACAACAAAAGATAGCACTAATAGAATCCATTTGAGAGCAGAAAATGCAACTAGATGATATGTAAGACGATGTTAGTGTGATAGGCATATGTATGTGTGAGTCAATGTGTGAGTTATATGATAATTTATACTGCGTTGACCCTTGAGCAATAGCAAAATACATCACAATAAATAAAACAAATTTAAAGCAAGGACAAAATACACAAGGACCACCCTTTATAAAGCAGCAGTTAAATGTTTTTTCAGGCATTTCTTGTAACACTTTATAGAGATGCAGGTTTTTGTGGAAAAAAATCATTCCAGAATTTCGCTGCCCTAAATCTTATAGAAAACTGCCCTCGACAAGTAAGAAATTTAGGAAGATAAAGAGCTGAAGATTTACGAGTTAAGTGTGAATGTAACTGTGAATTAGCTGTAAAATAAGTTGTGAACTGCTCAGGAATATTCCCCTCACTAAAAAGTGTTTTGTAAGTAAAAACACATGTTTGAAACATATTAATGTCATAAATAGTGAGAATTTGAAGTCTCTGAAATAACGGGGCAGATGAAGCGTATGACACTGATCTGGTTGCGATCCTAACAAAGCGTTTCTGCAGGACCAAAATTTTAAGAAGAGTAGTCGGAAAAGTGCTTGCCCAAACGATATTACAATATGAAAGATAGGGATAAATCAAACTATAATAGAGAATTTGGAGACAGTTTGCGGACAAGACAAGATTACTGACCCTCGTTATTATACCAAGAGATTTATGGATTTTTTTTACTGACCCAGTCAGCTTGTTCTCTCCAATTCAAATTCTCATCAATATAAATGCCCAAAAATTTTGTACTGGCCACCTGAGGCATCTCAACAGACTCAATTATAATTTTGGATAAGTCTTTAGAATACGTTTTTTTGCCACTGAAGATAATAAAGTTGGATTTCCTTATATTCAAAGATAATTTATTTAGTCTGAACCACACAGCATAGGCAGCTAAGCCAGCATTCACATCCTTCATAAGTGAATCAAAATTTGAATTAGAGAGAACAAGGGTTGTGTCATCAGCAAACATTATTGGACACAGGATATTTGAAATATTAGATAAATCATTTATATAGATAAGGAATAATAATGGCCCCAGAATGGAACCCTGTGCGAACCCCACAGGGTAATCTAGCTTTGTTAGAAGAGCAACCCTTAACACAAACGAACTGACTTCTATCAGTGACATAATTAGTTAACCATTTGTATGTAACACCATGAAAACCATATTTATACATTTTTGACAATAAAATATGATGATTTACAGTATCAAAAGCTTTTGAAATATCAATGAAAATACTACAAGTACACTCATTGTTCTCAAGTGCACAGTTAACTTTGTCGATCAGGTGAAGCAGAGCCATATAAGTGGAGTGATGCTTTCGAAAACCATACTGGTGTTTGTAAAAAATTAAATTAGAATCTAAATGAAAAAGAATTTGTTTATATACAATTTTTTCTAAAATTTTTGAAAAACATGGCAAAATAGATATAGGTCTATAGTTGTTAAAACAACGTGGGTCATCTGCTTTAAACAGAGGTAAAACTTTGGCAACTTTTAAATCCTCAGGCACAACGCCAGTTTTCAAAGACAATGAAAAGATGTGGACCAGTGGCTGCAGTATGGACTCTTTCACCTGTTTGACAAGATGCACAGAAATATTGTCATGACCAGCTGATGATGATTTTAGTTCATCAATTATGTCGCTTATTTCATAGATATCAGGAAGCTTGAAAGAAGAGATAATAGGAAAACTTCTTTGGATGAAATCCAGTGGATTACCATGACAAGGAGGGATTTTACTTGCTAATTCACAACCAATGTTAACAAAAAAATCATTAAATTTTTGAGCTATATCAAATGGATCGTTAAGAAATTTTTCACCATCCAAAAAAGCTGAAGGTAACTCTGGTGTACTCTTTTCTCCTTGTAGCAGCTGATTAATGACTTTCCATGTGGTTTTAATATTCTTTGAACACCTCTTAAATTCTTCACAGTAATATTTCTTTTTTGCAGATCTAACTGAATGTGTATATTTATTTCTATGAGATTTATAAACACTAAAGGTGAGAGGAGTAGGATTTGAGATATATTTTTGATATAATTTATTCTTTTTCTTCAACAGCTTTGATAAATCCACTGTAAACCAAGGCTTATTAAAGTCTTGACTGCATTTCTTGGTAGATCTGCCAATTGGAAAACATTCATTGAAACTATAGCTAATAATCTTCATAAACTTTTGATATGCAAAATCAGCATTATTTTCCTCATATATATCATTCCATGAAATACTGGCGAGCATATCTTTAAATTTTGAAATATTTTGCTTGCCCATTATTCTTTTATGGTTTATTTTCCTAACATATTTTGTTCGATCAGCCTTCATTATAGAGTACTGGAATATGGGGAAATGATCTGACAAGTCTGAATACAAAACCCCAGATTTCGTCCCTTTGCCCAGAGAGTTAGTTAAGATGTTATCAATCAAAGTTGCTGAATTTCCATTAACACGTGTGGACTTATGAATAAGTGGGAAAAAGTAACTAGAATAAAGAACATTAAGAAAATCCCCACTAAGGGTCTCTGATTTATGTTTAAAGAGATTTATATTGAAATCTCCTAAAATATAACAGAGTTTTCCTTCCTTATTTATCAGATCTAGAGAACTTGACAAACTATCATTAAAATTTTTGATGATAGAATCAGGTGGGCGATAAATAACACCAATAATAATATTCCTTCCACCAGAGACACCAAAGACCTCTACAAACACTGATTCCACCTCAACATTATCAGATTTCAGAGAGAGATCAGTCCTGATTCTAAATTCATAATCATCATGAATAAACAGAGACACCCCACCTCCAGATCTTTTCTCCCTGACATTGTGGACCACATTATAATTGGGTAATTTGAAAATTTCTTTAGATGCTTCTGTTAGCCATGTTTCTGATAAAGCAATAACTGAAAAATCATGTTTGATTAAAGATAAATAATGGATAAATTTGTCGTAGTTGCTGGAAAGACTTCTTATATTCAGGTGAAATGTAGAGAATATATCAGGAGGTAGAGACATGCATAAATTGTTAAACTGAGTTTCATTATAATAACTACAAAGGTTAGAAACATCAAGTGATGAAAAAAAATGTTGGACCATCAAAATTGTAAAAATCAGTTGTAGAAGGATCAAGAAGTTTAAAAGTCAGTCCTTCAAAACTAGATGTGTTGTGAAACATAAAATGTGAGAGAGAATAATATGCTGTAACTGTAAGATTAAGTAGTCAAAATACTGTATACATGCCTAATGGTGGAGACTAATGAGCCAAGCTTTGAGCATAGGCCTTCCTTTGAGATACATTTTGAGCAGGTGGATGAACAATAAGTTTGTCATATCTCAAATATGCAATATCACCTCTCTCACAAGCTGCTTTCATTGCAGGGAGTAGTTCTTTTCTTCTTTGCCGGACAGCTTCAGGAAAGTCCTCATTAATGAAGATGCCAGAGCCCTTCAAGTTTTTAGCTTTATCCAAGACAACAAGTTTGTCCTTCATCCGCAGAAATCTGACCACAATGGGTCGAGGCTTTCCTGATGATGACATTGGTTTCCCAGCCCGATGAGCCCAGTCCAAGACCAAAAACCTCCAATGATACAAACAATGTCCACAATTTTGCACTATTGAGTTGGTTTTAAGTCTCTTGATTCAAGCATCAGCAGAAATTTTGAGTTTTATACAGGATTTCTCAGATTTTTGTTGGATAGAGAATCAGTCACAGGTTCAGAGAAACACAGCAGCAGCCATCTTTCTTACTCATCAATGTAAGATTCACTGAAGAACAAGTTCAGTATCAGCTTAGACTCTTCCAGCAAGACAGTGACTCTAAACGGACAGAATGTGCAGCCTGAAGACACTGCTGTGTATTACTGTGCCAGAGACACACAGTGTCGTCCTCATCAGGTTCTCGACCTGACTGCAGTTCATCTTCGTAACTGACCTGAGTGGGCAAATGCTCACATTCGATGGCGTCTGGCACGTTGGAGAGATGTTCTCTTCACAGATGAATCACAGTTTTCACTTTGCAGGGCAGATGGCAGACAGCGTGTGTGGCGTCATGTGGGTGAGCAATTTGCTGATGTCAACATTGTGGACCATGGTGGCGGTGGGGTTATGGTATGGACAGGCGTATGTTATGGACAACAAACACAGGTACATTTTATTGATGGCATTTTCAATGCACAGAGATACCGTGATGAGATCCTGAGGCCCACATTCATCCACGACCATCACCTCATGTTGCAGCATGATAACACACGGCCCCATGTTGCAAGGATCTGTACACAATTCCTGGAAGCTGAAAACATCCCAGTTCTTGCATGGCCAGCATACTCACCGGACATGTCACCCATTGAGCATGTTTGGGGGACTGGAGGAAGGGACCAGCACTCTCCTTGACGGGCTTCACTGGACACACATGAAAGGTGGGGTTCATCCCCATGGTCCTGGGAAGTCTGAGTCTCATAGCCACAGGGTTGATTATGCTGAGATCGAAAAAGGATCCACAAAGCGAGGGGCCAGCTCACAGGATTCCACATGGAGGGAGAGATCCTGGGTCGACAGCCACACTCTCTGGCCAGCTTTGTAGGAGAGAGCAGAGGTCTGCAGGCTGACCACCGCTTTCTTGTAACGTGTAGAGCTCTGGAGAAGCTTCTGCCTTGGTCAAAATCTCTGGGAAAGCCATGTAAACGAAACTTGGCTTGGGCCTTGGCACAAGCCTGTCTGACTCTTTCCTCAATGCCCCATATGACAGCCACACATGAGGGTGGTAGAATGTAGATGGGAAAGTAAGGAACTGAGGCAGGGTCCACAAGGCGAGAGAGAGCATTTGGTTTCATGTTTTCAGAGCCCGGGCAGTCAGGCAGAGAAAAGTTGAAATGGTAAAAATAAAGTGACCAACTTGCCTGACGTGAGCCGAGTGTCTGAGCTGTCTGGAGATACTCCAGGTTCTTGTGGTCTGTCCACACAAGAAATGGATGCTCAGCCCCCTCCAGCCAATGGCGCCACTCCTCTAATGCCACCTTAACTGCAAGTAGCTCCCGGTTACCGACATCATAATTTTTCTCAGCAGCAAAAATGTTCCAGGATAGGAATTCATGAGACCAAAGGGTATCACAAGATACTCCTAATGCCCACTAGAAGTGTTAAAAGCAGTCTTCCACTCATTCCCCTCCCTTATTCTAACCGAATGATAGGCATTTCTCAGTTCAAGCTTGAAAAAAAATCTTAGCCCCTTGCAACAGTTTAAATGCCAAAGAAATAAGAGGGAGGGGGTACATGTTTTTGATTGTGATGTCATTAATGCCTTGACAGTCAATGCAGGGACAAAGAGTCTTGTCCTTCTTCACAAAGAAGAAACGAGCTCCAGCAGGGGAAGATGAAAGGCGAATGAGACCAGCTGCCAGTGAGGAATCCACATACTCCTTCCTGGAGCAGACAGGGAATACAGTCATCCTCTAGGGGGTGTGGTGTCAGGTAACAAATCACTAGCACAGTCACAAGCTCGCTGAGGAAGCAACAAGGTAGCTTGGGCCTTATTGAGGATCTCTTTGAGATCATGGTAACAGGGGGGAACTTTGAAAAGGTCAGGAAACTGAGTTCAGGACATCCGACACTGCTGGAGACAGAGAAGGAAGTACAACTGATGGGTGCAAAGCCTGAGTGGTAGACAAGGAGCAACTCTTTAAAGATTCTTTTTCCCAAGCAGTAGCTTTTCCAGAGGACCAGTTTATGTGGGAATTATATAGAGCTGACCAAGGGTACCCTAAAATAAGTGGGTGCTGAGGAGACTAGAACAGGTAGAAGCTGAGGAAGTCTTTGTGATTGTCAGGAAAAACTAACTGAACAGGTTGTGTGTGGTAAGTTACCCTACACAGAAGCTGACCATCTAAGGCGCTAGCCTCCAAAGTCTTGGGCAAGGGGAAAAGGTCATGGCCTAGTGTTTTAGCTAGCTCTTGGTCCATCAAGTTAGCATCAGAACCTGAATCCACCAGCATCGGAAGACTAAGGGTCACAGAGGAAGACAAGAGGGTAACCTGTGTGAGAGAACGGTGGGACTTGATTGTAGTATGGCTCACCAGGATCCTCTTCTTCACTGATGAGCCCAAATTTTTACTGGACATGAGGCAATGAGATGGCCAAGCTGAGCACAGTAGATACACTGCCCCTCCCAAAAACAACACTGTTATTCCTCAGGAGTCAGCTTGCTTCTGCCAAGCTGCATGGGTTCCTCTGACACTGAAGGGGGCACTGTAGAGGTGGTTGTTGGAAAGTGCTGACTAGCAGGATGCCAGGATGGCTGGGAGTTAGCTGAAGGCTTCCTCTTGTGGATAACAGGGGAAACACTGAGCCTGGATCTTGCTTTTTCTCTCTCCCAGAGACACTTGTCAATCTTAATAGCCAGGGAGACGAGAGAGTCCAGGTCATCTGGTAGTTAAAGGGGGGGCCAATGGTTCTGACAGCCCATGGAGGAAGGCATCAAATAAGGCACACTGGTCCAACCACTGTCCGCTGCTAGCGTGCAGAATTCAATAGCGTATACAGAGACTCTTCTCTTATCCTGGCGTAGACTACAGAGAGCTCGGGCCACCTTCCGTCCAGGAGCAGTGTGTTGAAATATCCCATTAAAAGTCTCAGAGAAGAGCTTCAGGGACTCACAGATGGGAGATTTTCTGTTCCATTCTGCTGTAGCCCAAGCCTCAGCTCTGCCGTGAGAGATGGGAGATGATATATGCCGCCTTGGTCCGTTCCTTAGGGTAAGAGGCTGACTGGAGCTTGAAATGAGGATCACACTGAACCAGGAAGGTCTGGGTTTAAGCTGCAACTTCTGAAAATTTTCCACAAGGAAATCTTACATTTGCATAATTTCAAAATAAAAGTTGCTCAACCTAGTGTTGAATCCTCTGCCCCTGAGCTTTAAGAGCTGCTTGCACTGGATTAGAGTCCGCTGAGTCCATGCTGGCTAGTTCGTACTATCACACTGGTACCAACAGGACTCATTTGCAGGACTCAAAAACACAAGGGCCTCTAGTTTCGCAGACTGGGTGTGGTGGAGGCGGATTTTTTAAGTTTGGCACACCGTGTGCCCTGGCGCAGCTACTCCTCTATCCCACCTCCATCCCTCCGCAAGTTGGAAAGAGGGAGGAGAGAAGGCGTGGAGTGGGTTTTACACACAGCACACCAATCAAATGAGCCCTCTCCTCACCCTTAAATGCACCGTGCGAAGGCGTAATGAGAGTTAACTCAATTCGCCATGGCAGAAGAGAGCAGCAGCATCAGACAGCCAAACTCCTCCCAGGAGGAAACTGATGTTTTGGTCTGGGAGGTCCAAGCTCGCAGTGTCCGAATATACGGAACTGCGAGCAGACCTCCACGGACTGATGATGCAAAGGTAGCCTGGGAGGAGGTCACCACAATTGTAAATCAATCTCGCGTTTCTCTCGTGCGCGCGGCTCTCTCTTTCTCTCTCGCAGTCTCACTCTGTTTCTTTTCTTTTGACTTTTCTAAGATGACAGATGCTGAATATATACTCCCTATCTGATGCTGTGACTGTTTGTGGTTGGCTGAGAGTAATGTGAACTCATTAGCTTGCAGCTATGTTAATCAAATCAGGCTGGGTTTCCATTACGCGTGCCAAACGTGCCAAACGGTGCCAGTCCCCTTTGATCTGACATCAGATGTGACAAGACAGCCGATAAAGAGATACATTTATGTGCTGATTGCAGGAATAGTGGTTCAACTATGAATAGTGGTGTTTGTGGGTATTTACTGCATCGTTAATGTGCCTGACATTCTAGACGTGTGCACACTGTCCGCCACTCAGCCAAACTTCGGCTTACACCACCTGCGCTCCGCCTGCGCTGACAGTAGAAGTGGTTTCAGTTGGCGAGCTTTTAGTGCACCTTCGGCGAAGCCTTTTGGCATGAAACTGTCACTGCGCCAAGCTGGATCTGTTGACACCTCCACCTGCTGCGGCGCTACACCCATCTCAGGGCACCTCGGTCTGCCAAACTACCAAACTGAGCGCTCCACGGGTTGCCCTGCTCCAAACTAGCTCTGCGCGGGGTTCGCCACCCCGGGAAACTAGAGCCCAAGGTCTTTATTTAAAGGTTGGGACACAGGAAAAACAGTCCAAAATTACAAACAAAAGTTTCCAAAGGCTAGGGGCTTAAGCAGAATGCACAAATGTAAAATATTGTAAAAAAAAAACAAAAAACAAAACTAAAACATGTGCTCAAAACAATTGAGATAAACTGGCACAAACAAAGGGCAGCAAGTGGACTAAATACACAAGGGAGGAGGGGTAATGAGGGACAGATGAAACCAATCAGGGTGGGACAGGTAATCACACAGGAGGGAAACACACAGGAGCAAGGGAAGTGAAGTACCTGAAATGAGAGACAAGAGTAAGTGTCAGAATACAAAAAACAGGAAATTCTAACAAAACTGAAAACAAGGAAACATGACCTTGATGTGGACCTCGGGGTGTAACAGTAATGAGTGGATCTTTAAGTGTTTAAAAACACATATATTAACTTTGACCAGATAATGTGAAATGCATATATTCTAATCCTCAATAAAAAGCATTATTGAGCATGGTTCCTGTGGGCTCCAGCAACACTAAATCGCTGTGCTTGCCTGAGAAGAACTTATTGCACAAACCTGCTATTTTCACATACAGTATCTCATCGAAAGAGACTCTCACTGCACCTTGTTGTACTTGGTCTGAAAACTCCATTTTGTGGATGACTTTCTTCCTCACCAGTGATTAGGAAATACAGCGAGTGCTGGATGGAGCAGTGAGTGACAACAACCCTGCCCACATTTAAGAGTACTGTTTGCGGTAAAAATGCTAAATGGACCTAAGGTCTAGGTACCATGTCTGAAGGGTTACTTTTTGTTCCAAAGGTACTATAATAAAAGTATTTGGTGGAAACGGGGCTTATGACTTTGTTTTGTTTGAATAGATGGCACTGCAATCAATACTGATGTCCACCCCCAAATTGCTAGAAAACAAGATTGTATTTCGTGTTTTCACCAGCAGGGAGCAGCCATCTTTCAACATGCTAGCTGGTTGGTTGGTCTCTGTTGTCCACTTTTTTGCCAGCTCAAGTTGTTGAGGTAGGCTTGCTAAACTTGGTACTGTAAAACATGTTTTGTCCTTTGATGGCTGTTTTGTTCTCTGACAATATTTTTTACAGCCAGTGTCTGAGATGTTTTGAGTGGACTGGTGCATGAATGTACATAGTCATGTAATGGCCGACTGATGGGGCACAAGTTGCATTGCCAGTGTCCCCCAGTGGCAGTGCTGGCATAGTGTACATGTTCAGCTTATTTGCTGTTTTGACAAAAGAATTGGAGTTTGGGGTTACTAATATGGATAGACAATACAAGTAGAAAAGCCACTACAAAAGCAGTGAGGAGTAAACTGAGTTAAATTTTTGGATTATGATCTGAGGCGAAGCTAACATTATCAACCAGCCCATCTAACACTGAGAAGGGAGCTCTTCATTTCCAAAATTTAACCAAAGAACCAGCAATCATGGTGGTGTCTCCATGTCAGGGATAGCAGTCCACTCGCTACACTAAGAAGAGGATGGGCTCACAAATGTTGAACCGAACTGGCACCACCAGTTATTCAACACACATGGAAACCTTACAAATTCAAGTGATGCTCACTCCCGACAGTTTAGATGATAAGTCATACTGCTTGGTTATTCCACAGAGACTTTGTAATGCAGAAAATGCCAACATTTGACTGTAGGTGTGAATTATGTTTATCATAAAATAAGGTGGCTTGTGGACGCGACTGCTAGGTTAGACTAATGATAGCTACGTTTGCTGTGACATAATAACATTAACATAATGTTGCAAGCATCTGGCATTGTTGTTGTGGTGCGACAGTGTAATAGAGACAGTGGTAGACACACAGTGTTTTGTGTGGTCTGTCAGCTGCAGCACCTGGACATTGGATGTAATGTTAGTCAGGTTCAGGTAGCTTTTCACTTTCACTTTTGCCACTGTTGTCTGACTCCATGGGAATAAAAGTCTCTTAAAGGTACAACGACTACTATACTTGCACTTATTGTTTCAGTGAACAAAATAATCCTAAATATTACAAACAAAAAATGTCACAAATATATGCTAGAATCTACTATCTGTGCAGTTATAACTTAAAAGTTAAACTACATACATTGCAAAGTAACAACAGCAGAACTCTCAGGGTTGATCTCTGTCTCTGGCAAACTTTTTATGTAATGTTTGTTTTATCTCCAAGGTAACAGATATAGATGCAAGGTCAACGTTCTGGGCGTAATGTTATAAGAAAGTAGTATGTCCTGCTTGTGTGCATACTGCATGTAAAAGTACATACTTTTTGAGAGCAGCTGTAGTAACTCTAAAAGTAAAAAGAAAATGCGATTGGGAACTCAACCCAAGTGATGTCATGACAAAGAAAACCTAGGCTGCGGTCGGAAAGTCCCTCCTATGGTCTATTCCTAATCACTATTCCTTGACCTCGGTGGGAAACGTCATGAGGTCAAGGAGCTGAGAAAATCCGTCCGCACTTACGCTGGGCTACTTCATTATGCGACGGCGGATGTTATTGACGTGGGTCTGCTGTGGCGAAACTACAATGTTCTGAAGATGGCACACGATGAGAACGTATGGGGCGCACATTCTCATCGTTTTGCTTCATTCAGGATATATAAACATGGACAACATGGTGAAAGATATTGTTTAATTACTAAGGTGGGAATTGAATTAAAAAAGGAATATAGGCTACCAGCCACAAACTGAAACGAAATGGTCAGGTTGAAAATGTTTGCTCACACTCACCCATGTGAATCACAAGTAGTAAAATGAATTAATGATATTACTAAAGGCTGGCAATACAACAACGCTCAAATGAATAAATGACTGATGCAAACTGAGCATATGGTGCGTGTCCCCTCTGTCCACAGCTGTGTTCAACTTGTTTGTTTTATAACAGGATAAACAGATATTAAATGCATTATTTTGTTTTTTAGTGTGAATTAAAAAACTAATGGAAATCCACGTACTTTTTCCATTTTCTTCTTCAAATGGACAATTGGAGGCGAAATTAGACCACAACCAGTAATTAACTTGTGTTTGGCCTTTATTGTTAAATCAATATTATGTGCCCCTACTGCATAGATAAATAATAAATAATAGTGCTAACCACCACAGTCGCCTCACAGCAAGAGAGTTGCTGGTTCAATCCCAGGTGTGGGAGCCCTTTTGTGTGGAGTTTGCATGTTCTCCCTTTGTCAGCGTGGGTTCTCTCCGGGGACTAGGTTAATTGATAACTCTAAATTGTCCGTAGGTGTGAATGTGAGTGTAAATGGTTGTTTGTCTCTATGTGTCAGCCCTGCGGATATCTTTTAACCTGTGTCGATTGCTCTAAGACTGCAAGGGAAGCTCAGCTTCCCCTAAAATGTCAAAAAAAATTAAGTGGTCAAATATGTACTGTTGTGTTTACATTTCATTGACTAAATATGTGCTAGAGTGCGTTCAACTTTTGTTCAGAATCAGCTACTTATCACAGGTCACTGACGCAACTTTCTTCTCATTCATTGCCGTAGCGTCACAGTGCATTAAACAGTGTAGAAGCTCAGCGTCCAAAGACTTCAATGGGGAAGCACAGAGCGGGTTGTTCCACTGCAACGAAACTAGACAGTCATTGGATAAATGCTCGGTTTTGTCCCGCCCATCGGACGCTCAGCGTCTCTGGGGGTCTATGGGGCAGTGGGCTGGCCTGGACGCTGGGCTTCTGCATGATGATTGGATGATCTGTCTGAGGCTGAATCCCTTTTTGATTGACAGCGAAATGAGCGAATCAGCGATCTTGAAATATAAACCACCACCGGAGCGATTTTCAAGTTTCATGCCGTTGTTCTGAGTTGGTGTGGAGACTTTTCCAATCCTCTTAGTGACTTTTTCTTTGTTAAAAACGACTAGCGACAAATCTAGCATCTTTTTCTGGTGTTATTGGAAACTGTACTCGTGTTTGGAGACTCTGACTTCTGTCGCTCTGCAGTTACTGTCCCCAACGAGCAGCGGGTGCTGCTGTGAGCCCTCCACCGTCCCAAAGCACTCACAGGCGGTCACACGACCAGCCCCAGCTAGCGAGCGAGCTAGCAAGCTGCACATAATGGCAGACAATTTGAATTTAGAGTTAAACAGCAGGGCAGATCAACAGATTGATTTGGTGCAAAGGGTGGGGAAAAGTAACAGTTCTTTTCACCCATCTGAAAATCTTTGAGGTGTGTGTTGCTGAGGTTCTATGGCATGAGTGTGGTTGAAAAACAGCTTCAATTACATGCTCCTTTTATAAGTTACTGCCTCGCTACAATATGACAACTTTTTTTATGATATAAACTTAAAGTGAGCTTCCCCTGTTTGAAAGACCAGCAACCGCCACTGCTTTTAACGTTACAGTCTTTTGTATTTTTTGTTATGATCCTTCCACTGTAGCTCTGCAGGGAAACACTGTACAGGGGAATAAAAAGTGGGAAGCAGTAACTTCATTGATTATTTAAATCCAGATATATGCGCATTTACGCACGAGGCACAACAATGTTACTTCATTGATTATCTATCTATTTTTTTAAATTCAGTTTTATTTATATAGTGCCAAATCACAACAAAAGTCATCTCAGAGCACTTTACACATAGAGCAGGTCTAGATAATACTCTTGAATTCTATCTATCTATCTATCTATCTATCTATCTATCTAGGACATAAACATAGCTGATGCCAATGTTTTGAGATGCAGTAGGGGCAGATAATATAGATATAACAATAAAGGCGAAAAACAAGTAGTTTTCTGGTTTTGGTTTAATTTCTAAATCAATCAGCCATTTGAAGACAAAAATGGGAAAAGCATGTGGATTTCCGTTTTTTCTCATTCACACGAAAATCGGAAAATTAAAATGATGCATTGTATGTTTGTATATTTGTTTATCCTGTTATAAAACAAGTTAAACAAAGCTGTGGACGGAGGGTACACCAATAGTAGCAAAACGTTCATAGTTCGCATCAAAGTTTAACATAATGTTGAAAGTTTAAAAAATATGAACACGTTATGGCATGAAATGCATAATGCTTTATAAACAGCGGTAACTTAGATGGTGATCTCCTTCCTGTCTCGGTCATGTTGGTCTTTTTCTTTCCTAATCATTTGAGTTTGTGAATGATGCGTAAATATTGCCGCCGCAATGACTTGTGGGATGGAATTATCTCCTTTCCTATCGCTTAGGATGGTCCGATGTATCCTATGCTAAAGGAGATCTGAAAGGAAGCATTGAACCTCCTTTCCTTAGTGTTTAGAGAATTCGAACAGCTCTTATCATGGCGGCCACTAAAATACTTCTGGGTCATTTCACTCAGCTAGGAACCTTCCTAAGCAAAAAAGACTTTCCGAAAACAGGGCTACTCCTAACTTACAAAGCTTTAAATGGTCAGGCTCCATCATACCTTAGAGAGCTTATAGTGCCATATTATCCCACCAGAACTCTGCGCTCTGAGAACGCAGGGTTAATGTGGATCCTAAGGTCTCCAAAAGTAGATCAGGAGCCAGAGCCTTCAGCTATCAGGCTCCTCTTCTGTGGAATCATCTTCCTGTTTCGGTCTGGGAGGTAGACACTGTCTCCACATTTAAGACTAGACTTAAGACTTTCCTCTTTGATAAAGCTTATAGTTAAGGCTGGCTCAGGCTTGCCTTGTACCAGCCCCTAGTTTGGCTGACATAGCCCTCGTCTACCGGGGGACCTCCTATAATGCACGGAGCACCTTCTCTCCTTCTCTCTCTCTTTCTCTACTTTGCTAACACACTTCCTGTAACTGCATGTCACTAACTCGGCTTCTTCTCCGGAGCCTTTGTGCTCCACTGTCTCTCAGGTTAACTCGTATTGCAGCGGTGCCTGGATAGTGTGACGTGTGTGGTTGCGCTGCTGCCGTGGTCCTGCCAGATGCCTGCTGCTGCTGCTGCTGCCATCATTAGTCATTAGTCATACTTCTACTGTCATTATACACATATGATTATTGTCATACTTTCATATATTAATATATACTAAAAACATATTGTACCACAATAGCTGTAATATTATTATTTAAATGAATGTTGTTGTAAGCTGTCATTACTGTCCCTCTTTATGTATCATTTTGTCATATGGATTACTGCTGATCTATTGTGCGTCTGTCCATCCTGGAAGAGGGATCCCCCTGTTATATGCTGTGAAGCAGTTTATATGATTTGGCAGGGAAATGTTTTAAGTTCAGGTATTTGGCTGTTTTTTTGGGCTACTATTATTGGCCATCACTATCTTAGTTTACCCTTTTAGCATGCTAATAATTGCTAATTAGCATTACAAAGGAAGTAGATTTTAGGCTGATGAAAATGTCAATAGTTTGGCGGGGATTTGGTAATTAGCCATAGTTTTAAATGCTAAATGAAAATGAAAATGAGATGAAATAAAGTAAAACTCTGACCTGCTGATGGGTTCTAGATGAAAAATCAAGGGACCACCAAAATCAGAAGGATTAAATTTCTGTACAAAATATCCTGTCAACTCATTCAAAAGTTGTTGAGATATTTCAGTCTGGACCAAGGTGGTAGACTGACAGACCTTGCCATTCGTAGTGTGGCTGAAAAGCTATCAGATAAACAAAGCAGACACTGTGTACCGTGAAAATGTAGAAAATTCTACAATCCAGTTTGGATTGATTGCACTGCTGAAACTGCTGAAAGCATAATCTGCTTTCATTGTTCTTCCCCTGATGGCTTTATTTGATCTTTGTCTTGTAATGGCTGCTATCTGCCCTCCTCAAGAGGTCAATCACAGAGTCAGATCACTAGGGTCTTGAAATGTCATAAATTAGGGCTTTCAGCAATTTCAGATCCAATTCCCTCTAATGGTCTGTTTGAAAGCGTAAATCCTGCTTTCACTGGATTTTGAAAAATAACTTTCTTGTAAGGCTACCTCCTTAGAGCACAAATCTGATTCCATCTCTTTTAACATACTATTAAACAGATTAGGTGCAAGTTGTGGAGATGAAAATGATCCTCTGCTATGAAGACATCCCTATGCTTTCAGGTGGTGGCCTGGGAAAGCTGCAAAGATGAGAACATCCCTCTTCTCTGAGCTATTTTCTTCCACTTCTATACTCAGTTTAAGGCTTTTTCCCCATTATCCTCCACCCCATTTCCTGGCAGAAAAAGGAAAACACATTTAAGAACATCAACTCTGCACTTCTGAAGGTCTGCCTCCATGCTCTCTAAAGTGGAGCGATACAATGTGCCTGTCGGAGGTTTTCAAATCTGGGACACCAAAACCATTTCAGCATCATGTTTCGGAAAAAGGTCTCTGTGTGTGAGACAGTGTGTGTGTGTGTGTGTGTGTGTGTGTGTGTGTGTGTGTCAGTTCTAGTGAGGTGCATGAATTGTGTGATGAACGGAGAAAGAAAACATCCATTATGTTAAACCTCTAAGTCCCTATGAGTTTAAAGTTGAAGTCATAATAAATGTAATTTTTCCTTTTAAACAACAGAGGTATAGTGCATGTTTCATACACACATTCCAGTATAGTAGTAGTACAATATTGCAACTTACATGGCATTTCAGTGAAAATCAAACAAACAATCTCAAAAGTTTAAGTGAATAAATACACATGTGGAGTGAAAGAGAAGCAGAGAAGGTCAGCTGTTGTTCGAAGGTCCACATAACATGGGCGGATTATACAACAATGGGCCCTTAGGCAGTGATATACAAAAGGCCCCAGGAGAGAATGTGAAGAGTAGTTATGCATCTTTTTGTGGGTTTGTGTGTCTCTGTGGTCATTTCGTGTCTCCTTGTGGTTGTTTTATGTCTCTTTAAGGTAACGCGCCATTTTGTTGCTTTTGTGTCTCTTCGACGTCATTTTGTGTCGTCTTTCGTTGTTTTGTGTCTCTGTGAGTTACTTTTGTGACTTTAGAGGATGACATCATCTGTGTTTTATGATTATAGAACCATGGATTTGAAATGGAAACCAAGTAATCAGGTCAGTTACTTTTCATACAAACATGTACAGCGTTTCTTTCTAATTGAAAGAAACATGGATGCTGTTCAAGAAGAAGCATCACAGTTGTGACAGAACAAAAAACAGTGACTTGTCATCCGGCTGCAGTCACACTGTATTTTGTGTGGCTGTGAGTGTGTCTTCCTTCATGGAGGTGTTTTCCCAAATATACCACTCCATTTTTTGTATATCAGTAGCAGAGAAAAAGAGAATTCCTGTGCTGTGTCTTTCTAACCGCACTAAATTTTATAAAGCAAACAACACAAACATTCAATAGATGTTGTATACAGAACAGATCAACATAATATAACAGTCCATATGACAAAATGATACATGGAGAGAGATGCACAGCAACAATCACTAATATAACAATTATAGAAATGTGAATAATAATAGTAGTTTATAATAATGCGCGGTATATGTATATCTTACTATATCTTACTATATAATAAACTCTGTGGGTGTGTCTGTCTGTGTGTCTGTTCCATGTTTTTCTCCTCACTGATTTGGTAAATCAATGTGAAATTTGGCACAGTGGTAGAAGGTAATGGGAGGGTACAAAAGAAACAATATTACATCAATTGGCCAAAGGGGGGCGCTACAGCAACCGACTGAAATTGCAAACTTTGAATGGGCATATCTCTCTCTAGCAAAATTGACCAATCTGCATGAAACTCGGTGAACATAATCTAGGGACCAATATCTAAGGTTCCCTCTTGGCAAAAGTTGGAAAACTTACTAAAACTAAGCTTCTATAACTGTGCGTTCACACCAAACGCGAATTCGCAAATTCGCGCGTCAAGATTACATACAAAGTCAATGCAAAGACGCGATTAGACGCGAATTTGCGCCGGGCGGCGCAATGGACGCGTTTAGCGCGGCGCGGTGGACGCGATAGACGCGATGGACATGGCGCGATAGACGCGAAATTCGCGTCCAACGCCTCATCGCTCGAGTTGAAAATATTGAACTTTTGAGGCGAATTCGCGTGACTCAGAGCCGCGAAAGCCAATCAGCGTTGAGATTCTCCCGACGTCATGGTTGACATCCAGTTGTTGACACAACATTAAACTGCTACTCACCGGAGACAGATGGACAGGCACTCCGCAGCTGAAATGGAGCGCCTGTAGTTGGTGTCCTGCCGGGAGATCCTGGTGCCAGCCCTCGCCAACAGGTCCTCAAACTGGGCCCCAGTCAGCCCGAAGTACCGCTGAAAGCGGCTATCATCCAGACGGAGTTCCTGGAGGAGGTGGTGAAACTTGCCGAGTTGGATGTGCTTCTGCAGGATATGGTGAACCCAAAAATGATGGCATTTGGCCCTCCGACGCATTTGGGACTTCCAGAGCAGGTACAAAGCAGCGATGGTGGTTATCTCAGCCATGGTCGTCAGTGGCTACCTGGAGCTATATGATACTACGTGTCTACTCTACAGAGACCGCAACAAAAAGGAGCAGGCTTGAGTGAAAGACGCCGAGGAGACTGGTCTACTTGGTAAGTTCTGTAAATATGTGTCTTTAATTAGTTTGCAGAATGGTTGTACTATGAACGTTAGCACTAGCTTAGCTCCAGTTAGCACAGCCGCCGGCTTCCCCGCTACAACTGGGTGGCGCTATCACAACAGAAAAATCCTTAAAAATGGCTAAAATGCGACTGAACGCTGTGGCTCCCCCTGTGGCCGAATGTTTTTACCTCAACTACTAATGTACAGTTTTAGCCCACTAATTATCCTGCTATTGGCAATGGTACCACTGTACTTTCAATAAAGCAATGGTACTGTCAAATTCACAAAAATTCTGTCTGAATACATTGCTCTTTTTAATGGGTTCAGTTGACTATTTAATCTGCAATTTCCAATGACCTGTAACTGTACGTGGGCAACTGTGCACTCAATGGGTATGGACTAGTGTTAATATATAATAGTATATGTATGTGAC
The DNA here is from genome assembly GCA_026686955.1 of Epinephelus cyanopodus. Taxonomy (NCBI): domain Eukaryota; kingdom Metazoa; phylum Chordata; class Actinopteri; order Perciformes; family Serranidae; genus Epinephelus; species Epinephelus cyanopodus. The sequence continues at coordinate 40,119,495 of CM048920.1, forward strand.
AATAATAATCATACATATTAAATATTAGTATGACTAATAATAATAGCAGTAGTAGTAGGCATTTGGCAGGACCAGGGCAGCAGCACACCCACAATCCAGGTACAACGGACCATTAACTGTCCTTTCTCTTAAAGAAAGGCACTCTTGCGCTTCAGCCAAAAATAAAACTGGATCGGTGCTCACAGCACAGGACAAAATAGAAGACAGTACATCAAGTGGGCCACTGCAAAAAATAACTGAACCCAAATGAAAGGAGGCTGGAGCACTCGATAAATTGCAGAGCTTATAATAAGGTGCAAACAGACTGACGTTTCGACGCTACTGCGTTTTCTTCAGAGTCAAACAGGTATTGGTAGAACAGTGGCAGTTAAATAATTACTGGATGAAGGATTCTTGTGTGTTCTGTTCATTCTGTGATCCACCGCTAATGCAAGAGGTGATTGGCTTCCTCAGAATCCTGGCCATGGAGGAGAACATCTTGATGATGGCGTGGTGCCTCTGTTTCTCTGAGGGGGCGTTGATATATTTTCTTGGTTGATGACTTCACTGTTAGACACCACTGGGTTAATATCACAGGTTGGCGCATCTTTACTACATCTTTGGCAGAAACTCCTCTTCACTTTGGTTCCAACAGGTGTTCCCGAAGTCTTCCACAGCTGCACTTTTAATGTCCTGGCAATGGCTTCTTTAAATGCCAAATCGCTGGACACCATGGCAACCTGCAGCAGCTTTGGAGCTGGGGTAGCTCCCCTGCAGAAGTGATAGGACACTCTACAAATTGGTAGACTGAGGGCCCTATTTAAATGGTCTAAAACGCAAAGCGCCAGGCATGCGGCGCACGTGTGTGTCCCAGTCACTTGCTAGTTAGACAGCACGTTTTCAGACTGTGCGCCATGGTGGAGAGTCTAAAAGGGTTGGACTTACTCTGTGAATTAGTCATGGGTGTGTTTTGATTGTATTGTTCAATAAGCCAATCAGAGTGTCACGTCTCATTACCTTTAAATGAGGCGCGATTGGAGCACACGGCAGAGAGCTAGTTAGATGGTGGACCTACCAACTGGAAAGAGTGAACGTTTTACAGCTGAGGAGATGATTAATGTATCTCTGTATCGACTGTCCTGTCACATCTGATGTCAGATCAAAGGGGATTGGCACCGTTTGGCACGCATAATGGAAACCCAACCTGATTTGATTAACTCAAAAAGAAACAGAGTGAGACTGTGCACTGTCTGCACACTGAGAAACACTGTCAACAAGTTGTAAGTTATTCAATTTTTTTTTTTTAAATTAATCTTTTTATTGAAATTTTGAGCAGCAGACAGTAGTAAAAGACATCAATTCCACCCTATTAGATATGCCATTTATAAACCCCCAACCCACTTCCAATCTTGGCACAAGACCCATAATACACAGAAACCATCAGAATATTGGTTGAGTCCCATCAGCCCTTGCCCAGGAGTCAACAAGAGTCCTAATCACACAGATCAATGCAGTGACAGATATTCTGGTCCAAAAAATAAATAAATAAACTAATTAATTTAAAAAAAAAAAAACCCACCTCCAAGACCATGATAGCATTTGCAAATTAGGAAAAGAGCTAGTAGAGTCATAAATGCAATGAAATCATGCATATTGGTACTAAGGGCAATGCCATCTGGTCTTTTGCCAAGTATAGGGTTTGGGTCAATGGAAAGACCGGAGATCTCACTAAAGGACTTAAAAATTTCCTTCAAAAATGTTTCCATAACTGGACAGAGCCAGAACACATGAGCCAGGGTGCATGAGGAGTGTTTGCATCTATCACAAGCTAGGTCAACATTTGGAAAAATCCTGGCCAACTTGGAATTAGTAATATGGAGCCGGTGCAGGACGTTGAATTGAATAAGACTGTGCCTAGCACAGGGAGAAGAGGAATGTACTTGATTGATCATTCCATCCCATTCAGCCTCTGAGAAGTGCAAATTTAGGTCCTGCTCCCAAGCTCATTTTAGGTGGTTCAGCATTAGGGGGCTTATAGAGCTAATCGTCGTGTAGGCATTAGAGATTAGGCCTCTAGTAGTGGGGTTCAAATCCAGAAGTTGGACCCAATTGGAGACACTGGGAGTAAATGTGGAAAGGAGCAGATTTTTTTCTGTGTAAAGTGCCTTATCTGCAAATACCAAAAGAAGGGAGTTCTGGGGAGATTAAACCTTTGTCTAAGTTGTTCAAAAGAAAGTAAAGTATTGCTAGAGAATAAGTCCTTTATGCATCTGATTCCATTTCTGTGCCATAGATGGGGTGAAAGCAATGTTAGAGGTGACCAGAGATAGGATCGACGCTTCCTGTAGGCTGAAATGCTTCCTAAATTGAGACCAGATTCTCAATGTATGAGAAACAATGGGATTAGAGGTTGTGGCTTTCAAGCACATGGGGAGAGGTGAGGCTTCCATCTGGGTGCAGGTAGAAGCCTGATTGGTTTCCGATTGGTCAATCCAGAAAAGTATCTTTTGTATATTGCTTGCCCAGTAGTAGTGAAGGAAGTTAGGGAGGGCCATTCCTCCTAATTTTTTCGGCCTCTGTAGGGGAGGCTTTTCTAAAGCTTTGACCCTTATTACCCCACACAAAAGATAGAATTAATTTGTCCAGGCTATTGAAAAATTATTTCTTAATAAATATGGGAATGTTCAAAAATAAATGGAGAAAGGACACTCATCTTAATTAAATTAATCCTGCCTGCCAGAGATAAGGGAAGAGTGGACCACCTTGCCAAATCTTCCTTACATCGGTCCAGTAGCAGGCCAAAGTTATGTTTAAAAAGTGCATTAACAGAGTGTGTGAACATTATTCCTAAATATTTAAACCCATTTTGCCTTTCTTTAAATGGGATAGAGGAATTCACAGGGTGGGCGGATGGGTTGACAATGAAACTTTTGGAGAAACTGAGTTTATAACCTGAGCATTTACCAAAATTCTGCAGAATAGCGAGGGTATGCGGAACAGACAAAGTGGGATTAGAGATGTACAGAAGTACATCATCTGCATATAATGAAACCTTATGCTCTGTGTCATTCCAAGTGATACCACTGAAGTGTGAGCAGTGACGTAGGGATATAGCTAGTGGCTCAATGGCTATTACAAATAAAAGGGGGGAGAGCGGGCAGCCCTGTCTCGTACCCCGTTGTCACTGAAGATAAGGAGAATGAACATTATTGGAGCAGACAGAGGCCGTCAGGGATGAGTACAACAGTCACACCCAGGACACAAACTTAGGAGGAAAGCCGAACTTCTGCATTGTGGTGAAGAGATATGTCCACTCGACCCGGTCGAAAGCTTTTTCAGCGTCTAGAGAGACGATCATTTCTTGAGCTCCAGACCAGGAAGGTGTATAAATAACATTAAAAAGTCATCGCAAATTATGAAAAGAGTTACGCTTCTGAATAAAGCCAGTCTTGTCAGAAGAGATTACTGAAGGCAGCACTGTCTCTAGCCAGAGAGCAATGGCCTTGGCAAGGATTTTTAAATCGACATTAAGGGGGGAGATAGGCCTATACGATTCACAGAGGATTGGATCGTTACCTTTCTTCGTTAATAAGGAAATCGAGGCCTGGGTTAAAGTAGTGGGAAGATGGCCACGGTCAAAAGACTCAGTGAACTTGGCAAGAAGTAGTGGTGATAGTAACGTGGAAATTTTTTTGAAAAATTCAGCCAAAAATTCGTCCGGACCTGGAGATTTTCCACCCTGCATAGCCGCAATAGCTCCAGTGATTTCACATAATGTAAGAGGGTGCTCGAGCTTAGAGTTTAATTGTTTGTCGATTGCTGGTAAATTTCTGTTGTCGAAGAAAGAGTCGGTTAGGGAAGTATCATTTGGACATTCCGAGGAATATAAGGATGTATGCAATGCAGAAAAACAGTCATTTATATCTTATGGTTGGTTAACATAGCGCCAGTAGGAGACTTAATTTGAGGTATCACTCAAGTTGAGGTGAATTGGCAAGCTTGTGAAGCTAAAAGCTTGCTAGCCTTATCTCCACGCTCCAGCAAGTAAAACCAGGTTGAGTCTCCAGGGCGAAAATGATGGAAGTTGGTGTGGTATAATCAATTCAAACAAGACTGGGGCGTGATCTGATATAACAATACTGTCATAGGAGCAATTTTTAATTAGAGAGAGCAGTAGAAAGTAGAAAGGGAGTAGTAGAAAAAAGTCGAGTATTAATGCATGGGTGTCTATATCTGTGATCAAAGAGAATAGTTTAGTAAAGAAGTGACTATCATTCCACTTAGGTGCGTAGAGATTCACCAGAGTGACTGGCTCGCTGTAAAGCCCGCCACAATAACAAAGTGGCCTCTACTATCTGACTCAACCTTGCTAACCACAAATGGGACATTTTTGTGTATTAAAATGGCTGATCCACGGCCCTTGGCATTAAATTGCGAATGATATACCTGACCAACCCAACTGCCTTGAATCTGTGGGACATCAGAATTGCAGAGATGGGTCTCTTGGAGGAAAGCTATTCCAACCTTCAAAATGAGAGATGTAAGAGAACTTTATTCTGTTTAACAGGATGATTCAACCCCCTGACGTTTCAAGAAATAACTTTTACCGTTTTTTCACTGGGTGTGATGTCCATTTAGGCAAAAGTGTAGCGGTAAGAATAGTACATGATGAGACTAAGTTTGTAGTGGCCAATTTGGATGTAGAATTGGGGTATAGTGAAGGGCTCGTGAGGACAGAGGGATAAGACAGGAGGGGGAAGAGTGAAGAGAAAGAAAGAAGGGATGAGAAAAGTGAAGAAGAGAAAAAAAGATAATAATAATAGTAAAACAGCATGTAAATGCCCCCATCCAGTGTCCTTTGTGACCCACCCATCCAAAACATCTCCCCGATGAGATGCCTAACTTTAACACGAAACTGTCAGTAGTCAAACGTGACCTAACTCTTCCGCTCCGAATTATCTATAGTACGTAGTGCAATGAGAAACATCAAGTAAGCACGGTATGTATAATGTAAAGGAAAGGTGCCAGAAGTCCAGTAGGACATAAAAGTACCTGTAGCACTAGTTAAAAAGGAATGGTAAGAATCAAATTAAAATTAACATAAACATTCCTATATAAAAGGGGTGATAATTTATCGCCTAGTATTGCCCATTAAAGCTGGTGAGAACAGTATGCTGGTGTATATCAAGTTATATATAACTATAAGTTTACGTTTTTACTCCACAGAAGCTGGTTAATGTTGTGTTTATGTCAAAATAAAGTTTATCAAACGTTTTCACATCTTTGATTTTGTGATTTACATGCCAAAATGATCACAATTCATTTGGGAAAGACAAGTTCATTTTACAGGCTATGCATCATCAGCCTGTGGAGGTCCGCTCGCAGGTCCGTATATTCGGACACTGCAAGCAAACCTCCCGGATTATGATGATCATTATTACTGCAATTAGATTATTCTGATTAATGACTGACCATTAAGACGCGTTTCTGATAAATATTTTAATGTGCACAATAATAACCTTTCACATTGTAATCATATTTTTATTTGTTATCTTTTGCATATGTGTGGCTGCTCCGTGTGTGTCTGAGCAGAGTGCACACGCGTTGTGCACCCGCCTAGAGACGCATATTACTAACTTGTTTAACAGCAAAATACTGCACCACTGACTTTAGACCAGGTATTTGTTGGTCACTGGCGCATTTGCTTTTTACGCCATCTAACTAGCAATGCGCCATGACTGCGCCTGACCACTCCTTATTTTTAGACCAACACACCCAGAGAAGCGCAAGTTCATTTGCTAGTTAGATGACAGGGGCGCAAGGCGTGAAAATGACAATTGCGTCTGCATCTAAATAGCAATGACACTTGCGACATGGGTTATGCACCGTCAGCCATCCGCTTTAGACCATCTCAATAGGGCCCTGAGTATTCAGAACTCACTGATAAAAAGAAGATCATTTTTCCATTGACAATTAACTCCTCAATGTTCTGTTGTGGGCTGGAACCCTCAGAGAATTCACTGACGGGGCTTTCCTGAGCTGACTTGAGCAGGGCTGGGACAGTGAACTCTGTGAGAGTGTTAGTCCAGACCAGCTTATCTTCAACTGGCTCAAGCTGGTCTGGACTAAATCTCTCTGAGAATTCATTGTCCCAGCCTTCCCAATCCCCTGATGATTCAAGCTGTTTGTCACTCACCCAGATTCACTGGATGTTTCCAATTCAGCAGTCTTCTTTGATTGGGGGAAGAGCATGGCCGTGTGATTTCATCTGGTGCATGGTTCACCCTCTTTGTCATCTCTGCTGCCATCAACTCCACTCGTGTTTTAGAGTAGTGGAACCTCTTTTGTGCAACTTCTAGTGCCACACCAAAACAGATGTCAAACAAATTCCCCAGGCTGGCTTAGATATCTTCCTCTGTCACACTGTAATAATTGCATTCTCTTTGAGCCATTTCAGTACCTCCCCTTAAAAATAAAGCCACATATTTGTCAAGTGGTCCAATAATCCCAAGGTTACAAAATGCTATGCAATGCTATGCTATGCAATCTGCATCCTACTTGTAATCTGAGGTGTCACAACACCCTGGATCTTCAAGGAGAGAACTTTCAAAATTGCATCACACATGAGGAACATGAGAAACAGAGGAGCATTTGTGTCTAACAAAAAAACTTTTGTGAACAGATTATCTATTTCAGTTAGTACTGTGTACACAGCTATATTCACTATAGCTGTGTACACACACAACTCACTATATTCACCTCACTATATTCACGTGAATATAGTGAGGTGTTTTTTTTTATTCTATTTTTCCTTAATTTTAGAAAAGTTAACAAATGCAGCTGTACATGCCTCATTTATATAAATACAAACCAAATAGCCAGTGATACCTTGCAATTACTACTCACTGCTCTGGCTATGTACTTTGTATTGATAGCTGCTAACAAGTATCTGTCACTGTGCAGTAGCAGGCTCATTTTTGTGTGTGTGTGCATTAGTTATGTCCATTTTGCTGTCTGTGGTTCTTGGGTGTATGAGCTGTGCTCCTGTGTTTGCTGCCAAAGAGAATCTGTTGACACACAGCACCTTGCGTGACGACTCAGACACAAGCCCAGGATTTTAGAGCTGAGAATAGTCCTTATTTTTAAATTATTTTGAAACCTCATTTGATATATGGTTGATTGCCACATTCTTTAAACATACGAATTTGGCTGGAATTGAAGCAAAACAAACATTTTACCTGTGTTTGTGTGTATTAATGTCCTGCCTGATGCCTCCTACTGCTGCTGTTATCATTAGCCATACTTCTACCGTTTTTATAGATATATGATTATTGTCACATTACTGTATGTATACTTTAATATATACTTTCAACTTATTGTACCACAATAGCCGTAATTATAATTATAATTTTATTAGTTTCATTAATGTTGTTGTAAGCTACTGTCATTACATCCTGTCTCTGTCTCTCTTTCTGTCTCTGTCTCTCTTTCTGTCTCATTGTGTCATACAGATTACTGTTAATTTATTATGCTGATCTGTTCTGTACGACATCTATTGCACGTCTGTCCGTCCTGGAAGAGGGATCCCTCCTCAGTTGCTCTTCCTGAGGTTTCTACCATTTTTTCCCCATTAAAAGTTTTTTTGGTGAGTTTTTCCTTCTCCGCTGCAAGGGTCCAAAGGACAGAGGGATGTTGTATGCTGTAAAGCCCTGTGAGGCAAATTGTGATTTGTGATATTGGGCTTCATGAATAAAATTGATTGATTGACTGATTGGAGTTACAATCAATTTCCTTATGTTAAATTCAGACAGAACTGAAGTTACTGTTCTTGGCCCCAAACAACTCAGAGACTCTTTATCTGATAATATAGTTTCTCTGGATGGCATTGCTCTGGCCTCTAGCACTACTGAAAGAAACCTTGGAGTAATATTTGACCAAGATTTGTCTTTTACTCCCATTTAAAACAAACCTCACGGACTGCATTTTCCCATCTCCACAATATTGCAAAAAATTAGGCCTATCCTGTCCCAAAAAGTTTCAGAAAAATTGGTCCATGCTTTTGTTACCTCTAGGCTGAATTACTGTAATTCCCTGTTGTCAGGTAGTTCTAATAAGTCTTTAAAAACAGAATGCAGTGGCACGTGTACTGACAGGAACTAAGAAACAAGATCATATTTCTCCTGTTTTAGCTTCTCTGCACTGGCTCCCTGTAAAATCCAGAATTGAATTTAAAATCCTGCTCCTGACTTACAAAGCTTTAAATGTTCAGGCTCCGTTATATCTTAGAGAGCTCATAGTGCAGTGCTTCCCATACATTCATTTATCTGTGGTAGTGTGCCATGAATAAATTATCTCCACCACATATAGATTTTTCTGCTTTTGGCGCTACCTGTTCGATCTCGCTCATAAACACATTATAATTGGACTCAATGTCTTTGAATGCAGCTTGTTGTTACACTTCCGGTGCAATAGGTGGCAGTATGCATCGTAAAGATATACTTAATGCACCTGGTCCACCAGAGGAAGAAGACGCAGACGTAGCAGAATGGATCCAAAGACCTCTTGGTACAAATATGTGGGCAAACAAGTCCAAAAGTGGTCCGAGCAACTCTAACTCATCATGTTATAATAGCCTGTGTCTGTATTAACATAGCTGGAAGAGACATTAACTCACGCTGTTAGTAGTGCAGCGCAAGCCCCGTAGCAGCTCGCCCTCAAGTGGGAAAAGGAGAGAAGGCCTCTCCACTGCAGTCCACCCCAGCCAAACCAGCAGACACAGACACCCGGCATGCTGAGGTTTCTTCCCGAGGTCTCTGCAGCTCTCTGGGCACCACACCGGACATAGTTGTCACCAATGATCCACACTGTGCATATGAAAGTAAAATGAGTGTAATAAATGCTTTAACAGAAAGTTAACTTTAAAGGGTGAATCACTTCTTTTTGTTGACAATACTTATGTCACATCTGTAGGATAAAATAAAACAGGGAGCAACACCTGAAAATATAGATGACTTGATGATGTCTTTTAAATGTTTTTTTTGTCCTTGGAAGACAATGTAATATTAGCTAACTAAAGTCAAGTAGCCAAAACTGGTACTTACAGTTACTGCTGTGTGTAGCTGGCGTGGTGGAGACGTAACGTTAACAAGTGGCCATGACCTCAACACCGGTGATGTACTGAAAGAAATTAACATCTTGTAACACGTATAACACCGCCTTTCTTTCACAATTTCTACATGTCTTTATCATGTTCTAGATGATAATCTCGCAATGCGCTGTTGATAACAGTAACATTAATGTTACAGATACATTTCAGTCCCCCTTGAAAATGGCAGCCTCTAACAAAAGTAATATGTCGGCCTTTAACGAAACTTGGAACCCATTTCTCACTCTTCTCAGTTGATACCATACTAAATCAGAACAGCCCACGCACATCTCCACATCTCTACATCTTCCTTTTGCTGCCGCCTTGCCTGTCTCCCACTGGGGCTCCCGGTCGGGCTACTTGGGGCCTGGTAGCGGGACCCCTTGCTCGCCTCCCTGAAGCCCCGGTATGGCCTCACCCCTCATTGCAATATATCATTGCAATATAAATTACCAATTCTAATTCTAATTATACTAATAATTAATCTTGTTATGGTCATTATCATGATATATTGATTTATATTAGGTTATGTTATGTATCGTATTATATCATAGTGGATTATTATGTTATATTATATCATCTTATAGTATATTATTATATATTATATCATGCTATATTATATTAAAATGTTTTATATTACCTCATATTATATTATTTTATCCTACATTATTATGTACTATATTAACATGCAATATTGTATAGCAGGTTTTTATTTTTATTTTATTTTTTTTATTTCCTTCCCCTTTTTTTCAATTTATTATTATTATATTTTTATTATATTATCTATACCATATTGGGTGTAATAATAATAATAACAATAATGATAATAATAATAATAATAATAATAATAACCTTTATTTATATAGCACTTTTCAAAACATGTGTTTTACAGAACAACTAAAACATAAAGTACACAATTCCAATGCATGAAAACAATAAATGACACAACTCAGATGAAATCAAAAAAGGCTTTTCCGGAAAAAATGTGTTTTTAGAAGAGATTTAAAAGAGATCACTAAATCAGCTGACCTTATTGCCTCAGGCAATTTGTTACATAGTTTTGGTGCCCGGACTGAAAATGCTCTGCCCCCCTTAGTTTGGGGGACGCATAAAAGGCCTTTGCCTGAGGAACGTAAAGTGCGAGTAGGAGCATATGATGTTAAAAGGTCGGTGATATAACTAGGACCGAGACGTTGAGACATAGAATCTTAAAATCAATTCTAAAATGTACTGGCAGCCAATGCAGAGATGCTAAAATACCATACCATCTGTTTTTCTGCATGTGCATTTGTTGTACAAGAAAATAAACATAAATACGAGGTGTTTTACCAAAATTACATATTATATTTTTCAGAAGACTTTATGAATCTTAACGAACCGTAGATTTCCTGTAAAAATGGAAGTGCATTTTGAAAATCCAATGCATGTAACAGGCAGTGGCGGCTCCTGCCAAATTTCTCAGGGGGGGGCAATTGTTGTGATGATGGCTGAGGTGACCTGTTCAATGGATAAATTTGAATTCATTTGGCTCTGCAATGACTGAACAATCCATTGTGGTCATCAACAGACTACTTTCCATCAGCTTGCCCAAACAAATACCTTTTGAATGTGAACAGAGACCTGTTATACCATTAACCAAATAAAACTGAATAAGGTATTTACTGAGTCACTGTCAGTCTTAATCAGAAAACAATCTGATTAAAGAAAAAAAATGCAGGCATACCCTACAACTTAATACAATGCACATAACATAGTATCACCCTTTGACCTGACCTGAATGTTTTTTGTTGTTGTTTTTCAGTTTCAGTTATACATTGGGGGGGCATTTTGGGCACTGGGGGACGTGTCCCCCTCAGTGTATATGGTGACTACTGCCCTGTCAGGCATGCATAATTAGGCTGCAGTTGTCTGGGTGCGCAAAGGTGAAGTGTGCTGGTCTTGTCATACAAAGTTTGATGGTGTCAACTGGACAATATAGAGATATTTGCATCTTGAAAGCCGGACTACAAATGTGGATAGACAGGGAGAAACACAGGCAAGCCTAAGACGTGATAAGATATGATATTCCTCACTATATGAAGTGACTGATAATAAGATCTTTATAATGGATTGTAAAGAAATTTGTCAGGTTTTTATTTTGTAGACAATTGATCTGTATTTATAGCGTGATGGGATGACAGCACAATGATGTGTGTGATCACTGGACACTGGCTTCTCGCTAATGGTTGCAGAGAAAGTCCATAGAGAAGAACGGGTGTGAATCTGGAAGCACTATGTGTCGTTACTTTACAACCTATATGGTTAAAAAGCCTCTTGGATCAGCTGGAAACGTTACTGTGCATTCACACGAAAAGCGTCATGAGCGTCATAAGGGCCGTCAGCCATTCATTTTCAATGTATGCTTGCTACAAAGGGTGTCTGGAGTGTCAGCGGCAGAGAACAGCACGATGCCAGCAACCAGAGCGTCACTGTGAAGTTGAGAGAAGCTCAACTTTATGCAAATGAGCAGCAACACCGCCGAAGCGGCAACGAGCAGCAGCCAATTGCAGACCATGAATATTCTAGGCGGGACAGTAAAAGAAAAAGAAAGAGAAGATGAAAATGAAGGAGAAGTTGATTGTGGCAGTCTCTGGTCTCTCGGAGCTATATGATGTGTTCTGAGTTTGTCTGGTAAGTAAAATAGGCTCATGTCGAAATGCAAAGCACATAAAATGTAAGCTGGATGAACAGGTGGGTTAACTAGAATGCACACAACACATCTTCAGCGCAGCTTGAAAGCCCTGCCAGAGCTGCCAGGCAAGCGCGATGCCAGCGACCTGAGTGACCGCTGGTGCTCATGACGCTTTTGGTGTGAATGCACAGTTAGTCATGTTGGTTTTGAACATGACCGTTGCGCAGTGGCGCTGCCTCATGTGATGTCGGAATAATCGGAAAAATGAGTTTCTGACCATAAAGCAATATTTCAGTGGAAACGGTTGATGACGTGTTTTTTAAACATTTTCAGTGATAAAATACAACACATCTTCTTTGTAATGTCCATGTTGTCGCCACATTACGACTTAAACGCTCATGAACACACAATGAAGTAAAAAGACTTCCCGACATGGGAAATCGGACCATCCGAGGAGAACATGAATGATACTTGGTGGTTTACACGTGACGAAAAAACGTTGGGGCAAGCCCTCCCGGAACCCACAGAGATTGCGCTGGAGTGCCTGCATTTAGAAAAAAAAGTATTTTACATGGAAGTCTATGAGAGTGAATCAGGGCGATTTCCAGCCAGGCTGATATTGCCCCAAAGGGTCGGAACGCGACTTCACACTGCAGCTGATTGGATATTCAGAAGCAGGACGAGCTGTTTCAAGTGAAAATGATCAGAATAATTAATATATTGTGTGTCTTTATGACAATAATGATGACGATAATCATACATTATTATCAGCATCCTTCTTTTCTTTTGTGGCTCAAGGAGGGGCGGTGCCCTATCGCCCTCTATTGGCCAGCCGCCCCTGGTAACAGGTGTAAACTGACATGGCATCCCAGAACATGAACAGCAGACGCACCTCACAGACCACTGCCTGCTACATATAAAGCTGTCTCCATTAAAAGACACATAATTATGACTTCCACCACAGTTCCCTCATTTATTTTTGTGTGAAACTTTTGACTCTGACTGTCAAGCGCCATCTATTGACTGTGTCTATGCCTTAATAAAGGACATATGGAAGTGTGAGGATAGTGGTGTTTACAATGTTTGAAATGGACGTATCTACTTTTGTACATAAATGGAGGAAAGATATTAACTTTGCCCCTGGGCATGTTGGAGATATTTGTGGTTTCAATTTTGTGTTCTTGGACGTTAGTCTGGTGCGCCATCAGCCATTAGGGGTGCTAGCCACTCCCCCCGCCGAACTCCACACGGGATGTGAGTGCTCTAAAACTTCGCCAGGGCCTCCGTCGGCATATAGGTGAGTAGATAATGGCTGAATTTTCATTTTTGGGTGCACTATCCCTTTAAGCCAGCCAGCCATATTTCAGTAGTCACTTTTCACATCTTATATTAAAAACAAACGGCATATGCAGACAGCAAAGCTCTGACAATAATCCTACAATTTTTTCTTTTAAACAATACAAAAGTTCCACAAGCAGATTGAATTAAAAAATAAGGGTTATCAATAACTTATTGGACATGAAAATAAGGAAGACATCATTTGAATATGATTAGCACCAAGAAAAACAAAACATTTATCTAATAGTTTTTAATGGAAGCAGCCCCTCACCAGTAGAGAACAACGCTCCATTTAATTTACTATTAAATTGACCATCTTCTCTTGCATTGCAAAGTCATAATCTGCTCTATAATTCACATGCAAACTACTCTGCAATCAGACAAACTCACATGTCAAATAAGCCCGGCACCCACAAACTAATTCAATAAGTGCAGGGAGAGATGTGGGCTGAATTGATAGGCTTAATAAAACAATGCTTGTCAATAGACAATGCACTCATTTCTTAGTGTAACATAGTTTGTTAATTCAGCTCACAGCAGACAATATTTATTCTTGGGGGTGGGGGCAGTGAGGTGTCATAAACACTTTATTGCCCTAGAACAGATGAGCACAAAAGATGAGAGCCATTACAGGGTATGCTGTGCCCTGTAGCCTATAAATATAAGCTCTAAATATACCTACATGCCCATATGCATATAGAATAAAATGCATATTGTCCTGTGTAACCTTATCTCCTTTATTGTAGACAATAGTTGCTTTTTGGTGACAGAACGTCTTATAACAATTTCAGTTATAATTCTTACTTTTAAGCCCAGATTTTTATTTTACCTTTATCTAAGAGTTCTGAAGTAAAGGTGTGACTTAAAAGAATACTTCAACCCGCTAAGTGCCAGTCAATATCACTCACTTACCTGATGTTATATTAATCCAGGAAGGAAACTTTGTGGGGTCTGTGTGTTTATCAACAGCTAACTATATGAAAACTCACACAAAAACTCTCACACAACTTGTGCAATTATAATCCTAATCTATTTTTTTCTGGTCATACGCTCAGTACTTCCAAAACACATGCACTTACACTAAGACATGACTATATAACTCTGAACTGAAAGTAGAACTTATCAAAGTTCTCTTCAAAAGCCAGACTCAATTGACAAAATTAGTAATTTTACCACACTGAACACAGGAGATGCTGGACTCAGTCACGATAATACTGGTATAATTTTTAATATGATATGGAACATTTTTATCATAATACTTGCAATACTTTGAATTGTTGATATACTGATATCATACTGTAACCCATGGCAACAGCCAGCATGACTGAAACAAACATTATTACTAACTCCAAAGTGGCTCCAAAAAGAGGAGTAGCTTCAGTCGTGTAGAATAAACTTTGGCGTCCTAAATGTTTTATGAACAGCCTCAGACTTCTCAGACTCTTGTAGCAACTTACTGCTCAGAGAGAACTCAGCGGCTCTTCAGCACAATGTTTCTCCCTCCCTCTCCTCTCCTCTCTTGCCATGTGCACACGGAAGTCGCTGTCGTCAAGTGATTTTGTCATAAACCTTTGGTAATGTAAACTTACCTGATGCTCTCAGCTTGACTATATATGTATATGTGTATATATATATATTTATATATATGATTCTGGCTTTAGATAAGTTTCACTTTCAGCTGACTTTGTGTATGTGTTAAGGAAGTAGGTTGGGAAGTATGGCTTGATGATCAGACCATATAGTGTGAGCATATAAATCATGAGCTTTGGCTCTAATCACAGACAATTTGCTCATACAGTGGGAGTTAGAAATTAAACAACAGCACTTCTAAAATCATACAGTGTATACCAGGCTTTACTTTGCAGCAGTGTCCTTTATGCCCAGTTCAGACCAGAGATTTGCAACGAGATTAGTTGAAACAGGCATCTACTACATCACAATAATATAAATAACCAGCAATAATTAATCAATGAAAATGTGTGTATGTGTGCACGGAGCACCTGCTTCAGTAAGCAACAAAAAAAACAGGTGAAGCGCTTTGCATTGTAAAACCAGCTGCTTGTGATTTGACCAGCTGAGTTGCAGGTGACACCATCATCCTGCTTAAGTCAAGCTCATACCGGCCAGTTCACACTTCAACTTTTCCCTGCAACATTCTAAAACAGTTTCATCTGGTTGCAAATCATTGGGCTGAATGGAACTTTAGGGTGTGCAACTGTGACACCCATGAATGTGTGGTCACATCTCTGATTTAATTGTTTCAGTTTTTATGTGTTTATTGTTAAAGAAAAGCCTTTTTCAGTTATTTTTATGTGTATTTATATTTGGAGTCAATTTCTGATTTTTGCCACAAGGGGGCAACACTGGTAAAATAACATAAAGTTTAGGTATGATGTATATCAATCAGTCAATTGATCAATCAATCAATCAATCAATCAATCAATCAGACTTAATTTCTATATAGCATTTTTCATACAAAGAAGCAGTAACACAAAGTGCTTCACAAAATAAAAAAGTAAAACGAATACACACACACACACACACACACACACACACACACACACACACATACTTGTTTTCAGGACATATCAGTACATATGACAAAAATGTGACAAATGGGAACGTACAGTCATGGAAAAAATTATTAGACCACCCTTGTTTTCTTCAATTTCTTGTTAATTTTAATGCCTGGCTCAACTAAAGGTACATTTGTTTGGACAATTATAATGATAACAACAAAAATAGCTCATGAGAGTTTAATTTAAGAACTAAGAACTATTCATTTTCCATGGTTTTCTTGATAATAACCAAAATTAAAATTCTTACATCAATAGCTATGGCATTGTACCGCCAAAAACACTACTTTTAAGCATTCCATGTTTTCTTTTCTGTTTGCTTTAAACACATGATACACACAAGAGTTAATACTTGATTGCATAACCATTGTTTTTGATGACTGCAGCCATGCGTCTTGGCATGCTCTCCACCAGCTTCTGACATTGTTCTGCTGTCACAGCAGCCCATTCCTGTTGGACAAATTCAAACAAATTTTCTTTGTTTTTGGGCTTGTGGTTCTCCATTTTGAGTTGATTTTCCACAGGTTTTCAATTGGATTAAGATCTGGTGATTGAGCAGGCCAAGGCATGGTGCGAATGTTGTGGTTCTCCATCCAGGCTTTAACTGACCTTGCCGTGTGGCAAGGGGCATTGTCTTGTTGGAAAATCCAGTCATTCGAGGCAGGAAAGAGTTTTCCAGCTGATGAAAGAAGACTGTTTTCAAGGGTAGTCCTGTACATGACCTGGTTCATTCGGCCTTCACACAATTGCATTTGCCCTGTTCCACTCAGACTGAAACAACCCCAGATCATGACTGATCCACCCCCATGTTTTACTGTAGGGGCAAGACAGTCTGGGTTGTAAGCTTCTCCAGGCTTCCTCCTAACCAGTAAGTTGGCTGGAGTGGCATCAATTCAATATTGGATTCATCACTGAAGAGAACCTTAGCCCAATCATCAACAGTCCAATCCTTGTGGTCTCGAGCAAAGAGTAACCGGGCCTTCCTCTGCCTTTCATTGATGAAGGGCTTCTTGCGTGCTCTGTGTGACTTCAAACACCAGCTTCAACAAGTCGGTTTCGAACTGTCCTTGCCGAACAAGTCACATTTCTCGACAGTGCCCACTCATTTTTAAGGTCCCTGGAGGTCTGACGACGATTCCTGACACAGGAACGGATGAGTGCACGGTCATCTCGTGGGGTAGAAAGACGTTTCCTGCCACGCCAGGTAGCAATTTGGTAGTGCCATGTTCAGCTTGTTTTTTTTTGTTGTAATGAACGGCTGTCTTGGAGATCTTCAGTTTTTTTCGCTACCTGTCTCTCACTCATGCCAATTTCCAGCAGTGCCAAGATGGCTGCCTTTGTGCTTCACATAATTCTTTTGTTAGGCATTATGTGAGAGCTGACAACTTCTGAGTTTGTGCTACGGCTTGAATGTAAGCAGGAAACCACTCTAGGCCTTTGCATGTGCAGTGCTGCTTGTGACATGAAATGGCCTCTTATATACCCTGGGAATCAATTAAGCTTAAGAATGTCAAATAGGACATAAAGTATTATGTGACCAGCTGCATTTTTTGTTGTGTTCATTGTATTATACGTTTAGTGGTACCAGATATTAGAATGAACAAGAAATTGAAGACAACAAGGGTGGTCTAATAATTTTTTCCATGACTGTACCTTTCCCAAGGTCCTAGAGGCTGGGGAATCAAACTGTTTCTTCCCCATGCTTCCAGGAATATGTCCATCTGTTGAGATTTTGGCTAGGGCTACATTTTGGTCAAACCTGATTTTAATGCTACTTATGAGGACACTGTCAGGTTTATGTGACTTATGAGCCACCACACACAGATTTGTCAGGTTTGTGTGACTTATGAGCCATCACACACAGATTTGTCAGGTTTGTGTGACTTATGAGCCATCACACACAGATTTTTCAGGTTTACGTGAATTGTGAAACCCATGGATACATCAATCAAGATAATGAAAAATGTGATCTTTCTACTTTTTAAGTCTGATTATTGCATTGCATTTATGAATTTTGTGGTAAATGTTCATCTAAATAAAAACATCAAAAACTTTTGCCATTCTTACTTTTTTAATTACTGGTAAAATATGTAAATTGAACCCAGAATAGATCACAGAAAATGCAGCAATCTTGCCTCCAAATTTCTCCAAAATTCCAGTGAATTTTCTAACCGTTCAAAAACCAACAACACAATGCTGGAAACTTAGGATATAGCTGAAAGTAACAAACCCTTCAAATACTTTCTCTATTGCCTGTTCAAAGAGCAGAGTATGAACCATGTGCTGCTCAACAGCCTTCACTTCGTCATCTGTCCAATTGCTTTTCACCTTCCAGATGTCATAAATAAAAACAAAAGAAAATCCCTTATCAATGGAACAATAGTTCTGCTAATGTGAAAGAAGCAAGATAGGATAGAATTCTAGCTAATAATGTGGATACAAAATGTTCTTAAACCTTGCTTTCCACTGGGGCGTTTTGAGGATGCCTGGGTTTTACCCACTTGAAGTGCTGTGCTCTTCTGGGAATCTAAAAGGATGGAACAGAATATGTTTTACGTTAATGCCATGCCTGAGAAGAATAAACTTTTCTTTTCATCACCAGTACATTCACTTCAAATATTTGTATTTGGGTGCCCTTTAAATTTTACCCTTCTTGAAAATTGAGTGAACACAGAGGACGATTTAACATACATGTCACACAGTGTGATGTCATATTGAGATGAAGTCTAAAGAAATTTGGGAATTCGTGAAAATGAATCAGTGCACCCTGTCCATCATAATTATCTTTACTGAAGTGAAAGGCTTAACTGAGCTTGCATGTAGGGAGCAGACACTTTTGTGAACTTAATTCACAGGAGGATGTGGGCTCATTATGCCAGACTCTAAAGTAACAACTAACACTGTATAGCATCTGCTACCCAACAATATGAGGACAATGTAACACACACTCTACAGTTGCTGGGTCAGAACATATGAGGACGTCACCTGAAACACACTCAAGTCTTTCACAGCCTAAAACAATATGAGGACAATGTAACACACACTCTACAGTCGTTGGGTCAGAACATATGAGGACGTCACCTGAAACACACTCAAGTCTTTCACAGCCTAAAACAATATGAGGACAATGTAACACACACTCTACAGTCGTTGGTTCAGAACATATGAGGACGTCACCTGAAACACACTCAAGTCTTTCACAGCCTAAAACAATATGAGGACAATGTAACACACACTCGACAGTCGTTGGGTCAGAACATATGAAGACGTCACCTGAAACACACTCAAGTCTTTCACAGCCTAAAACAATATGAGGACATGACGACTGAACACGTATACAGTCCATGTTTCTAACTTCTAACTTCTCCTGCTGTTGTCAAAGAAGGCTCTAAAGCCTACACTGATGTAAACTGATCAACTTCCCCAGAAATCCAATCATGTAAACTGATAAGCAGGAGGTGAAATGGACAAAAACATTAGCCAAAGGACAAAAAACATCAAATTTAGCGAGAATAAAGATCAATTTGATGCTTTAAGGGGAAGTTACAGCTAACAAATGGTACGGCCAATTTCTATCAGCTATGCTATTCACACACAAGTAATGCTAACACTGATATTGTGAACATTTCACACAAACTGACTGTTTGAATTCAGTGAAAGGGTATTTAATTTATGCACTGGGCCCAACTGAGACATATACTTAATTCCAAAGAGAAGAAATTCATGTGTAATTACCAAGGAGAAGAATGAAGTGGATTTCTCGCTCACTTCTTGGTCTGCAGAAGGTTGAGTCAGGATCTCAACACTTGGTGTCTGCAACAAAACACAACAATACAGTGTCAGAAATATTCTGTAAAATAAATCCTGACTAATTAATGAAGTAATGATCATACTTGTTTCAGTGAACTTAATTCAAAGGAGGATGTGCGCTCATTATGCCAGACTCTATAGTAACAACTAACACTGTATAGCATCTGCTACCCAACAATATGAGGACAATGTAACACACACTCTATAGTCGTTGGGTCAGAACATATGAGGACGTCACCTAAAACACACTCAAGTCTTTCACAGCTTAAAAAAATGAGGACAATTTAACACACACTCTACAGTCGTTGAACATGAGGACGTCACCTGAAACACACTCAAGTCTTTCACTGCCTAAAACAATATGAGGACATGACTGAACACATATACAGTCCATGTTTCTAACTTCTAACTTCTCCTGCTGCTGTCAAAGAAGGCTCTAAAGTCCACAGAGATGTCAACTGATCAATTTCCCCAGAAATCCAATCATGTAAACTGATGAGCAGGAGGTGAAATGGACAAAAACATTAGCCAAAGGACAAAAAATATCAAATTTAGTGAGAATAAAGATCAATTTGATGCTTTAAGGGGAAGTTACAGCTAACAAATGGTACGGCCAATTTCTATCAGCTATGCTATTCACACACAAGTAATGCTAATATTGATATTGTGAACATTTCACACAAACTGACTGTTTGAATTCAGTGAAAGGGTATTTAATTTATGCACTGGGCCCAACTGAGACATATACTTAATTCCAAAGAGAAGAAATTCATGTGTAATTACCAAGGAGAAGAATGAAGTTGATCTCTCGCTCACTTCTTGGTCTGCAGAAGGTTGAGTCAGGATCTCAGCACTTGATGTCTGCAACAAAACACAATAATACAGCGTCAGAAATATTCTGTAAAATAAATCCTGACTAAATAATTAAGTAATGATCATACTTGTTTCAGTGAACTTAATTCACAGGAGGATGTGCTCATTATGCCAGACTCTATAGTAATAACTAGTGTTGGCGGAATTAAGTCTCATGAATCAATTTCTTTATTTTCTGAGCCCACCAGATGGCGCTCTTTTGTTCAACAAAAGGTTTAAAGCACACCAGATTTCTATTCTTTTAGCCTCTCTCCTTAAACCAAGAGCGCCATCTAGTGGGCTCGGAAAATAAAGAAACTGCTTCATGAGGCTTCATTTCGCCATCACTAGTAATAACTAACACTGTATGGCATCTGCTTCCCAACAATATGAGGACAATGTTACACACACTCCAGTTGTTGGGTCAGAACATATGAGGATGTCACCTGAAACACACTCAAGTCTTTTACAGCCTAAAAAACATGAGGACAATGTAACACACACTCTACAGTCATTGGGTCAGAACATATGAGGACGTCACCTGAAACACACTCAAGTCTTTCACAGCCTAAAACAATATGAGGACAATGTAACACACACTCGACAGTCGTTGGGTCAGAACATATGAGGACGTCACCTGAAACACACTCAAGTCTTTCACAGCCTAAAACAATATGAGGACATGACGACTGAACACATATACATCCATGTTTCTAACTTCTAACTTCTCCTGCTGCTGTCAAAGAAGGCTCTAAAGTCCACAGAGATGTCAACTGATCAACTTCCCCAGAAATCCAATCATGTAAACTGATGAGCAGGAGGTGAAATGGACAAAAACATTAGCCAAAGGACAAAAAATATCAAATTTAGTGAGAATAAAGATCAATTTGATGCTTTAAGGGAAGTTACAGCTAACAAATGGTACGGCCAATTTCCAGCGATGCTATTTCACACACAAGTAATGCTAATATTGATATTGTGAACATTTCACACAAACTGACTGTTTGAATTCAGTGAAAGGTATTTAATTTATGCACTGGGCCCAACTGAGACATATACTTAATTCCAAAGAGAAGAAATTCATGTGTAATTTACCTGTTGGAAGAATGAAGTGGATCTCTCGCTCACTTCTTGGTCTGCAGAAGGTTGAGTCAGGATCTCAACACTTGTGTCTGCAACAAAACACAACAATACAACGTCAGAAATATTCTGTAAAATAAATCCTGACTAATTAATGAAGTAATGATCATACTTGTTTCAGTGAACTTAATTCACAGGAGGATGTGGGCTCATTATGCCAGACTCTATAGTAATAACTAGCGTTGGCGGAATGAAGTCTCATGAATCAATTTCTTTATTTTCTGAGCCCACCAGATGGCGCTCTTTTGTTCAACAAAAGGTTTAAAGCACACCAGATTTCTATTCTTTTAGCCTCTCTCCTTAAACCAAGAGCGCCATCTAGTGGGCTCGGAAAATAAAGAAACTGCTTCATGAGGCTTCATTCGCCATCACTAGTAATAACTAACACTGTATGGCATCTGCTACCCAACAATATGAGGACAATGTTACACACACTCCAGTTGTTGGGTCAGAACACATGAGGATGTCACCTGAAACACACTCAAGTCTTTCACAGCCTAAAACAATATGAGGACAATGTAACACACACGCGACAATTGTTGGGTCAGAACATATGAGGACGTCACCTGAAACACACTCAAGTCTTTCACAGCCTAAAACAATATTGAGGACAATGTAACACACACTCTACAGTCGTTGGTCAGAACATATGAGGACGTCACCTGAAACACACTCAAGTCTTTCACAGCCTAAAACAATATGAGGACAATGTAACACACACTCGACAATTGTTGGGTCAGAACATATGAGGATGTCACCTGAAACACACTCAAGTCTTTCACAGCCTAAAACAATATGAGGACATGACGACTGAACACATATACAGTCCATGTTTCTAACTTCTAACTTCTCCTGCTGCTGTCAAAGAAGGCTCTAAAGTCCACAGAGATGTCAACTGATCAACTTCCCCAGAAATCCAATCATGTAAACTGATGAGCAGGAGGTGAAATGGACAAAACCATTAGCCAAAGGACAAAAAATATCAAATTTAGTGAGAATAAAGATCAATTTGATGCTTTAAGGGGAAGTTACAGCTAACAAATGGTACGGCCAATTTCTATCAGCTATGCTATTCACAAACAAGTAATGCTAACACTGATATTGTGAACATTTCACACAAACTGACTGTCTGAATTCAGTGAAAGGGTATTTAATTTATGCACTGGGCCCAACTGAGACATATACTTAATTCCAAAGAGAAGAAATTCATGTGTAATTACCTGTTGGAAGAATGAAGTGGATCTCTCGCTCACTTCTTGGTCTGCACGAGGTTGAGTCAGGATCTCAGCACTTGGTGTCTGCAACAAAACACAACAATACAGCGTCAGAAATATTCTGTAAAATAAATCCTGACTAAATAATTAAGTAATGATCATACTTGTTTCAGTGAACTTAATGCACAGGAGGATGTGGGCTCATTATGCCAGACTCTATAGACCGGGAAAGTTATTTTTAAGTTGGATATTCGACAGGCATTCGCTCCGGGGGAAACTCCTCTGGACCACCCAGTCTGACTCTGAGTCAGCCACTCCAACATTTCAAGTGCACTCGTATTGCAGACTTTACAGTAAATGCAAGGAGACAGGAGAAAAACAAATTTGGGATATTTAAAGCAGAGATACTGTGTTTGGAAGCAATAAACTATGATCCTACACTGATTTTGAGTCAATTGATGATATTTCCTGGACGCCATTGAGCTAAAAACTAATAATATTTATATAGAAATTAATAAAAAATCTGAACAGATTTAAAATGTAAAAGCAAGAGGCGTATCTCATGCAGCCAGTTGAGAACTTTGATACACTGATGAGTCAATTGATCATATTTCCTGGAAGCTATTGAGCTAAAATATTAATATTTAATATATAGAAATTAATAAAAAAAATATGAACAGGCGTATCTCATGCAGCCAGTGGAGTACTATGATCCTACACTGATTTTGAGTCAATTGATCATATTTCCTGGAAGCTATTGAGCTAAATTGGTAATATTTATATAAAAATTTGTAAAAAATCTGAACAGATTTAAAATGGAAATATGATCAATTGACTCACATCAGTGTGGGATCAAAGTTCTCAACTGGCTGCATGAGATACGCCTCTTGTTTTTACATTTGAAATGTGTTCAGATTTTTTATTAAGGTTTATACATAAATATTAGCATTTTAGCTCAATAGCTTCCAGGAAATATGATCAATTGACTCAAAATCAGTGTGGGATCCTAGTACTCCCACTGGCTGCATGAGATACGCCTCTTGATTTTACAT
This sequence comes from Epinephelus cyanopodus, assembly GCA_026686955.1. Taxonomy (NCBI): domain Eukaryota; kingdom Metazoa; phylum Chordata; class Actinopteri; order Perciformes; family Serranidae; genus Epinephelus; species Epinephelus cyanopodus. The sequence continues at coordinate 40,143,272 of CM048920.1, forward strand.
TTTAAATCTGTTCATATTTTTTATTAATTTTTATATATAATATATAGCATTTTAGCTCAATAACTTCCAGGAAATATGATCAATTGACTCAACATCATGTAGGATCATAGTACTCCACTGGCTGCATGAGATACGCCTCTGTTTTTACATTTTAAATCTGTTCATATTTTTTTAATAGTTTTTATACATAAATATTAACATTTTAGCTCAATAGCGTCCAGGAAATATGATCAGTTGACTCAACATCAGTGTAGGATCATAGTACTACTGGCTGCATGATACGCCTCTTGTTTTTACATTTTAAATCTGTTCATATTTTTTAATAATGTTTATATATAAATATTAACATTTTAGCTCAATAGCTTCAAGGAAATATGATCATTGACTCAACATCAGTGTAGGATCATAGTAGTCCACTGGCTGCATGAGATACGCCTCTTGTTTTTACATTTTAAATCTGTTCATATTTTTTTAATAATGTTTATATATAAATATAGCATTTTAGCTCAATAGCTTCAAGGAAATATGATCAGTTGACTCAACATCAGTGTTGGATCATAGTACTCTACTGGCTGCATGAGATACGCCTCTTGTTTTTACATTTTAAATCTGTTCATATTTTTTTAATAATGTTTATATATAAATATTAGCATTTTAGCTCAATAGCTTCAAGGAAATATGATCAGTTGACTCAACATCAGTGTAGGATCATAGTACTACTCCACTGGCTGCATGAGATACGCCTCTTGTTTTTGCATTTTAAATCTGTTCATATTTTTTTAATAGTTTTTATACATAAATATTAACATTTTAGCTCAATAGCGTCCAGGAAATATGATCAGTTGACTCAACATCAGTGTAGGATCATAGTACTCTACTGGCTGCATGAGATACGCCTCTTGTTTTTACATTTAAATCTGTTAATATTTTTTAATAATGTTTATATATAAATAAATTTTTTAGCTCAATAGCTTCAAGGAAATATGATCAGTTGACTCAACATCAGTGTAGGATCATAGTACTCCACTGGCTGCATGAGATACGCCTCTTGTTTTTACATTTTAAATCTGTTCATATTTTTTTAATAGTTTTTATACATAAATATTAACATTTTAGCTCAATAGCGTCCAGGAAATATGATCAGTTGACTCAACATCAGTGTATCATAGTACTCTACTGGCTGCATGAGATACGCCTCTGGTTTTACATTTTAAATCTGTTCATATTTTTTAATAAGTTTTATATATAAATATCAGCATTTTAGCTCAATAGCTTCCAGGAAATATGATCAGTTGACTCAACATCAGTGTGGGATCATAGTACTCCACTGGCTGCATGAGATACGCCCTCTTGTTTTTACATTTTAAATCTGTTCATATTTTTTAATAGTTTTTATACATAAATAATTAACATTTTAGCTCAATAGCGTCCAGGAAATATGATCAGTTGACTCAACATCAGTGTAGGATCATAGTACTCTACTGGCTGCATGAGATACGCCTCTTGTTTTTACATTTTAAATCTGTTAATATTTTTTTAATAATGTTTATATATAAATATTAGCATTTTAGCTCAATAGCTTCAAGGAAATATGATCAGTTGACTCAACATCAGTGTAGGATCATAGTAATCCACTGGCTGCATGAGATACGCCTCTTGTTTTTACATTTTAAATCTGTTCATATTTTTTAATAAGTTTTACATATAAATATTAGCATTTTAGCTCAATAGCTTCCAGGAAATATGACCAACTGACTCAACATCAGTGTTGGATCATAGTATTCTACTTGCTGCATGAGATATGCCTCGTTTTTACATTTTAAATCTGTTCAGATTTTTTAATAATTTTTATATATAAATATTAGCATTTTTAGCTCAATAGCTTCCAGTGAATATGATCAATTGACTCATAATCAGTGTAGGATCATAGTACTCCACTGGCTGCATGAGATACGCCTCTTGTTTTTACATTTTAAATCTGTTCAGATTTTTTTAATAATTTTTATATATAAATATTAGCGTTTTAGCTTTTTAGTTTTACATTTTAACTCATTTATAATTTTTATATGAAAACGTTATTATTTTAGCTGAATATGTATTAGGTCATGTGATATAATAAAACAAAGTTAGTGTTAGAACATATTGATACGTCTCTTTTTATTGTCTTTAAACACAGTATCTCTGCTTTAAATATCCCATATTTTTATTTTGAAAACGGAAAGTCGGTACACGCTGTAACCATCATCTGTCTGCTTGCATTTACTGTAAAGTCTGCAATACGGGTGCACTTGAAATGAGCGAATGTCTGTTGAATATCCAACTTAGTAACAACTAACACTGTATAGCATCTGCTACCCAACAATATGAGGACAATGTAACACACACTCTACAGTCGTTGGGTCAGAACATATGAGGACGTCACCTGAAACACACTCAAGTCTTTCACTGCCTAAAACAATATGAGGACATGACGACTGAACACATATACAGTCCATGTTTCTAACTTCTAACTTCTCCTGCTGTTGTCAAAGAAGGTTCTAAAGCCTACACTGATGTAAAACTGATCAACTTCCACAGAAATCCAATCATGTAAACTGATGAGCAGGAGGTGAAATGGACAAAAACATTAGCCAAAGGACAAAAAATATCAAATTTAGTGAGAATAAAAATTTGATGCTTTAAGGGAAGTTACAGCTAACAAATGGTACGGCCAATTTCTATCAGCTATGCTATTCACAAACAAGTAATGCTAACACTGATATTGTGAACATTTCACACAAACTGACTGTTTGAATTCAGTGAAAGGGTATTTAATTTATGCACTGGGCCCAACTGAGACATATACTTAATTCCAAAGAGAAGAAATCATGTGTAATTACCTGTTGGAAGAATGAAGTGGATTTCTCGCTCACTTCTTGGTCTACACAAGGTTGAGTCAGGATCTCAGCACTTGATGTCTGCAACAAAACACAACAATACAGCGTCAGAAATATTCTAAAATAAATCCTGACTAATTAATGAAGTAATGATCATACTTGATTCAGTGAACTTAATTCACAGGAGATGTGGGCTCATTATGCCAGACTCTAGTAACAACAACACTGTAAGCATCTGCTACCAACAATATGAGGACAATTAACACACATTACAGTCGCTGGGTTAGAACATATGAGGACGTCACCTGAAAACACACTCAAGTCTTTCACAGCCTAAAACAATATGAGGACAATGTAACACACACTCTACAGTTGTTGGGTCAGAACATATGAGGACGTCACTGAAACACACTCAAGTCTTTCACAGCCTAAAACAATATGAGGACAATGTAACACACACTCTACAGTCGTTGGGTCAGAACATATGGACGTCACCTGAAACACACTCAACAAGTCTTTCACTGCCTAAAACAATATGAGGACAATGTAACACACACTCTACAGTTGTTGGGTCAGAACATATGAAGACGTCACCTGAAACACACTCAAGTCTTTCACAGCCTAAAACAATATGAGGACATGACGACTGAACACATATACAGTCCATGTTTCTAACTTCTAACTTCTCCTGCTGTTGTCAAAGAAGGTTCTAAAGCCTACACTGATGTAAAACTGATCAACTTCCCCAGAAATCCAATCATGTAAACTGATGAGCAGGAGGTGAAATGGACAAAAACATTAGCCAAAGGACAAAAAATAGCAAATTTAGTGAGAATAAATATTAATTTGATGCTTTAAGGGGAAGTTACAGCTAACAAATGGTACGGCCAATTTCTATCAGCTATGCTATTCACAAACAAGTAATGCTAACACTGATATTGTGAACATTTCACACAAACTGACTGTTTGAATTCAGTGAAAGGGTATTTAATTTATGCACTGGGCCCAACTGAGACATATACTTAATTCCAAAGAGAAGAAATTCATGTGTAAATTACCTGTTGGAAGAATGAAGTGGATCTCTCGCTACTTCTTGTCTGCAGAAGGTTGAGTCAGGATCTCAACACTTGATGTCTGCAACAAAACACAACAATACAGTGTCAGAAATATTCTGTAAAATAAATCCTGACTAATTAATGAAGTAATGATCATACTTGATTCAGTGAACTTAATTCACAGGAGGATGTGCGTCATTATGCCAGACTCTATAGTAATAACAACACTGTATAGCATCTGCTACCCAACAATATGAGGACAATGTAACACACACTCTACAGTCGCTGGGTTAGAACATATGAGGACGTCACCTGAAACACACTCAAGTCTTTCACTGCCTAAAACAATATGAGGACAATGTAACACACACTCTACAGTTGTACAAATAATATCAACCTACCAAAGCACTTTCAAAGATAAATTTTACTATGAGATCATTATAAAACTGTTAAAGTTTTGTGTTAAAGAATAGTTTTGTGTTAAAGAATAGTTTAAAACAACTTGGACTGTCTCTGCAGCTGAAGCTGAAAAAGTTTGTTTGAAGAATTGTCCCTTTAACTCATGCAGCCATTTTAACAACTTCTGCTGTTTATTGAAGATAAAGCTAAAGTAAGCAATCACCATTTATCATGCATCATGCATCCCTTACAGTTGGAGTCCACTGCGTGTTTGAATTTCCTTTCACTAATTAGCTAGTTAATTAGCCAACTTTACTCGTGCGGTGGTCGCTCCAGCGTGACGTGAAGGATTAAATGCCTCCTGTGGGCGAAGGTCCCGGATGTTCCGTTCACCGAGCGCTCCGCTGCGGTCCAATCTGTTTCAGATGATTTGAGTCTATCGACCAATCAGAGGCTGCGTTTGTAGTGATGCTCACGTGCCGCAGCGCTGATCTCAAACGTAGTAAAGCTGGATTTCACCCGCAGTTGAATGATAAAACGGAAACAAAACTGAAACCCAGAATAAGACTGGACTGTGTATGGAACTGTAGAGGGCTTTTATTTTGAAAGAAAGAGACTCACAGGAAGTGGTTAATGCAGGAGCTTCACCACTCACGGACTTTCACCGTCGTGTTTCCAGCAAAGGTTTCCAGTCGTTTGCAGGTAAGGACAGTCTTTCTAACCTACCGAGAGTTGTGTCAGCAATGTTTTGCAAACTGCTCTTACACTATATTTGGTCCTGTTTGCATGTAAAACTGTTCTTTAACAACACTTGATAGACACTTCAAAAATGTCCTCATTTTTCATGGAGCCCTGATTTTGGTGTGTTTATATAGGCTAAGTGTGTGTTATCATAAAAATGTCCTAATTTGTCATGAACACAAGAGCAGCAATCTTGGACCTTAAGGTGAAAATACAGATATGAGGAAAGTGCTCTAAAAATGTGTATAATGTGTTGTTCTGAAGGATTTTATAGTTGCTCAGTGAATGAAGTGACTTTTTTTAACCACTTTTAATTACTAAATTAATAACTAAAAGAAGCTGGCACTGTGCACTGTGCATTTATTAATAGTGTGTAAATAGTTGTTAAACATCTGCACTTTATACTATATTGTAAACGTATAAGGAAAGTTTAATTCAATATAATTAATGAAATGTTGACTATGTCAATCATACTTACAGATGCACAAAGTGAGGAGACTGACGCTAATGATGACCATACTGAATCAGACGACGACAGCAGAAGCAGCAGGAACCTCCAAGTTCAACCTATTTTTGCTGTACCTAAAGGTCCCTAAGGTAGAATACTAATTAACTAAGATGTTATCAACCCACCATGAATTGCTCTTTTGCTTCCCCACAATGCTGTTGTCTCTTAAAACATTTCGAGTGAAAACAAGTAAAGCTTGACTACCTCAGTATGTTATTTCAAAGTTGTCAGTGCTTAAATATCTCCTACAGACAGGTTACAAGATTATATATACAGTACTCTACTTTGAAAAGGTACATTATCTTGTTTAAATTATGGAGTGGGAAATACTGGGATCTGTGATGTCATGCAGCCTGATGGTTAATGGTATGGCTCAGCTTCAGCTTAGCATAGAGGGGATGAGAGGGACTGCCCATGATAGTTTTCAGCTGTCCTGTCATCATTTTATCTGTTACAGTCTCCGCACTGTCCAGTTCCATCCCCATCACAGAGCTGCCTTTCCTCACCAGCTTATTCAATTTATTTACATCACAGCTCCCGATGCCATCTCCCCATCACCTTATGGCAAAGAAGATGTGCATCCACAGACTCATTTTGATTTTTTTTATATTTCCAGACATTTCTCAAACAAGAGCTGCTGGCCCTGCACAATGGATCCTGAAGATCTTCCCTCGCCACTCAGCATGGTCAGCGTATTCAACTTATACATTCTCACTGCAAAATTGAGAAGAATCACAACAATATCCTAGACCAGTGGTCACCAACCTTTAAGTTGAGAATATTGTTGTTCATTTGTAAGAATTTATGGTGCTGCTTACTGTGCGTAAAACTTCTTCACTATAGAGTAGAAGAGTATTGATTAGAATTATTAAAAATGTAATAATTATAAATGAATATTTCAACTTCCCTAATCGCCAGCGCTATAAAAAAGTGTTGTTCTTGCACAAGGTCACATTGCACCTGTTTAATCGGCTTTAGGCTACTGTTGGTAGTATTATTGATTGGATTATTGATGAGAATATTAAAAACAATGGATTTCTGAAATGTATTGTTTTGATTAGGCAAATCTAATACAATAAAAATACAAGATTAGATCAACAGTGAGAACTGAGAATGTTTTTATTTGACTCTAATTATATGGAATATGTGTTTTGCAGTAATGATAAAACCTGCTTCAAATGTGTTAGTTTGTCTGAACAAAGTGACATATGAGGACATGCAAAGTGACGTCACTGAAAGTGTGTGAAAAGTGTGTTAAGTTCCAAAACTGGCCACTAGTTGGCGTAACCGAAAATGAGCAAAAACGCTAAACACACTTTACACACTTTTTTCATAAAATTGTGATGTTTCAGGACATTCGAGATTTTTGGTCTGGGAGCATGTTGGGAGGGTGTAGAACACTGTGGAGAGCTCAGAAAAATGAGGACATCAAAAATGTCCTCATTTTTCCAAGTGTCCTGATATTGAAGGTGTGTTATCATAAAAATGTCCTGATATATCATGAATACAAGTGCACACACACACACAGAGAGAGAGAGAGAGAGAGAGAGAGAGAAATAAATGACTATAAAACTCAGTAAAAATAGGAACTGAGGAACTGGAAAACACTATCATCAATTCAATTTGTGGTGATGAAACACAAGAGAAAGGATGCAAAATAAGAAATGAGTAAAAATAAAAATAGATAAATAAATAAAACTACAATAGGAAGAAGTAAATAAAAGGTTAAGAGCACAAGATAAAATAACAGGATAAAATAGAATAAAGTAAAATAGAATAAAAATATAAAATATATAAAATAAAAATAATATAAAAGGATATACCTGTAACAGGTATACAGTGAACCCAATTGCAGCACAAATGAACCAGGTTTCTTGTATTAACAGTCTTTATTCACCAGGTTAAAGCAAGAATACAGCTAACCAGAAGATGCAGCAGAGCAGAGCAGGTGAGTATGGCAGGATTCAAACCCGGGTCGCACGTGTTACAGGCAAGCAAGTTATCACAGGACCAAGGGGGCAAGCAGGGAGTGCATGGGAATCATGAGCAGGCAATTGTCCAAAAGTTCTCAACAGGCTCAATGAGTGTGGTGGAGGGGAAATAGCACAAACTCACTGCTGATGGAAGTCTTCCTGGAAAGTGGTTCAGATGGGGGCTAGGTGTGGATCTGGACCTTGAGATGGACTCGGCTGGGCTGACAGCTCCAGAGGAGAAGAGCTGGCGAGGTGAACCTGACAAGGTGGGCCTTTTGGCTGAGCAGGAACAGGATCTGACATCTCCCCCAAAGAACGGTCCTCAACATCCTGGACAGGTGGGGGCAAGATGTGGGTCCCTCAACGAGCAGACTCATTGGCTGGCTGGTCAGGGTCAGGGTGTTGCTGACGAAAGTTGTCCACGAGGTTGCGGTCCACAATATGGCGAGCAGGAATCTAGGATCTCTCTTCAGGACCGTAACCATCCCAGTCCACAAGGTACTGGAGACCTCTACCCCACCGACTAGAGTGCATCAGGCAACGCACTGCATACACTGGACCACTCGACCATTCGTGGAGGGGGAGGTGGTGGTGCCGCAGGGACCAAGGGACTGCTGTGGGCTGGCTTAATTTTGGAGACATGGAAGGCTGGGTGGACTCTCATCGAATGTGGGAGCTTCAACCGGACTGCCACTGGAATGATGACTTTCTGGATAGTGAAAGGCCCGATGAACTTAGGTGCCATCTTTTTGGACTACCCAGCGAGGTAAGTCTCAGGTGGAGAGCCACATTTGCTGACCCGCTTGGTAGGTAGGTGCAGTTGTACAGCGGTGGTTGGCAGTGGCAGCATAGCAACCCACAGCACAAAGGAGGGTGGAGTAAGCTTGGAGCCATGTTCTGCGGCAGCAACAGATGAAGGCTTGGACAGATAGACAGGAAATCTCCTTCCCTAGGGCTGGGAACAGTTGTCGTTGATAGCCATATGCACACTGAAATGGAGAGAGGCCGGTGGCAGAGCAGATAAGGGAGTTGTGAGCATATTCAACCCTAGTTGTGACGACCAGGAAGAGGGGTTCTGGGAGGCCATGCACCGCAGGGCTGTTTCCAGTTCTTGGTTCATGCACTCAGTCTGTCCATAGGTCTGGGGGTGGAATCCAGAGGACAGACTGGCGGTAGCACCCAGCAGACTGCAGAACTCCCTCCAAAACACAGAAGAAAACTGGGGACCACAGTCTGACACCACATCAACAGGGATGCCGTGCAGGCGGAATACATAGAGCAGCACCAACTAAGCAGTCTCTTTAGCAGTGGGGAGCTTGGGCAGAGGCACAAAGTGGACCATCTTGCTGAAGCGGTCCACGATGGTCAGGATGACAGTGTGGCCGTCAGAGGTGGGAAGACCAGTGACAAAGTCCAAGGATATGTGAGACCATGGGTGGTGAAGAACAGGAAGAGGTTGAAGAAGCCCAGCAGCAGGCTGGCGGGGGGTCTTGTGTTGACTGCAAGTTGGACAGGCTTTGATGAATACCTGGACGTCCCCCTGCAAGGTGGGTCACCAGAAACATTGGAGATGGGCATGCTGTGTCCGTTGAACAGGAGGAGGAGAGCTTGGAGGAGTGGGCCCATATAAGCACATCTGACCTCAAGGCTGTAGGGACGAAAAGGCAGTTTGACAAGCAGGAGCTGGGACCCGGCTGTCCTTCTGTGGTTGCTCTCACCCTCTCCTCTATGTACCAGGCCAACGTGCCAACAAGGCAGGATGTAGGGAGGATGGGCTCAGGTCTATCAACAGAGTCTTCTGTCCTCTGGAACTGCTGGGAAAGGGTGTCGGGCTTGGCATTGTGGGACCCTGGACAGTAAGAGAGGGCGAAGTTGAAATGGGCAAAGAACAGGGACCAGCGGGTCTGGCGAGAGTTCATTCTTTTAGCTGAGCATATATACTCCAAATTTTTGTGATCTGTCCACACAAGAGAAGGCTCCTTGGTGCCCTCCAACCAGTGGTGCCGCTCTTCTAGGGCCATCTTAACTGCCAACAGTTCCCTGTTGCCAATGTCATAATTTTTCTCAGCAGAGGACAGGCATTGAGAGAAGAAGGCACAGGGATGGAGCTTTTGGTCAGTGCAGAGCGCTGAGACAAGACAGCTCCCACCCCAACATCTGAGGCATCCACCTCGACCACAAACTGGCATTCAGAGTCAGGCATCTGGAGGATGGGCGATGAGGTGAACCGATCTTTGAGGGTCTGGAAGGCTGCTGCAGCAGGAGATGACCACTGGAAGGGCACTTTGGAGGAGGTCAGGGCGGTGAGAGGGGCTGCCATGGAGCTGTAGTTGCAGATAAAGCAACGGTAAAAGTTGGCGAACCCCAGGAAATGCTGAAGCTGTTTTTCAGGAACAGGCCAGGAGGTGACAGCTGAGAACTTGGCTGGGTCCATCTGGATGTTGCCTTGTGCCACAATGTTCCCCAGAAAAAACAATGAAGAGACATGGAACTCACATTTTTCTGCTTTTACATACAGGGAGTTCTCCAGGAGGCGCTGGAGGACGGACTGGACATGATGAATGTGTTGCACTTTGGACCGGGAGAAGATGAGTATACCGTCAAGATAAACAAAGACATATCGGCTGAGCATATCTCGGAGCACATCGTTTATCAGTGCCTGGAAGACGGCAGGGGCATTGGTGAGGCCGAACGGCATTACGATGTATTCGTAGTGTCTGGTTGGGGTGTTGAATGTCATCTTCCACTCATCTCCTTCTCTGATGCTGACAAGGTGGTAGGAGTTGCGCAGGGCAAGTTTGAAGAAAATGGTGGGCCCCTGGAGCAGTTCAAAGGCAGTGGAGATGAGTGGCAGTGGGTAACGGTTCTTTATAGTGATATCATTCAGTCCTCGATAGTTGATGCAGGGTCTCAATGTCTTGTCCTTCTCAACAAAGAAAAACCCTACTCCAGCAGGAGATAAAGGACGAATTATGCCCGCGGCCAGGGAGTCATTGATGTAAGTCTCCATGACTTTTTTCTCGGGCTCAGACAGAGAGTACAGGCGCCCTTTGGGAGGTGATGCACCAGGCAGGAGATCTATGGGGCAGTCATAGGGGCGGTGTGGAGATGTGGCTCTGGCTTTACTTAAGAAAAAGCGGAAATCATGGTACTCAGGTGGCACACCGGTGAGGTCAGGTGAAAAGCTGGAGCTGGAGGAGTGAAGCAGAGCTGAGGCTTGCTGCAGGCACCTTTGATGACAGGAGGAGCTCCACTCCAGAACGGCCCCAGTGACCGAGTCGGCTGGGCTGACGGCTCCAGAGGAGATGAGCTGGCGAGGTGAAGCTGACAAGGTGGGCCTTTTGGCTGAGCAGGAACAGGCTGAGTGCCAACCAGCCACAAGCAGACGAGGAACAGAAAACAGGCAGGCAATAGTTGTAGTCGGGGACAGAAGGCTGGTGGATTTACCGGGGCTGAGATGTGACGCAAAGGTTGGAGGCAAGTCAGGTCGATACCAGGTAAGCAGTCCAGGAACAATTGCTGGAGAGTCAGGCATGAGAGTGAAGACAATCTGGCAAAGAGTGAGTGGAGTGAGCAGGTGACAGCAGGTGGAAGCAGTTAAGCTGATGAAGGGTGTGGCTGAGCAGCAGAGCAGGAGAGGGGCAGAGCAGACTGTGACAATACCAATAGGTAAAACAGATTAAGATGCAAAATTAAATAGGCATATCAGTTAAAAGCCAGGTTAAAAAGATAGGTCTTGAGTTTGCATTTGAAAACATCAACATTCTCTGCTTTCCTCAGGTCGTCAGGAAGGCTGTTGTTTGAAGGCTATATGTAAAGCCCTGCTTGTGTTTTATCTGTCAGGAGGTTTTTTTTTTGTTCCTTTTGAACATCAGTCAGTCGGAATTTCGCTTCTTCAGCACAAGAGTTATCTTAGAGGTATTGGATTCAAATAAGAACCTAGCAGATGAGGTTAAAAATTACGCAAATTGGGAAAATTGACTCTCTCATTGCTAATGTTGATCACATGGCTAAAAGTATTTCTTCAGTGGACCATAAATATGAAGCGATTGCATCTGATGTCCATGACCAAGCCATACGACTACATGAGCAGGAACAAAAAATAAAACATCTAGAGTCGCAACTTTCTAAAGTAGTCCATGACCTCGATAAAGCTGAGAATAGGTCTCGACGGAATAATCTACAGTCCACAATCGACCAGAAAAGAGCGAACATGAGGGCTTACCTGGCATCTCCATTAACGGCTAATCTTAAAATCCAAGTCAGGGAACTTGACATTGATCTGGCCCACCGGACTGGAGTAGAAGGCCTTTAATAGTTAGAAGGCCTTTAATAGTTAGAATTTTTTCATTAAAAAAGCTCATAAAATCATTACTGCTCATGGCTAAAGGAATATAAGGCTCAATAGAGCTTTGACTCTCCGTCAGCCTGGCTACAGTGCTGAAAAGAAACCTGGGGTTGTTCTTATTTTCTTCTGTTAATACTGAGTAATAGGTTGCTCTGGCATTGCGGAGGCCCCTCTTGTTTTGAGACTGTCTGCCCAGACTAAATGAGATTCTTCTAGTTTGATTAATCGCCAATTCCTTTCAGATTTTTGTGATATTTGTTTTAACTTACGTGTTTGAGAGTTATACCAAGGAGCGAACTTTCTTTGCTTTCTTAACTTCTTTTTAAGAGGTGCTACAGAGACGAGTGTTGTCTGCAGCAAGCCTATGGCGCTATCGATAAGATGATCAATTCAGGAGAGATTAAAGACGGTACGGGAAATCTCTGTTACTGAAGGACATGGTATTAAATTTAACGACGATGGAATCATTTCCTTAAATTTTGCGACAGCACTATCTGATAAACATCTAGTATAGTAACTGTTGCTGAGTGGCGTGTAATCAAGTAAAAAGAAATCAAAAGTAATTAAATAATGATCTGATAGAAAGGGATTCTGTGGAAAGACTGCTAGGCTATCAATTGCAATTCCATACATCAGAACTAGATCGAGGGTATGGTTAAAACAGTGAGTGGGTTTATGTACAACCTGACTGAAGCCAGTGGAGTCTAATAATGACATAATGCAGTAGCCAGGGAGTCATTATCAACGTCAACATGAATGTTAACATCACCTACCATAATAACTTTGTCTGATTCAAGAACTAAACTGGATAAAAACTCTGAGAATTCAGATACAAACTCAGAATACGGGCCAGGGTGACTATCATGATCTAGTATGGCCTTTAGCCTCAACCTAGTTCTAACTTCCATAACACTGTCAAAGGGAATCACATGGACATCCCACTATGGATCCAGCCTTTTTAATAAACTTATTGATTCTGTTTTTATCATCGGCTGAAATGCTGTTGCCCCAGCATACAACAGTATCTAATAGCGCACTGGCTACAATGCTTTGATAAAAAACATTCAATAAGCTCCTCCCCACATCGAAGGATCTCAGTTTCCTGTGGAAGAACAATCTCGTCTGAGTATTTTTGACTACAGCATTAGTGTTCATCTTCCAGTTCAAGCCCTCGCCAATATGTACACCCAGGTATTTATATGATGAGACAATCTCAATTGGGTTTCCATTAATGATGACTGGAAAAGGCTTGTCTTTCTTTCTTCTTAAGTCAGTAACTAACTTGTTTTAATGACATTCAGGATTAAATAATTGGTGTCACACCATTTGACAAATTTATCAACTTCCTCTCTATACTGCCAATCATCGCCATTTATTATTAGGCCAACCAGTGCAGAATCATCATCATATTTTTGGATATGACAGCCGACTGCATCTGTAGTCAACTGTATATAAAGAGAACAAGAAAGGGGCCAAAACAGTTCCCTGAGGTGCCCCACTTCTAGTAGAAAGTGTGTCAGACTGTCTATTGTTTTGTCTAACAAACCAAGGCCTGTCAATAAGATAATCCATTAGCAGCTCAATGGTAATGCTATAAAGATTACAATTCATCAGTTTAGAGGCCGTCAGATGTGGCTGAATAGTGTTGAATGCACTCGAGAAATCGAAAAATGTCACCCAAACAGAACTACCAGCTTTTTCCAGATGACTATATATGCTATGCAGCATGTACAGGAGAGCATCATCAACCCCTACTCCTTTCCTGTAAGCAAACTGGAGAGGATACGGATAAGGCTGGACCTGCATAGCAAGAGGCTCTAATATTATTCTCTCAAAACATTTCATGACCTGAGAGGTCAGAGCTGTTGGTCTCAGGTCATTAAGCTCTTTAACTTGCCCATTTTTCTTGGGGATAGGAACAAACCAGGATGTTTTCCACATAATTGGTAGCTTTAGTATTTTTGGTGCAGAGAGTGAGAGTGAAAAAATATGATGGAACACAACACATAACTGGTCAGCACAAGTTTTTAGGGTGCGGGGATGAACCCCATCAGGACCCGCTGACTTGCTTGTTTCAATTCTCCTCAACTGATGGCGAACTTGGTTAACTGTGATGGTAACAGGAGGACATGTATTATCACTATTTCTCTGCTGTAGTGATGAAGAGACCTGAGCTTGTTCAAGAGAAAAATCAAGCTTGTCAAGTCTGGCAACAGCAGAACCTGGGCTACAAGGCTGTAAAACCCTTTTTACATGCCACAAAAATAACAAATCCAACTCCATACAGCATCGATATCCTGACCCACTTGACATATTTCAGGCTCTAACTCGATCACACATTATGTAAAACACACGGCCAAAGAACAACAACAACAGAAATCTTTTCGCCAAAATATATTTGTAATATCTCTCTTACCTTGATGTTTTTGCCATGAAAAGTGCATTCTGCCATTCTACCACGCTTCATTCCCGTTTACCGGATGTTGTCTGTCATTCAAATGAATCTGGATGGAAAAACTTGTTCCGGGGGAAGCTTAACAATGACCACTCACAGCAGCTAATATCACCCCACAACACGTTCTGCTGACTCTGATTAGCTTACAGTGCTGTCATTCTCATTTTGGTGGGTATAGCATCATTCTATTGGCTTTAACGAATCAAACAAGGTGTCAATCACTCAAATCGTCCAAGCCGTCACAGAGATACAGGCCTCCAAAGCTCAAAATAGAAACTCAGATTCAAATGTATTAGTTGTGTATTGGTCAATTTGGAGCAGGAAATAGAAGGAAAAAAATGAAACGGACAGTTGTATGTGTATATCCTAAACATCAGTAGGGATTTACAGAAACAAAAAATTAAAGATATAGCATTGTACATGACAAAAATCACATGCAAACATGGTAAAATTTTGGAGAGCTCATCTGAGTTTTCTGTACTAAAACCTCTTGAATATTGTTCTGCTTCACTTTATCAGAATCAACCTTTGCAGAGTTAATGTTCACATATTGTACTATGATTTGATAGAGGTTTAGAGCTGCAGCTGCAACATTCCAAAAGGATACTCATCCTGAAAATGCTTTTCTTTTGTTTGTTTGTTTTTTCAGGCATACCTCAAAATGTTTCATTTGTGCTGTGTGCCATCTTCATTTACTCTTCACATATAACACCTATACTGATATTTACACGTCTTAACAAATCTCACAAGTGTTCCCTTTACCATGACACCAAAAGTCTTCAAATAGACGTTGTGGTTGCAGAGATATATTCATTTTATTATGGATATACAATTTTCGAGCAGAGGCCTATAAAATAGGCTTAGGGTTTAATTAACAGTCCGCATTTAATTCTCCTGTTTTGTCTTTCTGTCACAGAAGAGGTTTTAATTTTTATGAGGTTGTTATGTACAACTCCTCTTTGTTTAATTTTAGATTTAGATAATTTAGGTAGTCGTAGGGTAACTCCACTAGAAGCTCAGAGAGGTGTGTAGGACCATGACTCTGATTCCTGGTCTCAACTCTGCATTGTCAGGGTTTTGAATTACTAATAAACTTGGCCAGGTTCCTGGCGATGAGCAGCTCCATCCAAAGTGGGATGAATGCTGTCTCTCCTAATCAGACCAGGTTTTCCCCAGAAAGTCTGCAAATGATTAATGAAACCCACATCATTTGTTGGACACCACCTGGACAGCCAGCGATTAAATAATGACATCTCATCCATGGTCGAATTTGGGAGGGTTCCAGAGAACACCACGGAGTCCGACATAGTTTTAGTGTATTCACACACCGAGGCAACATTAATTTTAATTGAGCTGCCAATGATCAGAGTTTTCTCCTCAGAGGGTGTGTTGCTGAGTGGGAAAAAACAGTTAAAAAAACATGAACAGGTGGTGAACCGTGGGCTTTGGCTTGGTACTACGCTTCTGCCGGACAGTTACCCAGTCTTCCAGGGGTTACCGGGGGCAGAAACCGGCTACAGGGGGGCTGGCTAACTAATGCAGCTACCGAGTGATTTTCCAGGGTGCGGAGTCACACTTCCAATTCACTAAGCCTTGCCTCCACCTACACAGCAAACATACTACACTTGTTCAGTTATGCCTTTCCCTCCTTTAGCGACAGTGGTAATTGTAACATCTGACACACCAAGCAAGAGAGGGCAGAAGGGAGAAGCCATCGCGAACTGTTAAGCTAATGAAGTTATTATTAGCAAGAAAGTCGTTAGAAAGAAGACAGCTATAAGTGCTTAAACAGAACTAGTGTGGGTTAAGACATGAAGTAGATGTTAAGCAACTGAAGTGAGGAAAAACAGAAAGCACGCTGGTAGAGTTCGATAGAGCAACACAGAGACGCTATCACACAAACACTGGAAATGACACAACACGCTTACTGCAATACATCAGCATGTCTCTCATCTAGTTCCATTGTACTGAACTGGACCTTAAAATAAATCAATTTTACTTTAAGGCTTTCAACTGTGTTCATTTCATAATGTTATTAAGGATGTGCTTCGAGTGAGGGTTTGTTGTGCATATGTAATGTTTCTTTCTAAATTGATAGTATATTCCTCCTTGCTAGCTGTGTCATTTTTTCTGTGAAAAGTAATTGTATGTCTGTAGCTTCATGTTAGAGGTGGAATAGTATGCCATCAGGCAGTTACCTGGAAACTAAATGGTGCAGTTATCAGGCTGTAAGCGGTAAACCAAAGAATTTTTGGAGAAAGATGTATTCTTATTTCAGTTGTATATGAAGAATAACAGAACACATACAGTGTGGAAATGATTGTTTTTACTGAAATTTAAATTTCTTATGTTGGATTGTATTCTCCCTAGGTGAACTGATAGAGTTTATGAAGAGATGTGAAAATGTGGAAAATGTAGTTAAAATATAAATGTATAATTGAAGTGCAACAGAAACGAGCAAAGGAAACACATTAAATTTGTTCCGGAAAGAACAATGAAATGATGAGACAGGCAACAGGTAAAGATTTTTGGCCATTTTGCCTTTATGCTTATCTGTCCTGTCCATTAAAGTGGAAGAGAGAGAGAGAGAGAGAGAGGGGGGGTTGTGCCTGGAGCACATTGTGTATTGATAATACTTGTAATCTGATAAGGTTTAAAGTGAAGAGTTAACTCTCACTAGTTAGCTAGCTAGCTACTGAGCTACTGAAGGTATAGCTTACGGAATTTATACATGTGCTGCTTTTGCTTTTTAATGATTATAATACTGAATAAAGACCTACCCTGCTCCACAGGAACCAGTAAATTCTGGAATGAAAATTCAACTTAACACAAGAAGTTTGTGCTCTAAAAAAGGATCAGCACTCAGTGAATCACCTCCTAAGCCCTATGATAAGCTATCATGGCAAGGCTTAACTATACAGACCAATGAGCAGTGATAACTAACATGTCTTTGGGGTCATCAGGTGGGAAACTCCTTTCACCAGTGTTTCGTCTAGTTGGTCCCACGACACTTCAAAGAGGCTAGACAGTGATCTCTGGCGTCCCAGAGACACTCCCCTAATGCCAGGTCTCACTGCTCTCCACACCAACACAATAACCTCCTTTACCTTACTTACACATGGCTTTCTCAGCCCAAACAGCACTGCCACCTTCAACCAAACCCAGAATTAGATAAACAAACTTACAGGATCAGCAAACACACTCACCTTGCTGCATGGTCTCAAACAAAAGGGATTCAAATAGGCCACTCCCACGCTTAAATAACCTTCCTTTTCCTGGATTTTCTCCTGAGAGGACTGATTGGTGGATCTCTCCACCTGATCTCAAGGAGTGATGTACCCTGCTTAGTAGTTCCCCCTGCTGGCCCCCAACTGACATTATTTTTTCGTTTCCAGATCCATTGGCTACATCTAAGTGCTTCATCTGACATTTCCTTCACTGTCTTCCTCAAACTGTCCCCACACTCCAAGTTCCCCCAGGAGTGAAACAGCTGATCTTACTATGAATCCCCTACACCCCACTTCCACTGGACAAATCCTAGTTTTCCATCCTCGCTGCTCAGCTTCTGCTCCTAAGTCTGCATATCTAAGCTTTTTTCTTTGATAGGAAAAAAAATAGTTAGCTGAAATTCAGTAAGGTTTCCCTTTGTAGTCAGTGTCTTCTGTTGCAATCACCAGTGATGTGGTGGTTCACTTTTACACTGTGATCTGTAGTTTGTAATTAGGATTTAGCTTCTGTTTATTACCTTTTTAACCTGTTTGCTCTGCTGAGTGAGTTTGACATCCTGGATATATCCTTTGAAAAAACATTGTAAGCCCTTCTGTCAGCTTCTTACTGAAATTTCTTTTTTGTTTTTCCAAATATTTGATGAAACTTCCTTAGGAGTGCAGTTAGTGACAGTGTGGGCTCTATGCAAACAGCTTGATGGACCATCACAAGAGGTGGGGTTTGGCAAAGGGTTACTTCCATTCAGTTAAATTGTGTGTAATTATATTAATGGACTGTCCCTTTATTGAAGCAATGCGTTGTTAAGTGATTTGGTTTGAAAGCATGTTTATATATTTTACTCACACACTGTGTATCTTGCTGTTATGTACCGCATGGTATGTAATATTATAAGCGTTTCATATAGATGAGGGACAACATGAGAAATGTACCACAGCCACCGCTGCTCATGAGTCCAGACAATTGTTTCTTTCATGTACATTGCAAAAATTTTGACTTTTTTCTTCCTTTTAAATATAAACTTAAAAAAAAAAAAATTAAATAGTACATACTCAACACATAAAAAAAAAACAACAACCAAAAAAACAAAAACAAAGGTAGAATTAAAGAATAATTACAAAGTTAAAGTAAACCAGTGGATAATTAAAAAAAAATTTAAAAAAAGGGGGGGGGGTAAGAAGGGGGGACAAGGCGGGAATGGGGATGGGAGGGTGGGGGTTGGCTATCTACCTCAAATCTTGGATTCTATTAATATAATTAAAAAGCCTATATCAAGTCTGTCTTTAGGGTATATCTTATCCATTTTTTGTAAGTCATCTCTGATTGCATATGTTAATTTTTCTGTGTCTAAAATCTGTTCTATTGTTTTTACCCATAATTCTAGTTTGGGTGGATTTTTCTGTTTCCATGTCCTTGTCACCTGCTTCATGGCTGTCACACGTAGTATGTTGAAAAGATGTATGTCAGTAGTGTTTATTGTCTCTTGCAAGTTTATACCTAAATAATATTCTAGTTTCAGGGATTCACTTAACTCAAAGATATTCATTATAGTTTTCTCAACCTCTTCCCAGAAACTTTTCAACACTGGACACTTAAAAAATACATGTGTATAATTTGCATTTAACTCTCCACAATCTCTCCAGCAACTGGACCGTGCTAAAAGGTAGCATTTGCCATGTACACAGGGTGTAATAAAGTACCTCATACTTACTTTCCAGGAAAATTCTCTCCAATATTTGGATTGTGATATCTTAAGATTTCCATTTAAGGAGTCTTTCCAGTCATCTGTTAGTATTTCAATTTCTAATTCTTTTTCCCATTTTTCTTTTATGCTGTTATCTACAATAGTAAGCTTTTACAATATTTTATAAATACTTGAAAGATTTTCTTTAGCTTTATTTCTATTTTGAATCAGGTATTGTAATAAATCATTTGTTACATCATCCACCTCTAAGTGTTTTAGGAGATAACTTCTCACCTGTAAATACTTAAAAAAATGTTTTGAGTCTAACTCATACTTTGAAGCGACAATTTCAAATGAATCTATTGTACTTTTTGTGAGTAACTGCGAGTAGGTTACCAACCCTTTTTTCGCCCAGCAATCTAAAATTTTATCAGTTCTATTTGGTATAAATTCCGGGTCGTGCCCCATTTCTCTGAGATAAACACAATCACTGTTTATTTTTAATCTTTTGCAAATGTTCTTCCAATTTTTAACCGTATCTAAAATACATTGTCTCTGCCCTGTAAGCGTTTTCCAAACTCCTTTTCCTATAAATGGTAAAGTACCCCAGTGATATCCTTGCCATTTCTTTTTCTATAATGGTCCATTTAGCTTCCTCTTTAGTTTCTCTTTTCATCCACTTCAATATTGTCAAGATTTGTGCGGCATAAAAGTAGTTCTGCAAATTTGGAACGCTTAATCCTCCCTCTTCCTTTTGTTGTAGTAAGGTTTTAAATTTGATTCTCTGTCTTTTATCATTCCATGTAAAGTTTGAAATAATTTTGTTCCATCTTTTAAAATCTGCTGTTGATATTGGTATTGATAATGCCTGGAATAAAAATAAAAATTGCGGAAGTACCATCATTTTTACTGTTTCCACTCTACTCAGTATGCCCTCTGGTATTATTCTCCATCTGTTCAGATCCTGCCTTATCTTACTCTCCAGAACACCAGAATTATTCTCAAACAGTTCATTTAAGTTCTGAGTGATATTAATGCCAAGATATTTGATTTTCTTTGTGTCCCATTTAAGTTTATATTCATCTTTAAGGGCTTGGCTAAGTTCTGTTCCTATTGTTAATGATTCACACTTATTTTTATTTAATTTATATCCTGAAACTCTACTGTAATCTTCGATTGTTTTCATTAGCTTATGCATTGATTCCTCTGGTGATGTAAAGTATACTATTATGTCATCCGCATAAAGTGACAGCTTGTGATGTTCTTTTCCTAACTGTATACCTTTTATGTCTCCAGTCTGTCTAATTACTTCTGCCAGCACTTCAATGTAAATAGCAAATAAAAGTGGAGAAAGGGGATCTCCCTGCCTACTTCCTCTTTGGATATTAAATTGTCTTGACAGGGTACCGTTTGTTTTTACTCTGGCATTTGGATTACTGTAAATTGCTTGTAACCATGACCTAAATTTCCCATCTAGGCCAAAATTGTCCAGAATCTCAAACAAAAAAGGCCAACTCACTAAATCAAAGACTTTCTCTGCATCCAGTGTTATTAATAAAAGATCTTCATTTTGCCTCAGAGCATAGTCGATTAAATTTATTGTTCGCCTGATATTATCTGCCAAAAGCCTCCCTGGGATAAAGCCACATTGATCTATATTGATTATATCCGTAATGATAACTTTAAGTCTGCTCGCTAATATTGCTGATATTATTTTGTAGTCTGTATTTAGCAGTGAAATAGGCCTGTACGAGGAACATTTTGTAGCATCCTTCCCCTCTTTATGTATGAGGGTTATTAAAGAGGATTGCCATGTCTGTGCCCATATTCCTGTGTCTAATGCATAATTATAAGCTTTTAATAACAATGGAATTATTTGCCCTTTAAATTTTTTATAAAATTCATTTGTAAATCCGTCATCCCCTGGAGATTTTCCTGCTTTTAGTCCTTGTATTTGTTTTTCAATTTCCTGTACAGTTATTGCTTTTGTCAGTTTTTCATTCTTTTCTTGTAGTACTTGTGGTAATTTAACATTACTCAAATAAGTTTTGATTTGGTTCTTATCCACTTTTACTTCATTTCTGTATAGGGTTTCGTAATAATTTGCGAGCTCCTCCGCAATGTTTTCCTTATCTGTTATTGTTTTGGCCTGGTCTGTATATAATTTTATGATATGAGCTTTCTTCATTCGTCTTTTAAGCTTGTTGGCCAAATTTTTTAAGGATTTTGGTCCACCTTCATAAGTTTCTTGTTGTGTAAGGCTCATTAATCTTTCTACCTCTTTTGTTTGGATCCTGTCCAATTCACCACATCTTTCTTTTAATTTATTTTCATCTTCAGTACTACCTGTCTCCCTATACCTGTCCTCCATTATTTTAATTTGTTCTAATAACTGTTTTTGTTGCATTTCTTCAGTCTTTCTTTTTGCCGATGAATATGAAATTATATGACCTCTCATAACTGCTTTGGCCCCTTCCCATAATATAATTGGATCTATATCTTCCGTATTGTTTATGTCTACATATTCAGTCAAATTCTTTTGCATTTTTTCTACAAAATTCTTGTCCTGTAAAAGTGAGTTATTTAGTCTCCAGAGAGTTTTACATTTCCTGTTTTTTAGGGTTATTTTCAGTGAGATTAGTGCATGGTCTGAAATATTCATAGGACCAATGACACAACTTTTAACCAATGCTACATCGTTTTTAAACATAAAAAAAAAGTCTAATCTATTATATACTGAGTGTCTCCCTGAGTAACATGTGTATTCCTTCTTCTGTGGATGAAGTGCTCTAAAGATGTCTACTAAGCCAATCTCTGTGCATGCTCTTCTCAAAATACTCGCATTTTTTTCTGCTCTATGTATCTTTCCATTAGAAGAGTCTAACTTTGGATTCAAGATCAAATTTAAATCTCCCCCCAATATTACGACTCCCTTACTCATTGTTGTTATTAATTCAATCAATTCATACATAAGCTCTGGGGTCCGTTTCACAAAAGTAGGATTCAGACATCCAGGATAAGTAAGTAAGCCTGGCTCAACCAATCCAAAACAACAGAGTTCAGGCTTAATTGGTTCCACAAACGCCAAGCCAGGATAAGTAGACACGGATTCATCAAGCCAGGTGAAACCAATCCTGGATCAGTGCGCGCACGCGGCTTCCTCAAATAGACCCCGCCATCGATCACAGATTCACCGATTCACCATGACAACAAGAGCGGCGTACCTCCCCCCGTCGGAGGCAGAAATCCTCGTGGAGGCCTTTAGTCCATAGGGCCCTCTTAGCGACCGCAAATGACTTATCTCTTGACTAATATGAACAAAACAAGCAAACAAGTAAAATTATTTCATCACTTACAGTTCTACAGTGCGTCCATTAGTCCTTATTTCTTTCTTTTATTCCCATTAGGCTGTTCTTCAGTTAGTAGTCTTTTTTTTCATTATCCATCCGACTTGTAGATGCCTTTTCGTGCCAGATCCTTTCTTGCCTGTTCTGCATTGCTGTATACAGTTGTTGTGCCGTCCTTGTTGAACACTTTCAACTTCGCAGGGGCCAGAACGTGTGATTTCACCTGTTGCTCTCGGAGTTGTTCCCGCACCAGATTGTAGGAGGCCCGCTGTTGTTTCACTTTTAATGTGAAGTCATGATCCAAGTAGATGCGTGCCTCCTTGAAGCGGATCTCCTTCTTGGTCCAGGCCGCCTTTAAAACTTCCCTCTTGTTGTCATAATTTGCAAAGTGAACAATAATAGGTCTCACAGAGCGGCCCCCTTCCTTCAATGCGCCTATCCTGTGCGCTCTAGTAATTTGCAACTCCTTTTTCACCAGCAGAGCGTCTTTAAAAAAAATCTGCATAAATGTATTCATGTCGCTCCCTTCACTCTGCTCCGCTATGTTATAGATACACACGTTATTTTGTCTTGATTTATTTTCCATATAGTCCATCTGATCTCCCATTTCCATGATGCGACTATTCAGGTGTTTTACTGTTTTCTGTTGTTCCAATTTTTCATCTTCCAGCTCACTCACTCTGTTTTCCAACTCCGCAACTCTCGTGTTTATTGACTCCACATCACATTTCAACTCCGTCGTTTGCTGCATTATTTTTTTAATGTCCCGTTCTGTGTCGGCTCGGAAGTCTTTGAATTCCGCCCTGAATTCTTTAATTTCCCCAGAGATGGAGTCCTTCAGCTCCACGAGTAGTTGCTTTATCTCCGCCATTGTTTGTGGCTGCGGCGTCGGCGTGGATGTCGGCGTTTCGTTCAGATCAGATTTGTTTTCTTTTTCCCATCTCGTCTTCGATCTCGTTGTTATCCCCTACACATTTTAGCTTATTTCATTATTTCTTTGTTTCAACTTAATTCTGTCTTTTTGCCCATTAATTGGGGCTTAAGGACACAGAGTTATCAGGCTGCCACCTTCATTGAACCGGAACCGGAACTTATGTATAAACAAAGTTAGCTGCGGTGCTATTGGCTAGCAGTAAACAGGAAGTGGCGGAGTACTTCCGGATTCTGGTCCCTGGCAGTATGGCATATCAGGAGGGACATTGCTGTGTGGGTTGATAGCTGCGTACTATGTTTGGGACATGAGCTTGCTCTGGTTTCTAAGGAGAATCCTGTTTTATTTTGCTTGCACGTACTAGGGAGGCTTGTTGTCACGTTTTTGTTGCAAAGCGTGCAGGCTCCCATGTTTCTGAAGGGCCTAGACAGAAAACTGGGAGAATGGCTGCAGCCTCGGAGGGGAGAAGGGAGTGTTCAGGAGCCTGGCAGGCTTGCCTCCTCTTCAGCCTATGGTGGTCCGACCTCCGCTTAGCTCCTTCCTTCCCCTGCCTTCAGAGTTAGGCAGGGAGGAAGAGGAGGTTGAGGAGGAAGACGTGGATGTGGAACCCGTCTTTTCCTCAGAAGACAATGACCTCTCTTGTGCACAGCAGACAGTGGGCAAGGTAACAAGGAGGCGGTTAATAGGGCTTCCAGGGCTCTGGGCGTTGCCCTCCCTGAGAATCCCTGAGCCGCATCCTCTAGATTTGAGGACGATATGGAGATGCGCCCTGTATCAACCCAGGTGCCCCTCCTACCTGACTTTAAAGAGCTGCTTTGCCAGCAGTTCCATTCCCCAGTGGTTGCTCACAAGTGGTCTGCGACATATCGCTGGTTTTCCAACGTGCATGACAGGGACCAAATTGCCTGTGGGCCGCTTTCCCCAGTGGACCGAACCCTCACCCCACTAGTTTTTCACTCCAGCTTCATCTTTGGTAATGCCACCTGCTCCAGCAAGAACTGCAGGGTTATGAATAGTCAGCTCACTATGCTGCATAAGGCCAGGGCGGTGCAGACTCGGCTGGCCAATACCAGGGATATTCTGTCCCTTTACCTCCGCGACTTGTCTCGTTGGGTTCAGGATGATACCAGTGTAGGTGAGGAGCTGCAGACAGGCTCCTCATGCCTCTCCTCGGTGATGAAGGAGAAGGCTGGGGCAGCCTGCGTCAACTCCATGGCAGACATCATGTCGAGAGGAGGGCCCCAGCCGGGGGAGTGGAGACTCCACCCTCAGGTGGTCTCCGAGACATGGCGCCGCTTCGGCAGGGCAGTGGTCGACCTGTTAGTGTCCAGGGAGTCAACACATTGCCTGCTTTTCTTCTCCCTGAGGAACGATGATCCCCCCTTGGGTTGGGATGCTCTGGCTCATTCGTGGCCCCGGGTTCTGCTCTACGCCTTTCCTCCCACTTTTCTCCAGCCTCTTCTCCGAAGAGTTCCGGTGGAGCAGGTGCGGCTTATATTGGTGGCACCTATGTGGCCCCACATGCTGTGGTTTTCGGCGATTCCACCTCTGCTGGACGGGCCGCCATGAGAGCTCCCGCACCGAAGGGACCTGCTCTCCCAGGCAAACGGAGCCCTTTCTACCCCTTTCCAGCGGGGCTCAGGCTGGTGGCTTGGCCCCTGAGAGGAAAAGGCTCCTGGCCTTAGGATTGCCAGAGCCTGTGTTGGCGACAATGCAGCATGCCCGGGCACCATCCACGGGGGCTGCTTATTCGCACCGTTGGCAGGTGTTTACCAACTGGTGTGAGTCTCAGCAGGTGGACCCCTACTTGGCTCCGGCTCAGGAGATCCTGCGGTTCTTGCAGTCCCAGCTTGAGGCACAGAAGGCTGCTGTAACACTGCAAGGGTTGGTGGCAGCAATCAAGGCAGTGCGTATTGGCAAATTTGCACTGAGTGTGGAGAACTGTGTCCTCATTTCCCGGTTCCCTCTGGGAGCCCAGCAACTCACGGTGTGTACCGCTGGTCCAGTAGTTCCCCCTTGGGACTTGGATGTCATCCTTAGGGCCCTTCAGCATTCCCCTTTAAACCCCTTGGGGGTGCTGATTTGAAGTGGCTCTCCATGAAAACCGCCTTTCTGCTCGCCGTCACTTCGGCGAGAAGAGTGAGTGAAGTCCATGCCTTGTCGGTGCATGGTGACTGTTGTCGGTTCTCCCCAGATGGCTCAAGTGTGGTTCTCTGCTCCAACCCAGCCTTCCTGCCTAAGGTCCTTAGTGAGTTCCATCTGTCTCAGTCAGTCAAGCTTAGGTCTCTCTCCTCTCCTAGTGCTGGTGAGGAGGTTGAGCAGGGCCAGTATGCTCTGTGCCCGGTCAGGGACTTGGCAGAGTACATTCGTCGCACTCAGGCTGTCTGGAGGTCCAACCAGCTCTTTGTGTGTTATGACCCTGGGCGTTTAGGCAGGCCTTTGTCAAAGTCCAGGCTGTCACACTGGATTGTAGACACTATTCGGCAGGCTTATGCACTGTCGGGTGTGCCTGTTCCATCAGGGATCCGGGCACATTCCACTCGGAGTGTGGCTGCCTCATGGGCCTTGTGGTGGGGGGGGTCCCTTGCTTCAATATGCTCCGCCGCCACATGGTCATCCCAGTCGACCTTTACCAGGTTCTACCATTTGAACGTGGCCGCCAGCCCCTTGTTTGGGGAGCGGGTGCGGGGCGTGGCCCAACGGTAGACATTTTTGTCTGCCCCTCAGCCTTGCGTCTTGCAGGCTGATTAGCCTTGCGTCTTGCGGGCTTCCCGACAGCCCTTTCCCTCCCATGGGTGGCCCTAACGCCCTCCGGGGCTTACTCCTGTGAGTTGTATATAGTGTACATTTGTAAATAGTTCCGATTGTTGCACGTTGTGGTGTGGGATTGTGGGCTGCACTGTCTCCTCACAGGATGTCTTAAAGATCTACCCCGTACATATGGAATATGTAACGGAGTGGAGAGATAGTCTCTTCACTCAGAGAACCAAGGTTATAGTGTAACCATACGTTCCGGTATACTAACTAATGTTATACTAATAGTATACTATGACATTAGTATGTTTATAAAACCCATTATAAAGGGTTGTATGATGATTTTAAAAGGGATAGTTTGGATTTTTTTGAAGCAGGGTTGTATGGAATGCCTATCCATAGTCAGTGCATTACATACAGTAGATGTCAGTCGGCATGTCCCAAGTTTGGAGAAGCAGGATGGAGACAGACACAGATGCTAAGAGATGTAGGGGAGTGCAGGGAACCTCTTAACATGGGCTAAATTGTAACAGACTTTTTGAGTGGATACACATGGTTGATCCTTTTGTGCTTCCTGCCAGTTGACCACAATACTACCAAACAATGACCTGTGAAATTCAACAGAAATTGGACGGTCAGCAGAGTTCACTCACAAACAGTGCTTCCGGCCAATAAAAGTAAATTTATTTGTCATACTTGTTTTTCAGTTATTTAACTGTCTATGTAAGTCTCCAGAACCAACCATATAACATTGCAATAACTGCCTTGTTACCTTAAACATAGCACCATTTTCAACTATGTAACCAACTTTCACTAAGTGTTAGCTAGGCTTGATACAATTTCCTCACAGCAAGGTTAGTTGTAACGCGGTGTTACAACTAAGCCACCTATAGTGTATAACTATAATAAAACAAAAACAGCTCATTATCGCCCCTTTTTTTTTCAGGATTAGATATTGAAAATTAACAAAGCTTAGGGGAGTGAGTGGGGAGGTTTTGTGTCTTGGTGCCAGGGATGTGGATAGGGGCAGGCAAAAGAAGAGGAGTGGCTCAGTCATATGGCATCTGCCTTGTGACTCTACATCGTTATGGATACCTATCCTTCCCCTGACGTAGATGGAGAGACAGGTATCTTCATGAAAAGAGAAAAATATATAATATCCACACATACTACGTATCTGTCTATGTGTTGATCTTCCCATTCATGAAGCAATGGTGTTTAGATGAGGGATGTACAAATATTTGGTATCTATCATAGATAGATCCATAAACAGTACCAACCTATAGTATGTGGATAGAATTGTATTAAATAATTAATTTAATGTACGCTATGTTGAGAGTATTTTCACAACTTTACCTTTCTGTCAGACAGCCCGCTTCTACAGGAAAGCTTTTAATGGCTTCACCTCCTCATCTATACTCTCCTTAAAGCCACCAGACTCCATTGAGAAAAACAGTCATTTTAGCATGCTGAACAGGAGAGCTGCTGGTCCACCACTGCCTTAATCAGTTGATTAATTAGTGTTATTGTGTGACTCTGGAAAATCCAAACTAACCCTTTAAAACACCAAAATCAGACAATGACACAAACAAAATAACAGTTCAAGGCAGCAGCTCCTTTTTTCAGCAATGTTAAATCGCTGTTTTTTCACAATAAAGCCTGGTTTTGAAGAGAGTGTGTAACTGTTTGCCATTAGGGTGAAGCTGTAATATGCTCAGAATAGCCTACACTTAAACTGATATTAATTTGAAAAACTGACCTATCCCTTTAATGAGGTTGGTTGAATGGTTGAAAGTAACTGTAAGTGTTTCAACACAAACCACACAGGGCTGAGCACTGTGCACCAGTCCAAATCTATGTGTGTGTCCTGGTTGTAAGGTGATTTACCATGCTGGTAATTACTGTGTCTCTGGGGAGTCTGCCTTCATACACACACACACACACACACACACACACACACACACACACACACACACAGAAAGAAAAGTGGCGGACTTGGCTATCCATAACCCTGACATTACCGCAGTGGCATGGCCCTCTGAGACCACACAGTCACTGTTTTGCTCTCTCTCTAACATGTGCATGCCCACACACACGCACGCACACACACACACACACACGCACACACACACACACACTCCTATGTAGCTCACCAAATACACTTTTGCTTGTCACTAACTGTTTTATTGATCCACCAAACCACTGATTGCCGGCTGCATGCATCCAAACAATTAAGCCAACAGAGGATTACACTTTAAATTTTATCAAGCAGCCATTGCAGCGTGTCCCAGCATCACACACCGGGGCAAAATGTGATGTATTACAGGCAATATATTCAAGAGATTTTATGACACACACCATACGTCACCCACCTCTCGTTTAATTTGAAGTCTAACAGCGTCATTTGAGGGCAGAATATACTGAGGGTTCCAAGTGCAGCTCTAAAATATTTCCAGAGTATCACTCTCATTCTCACACACACATTTACACACAGATCACTGCTCTGGGTCTCTGGAGTGTGGCCCTAAAACACTTCCTCATCCCTTTTTTACTTTCCTCTGCACTCTATTAATCTAGCCAGCAGATAGTTATCCCGCTGATTTACCTGCAGATAAATCTGATGCCATATGGATTGGATTAAGCGTTGGCATACAGTTAAGTTTATAGTACTGGTTATGATGGAAGCCAAGGGGTCGGGGCCTGGGTTTGGATTAACACTAACTCTCTCTCTCTCTCTCTCTCTCTCTCTCTCTCTCTCTCGCTCTCTCTCTCTCTCTCTCTTTGTCACTCTGTCATTTGCTCTCTCAGTACAGGAGATTACATCAGGACTGAGATTACACTCAATTAAGTTTGTGCTCAGTGCAATGGGCCAGACTCAGATTTTGCAGGACTAATTTTCATTCAAAATATTTTTTATTAAGGTTTTTAAAAAGAAAAAAAGAAATGCCAGAGTTGGGCAGACACATTCTACAGTGCCACACAATATACATTAATGTGCAGAACAAACAAAAGTAGACATAACCCTGAGGTGATTACAGTAATATCTTATATGAAACAACAGCCCTTCCCTCCCACCCCACACCCATCCTCCTGTCCCCAGTTTTTTTCCCACCTTTAAATATTGTGAAGGCGTAATGTCTAGAATTTAATATGCAGAGTAGCAACCTCCATGGAGTCACATTTTACTTTTTTTTTAAAATGTTTTTATGTCAAGGGCTGAATAAGGACACATTGAGAGCTGGTGTTGTTTGGGCATTATGAAAATGAGACAGAAAGGGTCCCTAGGTCTTATGAAATTTTCCCTCTGAACCACTGGCAAAGAAGGGCAGTATCTCTAATTTTAGGCAGAACATTATGTCTCAAAGCCACCGGCCAGATGTGGGCGGGGCAGCCTCCTTCCATTTGAGCAAGATGG
Source organism: Epinephelus cyanopodus (assembly GCA_026686955.1). Lineage (NCBI taxonomy): Eukaryota > Metazoa > Chordata > Actinopteri > Perciformes > Serranidae > Epinephelus > Epinephelus cyanopodus. The sequence goes on from CM048920.1 coordinate 40,172,983, forward strand.
CACGCCTAGCCAAGAGCAAAGCAAAAGTGCTCTGCAGATGTCAGGTGTGGGTCATCTCCACAGCAATGTCAAACAAGGCAACAATAGGGTCTACTTCTAATTTCTTAGGATTTTAGGCAGTGTATAAAAGATATCTTTTCAAAATTTTGTAGGTGAGGGCACAGCCAGTACATATGGATTAGGGTGGCCTCATCATTTTTGCATTTGTCACAGGTGGGGATTGTATCTGGGAAGATGCTTGAGAGTTTAACCTCAGACATGTGGGCCCTATGGACTACCCTCAATTGTAATGAGCACTGTCCTTTGCAAAGTGAGGATTTATGTATTCTTTAAAGGATAGAAACCTATTTGTCCTCAGATATAGGTCCTAGATCTTGTTCCTAGGCTACCTTAATCCTATCTTGATGTGAACATGTCAGCATTGAGATATTTCCATAGAATTTAGAGAATGCACCTCTGGGCAGTGGATTAAACAAAAGAAATATGTCTGGTATCAGGTTCTGTAGGAAAACAAGGTATGTTTAAACAGACATATTATCTGACCTGTGAATGTCCAAAAAATGTGTCTTGGGAAAGTCTTACTTTGCAGATAGTTTATTGAAAGGACAAAGGAGCCATCTCGGAACATGTCTTTGAACTGCCTGATGCCTTTCCTTTGCAGTACTAATTTTCATGCAAAATGAAAATGTGACCTGGCAAGACACAAAAATACATAATTGTTGGATTTGAGAATTCATGGGTTTAGTTCGGATGCATTATCAAGTCATTGTAAACATTTGTGCACTGTAAATTATGATGGCAAAAGAAAAAAAAAAAAGGAACTGTTTGCCAGTGTTGCACACACAACTTGTTTGCACTGCCCCTAAGTGGCAAATAAAATTAGTTTTTGAAGTTTTAAAGAGCTTAAAGCCTCTGGAAACCCAAATCCACAACAGCCTTTGAACTATGTAATTTAGGGTCTTATGTACATAATATTAAACATGTAATAAACAATTAGAAATCAGTTTCCATCCAAATTTGAAATATCTGTCTTTCACGTTTTTGTACATTCTTGAAATTGGGTTTGATTTCTCTGTGGTTATCTCTGAGATTTATTACGCAATAAATTCCGAACCAATCATAAATCAACCAATCCATCAGTTGTCTCATCCTGCCCCCCAGTGGCAGCGCAACAGAACCTTTCTGCTCCAGCTAAATCTGCCTCGTTGAATATGAGCCAACAAACAGCTTTCTACTCTGATGTTTAGAACATACAGATTGGAAACTGGCTGAACCGCTCGGCTTCGACCCAGCGGAGGCTCTGCCTCCGGCAGGCTCCCAGTAGCACTTGAATCAGGTTGACCGGCTCCAGAGCCCGGACAATGTGAGCCTTTGCAGCTCATGGAGCTGCAGGAAGAGGCGGCTTGTGAGCAGCCGGGCTTGTCCCTCTCGGGCCCGGTGCCGGTGTCGGCTCGCGGGGAGGGGACATAATGTGCACCTTTCCTCACCCCTAACCCCAACCCCAAGCGGTTAGCTTTGCTATGCATCAACATATCCCCAATTGCGGAGGTGATGCTGCGGGAAACAACACAATTTTATCTGGAGGGGAACATTATTCGAGGTGGGCAAATACTTCTACATAGCACCAGAGAGACGGTATTGTAACTCAATTACTTTAGTAAGTAAGTAAATAAGTAAGTAAGTAAGCTTTATTTGTACAGCGCCTTTCACAGATCAGGGTCACAAAGCGCTTTAAGTACATAAAAGTTTAAATTAAAAAAGGCCAAGACAACTCAGTGACAATCATAGCAGCCTCACGGCAATTAAGCAAAAGCCTGAACAAATAAATAGGTCTTATGTTGCCTTTTGAAGGAGTCAACAGACTCCATCGAATGCAGAGAGAGCGGAAGATCGTTCCAAAGCCTGGGAGCAACAGCCTGGAAGGAGCGGTCTCCTCTGGTCCGGAAATGAGTGTGTGGAACCATCAGCAGATTCTGATCCACAGACCTCAGAGCCCGAGCTGGGGTGTAAGGCTGGATCAGATCACTGATGTCAGAGGGAGCCTGACCATGCAAAGCTCTGAAAGTTAAAATCAGAATTTTAAAATTGATCCTAGAGGAAACTGACAGCCAATGAAGAGCTTTAAGAATAGGGGAAATGTGTGTCCTCCTATTAGAGCGGGTCAGAATTCTCGCTGCAGAGTTTTGCACTAACTGCAGGCGAGACAGCTCCTTCTTGTTCAGACATGAAAACAAACTATTACAGTAGTCTAAATGTGAAGACACAAATGCATGAATGATCAGCTCCAAATCATTTTGTGACACCATTTTCCTAAGTTTGGAGGTGTTCCTCAGCTGGAAAAAACAATTTTTGGTCAGCTGTTTGCAATGTTGCACTAATGACATGTCTTTGTCCAATACAACACCCAGGTTTCTTAGGCTCAGTTAAACAGACTGGCCCAAGTCACCTAGGTACTGGTTAATCCCTGGAATTAAGTCATCAGGGGCAATAACCAGTGTTTCTGTTTTGTCCACATTTAGCTGCAAGGTGTTATCACTTAGCCATTGTTTTATCTCCACCAAGCAATGAATTAAGGAATTAAGCCTCTGGAGCTCAGTTGGCTTGAAAGAGCAGTAGAGCTGGATGTCATCAGCAAATATGTGGTACGAAACATTAGAAAATCTCTGGGGGTCAAATACAACAAGAATTAAATGACAGCTCTTCAGAGACCACCTTCTCTAGGATCTTGGACAGGAATGGAAGCTTTGAAATAGGCCTGAAATTACTGAGGTCAGTCGGTTCTAAGCCTGTCTTTTTAAGTAAAGGCTCCACTATGGCATGCTTAAATGTATTGGGAAACACACCTGTAGAAAGAGAGAGGTTAACCATTTTGGTAAACCAGGGGCCAATTACATCAAACACTTTCACAAAAGAGCCTACACGGAAGGACGTCAGATGAGCAAGAGGAGGGTTTCATCTTGGTCAACAGTGCCAAGATATCAGCAAGAGTCACAGACTTAAATGAGGACCACAAGCTGGAGACAGGCTCAATGACAGCAGGGGTTCCACACAAAAGAGGAGGGATTTTCTCCTTGATCATCCTAACTTTGTCAGTGAAAAATCTCAACAATGCATTGCTGTCAGCTTCACAAAAAACAGGGGTAATTGGAGCAGCAGGACATACAAGAGAATTGATCGTGTCAAACAACACTTTAGGGTCTTTCTTATTTACTGTTACCAGTTGATGAATATAATCAGATCTGGCATTTTCCACCATCTCATTGTATGAGGACACAAGATCCCTGAGATAAAGTCTGTGCACCTCAAGGTTAGTGGATTTCCACAGATGCTCAGTCTTTCAACATAGTCTCTTCAGACTCATGGTATCTTCATTTGTCCAAGGACACACTTTTTTCTGTATTGACAAGTTCAATTTAACAGGTGCCACCTGATCCAGAATTTTAAGACAGTGATTGGTAAAACAGTGAATGAAATTGTCCACATCGAGGCAATCCATGAGCAAAAGAGGGTCAAACATAGCAGAAAAACTGTCTGCAGTATTAGCAGAGATAACACGCCTCTGAGACCTAACTTCTAAGGGCTTAGGTTCAGGGCTGAAGTGCAGATCAAACAAAACAAGACAATGATCACTCAGATGGACGTCCTGTACAGACACATTTGAAATGTCTAGGCCAAGTGTAAAAACCAAGTCTAAAAAGTGGCCTTTTTTGGTGTGTGGGCTCAGATACATGTTGCTCAAAATCAAAAACTTCAGTCAAAGTTAAAAGTTCCTTTGCGGAGCAAGATGAGCTGTCATCAACATGAAGGTTAAAATCTCCAAGGATTAGAACAGAATCCAACTTTATTATTGAGGATAAAAAGTCACTAAAATCCTTCAAAAACACAGCAGCAGGACCAGGAGGACGGTAGATTGACACACAGTAGAAGGGATTTGAAGAACCCACCTTGACCATCTGGGACTCAAATGAAGTGAATTCCTGGGTCTGAGTCACTTTGCATGTGCAACTGTCCCTGTTTCCCAACAGCCAGACCCAGGACTTTCGTTGTGGTCCAAGCAGATGGCAGCATGGATGTGCTGTCACACACATTGAGGAGAGGGATCCGGCGTAGACACCTTGTGCGTTCTCCATGGCCAAGGATGGCAGAGCCCAGGCGTGCTGCAGCGCCTCTTCTCTTGACCTGGACTCCAGAGCACGAGCCTCTTTTCCTCAATTTCCTGCGGACTTTGCCCAGAGCGCGACAAAGCAGCAAGTACTCAGGTGAGTCGGGGTCGATGATAAAGGGAGGAGGGAACGCTTGTTTATACCTGCCCCGTTTATCAAACAGGCCCTCCATCGGCTCTTTGATACGAAACAGAGAGTCCTGATCATAGATCCGTAAAGCGGAGACACATCCATTTGAAATACGGGCTGATATGATCACATATGTTGTAAAGGTGACCATTAGAAAACTATACAGCAGGAGACGAGCCATGACACTGCCAGTCACAGGCGCCATCTTCCCTATTCAACTTTAGTAACTTTTGGTATTCTACATTCTACATTTCCTATTGGGCAATGGACCACAGGGCGCTAAGCCTACATTTTTTTTGTCCAAAATTAAAGTTATGGACCACTTGCCCTTCACTGAGATCCAATTCTCCCATCACAGTCGTCACTTTGACCAGTAGAAACACAGAACAATCTGCTGCCGTAGACAACTGTATGACAACAACACCCCAGCGTTTTTAATATTTCCTCTAGGGATGTTACCACACAGAGTAAAAGGGGGAAATGATGGTGTGAAACAGCAGAGGCACTTTGCCAACCCGCTGAGTTAACGTTACTGTCATTAGCATCAAGCTAGCAAACAATGGTACATCCTCACGGTCGGACATAAAGTAATAACATTAACAAATAGCGGCGGGGCTTTTACTCACCACAACTGCAGAGGCTCCCAGCTTCATTTGAAACAAACCACATTATAGACAGTCCATCATTTATTATCCCTCTGTGTGTGTTTACATATTTACTTTTCATCCGCTCCGTTGTCTTTGTAAAGTTAACATATCGCACCGTCATTTCAAACTCAATACTTGTTTCAAATTAAAAGCCCCTTATGACCTCGGCAAGATAATCCCTCCATTTTCTTAATAGGCTTTTATTCTGAAACATTTGTCAGAACTTCCTATGGCAGATACAGTAGCTTGGTAGTTTACGCTTCAAATGTAGCTCCTGCCATCTGCTGACGCTTTTAGGTGACTACAACAACATAAATAGGCACATGAACACACACAGTGACTCAAATAATAGTGAAAGTAATGAAAATAGGACAAGAATAAACCGATGACATCACACACGCCTTGAAAGACGACCGGGGAAGTCGTCTTTCACTCCACCTATTTAGACTCCACCGTAGACAAACGACAGCCATTACTGTTTCGGAACTGAAGGACCAGCGTTATAAAAGTAATGGAAGTAACTGATGTCTTGTTTGAAAATGTACTTAAGTATTTGATTACTCAAACAGCAAACTAACGTGTTAGGTTACTCGTTCCTGCAAAAATTAATCAAAGCATTCTAACGCGTTACTTACTTTACTTTGTAACGCCTTATACCCAACTCTGCTGCTAACGCTGCTGCCGGGATACAGCTGAGGAGGAGCCAGCTGCTAATGCTATGTACCGGGATACTGCAAACCGACCTGATCTAACAGAAATACATGAAATGACCACGAACTCTTCACACCGCATTCCATGGTGGTAGAACAAAATGTGTTAAAATTACCTGCCGGTACCACAGAAACAATGCCAATGTAAAGTCAATTAGGATCCTTTTTCGTGGTGGACACACAAATTCCCTGGTTCAACAACGTCACATAGTGGGCGGAAGTTAATGTTGTTTTATGGTTTAGAAAACTTTATTTCATCTCTATTTTCATCGTCTTTCGACTGAATTTATTATAGTGCATTAGTTATGATTGTTTGTTTTCTAAAAACGTTGAATTGTATGTGATATGACTGTCATTTTAATGTAATTTTAATGTAATGAGGTAGTTAGATGAAAGTTATTAGAGGATAAATTCCCCCCCCCCCCTTACATTATTAAAACTGCAAATAAATTCCTCTTTTATAATTTCTCCTCAATAAAAATAATAATAACATGATGACGATAATGACTGTGAAGACCACTCCCTCCGCATTGGAATGATGAATTTGTTAAATATCATATTATGACAATGTTCACATATGGAACTTTTTGTTGACTGTGAATTTGCATATAATTCCGTTTGATATGTTTAGAAATGGTGTGAATACTACGGCTCCAACATCATCTGTATGAAATATTTGCGTTTGCATGCACATCGTTGCAAGGCTGATATATATTTTTCAAATAAATTTTCATTCATATTAACAATATTATTATTATTAATAATAGTAATGAACCAGAAGAAGCTCAAGTCGTTACCACGGCAACGCCACGTCACGCACACTTCTTACCCATCAGCACTGTGCTTTCATTCATTTTGCTGCCACCACTACAGTAAGTATCTCAACCCATTGGGTGTTCATTTGTTCAAAACACAGAATAATATTGCTGTTATTTCTTCTGTTGTACCCCAGTCTCAATAGCGTTCCATCCCTGGAGATTAGATTGAGTGTGTTAATGTGTTGCATTAACGCTGTAAACAGCTAACTTCCAACCACTTGCCTAATGCAGTTTGCTAATGCTAAGTAAGCTGGCACACCATTACAGCAGATTCGTGTTACAGTTAGCCAGCTAGCTAAATGACATCTCCCTGGCACTGTTGGACTGTGGCACTGCCAGCTACCAAAATCAATTTCACGCATGTAGGCCTATGTTATTATGTGTTGTAAAGACAGTCATTAACAGAGTTGTCGCAGTTCTTAAACTGACATTCAAAGTGCAAGGCACATGTCAGGAGGGTCATTATTATGGAGATTTCCGCCATCAGGGATGTACTGGAATAAAACGTGGTCCAGCAGACACTATGGTGCCATACCTCTCTAAGTTCTTGTCTTTCTAGAAGACACTGACCTCATAATGAGATAAGATGGTAACTTTATCTTTAGTTTAGTTATTTGTGACATTGAGAAAAGGTAGCAATGGATGAGTGTGGCCTGTGATATTTGCACAGTAATATTTGACTGGTATTGTATGTAGTGGTTATAATTAGGTTACATAAAGATTTAATTAGCCTAGTAATTACAATATTTTGGTCAGATCAATTAAGAAATGCTCATATATTTCAGTGGTTATTCTAATAATGTTTTTCTGTTTCCTGTATTACAGCTGTATTGCAAGCACTCTGACACCAACAGCACACACACACTGACACACACACACACACACACGAAAAAACAACAGCACTTTTAAGAGCCACTCTCTTTTTCACTGTCTTTTCAAATCTCTCTCATCATTCAGCACGCTGTGTGAGTACAGATTTCAACCAACAGCAGAAACGAAATCTCACCAGTTGTGGGTTGAACAGGGGTTACAGACACAGACAATAATGTATTCCTGCCATCGGCTTACTGGCGATGGAGAAGTCGGCTCCAATAATATCCTCTTCTTGGTGTCATGACTGCCCAGTAGTACCTGAACAGCCGAGCCAACTGAACACAGGTATGTAGCGTGTCAGAGGAGAACCGAGCCGTTCACATTTCTGTCTTTGTGGCAGGTAACGGCCCACAAATCTCACCGCACTTTAGAGACTGTTCTTTACTTATGAGGGGACTGTCAGGGAAGGAGGGTGGCTGGTTGATTTTTATTTCATTTATTTATTTTATTTTTATCCCCCCTATATTAATCACTTATTGGTGCTGTTTTTGAAGTATGAATAAGTCAGTAAGTAATTTATTCCATTGAAATATCATTGATGTGTTATAGAAAAGTGATTTATCTTTTTATAAATGACAAAAGGTACATCTGCCTCATTTTTGCTGTGGTATCCTGATACTACCCAGAACCATGATATTTTCACTGGTATCATACTGTGTTTCCCAATTTTGGTACCGTGACTAATCTGGAGGGGGTTCATCTGCAAAAACTAATGAAAAACTAAACAATGATATTCAGTATTCAGTACTCAGTATTCGGCCAAGTGTTTAATATTATTCGGCTTTGGCTTTGGCCCTAAATTTTCATTGCGGTGCATCCCTAATAAGCAAATACCCATGTCTGTAACATAATGATTGCTATTGCTGTTTATTGATGTAATGTAAAGGGTCAGTTAGAACCTTTTATGGAACTGTGTAATAATGTGTAAGTGCTGCTGTTACATTTTTGCTGTGTATCTTACAACTTTGTTGTTATACTTGTTAAGTTAGATCTCAAACTCTGCAAACATATAGGCTGCCATGAGCATGGAAAATCCTGCCTTTCCTCAAAGGAAGAAGGGGAAAGGCAGGAAGAGATCCCTCACTAAACCAGTGGTCACAAGCGGACATGAGAAACGTTGGGAAACACAAAGCACCATATCAGGTTTGTTCTTTACTATAGCAGGATTACTATAGTCTAAGAATAATATAATTAATTAAAAATTATTTTGGTGAGTACCAGTATGATAAAGTGAGTTGAGGGTAACACTTTCACAAAAGGGTGTTGCAATTTTTGTTAAACCTTTTCAAACTAAAATAGAATATATTTTAACAGCCTGATTAGACTGATTAAAAGGTTAAGCAAGAAACACTCTCTGCAGCTTCACGAGCCAGAAGAAGGGACTCTGTGCATGTGCATTACTATCCACCATACATTCCTTGTGTTTTTTTGGGTGGATTAACAGCTGTTTCATTTTGTAGTAACACGTCTCCAAGAGTTAAGAGACACGCTAACTGCAGTCCAGGTTCTAGAGGCAACAGACAGAACAGTTTCTGCTTGGGCACAAGGGCAGTTTCTCACAGATGTGAGAATGAAAATTGCTAGGCCACTGCTTTTTGATGCAAAACTCTCAGCTGAGAGAATTGTCACCCAGAAGTGCCACAGATGCTATGCCACAGAATCTGTTATGAGGAGCCTGGATTGTGTACCACTGGACATGGAGTTCCTCTATGCAACCTGTGACATGGAGGCTCACAAGAGGAATGTCTTCCATGACAGAGAGGCTGTGTTCCATGGGTTTTTTTGAGCCCATTGCCCCTACCATTGCTGTGGTGGTGGATGAAGATGGCCATCCTCAGTTTTGTGAACAAAGTATGTTAAGATTAACAATACATTACAGTGTCCTATTTAAAGGGTTATTCCTCAAATATTGTGTGTTGGTACAAATGTGTGTAGTTTACATTTCTTCTTAATGGCCCTAGAGTTTATGAAGCGCTAACCTAATTTTAATTTTAATTTTTAATTTTTCTAAAAACTCTAAAGTGTGAATGGTAAATGTACATAGCTGAATGACGAAAGTTTGATTTGTTTTGACTAGCAAGTTTCAGTAAAAGCAGAATTGCATCAACATAATGTGTCAGAATTTTGTGAAATTTGCTTATGACAATGACAGTTGGAATCTTATCCAAGAGGCTTCATCAGTTCATACTTGTCAGCCTAGTTCCAGCCTAGTCCGACAAGCATGAACTGATGAAGCCTCTTGGATAAGAGGTGAAACGTCTTCTAAGATTAAACTAAGTCCAGTTGCATTCGATTCAGTTGCCTTGAGATAACTATGACCTGGATAAATGAGAATATCCACAGGCAAAATCATATTACTGTATAACTAAAATTTAATTGTGGGCATTGCTTTCCAAAAAAATTGTAATCAAACCTTTTTTTAATATACAGACAGGCAGTATCTGTGCTGATACATTTCAGCGTAGCTTTATGAATTTTGCTTCTGTCAATACAAAGAAGAGGATATGTGCCAGGTCCATCATTTTTTCTGTCCAGCATGTTCTCCAGACATGTTGGCTGTCTGCTCTGATGGAAATCAAAAGCACTACCGTTTCTGCAAGTCAAAATAGTAAGGTAATATACAGATGTTTATCATAGGATTGTCTAAAAAAGCACAGCTAATACAAAAGTTGTCCATAGGGTTGCCTTTGATTAGTCATAACAATCATTTTCACAAATAACAGTCAATGTAATAATTTGTGATTTTTATTATTGACTTTCATGTAAACCTATCATGGACAGGACTGAGGAGCCACCTATACAAGGGCTTGTTCCTGGCCAAAGATGAGGAAGTTGAAACATTTGTTGACCTTGTCAGGGGCAACATGAGAAGTGTAAGAAAGATTTGGTTTGTTTTTTTACAATAGTTTATACAGCTTTTTTTGTTGTTTTTGATTCTTTTTTACACGTCACTTACTTTATAGACAAATGACAGTGCTGTTTGTGGTACTGCCAAGTACACCGCTGGCAGAGAGACATCCAAAAAGTCTGGTGCTTAGATAGACGAGGAGGGCATTCAAGTTGCAGTCTGCAGGTATGTGTTTGTAATAGTTTGTGTGTGTGTGTGTGTGTGTGTGTGTGTGTGTGTGTATCAGGTATTCCTCACATTGTGGCGATGTGAATCTGTTGACACAGTCATGTTGTGGGGACTTGCCTCCCTTATGGGTAATGGGGGAGTTACCTGAGCTTCTGCCATTGACAGAAATGAGGCCATTTCTTAGCGTCATGCATGCTAAAGTCCATACAGCAAAATGCAAGGTCAATGCAATTACTTACATTCTGATGTGAAAGTAGCCACTGGGAAATAATGGGCAGGCTAATATAATGTGCTGTGTGTTAACCTTCACCAACTGCTTTTCAGCTGCTTGTGCAAATTGTTGTGAATGTCATGCCTGACTGAATAATGTTACATAAAAACTTCTAAAATAATACTATATAACACTTCTCATGCTGTGTTGCAGGTGAGATTGAGTGGCAGAAACCAGGATGGAGCAGGAAACACAGTGGGGGAGGAAGTGGAGCAGGTATGTTATTAACGACATTACTGTAACCATATGTATACAAGGAGTCTTAATAGAAACCAGGACACTAAAATTACTTATTTGTCATTTAAGTGAGAGAGTTAAGGATAAAGCACATCATTTATGTCTGAGTTAAAATCAAAGATAGGCAGTTCATATTTTCAGAAACACAAAATGCATACATATTGTGGGAAGGGGTCCTAAATTCCTAGGTTAAGTCAGTGTACGTGTTTTCTCTTAATCCATCCAGTGTAAGATCTATGATGTGTTGGTAATATTGTTATGCAATGGAGACAAAACATTATTTTTTTCTATATAGGTGAACACCTTTCTCTCCAGGGCAGTTCTAGTCACAAAATACATGACAAAGGCAGGTTGGTATTATACTTACAGTAAACACTGGGATAATGCATTACCAGTTAAACAAATTTTTGGATTGTTAAATTGGGCTTAGTCATGTCTATTGAGTTTCTCACTTAGTATAGCTTTTTGATGTGAATTCTAACTGGCTTATGGATGCATTTTTGTATTAATTAGGAAGAGTGAACATGCTGACACAACAAGCCATGGGTTGGAACAGAAGAAAGAGGGACAACCTTCATCAAATGCTGACCCACAGATATGTCAAAGTAAGGGCAAATTAAAGTTGTCTTCTCATGTGACACTACATATTTTTGACGAATGCCTGCAGTTTTAAAAGCTTGTAACCTCAAAGCTATATAGACATTTTTTCACTTATTCAGACCTCTGCTTGAGTGTCTGTAGAGATGGTGTCATTTAATGTTTACCTGTTCTGATGAAGGTCTTGTTCTGAAAGCTTGCATTATGGTGTTGCATGGAGCTTTTGTTCTCACATTTTGTTAATTTATTTCTCCTCAAAAGGTCACAGAAAGGGCAAAGGTGGAAGCTTCTAACCTCAGTAACATCCAAAAGGAGCACAACCTTGATCAGGAGACCATACAGCAGTGGGTGTGTAATGTAAGCCACTGGGCAGTCACAGGTAAAACATGTACAGTACTTTGATGTCTTCGTATATACGTCTATTAATGACTGTACCTTTATACACACAATAGAAGGTCACTATAGTTTGAAAGTGAGACTGTAACTGATTGTATCTCTTCTCCAATTGTTTTGTTTAACTGATTTAGAGAGAGTCTACTGAAGACCTCAGGGCTGATTTTGAGAGCATCACTGTAACCCTTTTGCGCAAGAAGCAAGATCTGTATTGTCAGCATGGTTTGTTGTCAAAACAAGTTATTTAAATTACACGTCAAAAACCATAAAAGTGCCATCACACAGTTTTATTTTCATTTAACTTCGCAGATAGCAAACAGGCAAGACAAAGAAAGCGAAAGAAAATGACAGAGCTGAAGAAGAAGCTTCGTGAAAAGGTCTTGCAATACAACACCATAGTAGAAGAAGATCATATTGATGAGGAGTTGGCTTGCAGTCTGGCAGAGGACTACATCCTACCATGGGAAAGACATGGAGACGGTATGATAATTGCTTGTGTAGCGTGTTGATCTTTTAGTCTGTGTCCATAGTCTATGCCTATGGTACCACTGTACATTGGCTTTACAAATTTTGAAACATTTTCAGTCTTCAAATGGAGTGATGTTTCCAAACTCATTTCCATATTAGCCATTGTCCCTTTTGTTACCTCTCATGCAGTTACACATAGTGATAGGACGATATATTGAAATTAAAAATATCACAATACCAAAATATGACAATACTTAAAGTGGGCCAGAAAAAGTTATGGTGATATTAATACCATGCTGTAGTATTCACAAATGAGACACTTAACCTTCACAATTTAACAAGCTTTCCATTCAAATTAGATTGTCACTTTGTAATGATTTTTTTTAATTGTTTACATTCAAGAAGAACAATGCCATTCCTACATAGATCTGTCTCAGAAATAAACATCATTCAGTTATAATAATATATGTATAATATAATAATAAATATTTCCTTTCCTTAACCTAAAGGCAACACCTTCAGGTTGAAGAGGTCTGTCTTTGACCAGTCAATGCTGCTGAAATGCTTGAGGAGGAGCAGAGCATCCTCGTGAAAGAGATATCTCAGCACATCATGTATCTTGTGAGGGAAGTGCAAGAAGTGGAGGCACTCAGAGGACAGCAGTAAAAATATTAATAACACATTAATCAACATGTCCTATTTGGCAGCCCATATATTAATAACATCCTTCAGTTTAAGATGGATAAACCCATTTTCTATTGTTTTTGCATATTTAGCATTTTAGAATGGAAAAAAATATTTGCACTTTTCATGATTTGCTTATATTGAGGCTTGCTGCCGTGTGATGTGTCATTTTTTCTTTTCTGTTTTTCCCCACAATTCTTCTACAGATTTTGGTGACCTGACAGAGGACAGTACACATGGGCTCTACAGTGTCCTCAATCGGAGGTGGCACTCATTCCAAAGTCAACACAAAAAGGCTGTAAATGCGTACAGCGGTATAGCCACCATGGAATCAGATCTACTGCAAATACAGGAGGACAATGGGGAGTGGGATGACAGTGGCTTTACTAGCCCCGAGTCAGAGGAAGAAGACATGTAAATGCTGCTCATGGATGTATTATAAGACCTGGATACAGAACTAAAAATGGCGGCCATTCAGTCCTATAGGAGTTGCTCGGCTGGCGCATACACCCGAAAAAATTTCTAGCTTCCATGTTGTGTGGCCCACGAAATATGCGCAGTAATGTCCTCCCCCCCTTCCCCCGGCACCACCCGTGAGTTCCCACTCAGCCTATAGACTTTACATTGAAAGTTTGGTAATACTTTACTTGAAGGTACCGTCATAAGAGTGACATGACATTGTCATAAGAGTGACATGACACAGTCATAAACATGTCATAAACATTATGTCAATGTCATTAAACGTTTATGACTGTTGTCATTAAGTGTCATTTGATTTGGTAATGACAAGTTGACATTATTTTGGTTGTCTTCATTATGACAACTTGACATTAATCAAGGTGACATAACCAGAATTTGTCTTTGTCATGACAACTTGACATTAAATTTGTTTGCGATGTCCTTATTATAACAACGTGACATTATTCAAAGTGACATTACTAGAAAATGTCTTTGTCATGACAACTTGACATTAAATTTGTTTGAGATGTCCTTATTATGACAACGTGACATTATTCAAAGTGACATTACTAGAAAATAGAAAAATGCTGTGCAAGGTTAAAGACCAATTCTAGCACTTGGTCATCGATGTTTGACAGAATACCAAAAACTGACTGTCATGACATCATTATGACATTGTAATGACAAAATTCTCTGACCTAAAGTAAAGTGGTAGCATTTTGATCTGTCATTAACATATCATGAAGGATAAACTGACTGTCATGACATCATAATGAAGAAATTCTTTGACCTAAAGTAAAGTGGTAGCATTTTGATCTGTCATTAACATTTTAACAATTTTGTCATTACAATGTCATAATGATGTCATGACAGTCAGTTTTTGGTATTCTGTCAAACATCGATGACCAAGTGCTAGAATTGGTCTTTAACCTTGCACAGCATTTTTCTATTTTCTAGTAATGTCACTTTGAATAATGTCACGTTGTCATAATAAGGACATCTCAAACAAATTTAATGTCAAGTTGTCATGACAAAGACATTTTCTAGTAATGTCACTTTGAATAATGTCACGTTGTCATAATAAGGACATCGCAAACAAATTTAATGTCAAGTTGTCATGACAAAGACAAATTCTGGTTATGTCACCTTGATTATGACGGTACCTTGAAGTAAAGTGTTACCGAAAGTTTTACAAATATAAAAACCTCCATGACTCAAAAATTCATGATAGAAAGTGTCATAATTCTATTCAACTCGATTAAGTCAACTCAGAACTCACTGTTCAAACTGGCATGCTCACTCTAACTGGACACTGTGCACTACACTTGTTTTTATGTTGATGTTTTGTTTTAATTATGTCTTCTATCTTTTATTGCTCTGTAAGGTGACCTTGGGTGACTTGAAAGGTGCCTCTAAATAAAATGTATTATTATTATTATTATTATCATTATTACTATTATTGACGTTTGCAGTTCGAGGTGCCCTGTCAACAGTTTTACAGACGTAAAATTAAAATCTCAATAAAAATAAATAATTAAATGAAATAATGAAATCTCTAAAATCTTAAAATCTCCTATATTAGCTTACAGTTGGTGAGATGAAAGAATAAAAGATAAAAATAGTATAAAAATTAAAAGATGAAAAGGAGATCAAAGATAAAAATATAAATACAGTGTATATGCATATTATATACATATGACATATATAGTGTTAGTGGAAAGTGAATAGATGATGTAAAACAGTCCGCGGATCTGCAGCATGATTGTCTTATGTTGAGAGTTCAAGATGCATTGATAGCTCATTTACTGTTGTTATTCTGACTACATGGGGCAGAAAGTTTCTGATCAGTCTCTGTCCGTGCTTTGTCTGTATCTTTTATTTATGTAACGCACTTTGACTTGCTAATGTGTACAAAGTAAACTTTTCTTGCCTTTATATTAAACAGCCCTGTATAACTCAAACACAAGTGCTATACAATTGGGTTTTTTTTGACACTGTGTTTTGTCATTTGTTAATTATGACCTATTAATGTGAGTGCATTATTGTAAATGTAATGTTATGTAAGTTTGCATTAAGCAGAGTATTTACACATTTTTGCATTAGTAGGCAATCTCATAAGCGACACCTACACTCAAGTAGCACATACAAATCGTGTTTCAGTAGTGTGTTTAAATATTTGCCCATAGTGTAGGGGCTTGAAATGGTTTTGTTGTGTTGCACGATAGGGCAGTTGACATTGATATTCGTTACTTTCCACAGGTAGGATTTGGTTATATGGAGTCCCTGAGGGGTCACCTTGTGAAAAACAAATTCCCAATTGACATGTAAATCTGAAATTATTTGCATGGTTCTTAATGAATAGGCCTATATGGCATTGGTGGTTAAACAGTTTGTAGTAATTGGTCAAAACTCATGCCAGCCAAATAAGCAGTAGGCCTGTGAGACATAGATTATGATAGGAATTTCATATATATACATATATACTAGTTCAGCTTTACTAGACATTAGATATGCTCAGTAGATCTATCTTTTTACGACCCTATTTTACAAGCCGCAAACAAACCTACCATCCTAAAATCGCTGTTTCTAGTGTATTAGCTAAAACATCAAAAATTAGCCGACATCTTTACTTTTTCTTAACATAGTTCATCTAGGTGCAGTGTCATTACTAGTTTGGCTTTACTAGATATTAGATATATTCAGTAGATATACTTTTTACAACCTGTGGCATCACAAGGGGACATGTAGTGGAGGGACGCTATATTCCCATACAGGCGCAGCTGCCACATCATAAAATGGCTGCCGTGGCACACACTACATCAAAGAGCATGGATACATAGGGTGCGTCCCAAGTCTTTTATTTTATACTGCTAACTCCTAACTCCTTACTTGAACCGGAAGTCGTTCAAACTCCGCCATCTTTAAGGCTGTCTCATGTCTCTTATTCCTGCCAGTAAGGAGTTAGCGTTAGGCGTTAGGAGGGATCTGTGACTAAGATAACACGAGAAGTTCCTAACAGGAAGTCTTTTTCAGCTTGAGGCTCTGACGTATAAATACCCGCCCCCTACATCTTGCTTATTTGAACGAGATGGTGGAGAAACAGCGAAAGTGTAAGTGCACATTACATGCATTCTTTGCAATGAAACGCTGTCATTCACATGCCTACGTGACTACAAAGAGTAACGTTAATGATATTTTCCGCAAGACTGTCATGTTGTAATTAAGTTTATTCCATTCTCAACCTGTTGCGTTCAGCGGACTGTATGTGATGTGTGACTGTTAAATGTGCAGCTGCTCATGTCCAGAACCACACGTGTTGATATAACACCGCGCACACACACACACACACACACACACACACACACACACACACACACACACAGACCGGTTGCGGCAGACGGATGGCAATCTTTAATGGAATGAAGCCCACAGACAGCAGACAGTAGCCTTAAAACAGTAGTGGAACGCTCCTCATCCACCCACAGCACAATGCTCTTAAAGCCCCACGCTATCAAAAGCTGTCATTTACACATTTATTTTATTTTATGGTCTTGACATTAACCTGTCATATTGTTGAGTTATCAAGGACACTTCCGTGTTTTTGTGTGTATACAAGAATGTTAAAGCTATCATTGGGGAAATTAGGCTAATTCGGGGCAGTAAATCCTCCGGTCTGCCCACCGGACTGATAAGAAATAAAAACAAGGGTGCACGTGATTAAATGTTTTGTAATGTTGCGGTAATAGTTTTAAAAAAGGAATAACAAATGAGGGTGGTGCAGTGGTTAGCACTGTCGCCTCACAGCAAGAGTGTTGCCGGTTCAATCCCGGGTGTGGGAGCCCTTCTGTGTGGAGTTTGCATGTTCTCCCCGTGTCAGCATGGGTTCTCTCCAGGCACTCTGGCTTCCTCCCACAGTCCAAAGACATGCAGTTTGGGGACTAGGTTAATTGATAACTCTAAATTATCTGTAGGTGTGAATGTTTAAGATATCATTGAGGAAATTAGGCTAATTCGGGGCAGAACTGACTGATTAAAAAAAACTAAAGAAATAAAAACAAGGGTGCACCTGATTAAATGTTTCGTAATGTTGAGGTAATCATTTTATAGTAGTAATAGTGAATGTGAGTGTGAATGGTTGTTTGTCTCTATGTGTCAGCCCTGTGATAGTCTGGCAACCTGTCCAGGGTGTACCCTGCCCCTCGGCTCATGTCAGCTGGGATGAATGAAGATGAATGAATGAATAACAAATGAGAAAAAATATCTTCTGTGCTCCCGAGTCCTGACTGACAAACAAAACATGCAGAACAGATAGTGTGAGATAGCCGTGAGTGTCACAAGAGAAAATTATCTGATGTGTGTGTGTGTGTGTGTGTGTGTATGTGTGCGTGCCTTTTTCGTTTGTCTGTCTTAGCTGTAGTCCATGTATGAGTGCTACTGTAGCAATGGGAAAGGGCAGAGTGCACGAAAAAGGGTAAATACACGGGCTTCATTCCACTGCTTTTTGTTGAACATGCAGTTTTCCCACAAGGATTGTTACAGTTTCATTTAGTCTTGTCTTATCTATCTGTTCTGAAATCGACAGGTGTCCCGGTTAAGCCCTCAATCTAATTCCCTGGCACAGATTCAATAAAAGAAACCATATTTATAACAGGATACATTAAGATTTTACCATTAAAATAGCCTATGCATGAATAATGTATAAAAAACAACTAACCTGGTAAATAAGGGGGATACTTGTTATGTTCACTGACTGTAGTTGTGAAGTGTCAACAGCTTCTGGTTCATCAGTGGACTGAATATGTTGTGAAAGTATCAGCTGTTGCCCATGTAGTTTTTCTGAGTCAAAATATCATAAATTGTAACTTTTCCATGGGCTGGTTTACATCAATATGTCAATCAATTCAGCTGTGAAATAATTGCCAGTGACCACAAATAATGCATACAGAAGTCCTTCAAGTTAAAGAAATGTTAAGTCTGTTGGAAGTTGTTGTGCTGTTACACTTTATTGAATCCACACAAAGAGCAGCTGCAACAAGCTTTAATGAAAACCCATTAAGTATGAAATGTTGAACAGATGGACACTTTTTTGTTTAATAACATAAGAATGTGAAGGAGCAATAACAGTCAACAGTAAAAACAAAACATGTTAAACATGTTTTAATTTTTAACTAATCATGAAAAATTACATGTTTGCAGGCTGGCTGCATGATAGGATTCAGGCTGGCTGCCAGGATGGAGGCCAGGTCTTTCTGCTGAGAAAAAAAAAAAAAAAAAATAAAAAACAGGGAGGGAGGGTGAAGAAGAACATTCAGTCAGCAGGCGAGTTTTGTTGCTTCTGTTTGAAAACATGTGCAAACTCGCCGTATGAGCGCATTAAGATTTCTAATTCTAATGGGGTGAAAAACGCAGCCCTCCTCTTCCCCGTTGCCATGGTGACTCGTTGAATCGGGGCTCCATTGATGCTGGCTTTTAATAGTTGTGGTGCACGCGCTTAACTCCAGCTGTTCTGGAACCGGAAACTCAGAGTTTCCTGTCTCAGAGTAGATCAACTCAGAGTTCAGGATTAGACTCAGAGTTTGTTGAACCTGCTTTGTGAAACGGACCCCAGTGCTGCATCCTGAGCATAGCACCACCCAAGACAACTATGATTTGGTTTAAATGAATACAACAAGCCACGTTTTTTCCCCCTATAGCAGAGTGATAGTGGGCGCAGCCGGACCTTTCACCAGCGCTGACGTAGTGCTGTGAGTGTTGTGGAGATAGGTCAGGCTATGCGACACTACCATCACCCTAATCCATCCCAAAGCTCATTTTTCTTGTTTTCCATAATACCAGCCCTTTACAGTGACTCTAGGTTGAAGCTAGGCTACAGCCATACCATAATTTCTGGTCTTGGCTGTTTGGAAATGTACAGGAAAAAAAATCAAGACCAAAAACTGTATAACAGATAATCAATATATGTGTGCATTCCACAGTTACTGAATAAATTAAATCTCACCTTCAACCATCAATTTGTAGATGGCGTCCACATTATCCAGGCACGTCTTAGCAGGTGTGCTAAGGTGGGCATCCACTGGAATCATTATCCTGGTTTTGGATGTCCCTGGCAATCTCTTTGGTGGAAAGGCAATAAGCAGCAGGGGCTTTAAGCCAAGGGCATGCAACTTCTCAAGTTGAAAGAAGAATTGTGGAGAGGTAGATCAATTAGAAAAATCCACAAAACTGTAGTTTTGGATACTGTGGATATGAGGCAATACGTATATACCAGTTCATTTATCAGCCTACATCAAAGTAATAAAACAAAATTTTAGCACCTTTGGTGAATGGTGAACTACACAGAACAAAAATATAAATGCAGCACTTTTGTTTTTGCTCCCATTTTTCATGAGCTGATCTCAAAGATCTAAAACATTTTCTATACACACAAAAGACCATTTCCCTCAAATATTGTTCACAAATCTGTCTAAATCTGTGTTAGTGAGCACTGCTCCTTTGCCAGGATAATCCATCCCACCTCACAGGTGTGGCATATCAAGATGCTGGTTAGACAGCATGAATATTGCACAGGTGTGCCTTAGGCTGGCCACCGTAAGAGGCCGATTACATGTTGCCGGCTATTTTCATAAACGGACATTTCACCATCTCCATTTTCAAAAAGATCTTCATTTACAATTACCCGTGTATATATACACAAGAGCATGCCAAACCTGTAGGTGGCAGTGTAACGAGAAGCTCAAGCCTTCCATGTATCCATTGTCACCATAGCAACATAGGTCGCACTTTTGACACAGGTGCAAGTTCCGGTGCATACTGTGACGCTGGCTGCCTATAACTCCGTTTATCTCAGTTTATCTCAGTTTACATGCAAACGCGCAACCAGAGTTTTCCAAAATCTCCACTCTGGCCGGAGTTTTTCGAAAGACTCGTTTTCAGAGGAGAAATCTCCGTTTGCGTGTAAACGAAGGGCACAAAGGAAGGAAGATGTCTCCGTTTATCAAAATCATCGTGTACGTGTAAACGGCCTCTAAAAGGCCACTCTGAAATGTGCAGTTTTGCTTTATTGGGGGGGTCAGAAAACCAGTCAGTATCTGGTGTGACCACCATTTGCCTCACGAAGTGCAACACATCTCCATTGCTACCTTTTCTCAATGTCACAAATAACTAAACTAACAATAAAGTTACCATCTCATTTCATGAGTTCAGTGTCTTCTAGAAAGACAAGAACTTACAGAGGTATGGCACCATAGTGTCTGCTGGACACTCTATCTGTAGAGTCGTCTCTCTATTTATTGTTTTAGGTCTGACTAGCCTGACCAGCGAAGTGAGTGGTCAGTCCACTCCTCTGGAAAAATTCCGGGGCCACGTTTTATTCCAGTACATCCCTGATGGCAGTAATCTCCATAATAATGACCCTCCTGACATGTGCCTTGCACTTTGAATGTCAGTTTAAGAACTGCGACAACTCTGTTAATGACTGTCTTTACAACACATAATAACATAGGCCTACATGCGTGAAATTGATTTTGGTAGCTGGCAGTGCCACAGTCCAACAGTGCCAGGGAGATGTCATTTAGCTAGCTGGCTAACTGTAACACGAATCTGCTGTAATGGTGTGCCAGCTTACTTAGCATTAGCAAACTGCATTAGGCAAGTGGTTGGAAGTTAGCTGTTTACAGCGTTAATGCAACACATTAACACACTCAATCTAATCTCCAGGGATGGAACGCTATTGAGACTGGGGTACAACGGAGGAAATAACAGCAATATTATTCTGTGTTTTGAACAAATGAACACCCAATGGGTTGAGATACTTACTGTAGTGGTGGCAGTGAGTGAAATGAATGAAAGCACAGTGCTGATGGGTAAGAAGTGTGCGTGATGTGGCGTTGCCGTGGTAACGACTGAAGCTTCTTCTGGTTCATTACTATTATTAATAATAATAATATTATTAATATGAAAGAAAATTTATTTGAAAAATATATATCAGCCTTGCAACGATGTGCATGCAAACGCAAATATTTATTTCATACAGATGATGTTGGAGCCGTAGTATTCACACCATTTCTAAACATATCAAACGGAATTATATGCAAATTCACAGTCAACAAAAAGTCCCATATGTGAACATTGTCATAATATCATATTTAACAAATTCGTCATTCCAATGCGGAGGGAGTGGTCTTCACAGTCATTATCGTCATCATGTTATTATTATTATTGAGGAGAAATTATAAAAGAGGAATTTATTTGCAGTTTTAATAACGCAAGGCGGGGCAAAATCCTTTAATAACTTTGATCTAACTACCTCATTACATCAAAATGACAGTTATATCACATACAATTCAACGTTTTTAGAAAACAAACAATCATAACTAATGCACTATAATAAATTCAGTCGAAAGACGATAAAAATAGAGATGAAATAATGTTTTCTAAACCATAAAACAACATTAACCGCCGCCCACTGCGTGACGTTGTTGAACCAGGAATTTATGTGTTCACCACGAAAAAGGTTCCTAATTGACTTTACATTGGCATTGTTTCTGTGGTACCGGCAGGTAATTTCAACACATTTCGTGCTACCACCATGGAATGCGGTGTGAAGAGTTTGTGGTCATTTCACGTATTTCTGTGAGATCTGGTTGCTTCTAAAGCCGCTGCCAGGATACAGCTGAGGAGGAGCCGGCTGCTAATGCTATGTACCGGGACACTGCTCCTGCTGCTTGCCGTGCTGCTGTAGCTCAGTCATAACTGTAACTGATGCTGAGACTCTACTGACTGCGTGACTGGTAGACGGTGGTTGGTGGCACAACAGGCCAAAACACAAATTTAAAACATAAACATGATTTGCAGACTGCAAAAATTTTTTTTAGATGCAAATATTCTGGCTGTACTATTGTTGTCAGTGAGATCAGTATGTTATATGAACATTATTCCTTAGTCTCTGTGACATATATGGATGATTTTACAACTATTTGCTTTCTAACATATAGCTCTAATTCCGAAAGTCCAATTCCTCTGTTTGCTGTGTCTATGTAAAATGCCAGGGAAGATGTGAGACTGCTAGGAGCCAATTTGTTTGTGTTGTTAATCAGTTACGGGCTGATGCGTTTAATTAATATGACACTCCCTTCTTAGAAATTAATTTTGTGTTATTAACAATCTCCTCTTCCTCCTCCTCTTCATCAGCTGTCTTTTTCCTGCCATGTCTGAGTTTATGTTTCTGTTTTCTAAACATCTATACCACCAATCTTTAAAACCCCAACAACTCTTGGTATGTATCATACAGTTTATGTATCATACAGTTTATGTTAAATTTGATTTTTTTTTTTTTTTTAATTTGTACCTGTCAATGTAAATTGACAAGTAAACCAGTCATGGTTCTGTATCTGAATGTGGAGCACATGCTATAAAATAAATTTACATTTATTTTCATTAAAAATGTATATTGATCCTGTCGTTGATATTGTAGTTGATGGAACTATTAATAATTTGATTAAAATATTATTTTTTCATCAGCCCAATGAGATGCTCCTAGCCTGTACATGACACAATGTGACTAAGACCCTGTTTCCACTAGCGATTTTTCTTTCACCTTTTTGAATAAGGTTGCTACGGAAGCGTATTGCATTCACTTGACAAATAAAAAAGCCCTGTTTTTCTGAGTAATTTTTTCTGTTTTTCAGAGTAAGTTATTTATTTTTCTGTTTGTTTGTTTTTTGGTGTATTTTTTCTGTTTTTCTGAGTAATTTTTCCCTGTTTTTCATGGTAATTTTTAATTTTTAAGTTTTTCTGATGACAGAGGAACCTGCATCACTAGTGCAGGAAACTCTTCCATCTCCTCTTCCTTTAAACCCTTCTGGGTTACCAACTGCACATCAGTCTGCTTCTCCACCTTCGTTGCCACTGCTTTTTGAGGACAATCCTTGTGTCACACACGCAATCCCTTTATTCCCTGAAATCAGGGTAATCAGCACACCCTGTCATAGTCGGTCACCCCCGCAACAACGCCTTCAGGATGTTACTGTCCTGCCAGGCCCCTCAAAACAGGCCTCTTCTCCAAATAAACCCGAATCAAAATGTCAGAAAACAGATACTGATTCTCTGGATGATCTCATTCTCCAGGAATTACAGGATGACATCCAAGTCCTGCCGTCTTTCCCCATTTGCGATAATAGACATTTGCCACAAGACCAATCTTTGCCTACTTCTACTAAACCATCTGGGTCTTTGCGACATGTGCCACTTTGCACAAACCACCCTCACCATAGACAAAAGTACACGAACTGGACTCTTGAACCCCGTCAGCCCTTGATCAGTATGGGAGACTCCAACTTGTCCAGACTTCCTAGTATTTCAGATGTCCGGGTGCAAATGGACAGCTTTCCAGGTGCAAAAATTGCCCATGCTGCCCATATCCTCCGTCATAAAACCCCACCTTCACCTATGGTGACCTCTGCGATCTTGTCCTTTGGCATTAACGATAAGGACACATCTTTTGTTTGTCCAGGAATCTTTGGGGTCGCTTTGCAGCGTGGCAAAACTTGCATTTCCAAATGCTGTGATTTACATGCTGTTAGTAAATTACAGCGACAACTTGCTTCCACATGTTCAACGCAATCTTGTACGGCTGAACAATCTGATCAAGTCTCGCAAATCTTTCCTCCCCTGTCTTAAAAGGCTCAACTTCAGAAACACACCAGACAATGTGCATTGGACATCTGACATAGCGAGACAAATGTGGAGACACTGGAGGGATTTGAACCAATTTTGGCTCAACAAACTGACACACAAACCGATAATTACGTTATAAATCTTTCCACACAATTTCAATTGTCTGCGCATCAATCCTCACTTTTGAGGAAGGGCCTGACTTTTGTACCAATCACGCCGGCATCCCGGACTGCACGCCAAGATTTAGCAGTAGATTTGTATACATATCATAGACGCTTAAAATTAAGTTCATACTTTGGCCCACGACCGTTGACTAAAACAAAAATATTTTCATTGTTGGAACTCATAAATAGGGATGGTGAAAATCTTTCCAACCTGCATTGCACACCCGAAGCTCCGAACTTGCCAAAACGAGTGCAAAAATAGTACAAAATAATGAAAAAAAATAATAATAAAAAAGGAAAAAATAGAAAAGTGCATTTATTATACTGTATTAATAGGTTTATTTACACAGGGTTAAATATCACATATGGGGAACATATAAGGCATTAAGCTACCTTGTCAGAACCCCAAGGCTTAGTGATAAAGCCCACTGATAAAGGCAGCGCCACAGTGTTAATGGACTTGGGAATCGAGTCCATACGCAGAATCTTTGCACGCTATCCTGATGCTAATAGACCTGATGAGGCGCTCTTGTGCCTCCTTGAAATCAGCTTGAGGTGGAATGATTTTATCTTCCCAGAAAAGTTCTATCTGCAGGTCAAGGGCACAGCAATGGGCAAATGCTTTGCGCCAGCATATGCAAATATATATATGGCAGAGTGGGAAGAAAGTGTTTTCCAAAAATGCCAACTTCTGCCATTGATATATCTGCGTTATTTAGATGACATATGGGGTGTCTGGACTCATTAAAAGACAGAGTTTGATATCTTTGTACACACTCTTAATACACATCATGCATCCATCAAGGTGGAACCAGATATACACGAGACATAGGTCAACTTCCTTGATACTACGACATTCAAAGGCCCTGACTTTGCCAAAACAGGTACATTGGATGTGAAACTCTTCTTTAAACCAACAGACACCCACTCACTCTTACATCAGAAAAGTTTCCATCCAAAGCATGTGTTTAGTGGCGTATTAAAGTCACAGCTGTTACAGTTCTCCCGCATCTGTACACGCCCACAGGATCGTGACGATGCGAGGAAAGAATTGTTTGCTGCCTTAAGGATGCCTCAAGATGGTTCCTATGGAAAGCAAGAACGTCAGTTCACATCCCTGTGACATGTAACCGTAATGATGACAAACAAGAACTTCCATTAGTTGTGACATATTCCACCCTCGGAAAATGTGCGGTTCGTACCCTTAAAAACAACTTTGACAATGTTCTCTAAAACACTGTTATGGGACGTTCATTTAGGATCATTCCAGCATACTGGAAAAATCCTAATTTGCAGCAACTATTGGTCCGCGCTAAACTCCCACCAGCAAATAAGTCATTACAAAAAACCAACATGTGCGTGATCCTATGACTGGACATGTGTTTAAACTCCCGCACCACATCCCGAGAACACAATCAAATTGCATTTATATCATCAACTGCCCGATGCGGTAAGTTGTATGTGGGAGAAACAAGGAATGCACTTAACACACGCTTAACCCAACACAAGTACGTAATTCGAACACGTACTGGCACATCATCACATGTTGTGGGTCATTTTCAAGATCATGGTATGGACAACCTGATAATGCGACCACTAGAACATGAACCATCTTGGACCCTGGCGGACCATAGAAAGCGTGAGTCATACTGGATACGCAGGTTAAATACATATTATCCACAGGGTCTGAATGAGAGGAAACCATATAGGAGCACAAATTAACAATTCCTGAAGGTGAACTCTAACTTAAACGCACCAATAATGGCCTATGCATGTAAAAAATAACACAACATTTTGATTGAAAAATAATGAACACCAATAATCTCACCCACAAGAACTATTTCAACGACTTTTGGTCAAAGGTCATTAAACAATTTTTCAATGGCCGAAATTAATAACTACACAAATACTCTGGTCACTTCTAATGCTTTTTTTTTTGCTCTTGTTAACATTTCACTTTATCAGAACTTTGGCAATATGTTCCCCATGTGTGATACTTAACCCTATGTAAATAAACCTATTAATACAGTGTAATAAATGCACTTTTCTATTTTTTCCTTTTTTATTATTATTTTTTTTCATTATTTTTTACTATTTTTGCACTAGTTTTGAATTATGTATATATACCTTCTTCCTCTTTAGGTATTCACAAAATTTTTTTTAAAAATATAATTCCCACGGGTGGACACAGAAATATAGCTAAACTGATCCCTGTTGTTCCCTCTTTCCAATTTTTAGTTTTCAAGTAAACAAGTTCAGTCAAACAGGGCAGGTTTAGCTGCACTTTGACATCAGATTTTTATCCTGTTTTTTTTTTGTTACCTTTTGCTTTATACTTTTACTACTATTATTCTTTTTTAGCAACACATGTTGCACTCTTCCACTGGAACTCTTTAGAGAACAGGTTGACGTGCACGGAAATGGTGTAGGAAATGAAGCGGAACTGATCCTTACCATTTCCACTTTTTACAGTTTTTCTCACACTTCTTACACATTGTTTTAAATTCTTTTAATCTATCTTTTGATCATTCCATTATTGATTAGATTACCTTACATTATTGTCTATTTTTTTAACCTAATTTTTTAACTTTTAGTTTTACTATAACCTGCTAATGCCATTGCATTCTTAAATTGGAACTCTTTAGAGAAGAGGTTGACATGCATGAAAATGGTATGGGAAATGAAGCCGAAATGATCCTAACCATTTCCATTTTGGTAATTCTCGTACAATTTTATAATTTTCTTATAGTTTGATTTAACATTTTTTGCCAGTGCCTATGCACTGGTTGCCTTGTCTTACTTTTGACCTCCACCACCTGATGCCTTAACTTTGCCAGTTGTGGTTGGTGCCTAGCCTTGGCCACTTCCATTTTATCCCCTACCCAGTTATTTTCCCTTACCCTAATCTCCCTCTACTGGGTGCATAAACCTAACCATCCATGATTAAGGCCTGGCCTTGGTCACATCCAGTTGATCCCCTGCCCGGTTATCTTACCCTGACCCTAACCTCCCCCCACATTGAACGATAGGCCTACACTAGATGGATGAAATTGTCTAGGAGCAGGAGCACAGATGCAAAATATATCCATGAGCAGGAGTCACCATGGATGCAGGGGTCACTTGTAGGTGCCAGGTAGGAGCTTCTCGTGAGATTTTTACCTCGTCTCCTTGTTCAGGAAAAAAAATTATCATGAAAAACAGAAAAAAATTACAAAAAAAACAAAAACAAAACAGTGCTAAATTCACTACTTTCTAACTCCACGCAAGTCTTCAGCCCCAGCTGACGCTGATTCAAGTGACATTACTTATTGCAGGCTGTTTTCTTTCATTGTTCATACTTATACCTACACAAACTAACGCACTATAATTTGTCTGCTCTGTGATGTACTTGCTATGTGTTCTGGCAGAGAGTTTTTCAGCTGCTCCAGAATCATCAAATCACACAAATTGTCAAACTCAGTAACATCAAGCGCAGTTAACCACCGCTTAAAGTGAGTGGACAGGTCCCTTGTGAATTCCACATATGTCTGATCATTTCTTCTCTCCCAGGACCTAAAGCGCTGGCAAAATGCCTCCGGCACAAGTTCATATGCTTTAAGCAGCGCCGCTTTTATTTTAGCATAGCTAGAGCTGTCCTCAAGGCTCAAAGATGAATAAGTCTCCTGTGCTTTCCCTGAGAGGACACACTGCAACATCAGGGCACAGTCCATGTCAGACCAATTTCTAGGTTTGGACACATGCTCAAACAGAAAGAAAGTATCTGGATCCCTTTCATTAAACTGTGGCAGCAAAAGCAAATTGTTAATATCAAAGCGATCCACAGAAGACCTGGATGCCTGCTCGCTCTTAACAGACACATGCTTCTGCAACTCCAGCTTTGCCATCTCTGACTCATGGTGGACTCTCTCTACTTCAACCTGTTTTTTAATTTTCAATTCGTGTTTCATTTTGTCATGTTCCAATTGCAATAACAAAATCTCCTCTGCTGCTCAAAAGTTAACCCGTGTGCAGGCACAGACACAGTGGGCACAACAGGATCTTCAGGACTTGAAGCAAGGGCCGCAACAGCATCTAAATCAGAAACCGCTTCTTCCTCACTAGACATGAGCCCAAGCGCCACCGGCTTAGATTTTACAGCCACTTTAATATCATCCTTGAGACGTTTGTCTCCCACAACCACCACTGAAAAATAGTCAGCAACCACCAGCAACTGCTCCTTTATAAGTGCATCCAGGGCCCCCTGAGAGGGACCGGTTATAAATGCTTCTACCCCAGACATGACAAAGACTCAAACAGACTGACCAACTTGAACTTTACTCACAACTGGACCAGAAAAGCAACTGTACGCACAAAAGACGAATAATCCTCCACTCGGCTTGGAGTTCCCCCCACTATCTACCTAACAAAGAAACTTACTAAACTCAACCCTAGTCTTCATGCATGACACGACGGGCGTTTTAAACACAAAACCCAGTGACCCAGTAGAGCCCAAACTGGACTCACCTGACACCATGGATGTGTACCCCTGGACCCCAATGTCCAATTGCGTTTATGCACAAAAATAACAAACTAAAACAAAAAAAGTGTCAACACGCCTTCGGAGAGATAGTGTTGCTACGGCCTACAAGGGCCTACACTTCATTGACAGCTACGCATAACCACCATGTCCGGACCAGCAGGCAACACTGAAAACAGGACAGACAAGCCAAAAGCTTCCTCTAAAAGAAACAGGTAAGTAACCCAAAACTTTACAAAGCCATAAACGAAACTATTCACTATGCCTGCAAAGGCACCCGAAACGTAAAAGTCCTTCCCTCAAACATACAAACAAATGTGCAGTCAATGCACCAACAACCAAAACTACTAATTACGCACACATGTGCCAAATCAGACTGCAGCCCAAACAGCCCCTTACCAAGCTGCCACAAATTTACCAATCAACCAAACACAAAGCTGCAAACACTACACTGCACAACTAGGGGTGCGTCCCAAGTCTATTATTTTTATAGTGCTACTGCTAGCTCCTCGCTTGAACCGGAAGTCGTTCGAGGTCCGCCATCTTCCAGGCCGTCCCAAGTCTCTTATTTGTGCAGCGAGGAGGTAGCCCTAGGAGCTAGCAGCAAGCTTTAAGCAGCTACGAGCTAGGATGGTCGAGAGCTTCCTAACAGGAAGAGTTTTTCAACTGAACGCCATGACGTATAAATACCCGCCCCCCAGATCTGGCTCATTTGAACGAGATGGCGGAGAAACAGTACAAGAGTAAGTACCCGTTACATGCATTCTTTGCATTGAAACGCTGTAATTCACGTACATACTTCAAAGAGTAATGATATTTCAAGAAGATTGATATGTTGCAATTAGGTTTATTTCAGTCACGCGTTGTTCATCGGGCTGTCGGTGATGTGCGGCTGCTACATGTCCAGAACCACACTTATTGATATAACACACACACGCACACCCACACACACACACACACACACACACACACACACACACACACACACACACACACACACACACATTTGTCCTGCATGTTGTGTGGAATAATGTTTCATGGCTTGTAGGTAGTCTGACAGGTCTGAAATATGTTTTATTCAACAGTGACCGACGAGGAAATCTACAGGCTCATAGACCTGCGTGTCGAGCACGAGCAACTCTTCACGGGCAGGAGAGGCACGGCAAAGAAGGCCTGGAGGTGAGTTCAGTTTCATATGTTACCTGAATGCCATTCCCCTCACCAGCACAAGCATGTGCACTGAGTGATGATCCAACTATAGTCCTTGATTGCCATTGTAAGTCAAGCAAACAACGAAATTGTCGAAAACACCTCTCTGGTGTATAAAAACACAAGACAATAAGACAACAATACAAGACATAAGATGTGATCTGACATAATGATAAATAAACATCACACACACACCTGTGTGTGCAATAACATAGCACTGTAAAACCTTGGCACTTTAGCATTAATGTGTGGTCCCTCAGAGTCTGGCCTGTCATGAGCAACGTTGTTTGTTGTCATCTGTTTGCTTATTGTATAGAGTTTGTTCTTTGTACTTGTTGTTACTGTTGTTGTCGTCTTATTGATTTCAGAGAGATACCTATGTACTTATATTCAACATAAATATCTGGTGTCTGGGATCATACCAGGGATGCAATAAGTTGACATGTTTCATTCTTCACAGGGAAATAACACAGTTACTGGGTGCGGAGGGAAAGATGTCCCCCACCCAAGTGTCAAAGAAGTGGGACAACCTTAAGATCCGATACAAGGTGAGATTTTGTACTCATGAGCTCAGGTCACATTCAGATAACGCATTTGTGACTGTTGTTGGATACATAATGCAGTAAATTCTAGTGGTTGTATGTCTACATCATACTGACACATCCCTTTTGATATCTTCATCTCATCTTCATCACATCTGAATCTCCATAGTTACTAGCTTTAGCAGTGCAGCTCCCTTCACTGATGCCTGAGAGTAGTGTGGTAAGCTCAGCCATACACTGTACTGTAATGGACAGGGTGATGTGATGTTATGGGAATGGATTCAGCTACAGCAGAAAGCCTGTCAGTCAGTAGTAGCACCTATGACAGAGACCTGTGTAAGATAAAAACCTGTGATTGGCAGAGGCTTGAAAAGCGGGTTGTTGATATGCCTGCTAGTGTGTGTGTGGAGGCTAGGAGTGGGAGTTGCTAGAGCGCTGCTAATGAGAAGACACTTTATGAGTAACAGGTTTGTTGTTTCGGCGTTGATTACGGCCCACAGTAACCTGTGTTTAAGAGAAGGAATAAAGAACCAGCAAACGAGTTCATGCCTTGTAGCATCATTGTGAAGGGTTGCTACAGTACGTTACTTCCTTGTTAAAAGTTTAAATGGCACATATTATACTCCTTTTCAGCAAGTTTATATAGGTTATAGAGGTCCTCAAAACAAGTTTCTTGCTAAAAATCCACTTCAGCCCTGGATGTCAGCATGTCTATAAACCCCTTTGTTTCAGCCCTGCTCAGAAAAGGCTGTTTCTGTGTCTGTAGTTTTAAATGCAAATGAACTATGTTTGAGCACACCCCTCTCTGGATGGGGGTGAGGCTTAAGCTGAGCCCTGGCCTGTGTTCCAAATCGCATACTTCTGCTATATACTTTTAGTATGCACTGCAGCTGCCCTTAAAAAGTATGTAGTATAGTATGCAGTATGCATGCAGTATGCATACTATGGGGACACACTACATCCGCCATCACATCGCTCCCTGAACTCCGACCCTCTTGCTCACATCCGCCGCCGTCCGTAGCGCCACATTTGAATAGTTTGTGTTGTTGTACTTCGGAGATGCAGCAAATCTCCCCTTGTCAAGCTCGCCAGAGTCGTGCATATCGTCGGAGGTGCCGGAGAGCTCTGTTGCTGTTATGTTGTAATGTATGTTGTTGTTTCTAATAAACTGATGTGTTCATGTAAACAGTTCCAAGCCTATTATTAGTGACCTGTCTTTTGATCTACTCACCAGTAGGCATATTAACCCCCTTCACACATAGCTCTCTGTTGCTGGCAGATGTTTGTTGTTAAATATATTTACAGCTATGCAGCTGCTGGCACTGTATTCTGTCTGCACGTGAAGCAGCCTTACATTCACATTACTTTTATTTGTAGTCTAACATAGTTGCACATTCTTACTACATTACTTAATATGTATTTGACTTTTACTCTTTATATATTTACTAGTCTATACTGCTCATACCTGGCCCATAGTGTATCCACATTTAGTCATATTCATTCATTATTTATACCACACTTACATCACTGCCTACACTGGTAGAATCTTCTATATTGTAGTCATAGTTGAACCCTAACACTGATTATACTATAATCACAATGAAGTTGAATGTTGTAACCGTGTTCTTGCAGAACTGTATGATATGTGACAGCATATAATCAGATCATTGCAGTCCTAATATGTAGTGTCTTAGTGTTTCAAATTAAATAAACCATGTATGAAAGGAAGTGTGGGCATTGGTTGTACACGCAGCTCAGTCAGTGCAACGTAACTTCTACTGCGCAAAGGATTGTGGGTCAGAATGGCCAAAGAAGCATGCTGACATGCATACTGTGAAATATGACCGGATGTAGTAGAACATCCTGGTACTTTTGGCATACTGCATCTGACATACTATGTATTGGGAACACACTAATTCTTTTTCTGGCATACTAAATAGTATGGTAGTATGGGTATTGGAACAGACCTGGTCTTTAATGTTTACAGTGGCTGATTGATACAGCTGTGCTTCCGGGTCGACAGAGTTCAATATACATATTTGAATGTTTGCGCGTGGAATTGCATTGAACGACTGCTTGCTGTTTGTGATTTGTTTAAACTGTTTAATACAGTTTTGTGTATTTGATTGTGCTCTTGGTAGGTCGAGTGGGGGATGGTTGTGTGAGTGTTGGCCGACAGCCTGTATAGGTCTGTTAGTGGCACTTATACGCTACTTCTCCTTCGCTGGTGTGCCAGGAGGATCCAGTTTTTTTTTGTTTGTATCTACTGTTTTAGTGCTGGTTTCGTGCTTGTAGTCTGTTTTTTGAATGGCTTCGGCCATGAGGGAAAGAGAGGGAAATAACCACTGTTGGGAAAAAGTGAAGAGGAGGAAATCAGTCTCAAAACACAATCGATCTGCTACTTCCTCAGAGATGGAGGGAGACAGGGCTGTGGAAGAATATTGAGTCTTTTTTAAATTAAAAGATCAGGTAGCAGGAGGGTTTCGAGCGATGAATCCTCTTTAAGTGGCCCGTCCTTGAAATGTGTTGGTGAGGGGATTTATGCTCAGATTCTTTTGCGATATGTAAAAATGTGGATCAATTAGGACTAGCAAAAGAAAATCAGGAAAATAGGAGGGGAAAAGGTGGAAGTGGTTGTCCCTGTAAAGAAAAATGAGATTAAAGAGCCCTGCCACGCTCACGGACAGTTAGCATAAACAATTCTAAAACGAATTGGGAGCCAGTGGAGGGAATAAAGGACAGGACTAATATGCGCTTGTCTGTAAGTGTTATTTAAAATGCGGTTGACAAGTTGAAGGTGGCTAAGAGCAGACTGGGAGACGCCAATATACAGTGCATTGCAGTAGTAGTAAATAAATGTTTTAACTCTGGTTAAAAGATGTAGTTGGAAAAAGCTTGTCTTAACAACATTGTCAATTTGTTTATCAAATTTCAAGATTGTCAAAAATTACCCACAGATTTCTGACCGTAGGGCTACACGTAGAATGCAAGGCACCCAAGCTGGTCGTCCCAGTATCCCCAAACACAATGCACTCTGTCTTATCCTCATTTAAATGAAGAAAATTTTGAGTTAACCAGTTCTTGATATCAATAATACAGTCAAGTAAGGAACTTAGTCCATTATTATCTTTTGGCTTCAATGGCAGATAGATTTGCAAGTCATCTGCATAGCAGTGAAAAGACAGATGGTATCTGGCTATAATTGACCCAAGTGGTAACATAATGAAAAAAGCATAGGGCCAAGAATAGAACCCTGTGGGACCTCACAGGAGAGGTTGTCTCTAAAGGAGGACGGGTCACCAACCATTACAGAAAAGCTTCTATCGGATAAATAAGACATAAACCACTTAAGTGCAGTGCCATGAATGCCAACATAGTAGTTCAGGTGTGACAGGACGACTGTATGGTCAACCATGTCAAAGGCTGCCGTGAGATCAAGCAGCACTAGCAGTTGGGACAGTTCCTAAACTAAGGCAGGTGTTTATTAAAACTAAATGACTAGGCCCTATAGTATTAAGAGCCGATTTCAGCGCTCTGGTAGGAACAATACCCAGTGGACAGTTTGTAGGCTCCAGGGATTTCACTATATCAGTTACCTGTCGAACAGAATCTTCCTTGTCAAAGGAAAAAGGAAAGAAATTTCTCACAAGTGGTAGTTGAGACATCAATCACAGTGGAAGGTGGAAGGTTTACAACAGAACTGATTGTATTAAATAGCACCCTGGGACAATGACTGTTGGTGGAAATAATATTGGAGAGATACTGAGATTTTGCCTCCCTTACAGCCCTCTGATAATCAGTAAGACAGTCCCTTAATATTTCCAAAGACACATGTAGCTTGTCCTTTTTCCACTTTCGTTCTGCCTGCCTGCACCTTTGCCTAATGGCACGGGTGGTGTCATTTAGCCAGGGATCCGTTCTTGGCTTGGCAGATTTTTGCCGAAAAAGGGCAATAGAATCCAGAATCCCGGAGCAGGTGGTGTGGAAGGAGGAAAGCATGTTATCTGTGTCGAGGGGGGAAACCAATTCAGTCAATGTAGAAAACTGAGAGTCCCTAAATGCAGCAGAAAATTCATCAGCTGTGGAGGAGGTGATGATGCGGCGACAACAGGACAGGGCATGAGGCTTGCTGATCTGAATGATCTGAGATAGCTGTCTCAGAAATCTCTTTGAGGGAAATTGAAAGCCCAGAAGGAATCAAAAGATCAAAAGGTGTGTCCAAGGTGATGTGTAGGTTTATACACTGATTGCACTAAATTGAAAGTTGCCAAAAGTCTCTTAAAATCAGTTGCTAATTGATCAGATGGACAGCAAACATGAACATTAAAGTCCCCACAGATCAGAAGATTATCATAGTTAGGGAGAATGTGTGCTAGAAACTCAGAAAACTCATGAATGAAGTCTTTATTTTATTTGGGAGGGCGATTTAAAAGTGTCAGACGATCATACACCAGCAGCGTTGACACATTTTGAGCTAAAAGCAGTAGAAACAGGACAATACACAGAAAAGGTAGCAGAGGCCAGCCACACACAACGGCTAAAAAAGTAGGGTCCACCTTTTCAAGTCCACCTTTTCAAGTCAGAACCTATCAAAGACCACCTTTACAGTGCTTTAAATGTCAGAGGTATGGACATGTGGCAGTGTCATGCGGTGGAAATAGATGATGTACTAAGTGTGGAGAGGATCATGACATCCAGGAATGTAAAGTAACAACTCCTAAGTGTTGTAACTGTGGGGGAAGTCATTGGGCTTCCTTTAAAGAATGTGGTCACTTTGTAAAAGCAAAGCAAGTCCAGGAGGTCAGAGATCAACATAAAATCTCCTATGCAGCAGCATTAAAGACAGTGGAAGGGGCCAGGGGTCCAGTCAACGTTGGCAGTATACCTGTGGATGGGTCCTTGGTCTCTCATCATCCATCATCTGTTATGACTAATCAAATTGTAATCAACAAGGAGTCTCTTCTAGCATTTATTGTTGATGTGATTTATGGTGCTCGTGAAAAGAAGTCAAGGTCAGATATTATTAAGTTTGTGTCTGAAGCAGCAGTGAGGTTCTTTGGTGTAAAGGAGTATTTTCCTCAGTCGCTGCATTAGTTTGTGAAGGCAAGGCAAGTGTTATCAAGCCAGGAATCAAGAAGTCCCTCTGAGTTAGGGGATGAGGAGGGGGGAGATATGGAGGATACCTAGTTCTGTGAGGATGTTGTATTGTGTATTGTTCCTTGGTGGAATAGTGATTGTAATAAGGCAGTGAAAAAGAGAAAGCAAGCATTTAAGATTTTACGCAGAAACCCTACTCAGGAAAATGTTATTTTTTAAGCGGTGTAGGGCAGTGGCAAGGAAAACAATAAAAGATACTAAAAAGAGGAGCTGGAGGTCCTTTTGTGGCACTCTGGTTTCCTGTTCCCACTTCATTCAAAACCCCACAAATGAATCTTCTGTTTGTTTGGTGACCACTACGCTATCAGTGATGGTTTTCAGAATGTATTATGATACAACACCTTACAGTCTGGGTTTGATGTTGATTCCAGTGGAGGCATGTCACTGTCTCCATCAGGAATAATTCCTGACAGAGAGGTCTCCCCAATTATGCCAGCGATGTGCTGGTCTGCAGCAGATAGTTGTGACTGTGAGCCTCCTCCTCCTCCTATGGCTGCTGTTATGCGTTTCTTTGCCTCCAGTTTCATATCAAACCATTTACGCTTCACCTCTGACATGGTTCTTTGTACCACAGAGACAACATTAACAGCATCTGTTACCTTCCTCCAGGCCTTCGCTTTGCCTGTCACACCACTACTAACTGAAGAAAATAAAATAATTTTTCTTAAGTCCACTTCATCCAAAATTATTTTGATCTGTGCTTTGGAAAAATTATTTTTTCTTTCTCTCTCTTTCTTTGTTTACGCCATGACTGACAGGTCGACAGGAAGCACCTACACCTCCTTATATGGTGGTCATTGGCTATTCATGGGCGGGGATTTATGCTAATTGCTGATTACCGGGAGCGTGCTGTCACTTTACGATGGATTGGCATTCATGATCATACACACGTGTCCACGATCAAATCTGAGTATCCTGTGGCGTTCCTGTATCTGGAGTAGGTTTTTAGTAGAGTTGGCTTTTATGTGCAAATCTACACACAGATTTACTCACTTTTCATGAATGAGACCCATTGTCTCTAAGTGTCACAGAAAGGTTCTGCTAAAACATACTACTGTTATCTGGGTGTTTATTATACTCAGCTTACCTGTAGGAAACTTAGAAACATGACTGGCTGCTAGTTCAAGCATAACCTTCATCTCTGTAGCTAAAGTTAGTTATTATCATAAACATCAAAATTTAGAACACACAGTCACATTTTAGAACTTTGAAAGGCCATCATGTACATGATTAGCTGAGTTGCTAGTGTTGGCTATCGCAAAGAACTAGAACTAGCTAAAAATCAACAAGCTAGCCTATAGCCTACTTTAACAAACTAACTTAACACTGGGGCACGAAAAAATGAAACATCGTCTTCAGAGTCCCGAAGCCACGTGTCACATCCTAGGACTGGAGGAGCTCGCATAAGTTTTTTTCAACCATCTCAGCATTGCTACGTTCTGTGCTCTGATGTGTGCATGTGCACACCCGTGGAGCCAGATCAGGTGCAGCAAAAACCACTGTATTTTTGCTGTTCATAAGTTTTTATTGAAATTATTCAAAAGACAAAAGAGATGTTCAGATACCCATACGTAATGATGTTGTAATTAACACCCATTTCGATATTGCTTTGACTTTTTTTTTTTTTTTTTTTTGCTGTCCCAGAATTGTCACAGACACATCATCTTTGTTTACCAGTAGCAATTTAATAATTTATTAACCTTCACACGACACTGTTCCCACTTTAGATCCGGTAGCTGCAAAGGATCATTATTAACAACCTGAAACTCACTTAAGCTTTTGTTAACCACAGACCTTATTTGAGGCATTTTACCAAAATCCCATTCAAAAAACGTATTGACTTTTAGACGAGAGAACCGGAAGTGCTAAAAGCACTAATGGAGTTCCGGGTTTACTGGCACTCTCTGTTGGGGATGCAGGCATATGCAAAACCATTTACCTAACGAAACCTAAATTAAGATCAAAAAAGTAAAAAGTCATTTTGGTTTGGCAAAGGAGCCACTGCTTTGGCAGGTGGTTGGCAGTACTGGATCCGATGAATCTTTGATTGAGTTGCAGGTCGAATAGCAGCTCCTCTATTTGGCTGTGGCTACTCACTTATAATAAGGTTGAAAATAATCTTGTTGGCCGTTCGATATTATAATCAAAGTTATTATTAACACATATAAAAAATTGTTGCAATCGGCTGGCTTCATCACTGCAGATATAATGTCACTGAAGGCACAGGAAAAAAAGGAAAAATCACAACAGACAAGGCAATCCTGGACATGGCGAGCAAAACTTAAAAGTATAAAATAATTTCGATCGTAAGAAAAGAAAGGGTTAAGCGGGAACCGAGTTTAAGAGAGAAGAAGGAAGGAAGGACAGCAAAAGAAAAAAGAGGGAAAAAGCACAAGTAAAGTAAAGCATAGTGAAGTGAAAGAGGAAAAAGTAAAGTGAAAAAGTAAAGTAAAAGTGAGCGAGATGTGCTGAGATCAATAGTGTTATCCGACCAGGTTGAGTGGGCGTCTTTGAGGCAAGGCGGGTCTCTTAGTTTAGACATTACTTTATTTCGGAGGAAACTTAATGAACTTTATTTTGCATGATTATATACTTTAGCATGTTATGCGCGATAGGCATATACTCTTCCCATTATGGTCAAAATCGGCTCTTAACATCAAATTAGATTTAATACGATTATACACAAGTATAAAATGTTTTGTACAAACACTACAAACTAGTCTGAAGTTGCATCAACATACTGAATGAGAAAGTACATATTAATAATGACAAGTTGATTAATCAATCCAACTATACCTTAACTTGAAATATAATATGGGATTCTTACAGGAAGCCTTCTTAACTATCGCCACAGGATGACAGTATGACTCTATGTTAAATGAGGGATTAAACACATGACATTATAACTAACTCATACTATGACCTACAAAAGTGAGACTAACACCATTCAACTAAGAAACAAGGACTGTGCAAAGTTACAATTTCAGAACATGGATAAAATGTATATTTCACTTTCAAAAGACATTTCAAGTTGGTTAACAAGTGAAACTTTGTCTCTACTCAGGAATTTATCCTGAATTTACGCCTCACACCTGGTTTTCTTATCTCATCTTCAAAAGGGTGAGAGTAAGATAGTGCTGGGGTGACTCCCATAGATGTGTTGTATAACAGATAGAGGGACAGAAATGTGGAGAGACAAAAGGAAGAGAGGATGTGGTTTTATTGGAGGCAGAGTATTCAGTCCTTAAGAAAACAGTCTTGTTTTTAATCAAAGATATGATTCTTTGGTGGTAGGTGAGTTGGAGTCTCTCCATGCTGCTTGGATCTCAGCAGATCAGTGAACTTAAAAGCATAGTTAATGAACCCAGGTCTGGCAGTTAATCTGGCTGAGTTGTCAAAACACTGGATTTTCCCAGGATGGTAATCAGCAAACTGGGATCTGGAGGGTTTCCAACTGACACCTTTACCACTCTTGACGCCAGGATGACAGTGAGACAGGGGGCAAAGCCATAAACATTTGACTCTCAGAGTGGCCCATCTCATCTCTGTCCATTTACTTACAAATTATGTTTTGGAAGAGCTCAGCAGGCTGTTCCTCCTTCATGGATTTTCCCTCCTTCACCTCAGCGGCTGCTCTTTCATACTCCTCAAGGGGTGTTGAACCCCAGTCTGTCTTTCTGCTGTATTTTCTTGGCATGACGACTTTTCTACAATGCATAAAATATGAAGGAAAAAAATCAGTCATGTAATAGCACAATGAAATACAATTTTAGATTTCTTTTTAAACTGGACTTAACATGTGGCTTATGAACCACTGGCTTACTTTATCCCAAGGCATTTGGCTCACTTTGCCCCACAGCCACTGTTTTGGAAAAAAAAATGCCTAGCTTGGAAATTTAGGCTAATCGTTGGCTAAAATGTTTCACATGGTTTAATGCGTTGGTAAAATAATTAATATGTGTGGTATATGTTTTTAGACCTGGATATATTTGCTTCATTATAGCTGACATGTAGAAAAAGAGAAATGGAAGGTGCTTGCAAAATTCCTGGTCACATGACAACAAATGTACACTGTTGCCTAGATACAGGAAGTGGGTCAATTTACCCCCTGTAGATTAGCCAAGCAGCCTGCGATCTTTCCCTTTTCTCATATAAAGCCAGGGACAACAGCAACATTTAACAAAAGTAACAGGACACAATTTGGCTCTATTACAACTTAAAAGATTCACCGACAAAACAAATGTCATACTAAACACGTTTTCCAATCAAATACAAAATGCCAACATTATTAGTGCCAGCCTATGGCATTTTACATTGTAAAATCAGACTAGTGATGAGCAGAGATTTCCTTTTCTCATATAAAACCTGGATAAATCCCGGATAACTCCCTCGAGGAGTCACACTAAAGACTTAAAATGCTATTTTAGTGGAGGCTTTACTGTCTTCACAATTTATTGTTTCTTATCTGTGAAAAAAACCCTTGGTTTCCACTGAGGGAAATGGTTTCATCTTACAGAAACAGACAGGAGGTCTCCGTCACCAGGACACATATTTACATCTCTAGGCAGGTGCAAGTCAGGCTACGGCATAGGCTACCGCCTACAATTCCCTGTAACTGTTATTCAGACATACCCTACAGGCGCTGTATGTGTGAACAAAATATGTTCATATTAATGCTAAGACAGCCATCCCACCCCCATTGTCAATCTAATGCACTCACGCGAGACATCATCATAAACAATGAGTGGGGGCAGGCGGCAGTGGTAGCAGTGGTATAATTTTGATTGTTTCACAGGCACTAATAAACAATAAACAAGCCCAAACACCTATGCTACACTTAGCAAAGCCAAGGTTTGGTCTGAATGGTAAATGGACCTGCACTTGTATAGTGCCTTTCTAGTCATCTGACCACTTTGTACACTATAAGTCACATTCACCCATTCACACACACACATTCACACACTGGTGGCCACCATACAAGGTGCCACCTGCTAAATTGTTTTAACACACTCACAAACCAATGGGACAGCCAGCCAGGACAATTTGGGGTTCAGTATCTTGCCCAAGGATACTTCGACATGCAGACTGGAGTAGGTGGGGATTGAACCACTGAACTCTTGATTTGTGACAGTAACGTTACAACACCTCTCAGGTATGATAAGCTCAGCAGCATGGTGCTAAATGAGGCTTACCTTCACACTGTTTCTCTTGAATACCCCCTAATATTATTTCCTCCAGCATGTTAGTCTGTACTGGAAACTTATGTTAGCCACATTAACTGCCATGGTAACAACATATTCAACAGGCTGTCACATTATACACAGTAAAGCAACAACATTTTTTAAAACCTACAGTTCCCACATTTGAAGTTGGGTCATCGACAGTTGGTACGGTTCCATGGTTTATCTTGAAAAATGTGACAAATCCTGCTTTGCACTGTCTCTCATTGAAAAAGCAGTCCAAAGTAAAATGGTGAGCACCTACATACAATACAAAAGCATGTGGTACAATCCATCAAAAACAAAATTAATCCACTGGGTCCTCAGAGAAGGCTTCAGTGTTCATTTGTGCAACCAATAATAGAGCAAATGGCAATTTGGGGTTCAGTATCTTGCTCAAGGGTACTTCAACATGCAGACAGGAGGAGCCAGGAATTGAACCACTGATCTTCTGATTGGTGGACAACCTGCTCTACCTCTGAGCCAACAAATCCACCCCAAGGAGAGGATGGACTTTTCTTATTTTTGAGGACTTTGTAGACAGACTAGGGACACATATTTTTGTCATAAACTAATGGAAAAGTGCATTTTGCATAATATGTGCTCTTTAATAAATCATGAAGGCCACAGAAACAATCATGATCTGATAACTGTCACTAATAATAAGCTGTTGAGCTGTCAAGCTTATGCACAGCTTATGTTTGCCCATCAGCCGGCTTGAGTTGAGCTCAGACCTCAGCATCTTTTTTCTGCAACGTTCTGAAATGGTTTCATCTTGTCGCAAATCTTTGGTCTGGAAGGGGAGACATATGGTCAAATACTGAATTGGTAACACTAATCTTGGGTGTCCACCTTGAAACTGTGCTGATTGTATAGATCTTCTGTTTTGAGAGTGGGTGTGAAGCATCCATTTTTTCATGTCAGTGATGTAAAAGCTTTAAATAGCTTCCTTGGGGTGACCCTTTTCACACATCCGATTGTGTAAAAATGCTTGTTGTATATACCATGTATTGTATTTCCTGGATGGTGTGAATAAACTAAACTAAACTGTAACTGCAATT
Organism: Epinephelus cyanopodus; assembly: GCA_026686955.1. Lineage (NCBI taxonomy): Eukaryota > Metazoa > Chordata > Actinopteri > Perciformes > Serranidae > Epinephelus > Epinephelus cyanopodus. The sequence continues at coordinate 40,215,050 of CM048920.1, forward strand.
TGACTTGTGCATAGAGGCATACAACTGTGAGGTTGTAGTTCTATTTTTTTGTTGATGTTTTATCTGTACTTTTGAGTATTGTCAAAAATAAGTCATTTTACTTTTACTAACCATGTTTCAAGACTCATCTGTTACAGAGTAAAAACAAACACAACATAAATAAGTCACAGTTAACTGTGTAAAAATGGAACAAAAGAAATGTCAAATCAGCAGCTGCAGTGGAGGAGAAGCTGTCAGTGTTTCTGTGGCTACAGTTATTAATCACTGGTTCACTGGCTAAGTCAAACACCCTCATGGTGTTGTGTGACCCTCAGGTGTGTGAAGTGTGTGAGGCCATACTGCTGTTTGTGACAATAATCCCTGATGTGACTGTAGAGCAGTTTTAACTTTCAGTCATGACAAATCATAAACAAATGCAAATGAATGCAGCAAAAATCCAGCAAATGTTTATCATTTAATGTTTGAAGTAAATAAAATAAAAATTGGTCACATATCTGACCCAAGCACATAACAAAGTGCAGGAACAGAATAAAAAAGAGCCATCAGTGCACAGAACCATAACAAGTGGCAATAACAGTAACCAATAACACACTCTAGCTCTCTTTACAAGAACCTCCCTTCCTCCCTCTGTCTAACACCCCCCAACCACACACACACACACACACACACACACACACACACACACACACACACACACACAAACACACACACCGCTCACCTCATGATGATCTCCACCAAGGTCAAGGAAGTGTTTCAGAAAAGACAGAGGACATATTTGTTGACTGCAGCCCACATGTTTTGAAAAGCTACTCAGCATGGTCAGAACTGTGTCACATAAGGAAACATTTTGTGACAGATATATTGGGTGGATTTCTGGGGTTGCCCAGGGTTAGACGTTCCGGGCCAGTGTGGGGATATTCACGAGTCCTAGGCTAAGCAGAGTCTGAAGACTTGGGAAAACTATTGCTCATATCCCTGGCAGAGTTCCCCAGCGGCAAGGGGCAAGGTGTGGATGAAATTAACCCTGAGATGCTGAAAGCTCTGGACACTTTTGGGCTATCTTGGCTGACATACCTTTCCAGTGTACCCCAATTATTGGGATATCACACTGCTCAGCCTCCCAGGAAAAGTTTACTCCGGGGTGCTGGAAAGAAGGCTCCGACCAATTGATGATCCTCAGATTCAGGAGGAGCAATGTGGATTCCATGCTGGCCATGGAACAGTGGACCAGCTCTTTACCCTTGCGAGGCTGCTGGAGGGGTCGTGGGGTTTGCCCATCCAGTTTTGTGGACTTGGACAAGGCTTACAAACTGTGTCATTCAGGGAGTCTTGTGGGGGGGTACTGCGGGATTAGGAGTTTGGGGACCTCAGAATTGTATATCTGCTTTTTGCACCATGACTTCCAGCATGCACTGAGGCAGTTCACAGCTGAATGTGAAATAGCAGGGATGAGAGTCAGCACCTCCATCGCCATGTTCTCTGACGGAATCAGGTGGATTGCCCCCTGTGTGTTGGGAGAGAGTGGCTGCCTCAAGCAGGGGAGATGGATTTGCGGTTTGGTGCAGCATCTGCAGTGATGCAGGCCCTGTGCCGTACTGTCATGGTTAGGAGGGTGCTGAGTTGGAAGGTGAAGCTTTCAAATTACTGGTCCATCTACATCACAATCATACCAAAGACTATAAAAATATATATACAGTACAGGCCAAAAGTTTGGACACACCTTCTCATTCAATGCGTTTTCTTTATTTTCATGACTATTTACATTGTAGATTCTCACTGAAGGCATCAAAACTATGAATGAACACATGTGGAGTTAGGTACTTAACAAAAAAAGGTGAAATAACTGAAAACATGTTTTATATTCTAGTTTCTTCAAAATAGCCACCCTTTGCTCTGATTACTGCTTTGCACACTCTTGGCATTCTCTCGATGAGCTTCAAGAGGTAGTCACCTGAAATGGTTTTCACTTCACAGGTGTGCCTTATCAGGGTTAATTAGTGGAATTCCTTGCTTTATCAATGGGGTTGGGACCATCAGTTGTGTTGTGCAGAAGTCAGGTTAATACACAGCTGACAGCCCTATTGGACAACTGTTAAAATTCATATAATGGCAAGAACCAATCAGCTAACTAAAGAAAAACGAGTGGCCATCATTACTTTAAGAAATGAAGGTCAGTCAGTCCGGAAAATTGTAAAAACTTTAAATGTGTCCCTAAGTGGAGTCGCAAAAACCATCAAGCGCTACAACGAAACTGGCACACATGAGGACCGACCCAGGAAAGGAAGACCAAGAGTCACCTCTGCTTCTGAGGATAAGTTCATCCGAGTCACTAGCCTCAGAAATCGCAAGTTAACAGCAGCTCAGATCAGAGACCAGATGAATGCCACACAGAGTTCTAGCAGCAGACCCATCTCTAGAACAACTGTTAAGAGGAGACTGCGTGAATCAGGCCTTCATGGTCAAATAGCTGCTAGGAAACCACTGCTAAGGAGAGGCAACAAGCAGAAGAGATTTGTTTGGGACAAGAACACAAGGAATGGACATTAGACCAGTGGAAATCTGTGCTTTGGTCTGATGAGTCCAAATTTGAGATCTTTGGTTCCAACTGCCGTGTCTTTGTGAGACGCCGAAAAGGTGAACGGATGGATTCCACATGCCTGGTTCCCACTGTGAAGCATGGAGGAGGAGGTGATGGTGTGGGGGTGTTTTGCTGGTGACACTGTTGGGGATTTATACAAAATTGAAGGCACACTGAACCAGCATGGCTACCACAGCATCCTGCAGCGACATGCCATCCCATCCGGTTTGCGTTTAGTTGGACGATCATTTATTTTTCAACAGGACAATGACCCCAAACACACCTCCAGGCTGTGTAAGGGCTATTTGACCAAGAAGGAGAGTGATGGAGTGCTGCGGCAGATGACCTGGCCTCCACAGTCACCGGACCTGAACCCAATCGAGATGGTTTGGGGTGAGCTGGACCGCAGAGTGAAGGCAAAGGGGCCAACAAGTGCTAAACACCTCTGGGAACTCCTTCAAGACTGTTGGAAAACCATTTCAGGTGACTACCTCTTGAAGCTCATCGAGAGAATGCCAAGAGTGTGCAAAGCAGTAATCAGAGCAAAGGGTGGCTATTTTGAAGAAACTAGAATATAAAACATGTTTTCAGTTATTTCACACCTTTTTTTGTTAAGTACATAACTCCACATGTGTTCATTCATAGTTTTGATGCCTTCAGTGAGAATCTACAATGTAAATAGTCATGAAAATAAAGAAAACGCATTGAATGAGAAGGTGTGTCCAAACTTTTGGCCTGTACTGTATATAAAAATGGGACTCATTGCCTCCCTGCTTGGCACTCAGCATCAGGGGTTGGAATTGGGGGGGGTTAAATCACCACATGATTCCCGAGCGCGGCACCGCTGCTGCTCACAGCTCCCTCAGGGGATGGGTCAAATGCGGAGAACAAATATCACACACTCAGGTGTGTGACAATCAGTGGAACTTTACCTTTACCTTTACAATCCACACCTATGGTCATGAGCTCTGGGTAATGACGAAAGGAATGAGATGGCAGATACAAGCAGTTGAAATAAGTTTCCTCCGTGGGGGGGCTGGGCTCAGCCTTATAGAAAGGGTAAGCAGCTCGGACATCTGGAGGGAGGGAGCCTCCTAATTGAGCATGACAGATGTGGGGGATGCTAAACCAAACAATGCTCCTACCGTCTGCCCATGGGGAAGTGTGAGTGGATGGAGAAGGAGGCAAAGTACATGTTAGCACATGGGATAGCAGAGCCAGCATGCTCTAGCTGGGCCTCTCCAAGTCTATTGGCATGTACGGCAGATGGATAGACAGATAGACAGAAGCCTAATTGTTATCCAGTGCCTTGCATAGAGGACTGCATCGATCAAGTGGGAAGTGCAAAATTTGTCAACCCTTTTTTGGAGGGAGTTTTTCCTTATCTGCTGTGAGGGTCTAAAAGAAAGAGGACAGAGGGATGTCATATGCTGTAAAGCCCTGTGAGGCAAATTGTGATTTGTGATATTGGGCTTTATAAATAAAATTGATTGAAATGAATTGATTACAAAGGTTAAACTGAAGTGGCACCACCAGCTTTCTAACCAGACAAACATGGAGAAACGTGAAAAATTCAAGTGACATTCAACCCTGACAGTTCTTCTGATGGTATGTCATGAAGTTTGTTTATTTTACCGATACTCCGTGGTGCAGAAAAAAGCTCCATTTGATTCACCTTCGAGATGGGAATGATGCTGATCATGATATAAGGTGGCTCGTGGATGTGACCGCTCCTGTGACATGATAACATTAGCATAATGTTATAAGCATTTTGCATTGTTGTTGTAGTCCGACAGCTTGATGATGTGCACAAATTTGATGGGGAGGTGTTTCATGTGGTTTGTCAACCTGATTTTGAATGTAACTTTAGACAAGTTCAGGCAGCTTTTCCCTTTCAGGTAACACTTTATATTAAGGTACTATAACAAGCGTTAATTAATTAATTAATAAGCACAAATTAACAGTTAATGAGCACTTATAAGATGGTATAAGATTCTTATTAATATTAATAAGACTAAGTGTTTATTACAGCTTATTACACAGCTCTATTAAATGCTGTATTCTGATTGATGAGTCACGGCATTCAGCGGTCTGATATTACTGTGTAATGACCGCTGCTTGTAGCAACGGTCATTACACAGGCATCATGTAGGCCTAGTCCAGCGTTGCTAGGGATGCTGCCCTGCAACACTGCAGCCTTCAAACAACGTCCGAGGGAAAAAACAAACAGAAGTGGCTGATTTTAACATTTCTTTTAGCTTATTTGGAGAGTAGCTACAAGGATTTGTGCTTGTGTGTGTGTGTGTGTGTCTGTGCGAGCTGGAGGAGAGAGCAGGAGTACATGTTTTGTGAGCTTAAGTTATGGCTAACTTCCTGTCTCGTTGTTTTTTTGGCGTGGTTACGCCAGGTTGCCGAATAACTGCGTCATCATTCTACACGTCCTGGCGGACACTACAATATACTCCCGAGCCTCTGCGCCTCTCCTCGACCAACTAACCTAAATACTATAAACAACTATACAACTACTATAAACCTACACTAAATACACTATGCTAACAATACAATTCAACAAATTACTAGCTATTCTCTCTGCTCTACTTCTCTCTCTGCTCTGATCCAACCTACTCGCTATCAGTTTGATAACTGCAGACAGAGGTTTTATAGTAAGGGGAAGGAGTAAAGGGAGGAGAGCAGGCTTTAGCATGGACGATTAGTGACATCATTTGCCTCGAAAGAGTCATTCGTCTCCAATGTAATGTAATATAAATTCAAATGTAGTAACCAGGTGTCAAGCTGTAGAGGGCACTCAACACCACATTTTTAAAATAAAATGTAGCTTTTCAACAGTTTGCACTAAACTGTCAAGATTTTGATCAGGATCAGTCAGTAACACTACTATACAACCAGAAACAATGATTATCAGCTGAAAAAAATGGTTTTAGGGTTTAGTTACTCTTTAATAATACCTAATGAGTGTTAATAATGATATACAATACATTTATTATTGGCTTATAAGATATTATTGGGTACTAGAACATCCTTAAGAGTTTCTAGACAATTTATCAATATTAACAAGATGTTAACTTTAATGAGACTATAATAAGTTAATTTAAATGCCATATTATGGTTAATAAATGCTTAAGTATGCACTTATTAATAGCAAATAATGATCCTTTGCAGCTACTGGATCTAAAGTGGGAACAGTGTCTTGTTGACATTCATAAACTCTATTATGCACTCTATGAAGTTAATAATTCTATTAATTATGCACCTATTGCAACATCCGTATTTCAGTCATTATTTCAACATTAAATAATTCTGATGCATTCTTTTCACTCTGGTATGTTATTATTTTCTTCAGCAAAGGATCATGGGAATCTCATTTAAAATGGCATACTAAGACAAACATGAGCCTGATACAAACTTTGATGTATAAAATGTATTAAAATGACTTTGCAAATAATACGAATTTCAAAACATAATTGACATGCTTCGTTCTGAAGAGGTGACACTTCAAATAGCAGATTAGATGCGTTATGGGATGTATCTATAGAGAAACTACTGCAGGCAACAGTGAGAGTGTGTGTGTGGGCATTCGCGCATGTGGAGCCAGATCAGGTGCAGCAAAAGCCACTATATTTTTGCTGTTCATAGGTTTTTATCGAAATTATTCAAGCGACAAAAGGCACATTCAAAACCTATATGTAATGATGTTGTAAATAACACCCATTTTCAATATTGCTTTGACTTTTTTTTTTTTTTTTTGCTGTCCACGAATTGTCACAGACACATCATCTTTGTGTCCAGGTAGTCATTTTTATAGTCCCCGGGATGTCAGGACACCGTTAGTTTCAAGCCCTGAGAGCATGTTAATGATTTATTAACCTTCACACGACACTGTTCCCACTTTAGATCAGGTAGCTGCAAAGGATCATTATTAACTATTAATAACACCTTATTAATTTAATCTGATAGGGTCTTATAGTGTCTTATAAACCAGTAATAAATGTGTTATCGTTATCAAGTTTCTGTTAAGTGCTTATAATGCTCCTATATGCAATAATAACTGTGTTAATTAGTTTTACCATGCAAAAAAAAAAAAAAAAAAAAAAAAATTTATTTACAAAAGATAATCAAACTAAGGTAAACGTGAAAGTCAGTAATCAATAGTGTCAGCATGTGTGGATGTGTGGAAATGTAGGGAGAGAGCAACAAAACAAATGGCAGCAGCCCACTCCTCCAACCAGACCAGCAAGAGGGAGATGACAGGCAGGAGGGGAGCTTTTAAGAGCCCACACAGGTGTGGCTCATCAGGCTGATGAGCCCATCAGCTGATCAAGCTGGCGAAACCCTCCGCCCTGCTTCCTGCAAGAGAGAAAACACAGCAGAAAAGGGCAGGGACAACCAGTGGAGCGGAGGGGTCGTCACACATCTTATTCTGTGGTATAAGTGCTCATTAATTGGTGCTTATTAAACATTAATTAATGCTTATTACAGTACCGTAATATAAAGTGTTTAAAGTCTTTCACTTTCTTAGCTGTTGTCTGTTGTCTCCATGGGAACAGGTTTATCACTATTACCCCTTTTTTGACAGTCATGGACTGGCTTAGCTTCACTTGGGCTGTCAGCCCAGTGTGGCAGGGATTTGCATTCCCATTCCCATTGCATTGTATGAAAAGTTCTTTATAAATAAAGTTTGATGTGATTTGATTTGCAACAGGGCTACCCACTGGAAGGTGTGTCTTGATGATGGCTTGTCTCGAGTGATGATGTTTAAAAGTAGGGTGCTAATCCATCGCTAAAATCCCATTATTTTTGCTGCATGTGTTTTTCCATCACTCAGCAGGGCAGGTAAAAGAGGTTCATCTGTTGGAGGTGAGCTGTTTGCAGAGGTGCAGTGAGAGCTTGTTGTCTGCAGCTCTTTATCAATATTTCACTGTGGCTGTTTTCACTTTTAATTTATTTCCTGTGGTGCAATTAGACCTGCCTTTAGCGTTTGAAAAGCCACTAACAATGTTCTGCTAATTCAGTGACAAACACATTTTTCAGCTTTAATTGTGAAGCAGCAATGTAAGGAAATGTTGAGTTTTCGAGCAGGAACTTCTAATACAGCCAACAGCGAACATGAAAGAGTAAAATAAAGCAGATATCTAATTAAAAACAGGACACAGGAGAGAAACTTAACTCAAAACCACAGAGACTCAGTTAGAAGCTACAAAAGTACTTAGAGCTGAGCACACAGAAACTTTTTAAAAATGCCTAAAAATTCTCTCTGGTCTCCTGTAGACAGAGATGAGTAAAGTCTCACAACTCACCCGGCTTGTTTGAGGGGAAGACGAAGGGGTCATCGGAGGTTGGCTGCAGTCGGTAAGATGTTAGGCTCGGCTTTGGACCTACTCTGGAGAGGGTCCATCTCTAGCGCAGCTTGCTATGGCTACAGCCCGTCTTAACCAATAATGGATACACAAATCAGCATGGCATGGCTTGACCCAGCGCAGCCAAAACTGACAGTGGAAAAAGCCCATGTATTTGGTCTTACTTGGTCTTACTAACTGGCAGCTGTCTTTTTAAAGTTGTCCGTGGTTCTTTGTATCTCATCAAAACTCTCAAGCTCCATTGTATAAAAACTTATGGTAAAAACTAGTTACACTAATGTTACACTAGTACAATGCTGCACTCCTAATGATATCACCAGCTAGCTTTTTGCAAGATGGCTGCCACCTGCTGGTATACAGTGAAATGCAATCTAGTTTTCCAGCAAATCGAGGTTGCTATTGCATTTGATTGCAGCGTCATATCCTGCCTAAGGTAAAAATCAAATGAACCACAGTCATATTGTTCAGTGTTTCATCCCTTCTGTAAAAGGTGACTGTATGTAACATTGTGTTATAACCTTACCACACTACTCACAAAGGGCAAAAACAATCAATTACTGCAGCTTTTAAGTCACCTTAAATAATCATATCAGCATTTATTACTCTATGATGTGATGGCCCTCCATCTTGCAGATACACATATACACAGTCACACACTCAGGCACACACGATGCAGCAGGCACCAGGAGGTAGCCTATCACTGAGTTCCCTGCAGCAGGATTTTTAAATGAGCTCTGTCTTAGCGGGTCCATGTCACTGGTCCAACAGCCCATTGTTCCGACATCCCATTAGTCCGACATCATGTTGTTCTGATATGTGATTATACTAGGCTATACTGTATTTGTGTACCATAGAGGATCAGCAAACGAAACAAAAGGAGGCTACTGGTCGAGATACAAGTGTCATAGAGAGAAGAGAGTGAAATACTATAACCTCCTGTTATTAAGTCTGGGGTCAGGGTTGTGTGGGGAGCTCTCCGTGGTGCTGAACGGCTCCCAGCGGGCGTATTTCTGCCTTGATGGTGCGCCGCAACCAGCTCTGGGTCAGCTGGGAAAGGCTTGAGGCGAAGCAGGCTTACGGCTTATGTATTTGTCACTTTCTTTTTCATTTTAACCCATACAATGATCTTTTCCTGACCCTAACCAAGTGGTTTTTGTGCCTAAACCTAACCAGACCTTAACCACAGGGCAGCATGATGATTTCGGAACAACGGGACTTCGGAACAATGGGTTTAAATATGGTCGGAACAATGGGATGTCGTCGGACAAATGGGTTGTCGGAATAATGGGCTGCTAGACCAATGGGCAGTTCCTGTCTTAGCTGGGGTTTAGGCTTTGTTTCGTAACTGAAAAAAACAAGACTGTGAATACAAACAGGTTCAGTTTGAGTGTAATTACACAGCAGCTGAGGTGAGCGCAGCTACGTGTCAGTGCTGCTGCAGTGGTTATATTACTGCCAGAGTTTTATTCCAGATTCCTCTCATTTAGACAAAGAAAACACCCACTCACTGATACTAAATTCCCTTTGTGGCTGTTAAGATTAAGACATTTGGTACTTTCAGAGAGCAGTGAGTACGTTATAATGTAGCTTGCTTTGTCCTTATGTTTGCTCCTCTGTGGCACAGTAAGAAGAGATGACTGACACCAATCAGGGAATTTGTGTGTAATATGAGGGTGTGTTAACCATCATATGACATATGTATATATAGAGACAAAGCACATAGGTTTGTTATCAAATGTATTTATGGGAGAACATTTAAAAAAAGAAACCAGTGTAGCTGCTGAGGAAAACAAAACTACATTGGGGCTTTAAAATAAGAACAGTGGAACTTTTACAGAGAGCAATAAACAGGTTCTTTACTTATATCTTTGTATCTTTATTTGTATCTTGTATATAGATATATGGAGTGACAGCACATATTTTTTATTAAAACTATGTTTCCTGAGCTGCAACTGAAAACACTACCAATGCTGAGCAGGGTGAAGCAGAGTGTGGAGAAGCAGATTATAATGAGGTGTTTCGAAGGATGCCATCATTTATTCACGATGATGCATTAACCCTACAGCAAGACCTATGACTGGATTAATCCGCTGGAAAACACTGGGGTGAAAATGTACCTCAGGCCCTGGTGACCACCATCTCCACCCAAACTCAGAGATTTTCCGTACTCTGCCACTAAGATTTTAGTAATTTTATGCAACACATTAATTTTGGAATATGTTAACATAAGAAAAAAAATATAAACTTTATGGAGCTTTTTTCCTATCTTAATTCAAGTAAGTGGTACATCAATTTGAGAGCATTATTTATTGATTTCATGTTCAAAACCCTGCCTTCGCACTAAAATGGCTCCTGCTTGCACTTAGATCTACTCCGTTTCTGCTCAAACTGTGTGCTCGCACTCAGATACAATGTTGCTTGCACAGATTTCCTGCTCCAGCTCTTCTCCTCGCGCTCTGTGCGCTTGTGGAATTTCTGCTCTCAGATTTCTGCCTCGCACTTGAAGATAGAGTAACTTTGTGGTGTGCTGCTTTTGGTAGGCTGGAAAGAAAGGTGGTTCCAGGAGCAGTCTTCAGACAGAGTCGGAAGTATGAAGTTGCGTTTTAAAAACTGTGACGAAGTGGGGGGTCATAGGAGTATTGGCAAATTCTAAGCAGTGCAGGAAGTGACCGGACGCGGAGGCTGCATTGAATTACTTCTCGGGATTGAGAACGAGAGACAGTCAGCAGTATGAAAATACGTTAGAAAAACTGGAGTGGAGGGTCCCAGATGCGTTGGGGGGGATTTGGAGCACCACAGGAAGTGACCAGCTGAGGTGGCTGCGTTGATTTACTTCTCGGGAGTAAGAACGAGAGACAGTCGAAGTATGAAGATAAACTGGGACAAAGTGGAAGATCATAGATGCATTGGGCAAAGTCGGAGCACTGGAGTACATGGTGATGGATCATGGGAACAGGTGGAGCATGTGCACGCATAGTCGCGCTGATGGCAACCGCGATTCTTTGACCTCGTGGATGGAGGAGAGGATTGATCTGGAGTTGGAGAGAGTTTGAGGGGCAGATGGAATGGAGGAGTTGTCAAAGCCAAGGTATGGAAGCCACAGAACACTTGCGGCTCTGTAGTCTGACTGCTGCAGGAATTATATGACTCGAGGATTGTGGGCAAGAAGTGTTTTCTAGACTCCACTGTCAGGTCAGAAGACGAAACAGTATTTTTTATTGGTGTGCTGCACATAGCCTCATTTATTATGTCACTCTTGTTTCAGCACAGCAGCACCTAGGTGTTGTCTGTTGGCCAGGCACTGTGATTTTGATGTGTTGTGTGCATATGCTGTGGGACTCTTTTTTCCTCTCCCTCAAACTGGCCAGATCAACAGTCTCTCTGTGTTCCAGCACCTCATGATTTACAAATTAAGCACTGTGTTTAGATAACCCAAAGCACTTGGTTAAGGTCAGGGAATTATCATCATCCTGGATCAAACTAATGAAGAACGTAGGACTTTGTGGACTGGAAAGTCATTTGTCAGTGAGCCTAATCCAGGCAGCAATTCTGTTTCCTCCAAAATATATTATGCAAAACCTTTTGGTATTATATAAACATCATTTTTTGGAGACACAATTGTTGAGTCTTGGTAAGTATGGGTGAATTGTCTGTTTCCTTCTGTTGGCAATCCAGCCTTATATGTTGATATTTGGAGAATTCTGATTACACATTAAGGTCAGTGATGCTATTTTTGAATGTTAAAATTGACAGATTTAACTGATTTATATGTAAAATATGTACGTGTGGCAATTGCACTATGGATAAGGTATGATCAAGGTTGGAAAAACGGCAACACTATTTGGTCTCAGACCAAATCATGCATGCAGCGCAAAAGGAAAACAGCCTCAAGTGGAGACCTACAAGAGATCCTGCATTCATTAACACAAATACAGTTTCAGCTTGACATACATCAGATACTGCACTCCATACCTCCAGGATCTAACACGAAAGGTACCTAAGGCCAAAGAACAACATAGGAGCAAGAGAGAGGCAGCCATGTTCCAGCACGTGTGTTGATAACAGCCAGACGTAGCATGGCAAAACCACCTGGTGCTGTAATGCCTCAGACGCAGACCCGGGGAGGTGCAGTCATTATCTTACATACATACTTCAAAGGGTGATGTTGATGTCTAAGATGAATAATATTTACTGTACATTAAAATATAGATAAATACATTTTAAAGCAGGTATTTATTTAAGGCTGAAATCACTCCCAACAACATTAAAACAGCCTGACAGGCCAAAAAAAAAATGGCTGCAAAGCATTAGCTGCTTTATGGAACTTTCAAGAGTCCAAAGAAGAGAAAGGTGACAATGGAAGCACTTTCCTTTTATTGACCTGGTGACATCACAGGGTGACATGCCACAGTGGCCAATGGTGACTGAGGACTGGCTCCATGGGCAGGGTTTCACACCTAGGTATGAAATGTAGGAGGCTTGTGAGAAACTGAGGAGTATGAAGTGGAGTTCCTTTGGGCAAGGCTGCCTGAGGGAACTTTAAATTTTAAATCTGCAATTTAAATATATGCCAAATTATCTGTTAGCAGTTATGGTTTACAATGTACCCATAGAAGTACAGCGAGGTACAGCTGAATTACTTGGATTTTGAATGAGGAGTAGAAAGACTTAGAAATTATGAAAAAGGATTCCAATCCAGTAGAACAGTGCTATAGGATCACTTTCACATCATTGCACCAGCCTCTGTTATTGTAAAAAGAGATACCGCCACCTGCTTCAGCTTCTAAAGGAAGTGAAAGCTCCCTGTAACTGTAACTTTTTTACATTATTTTATAGGGATGTGAATCTTTGGGTGTTTCACGATTTGATTATATTCCGATTGTTAGGGTCACGATTCGATTCAAAAATCGATTCTCGATTCAAACGATTCTCGATTCAAAAATTGATACAATGCATAGTGTGTTAAGACATACTGAATGACTCATGTCGAGCTGCTGTGTCCCAGGGAGATAATAAAACCCAAAATGAGTCCAAACTCCTGCCTTCACTGAAGATGGAACTGGCTGAATTTGTTGCTCCTCCATAGCTCCTGCCCCTCTTCACAGTAGAGTTGTGCCGCGTCTTTTTTTTTTTTTTTTCCAAGCTTGCTGCAACGCTGTGTACGGAGGCCTGTGGGGGCGCGCAGAGAGACGGGGGAACGATAACAAAAAATTTTTTTTTTTGAAGTTTATGAATCGATTCAGAATTGTGGATGATTAGAATCGCGATTCTATGTGAATCGAATTTTTTCCCCCACCCCTATTATTTTAGTAATAGCTTTGTTTGACTCCTGTATAGTCTACTATGTCACCCCTGCAGCTTGTTCAGAAATTAGTGAAGTACCAAAAAAGGGTAATGTTGGGTCCTAATACCAAATTCCACATACTGGACTCATTACCAGTATGGGTTCAAATGTGAAAGGTACCCAACCCTACAGTTCATGTACTGCACACATCTTGTGACTACCTAGTGACAAAATAAACATTTTTTAGGAAAACACTCCTTCAAATTGCAGTGGGCCCATTTGAGCAACTATATTTAATGTCACTGTAGGATGAATCCCAAGCCAAGTTTATAATTGACGACACCAACTTAGCAGCAATACATTTACATTTGTATAAAACACCAATCAAAAGCAAAGAAGACAGTGTAATAGGCAACATGCCAACAGATTTATAGAAATTAGTTACACAATGTAAAAGTTTACCTGTTTTTCTTTTTTTGCCCTCCCTCCTCTCTCATCCTCTATTTTTTGCATTCTCCTTACTGACATATGGATTGCACCTGGATTGATAGGCAAAAAGAGATGGACTGAAAATAAAAGGCCTTCAGCTGTCTTAAGCGTGACTTTTTATGTAATATCAATTATACTACTTAACTATAACATCAGCACTCACTGCAAAGGGGAACACTCTCTCTCTCTGCCTCTGTTCCTCTTACTCTCTTTCCCTTTCCAAACTGACTTAAACCCCGAATCCTGCTTGTTAAAACACTAGTGATTAATTCTCAGATGGAGGAAGTTATTCACAGCTGTCTCTTCACATCTTCCATTGTAACTGGAATTTATTAGGCTACATTCACTCCTTATTCACACTATTAACCATAAGGGGTGTAAGAAAGTCACCTGAACTCACTTGAAGCATCTGTTCAGGATGATATATGGAGTAATATACAGGACAATACTGTACAACTATTGTTAAAAAAGACAAGATAAGTGAGTTGTGCTGAGCAACAGATATTGTAAACAGACTACAGTGGGATGGTGTAGCATTAAAGAATAACTTTGACATTTTTCAACATTAGCTTAATCTATCCAAATCTGGAGTATAGTGTGACCAGTGATGGTTGCTGGTCTTTCAAACAGGGGAAGCTCACTTTAAGTTTATATCATAAAAGTTGTCATATTGTAGCGAGGCAGTAACTTATAAAAGGAGCATGTAATTGGAGCTGTTTTTCAACCACACTCATGCCATAGAACCACAGCAAAACACACCTCAAAGATTTTCAGATAAGTGACAAGAACTGTTACTTTTCCCCACCCTTTGCACCAAATCAATCTGAGGTGTTGATCTGTCCTGCTGTTTAACTCTAAATTCAAACTGTCTGCCATTATGTGCAGCTTGCTAGCTTGCTCGCTAGCTGGGGCTGGTAGTGTGACTGCCTGTGACTGCTTTGGGATGGTGGAGGGCTCACAGCAGCACCCGCTGCTCATTGGGGACAGTAACTGCAGAGCGTCAGAAGTCAGAGTCTCCAAACACGAGTACAGTCTCCAATAACACAGAAAAACATGCTACAGTGGGTGCAAGTCTAGTTTGGCCGCATCCCCGCGCGAATCACACGTGAGAATCTGAGGCCTGCAGTTGAGGGGGGAAGGGGGGTTAATTACTATATCCAGGAGTAGCTGCAGTGTGCAAACAACCACCAGGTGGCACATGTGAGCAGATTATATCATTCCCCTTCTAAAACTGCCGCCCCTTCCCATCGCATGTCATTTTATCAATGAATGTGGTATTACTGCTATTTCAACATTCAGGAGGTTTCGTGCATATTGAGTGAACAGCTGCAGCTGAGCTGTGCTGTGCTTCAGTCACCAGATTCATCACTGATTCATAAACATACACAAATATTCAAGTCGCAGTTCACATGTACTGCAGGGAATCCTTCTGTAGGATAACATCTGTTTAAATTTAACACTGGATCACAGTTTAAAATGTAGTTTATATTCATAAATGAACTCTGCCATGGCCTGATTGATTGGCCGCTAATATCCTCATTAAAATTGCAATAGCCTACGTCAAAATTTTAAACAATAGTATACTGTAAATCGGAATCGCTGTCGCTGCTCTGAGATGCCTGCTCAGCAGGGCGGGGGTGCTGGGTGCTCACTGACTCATGACTGCGCTGTGTATTTTTATTCAAGGAAAGATAAAAGTGGCCTAAACTTCATTTTGTGGCTATATTATCGGGGTAATTATTTAATTTAAATAACACTTGTGTGGGGTGGATTTGGTTTGTCTGTTTGGTCACAGAAACATGAAAGTGCATGCACAGAGATGGAAAAATATTTATTTATTCATTTTGAAGGTAGCCTACAAGTTGAGGATGAATCTTTCAAAGCCTTTGTTTCAATAGCTTGACATACAATGTGTGAGATGAGGACAGAGTAACCTACTACAAAATAAAACATGTCAGTTATTTTACAGCACTTTGCTGTAGTGCTTTACGCTTTTTAAGCCTCTCCCTGTCTACGCACCTTTCCTCCTCAGCTGCGACATGCAAGTTACTACAGGTGAGGGAGGAGGGAGGAAGGAGGAGGGAGGAGGGGTGCGCGTGCAATGTGTGTGTCTCACACGCATTCATTCATTTTCTCAGCCCTCCTATCAGCTGATCTGGGGTGTGCCCCGCGTCTAACCTTGGACAGTGTTCATTCATCTAATTTAGGCTATTTGTCAACATCGTCAAAACAGAGGTGCAGCGCAGGTCCGCTGCGCCCTGCCAGCGACACCAATTGTGAAATTGAAAAAAAATAGTGTGTGTTTCTTTATACACAGTTTTATAGTTTTTTACTTTCATTTATTCTTCTGCAGCATCAGGTAGTATTAAAGTAGATAAAAAGAGATCCACACACAAAAAAACAAAACATATATAAACTTTATGAGGACTCTCATGTTTCAGTTGCAGTAATGGTATTTTAATACTGCTGCGAGAACATCACACAATGTTTACTTATTAAATCTTGAGGTGAAGTAGGAACATTTGTACTTATCATACACAGCTGTTGACATAGACTCAACACAGCTGACGGGAGGAAATGTAATGGTCAAAACTTTAAATTAAAAAAATACCAAAATAATTAGGCTACTTAACACCAGCGCTGTATTTGATTAGGCTATTTATTCATCTCTTTTTAACGGTTTTGAATATAATCACTAATATAAAGAAAACCTGTATTTTCCAGTCAGCGAGCGGTGAGAGAGCGCTGAATGAGGTCCTGTCTCCTTCATATTGTACAGTAGGGGAGAATGTGTGTCCTCATGCGCATTTACGCATGACGCACGACACCAGCAGTTCATTGAATATTATTTTTTTTTATCTCCAGACACGCTGATCGTCCAGGTTCATACAGTGAAATTGTTCGGAATGAAGCCGCATCATCCTGATAAACACTGACTCATTGAACTATTTATATTTCTGATTTTATCAATAGTTTTAACTTATTTTTACACACATGCACTTTATCTTTGCTGTGGTCATTTACTTGTTTTTGTTGTTAGTTTTTTATGGAAGCATATCTTGTTGCAGCTAATGTGCATTATTGTTGTCTGTTTGTCATAGTTTTTTAGCGCTGATTGCCAAGTCAAATTCCTGTGTATCTGTCTGATGCATTTAGCGAATAAAGTGATTATGAGATGATTGTACAGTAATGTAATATATATCTAAATGTTGTAGCCTATTTTACATTTTAGATGAGTAATCTAACTATTTACCGCCACTGTAAATCTGGTATCTCAGAGCAGCGACAGCGATTCTGATTTACAGTATACTATTGTTTAAAATTTTGATTTAGGCTCTTGCAATTTTCAACATTTTTTATGACGGATATTAGCGGTTCATCGTTAAAACAGGCCATGGCAGAGTTCATTTATGAATATAAACTACATTTTAAACTGTGATCCAGTGTTAAATTTAAACAGACAAGTCAACAACAGACCGCTTAGAATTAGATCTTGGCCTTTGGAGCTTGAAAACGAAGTCTTCTTATTTAAATCGAAGTTGAAATCGAGTCCAGCCATACGTGAAATTATTAATATTACATTTTCTTCATTTTCTTTCTTTATGTGGCTGGTTATGTGACTTACAGTGTCCTACAGAAGCATTCTGCGACTAGAATATTTGTGTATGATGAATCTGGTGACGGAAGCACAGCACAGCTCAGCTGCAGCTGTTCACTCAATATGTGAAACCTCCTGAATGTTGAAATAGCATTAATACCACATTCATTGATAAAATGACACAAGCGATGCGAAGGGAGACAATTTTTATTTGGATGCCCCCCTTCAATTCGAGCACCAGCGACAAGTTTGAGTAGATTTAATTTTTTCTCTAGCAGGATGTAAACATTTCAGTGACCTGTATATTCTGCTTTGAAAACTGTCAGACTCATGGACAGCGCCACTCTTGTTTGCAACTGACATTGTGGTCAAAGTTGCAATTGTCTCTAAACCATAGCTCTAAACCCTTTTGGCAGTATTCAAGCTCTCTGCTGCCACCTGGCGGCTACAGTTGCCAAGTGCACCCCCACTGAACTCGCGTATCATGCTTCACGCTTTGCGTGAGAAAAGTGGCCAAGTTAGTCTGTTACCCACTGTAGATTTGTCGCTAGTCGTTCTTAACAAAGAAAAAGTCACTAAGAGGATTGGAAAAGTCTCCACACCAACTCGGAACAACGGAATGAAACTGTAGATCGCTGACTCGCTCATTTCGCTGTCAATCAAAAAGGGATTCAGCCTCAGACAGATCATCCAATCATCATGCAGAAGCCCAGCGTCCAGGCCAGCCGAGGCCAGCCCACTGCCCCATAGACCCCCAGAGACGCTGAGCGTCCGATGGGCGGGACAAAGCCGAGCATTTATCCAATGACCGTCTAGTTTCGCTGCAGTGGAACAACCCGCTCTGTGCTTCCCCATTGAAGCTTTGGACGCTGAGCTTCTGCACTGATTAAAGCATTGTGACGCTACGGGAATGAATGAGAAGAAAGTCGTGTCAGTGACCTGTGATAAGTAGCTGATTCTGAACAAAAGTTGAATGCGCTCTAGTGCATATTTAGTCAATGAAATGTAAACACAACAGTACATATTTGACCACTTATTTTTTGACATTTTAGGGGAAGCTGAGCTTCCCTTGCAGTCTTAGAGCAATCGCCACTGAGTGTGACAACTTGATTTTATAGCGCTCTCTCTCTCTCTCTGGGTGCCACTTTGAAATCTGTTGTTTTACTGCAAACCTGTCACGTCAGTGGTGCTCACAAGAAGTACGGGGTATTTCAGCTTACATTTCTAGTCTCCACCTCTGGGTGTCCAGGGAGTGTACTAGAGATGCATCCAAAAACAAATCTTTCTTCTTGTTCGCATTTCAAACTACCTGCGTGTTCACTGAAATGGCATCATTTATCAAGAGTGCAGTAGATTATGGACAAGGTTTATTTAGTATTGGCCAAATTGGATTTTCAGGCAGGGTATTTTATTCAGTCTACCTGAAAAAATACAGCAGACAGTGGCTGAGGCTGCAGCTCAGCCGTACAAGAGTGCTCCGTCGGCGGGGGACCATCCAGAACCTGAACTGCTGAGAACAAACCGTGACTGGTGGTGCCCTTGTTAAATTTGCTCTCCAACACGTTTAGAAACTCAACCATTCTGTTACACTGAATTTCAGCTTGGGCACTTTTTGTTAGCAAATAAAATCAGAGAGAGCCCATGTGTACGTTACTATGCATGAAAGTTTTGAGCCTTACTAGAACAGGTGTGGTGGAGACTACAATTGGACTATTGGACAAATATTTTGACAATTGCCTGAGTACATTGCCATGTTTTTTTGGTCATTTTATTTTGATTCTGCCTCAGGAGAATGACTGAGAGCCCTGCTCCGCCATCAGCTAAGAGACAGTGGGTGTACAGTGGGTGTAGAGCACGTCACATCTTACCCGGTGAATGAGGGGTTTTATTTCAATCAAGCCGGAGGTGGCAATTGTTTTAACAGTGGACAAACCAACCATGACTGTTTGAGTAAATTTCATTTTGTTTCTGTTGAGTTTAAATGAAGTGCTAGAATATATCAGCAGTCCCTGGTTGTTAAGCTAACTGTGGCCAGTTGGGAAAAATCACTGGAGGCCTTCCTTGGGATGGCAAAGATAAAGTGGAAAAACAAACAAGGCCAGCAGGGCTGAGAGGACAATGATCATTGAGTGAGTATTTTTGTCAACTAACACTATGTGTGTTAGGTGTGCGGGAGCACATTACACCAGTTTTAAAAATCGCTGCATTGGCCCGCTGTGCGCTTCAGACTCGATTTTAAGGTTCTTTTATTAGTTTTTAAATGTCTTCACGGTCTTGGGCCATCTTATTATCTGACCTGCTTTTATCATATCAACCCTCGCAGACCCTGAGGTCCTCCGGCACCAGCCATTTAACCATACCACAAGTCAGGACTAAAACAGACGGGGAGGTGGCATTTAGTTATTATGGCCCCCGATTTTGGAACACCCTGCCGGAGTGCATCAGGGCTGCAGTTGTTGATGTTTTTAAAAAGAGGCTCAAGACTCATCTTTTTAATCAGGCTTTTAACTGATCTCTTTATTTATTTATTTTAAATTCCTCTTATCAGGCTTTTAACCGATTTATCTATTTGTTTTGTTTTTTGTTTTTGTTTCTTTTTTTTTTTTACGTTCTTATCTCATTTAACCTTTATCTTTTGTTATTTTAGTTACAGGTTTTAGTTTTGATGAATTTTATGTCTCTGTTTTAGATCCCTCTTACCTAGCTATTAACTTAATATTATCAGCTAAATAGTTTTTTGTTTATTTGGATCATTTTATACCTTTTCTCCTATCCTACTGTTTTAGTCCATTTTTAGCTCCAGTGTTTCCTCATGGGGGCCTACCACACTGAGAGTTGTTCCTGGTCAACTGACTGTTTTTTGTAAACAGAGCCCACCTCCACATGCTGGGCATGTTTGGGGAGTATTTGAGGGTTGTGCATCAGAAGCTCAGGTGCAATGCATCCTTGTACACACAGGCACTACAATAATGGCTGTGCAAGAAGGAAAACACAGAAAAACTCAGCTTTTCTGTCAATACAGCACGGACTGAGGAATTTATTGCTTCAGCTGACTGCATTTACTAACAATCACTGATTGGATGTCTACTTAAAATGTGGCAAATTTATCCTTTAATGTGTTTGTGAGCAAGTGGTGTTGTTTTTGCCATCAGAATTAAAATATAGTACTTCAGCAAAAAGTTCCACATCAATTGGAGCCATCTTGTTGTTGTTGTTTTTTGTTTGTTTGTTTTCCTTTTTGGGAAGTGCCTGAATGGCACTCCTCATTATTTAGCTATGCCCCTGAAGGTGTGCAAGCCATAAATGATATCACCAAGTATTTTGAATTAAGGATGAAGCTCCACAAATCTACCAGAGCAAAATAAATAGATAAGATTAAAAACTTTTCTAAAAGGGTTTCATTTCCCCAGGTACATATTTGCCTTGAATCCATGAACCTTCCCAGCCGGCCAAGTCAGGCAAATTGTGGCTGACCTCCAGTGCACTCAGCTGTGCTCTAGCACCAGACAATCAAATGTGAGCCAGCTCTGGCCCAAATATGGCTGCTAGATTTAGTTTGGATTTGGGGATGCAGACTTTGATCAATTTGGATTTTAAATATATGCTATCAGTGCTCCTGAGCCAGCTTTGCCCAGTTTCAGCACCCAGTATACCTGATTTGTGTATTGATTCTGGTGTATTAATAAAGATAAACTCCACTACGTTAACACTCAAAATCAGTTAACCTGTCATTCTCTGTCCTGTATTAACCTTTTAGAGGAGCTTTCCGAAGTATGACAAAATAACTCCTGATGTCACTTGGTTTATCTCAGCATGGTCTTGAAAACTACAAATTGTTAACAGAAAGCCTGCATTGTATTACATTTGTGTTTTTTAAAGATATGGGAATTCATGGGAGTTTTTGGATAGAGTTAACCCTTTGAAAATGGACCTGCAGCAGACGGCCGCCAAAGATTGTTGTTTGCATGGTTCTGTTTGAACGGATCTAAAGAATAATGATAACAGCTTGAGAATTCAGTCTTCAGTCAAAACTTCTGTCTTCCCCATTTTCATGTCATGTCCTTATGTTACCTTACGTGTGATGTAAATGTAGTATTTTGCTGTAATGATGCCACAATTTCCCCATAATTGTGTATAATCCTGGATTTATATTGATTGAAAAAAACCTGTACAAGCAATCAAGCAGTGTGTTGTATGACAGCTATTTTAGATTTAGTCTTAGTCTTGAGACAAAATGCTTATTTGTTTAGTCACATTTTAGTTTTAGTCTAGTTTTAGTTGGGGAAATTCAAAACATTTCAGTCAACTTTTAGTCATTATGGTTTCAATATGTTCGCTATCTTTAAACTAATCCAGTTAGACTTCTTTATGTATCAGAAATTATAATCAAGGTGACAGGTTGTATAATAATTTCATTTCATAGGCAATTGTTTTCTGCACCTACAAATAATTTCTACACACTGAAAAACTGGCATTTATCTAGCAGTGTTTGGAAGGTTTAAGGGGTGATTTTTGAGCATACACTTACTTATCATCATTTGAAAAGCTCAATATCTCTCTATTGATGTTCTCAAAAACTTTGAAACCACAAATTTTTTATCATAGAAAACGAGAGTTTGTACTCAGGTTAATTTTTTACTCTGACTTAACGATATTGCTGGTAAGAAGCAGAAAAATATTTAAAACCTGAATTCTTTCTTCATCTACAGCATTAGTTAGTTAGTTAGTCCCACACAGGGCTCTACTCCAGACTGTTTTCTTCAACCCGCGCCCGCTGAATTTCTGACCATTACCACCTGCAACCGCAAAGTGTGTATTACACTACCGCCCACTCCCGCAATGTGTATGTCCACTCTTGCCCGCACTTGCAAAATTCTGAGAATTTATGCCCGAACAATAATAGAGATCGATGATTTTATGTCCTCTCCTGTCCCCCAGGAGAAAACACGTCATTTTATAGGCTATTAATAAATAGATTCATGGGGTTGTTTGTTTCATTTCCCTGGCCTGCATGTCTTTTGATGCACTGGTCAGGAATAGCGCTCCTATTTCGTTATTTTCATTCAGTTTTTAATGAAATAAAGCCTGTTTCATATTCTATTCTCCTCCTCTGTGTTTTATTTATTTTTCTACCTTTATATAATCGCGCAGTGATTGAGGTTATGGCAAGCCCGGCGCCAGGATGAAGTTACTGAAGGGGCGGTTAAAGATTACGAGGGGGCAAATCTTTATTATGCAACATAGGTTCACAGTGAGTTATAAAGAGCGCACAGCCGTGTGTAATAGTCGCGCGTAATGACAGCTTGTCGCCGGTGAAACACAATAAACTGCACGTCTTCTTTCATGTTTGTCTCATGACAGATGAAGCTGACAGACAGGCAGACAGGTGGAGCAAGCGGCAAATTGGTATGAAAGTTGGTTCAGGGCATATTTGTCCATTTATGAATAAATATAGAGTGGAAACGCTCATGCATGTGCACCAAGATCCCGCAGTGTTTTTTTAGCCACCCGTTCCCGCCCGCAGCAAAGTCCAAGCCGCCTGCTCACGCAATATTTGCGTTGGGTCCCACGGGACCTGGCGGGACTCAGTCCCAATGCAGCCCTCTAGTCTGGAGGTTTAAACTTCTGTCCACTCACAAGGTTAATGATTAAAACTGTACTTTCAGCTCTGTCAGAGAAAAATGATCAGAGTTCAGAGTGTTTACTTACAGTGCAGCCACACTCAAAGATAACTGAGCCTCCAATCTGCTTGTCAACAGCATCAAACCATAAACGTTCTATCGACAGTCTGGACTGAGTGGAGTCCTGCGGAGATCAGCTGTGGTGCTGGTGGGCGCTTGCTCTGCTGCCATTCAGCAGCTAACTGAATTTTTTCATCTGCGTAATATTGCGAAAATTAGGCCTATCCTGTCCCATAAAGATGTAGAAAAATTGGTCCACGTTTTTGTTACCTCAAGGCTGGATTACTGTAACTCTCTATTATCAGGTAGCTCTAGTAAGTCCTTAAAAACTCTCCAGCTAATTCAGAATGCAGCAGCTCGTGTACTAACGGGAACTAATAAACAAGATCATATTTCTCCTGTTTTAGCTTCTCTGCACTGGCTCCCTGTAAAATCCAGAATTGAATTTAAAATCCTACTGTGAACTTATAAAGCTCTAAATGGTCAAGCTCCGTCATATCTCAGAGAGCTCATAGTGCCATATTATCCCACCAGAACACTGCGCTCTGAGAACGCAGGGTTACTCGTGGTCCCTAAAGTCTCCAAAAGTAGATCAGGAGCCAGAGCCTTCAGCTATCAGGCTCCTCTCCTGTGGAATCATCTTCCTGTTACGGTCCGGGAGGCAGACACCGTCTCCACATTTAAGGTTAGACTTAAGACTTTCCTCTTTGATAAAGCTTATAGTTAAGGCTGGCTCAGGCTTGCCCTGTACCAGCCCCTAGTTAGGCTGACTTAGGCCTAGTCTGCCGGAGGACCACCTATAATCCCCCGGGCACCTCTCTCTCTCTCTCTCTCTCTCTCTCTCTCTCTCTCTCTCTCTCTCTCTCTCTCGTATCCTATTACTGTATCTTGTTTACTCGGCCATTCTGGATGTCACTAACTCGGCTTCTTCTCTGGAGCCTTTGCGCTCCACTGTCTCTCAGGTTAACTCGTATTGCAGCGGTGCCTGGATAGCGTGACGTGTGTGGTTGTGCTGCTGCCGTGGTCCTGCCAGATGCCTCCTGCTGCTGCTGCTGCTGCTGCTGCTGCTGCTGCCATCATTAGTCATTAGTCATACTTCTACTGTTATTATACACATATGATTATTATCACACATGTATACTGCCAGATACTAATATATACTTTCAACATATTGTACCACAGTAGCCAGAACTATAACGACAATATTATTACTTTCATGAATGTCGTTGTAAGCTACTGTCATTACAGAGGATGTCCTGCATCTCTCTCTCTCTCTCTCTCTCTCTCTCTCTCTCTCTCTCTCATTGTGTCATACAGATTGCTGTTAATTTATTATGCTGATCTGTTCTGTACGACATCTATTGCCAGTCTGTACGTCCTGGAAGAGGGATCCCTCCTCAGTTGCTCTTCCTGAGGTTTCTACCATTTTTTTTCCCCGGTAAAGGGTTTTTTTGGGGGAGTTTTTCCTTATCCGCTGTGAGGGTCTAAAGGACAGAGGGATGTCGTACGCTGTAAAGCCCTGTGAGGCAAATTGTATTTGTGATATTGGACTTTATAAATAAAATTGAATTGAATTGAATTGAACTGCTAAAAGCCACCACGCAACTAACAAAGTCCACAAATCTATTCAGCAGCTCCACCATCCACAGTCTGATATGCACAACTGATTTTACTGAATTACAGCTCACAACTCACAGCAACGGCTGATACTGCTCTGCTGTGAGTGTTTTTGCTGACTTGTGAAACATCCTAGTACAGGCTGTTTACTGGAGTTTACCAGCCTGTCGCTCGTGCCACATTTGAAGATAGCTGCTTTCAATGACTGATAGTTCACCACTAACATTTTTGTCACATCTCACCTCATCAACAAAAATGAAACATAGATTTAGTCTTAGTTTTTATTATCAACATCTAGTTTTAGCTCATCATCGTCTTGTTGTTATCATGGAAAAAAGGCAAAACATTTTCTGAAAAAATTTCCCAAAAATGTTTTCCCATGTCATCATGTTCATAATGACATCAGTGCTCTATGTTACCTGTGGTGCAAAAGCATGCAGTGGTGCCAGAGGAATGATGAATCCATCATAATGCCTTTGCACTCTGCTCATGAAAATGATAATGTCTCTAAAATGAAATAATGTTCATAGTTCAAATAACATATGGGGCGTTAAGAAATATTTTATTCACATTTTTGATTTTAAAAATCTTTTGGATACCTATGTTTTGTTGTTTTAAATTTTGCAAAATTTGATGACAAAATGTCCCTTTTTGTTATTTTTTTTTATGACACAATTAAAATAATTTTACTGGTTGATATGTTTTATTTGCTTACATAACCTTTTAGTTTAGATTGTACAGATTTTAATGATATAAAGCATTTTAAGATACTCCGGGACATGACATTGCAATAAGGAAAAATACCAGCGTGGGCACTTGTGAACCCTTTCTATTCTATCATTCTATCATTTTTGACAGAGACAATGATCACAGGTCACACAGGTACCAACTAAAGTACTATCACAGCTCGTATGACATGAAACTTTCCTAATTTTAAAATCAGAACAAATGATTAGCATTGGCTAGCCATAATAAATTTGTACAATGTGTCACCATATCTAAGGACTGAAAATTAAATTGTCTCTCACATTGATAGGAAATCACAGAGACAGACACATATTCGGTCTCCTCAGAGCTAAAGCCAGTGCTTCCCACCTACTCTGGCTAACAACAGGCGGCAACAGAATCTATGAAACCAATATAAACAGCTATAAATATGAAGCAGAGAAAACAACAGCGAAGCTTTGACAAAGAGCTGCGTGAGTGCTTACGCCTACTACCATCATCCACTGCCCTCTCTCTGTCTCTGTCTTTTCTCCATTGTGTTTGTGAATTCAACTTCTCTCTCCCGCCTCCACACTTTCTCACTCTCTACATCATTCCTCATCTCTGTGTTCCTGCTTGATGGCAGCCGGGCTTCCTATGGTTTGTGCTGCTAAATACAGCTTTCACTCAGTCACACTCACATACACACGCATGCACGCACGCTCCTTGCACACTGCTATTCTCTCTATCACAAAGTCCTTTATTTAAATATAGTTTCTGTGAATTCTGACAAATCAAAGGGGAAAGTTTGAGTTGATGCAATTAGATGAAATCCAACCACTCACAAAACTTGTTTTGTTAAAAATATGCAGCAGTGGAAACTATTTGGTTAAATAAATCACAGTGAAAACACAGTGATCACAATTACAGAGATCAACCACTTATATGGATCAAAAAGCTAGAATAATCATTACTAGAAATACTATTTCAATAATTTGCTAATAGTAATCAAGTAGTCCGCTTATACATTTTTAATACACAATTTTGAAATACGGTGATTTGATTTTTTTTAACTTTACTCCCATGGCAGGCCTTTTCACACCTTGGATGAAACAAACAACCAAACAAACAATGAATACAAAAAAAAGAAACAAAATACGTTATAGTATGCTCTTTCCACTGCACTCAAATCCTCATACAGCTACAACCTCACCCCCAAATTCCACCAGATGCGTGTGCATTGCATCTGGGCTTCAGAACGGCAGCAGAGCCGATATGTTTCAATTCTAGTCAATGTGTGTGCCTCCACTGACTGCGGCTGGCGCTGCAGCTGTGTTGCGTTCAGCAGCATAGAGGGATATGAGCCCAAACAGGTACTAATACAGTTTGACAACGATCCAACTGCACAAACGTAAATGTTTTTGCTTATCTTTGCCCTATATTCAAAAGTGTACAAATATTATTATTATTATTATTATTGTTCAGAAAAATGTATTGTCCATTCATCTTACATGAGATTTAAAGTGAGCTGATTGTCTAATATTGTTATTATTATTATATACAGACTGTTTATATTTTAAGGATAAGCTACATAACTAATGAGTAAAATGGCAGACCATTATGCCAAAGAAGTAAATTACATGAGCTTACTTGAGAATGAGTTGAGAAGATGATAACTGATTACTGATTACTGATTACTTTATTAATCCCCAAAGGAAGATACATTTGTCTGGCAGCACAAAGCCTAATGGATATAGGTATGAAGGATCTTGTGAATATCTGCATTCTGCACTGAAGAGGAGCCACTCACCACTACTGTCTTTTGGTCTGTCAGTGTGTTTGTTGTTAAGTGGGTGATCTTATCACATTAATTTATTTTTACTGTATGAGGACTGTTGCTTTTCTTTTTCTTCTTCTTCTGGTACCTTATGTATGTTTTTATGAATTCATGTAATGTGAATGGCTCTGAACTGTAGAAACTGATTGCCCTTTGAGGGTTAATTAAGTTTTTGTTTTTTTATCAGGATGTTTATTGATATTATTTTACTTTTTGCTGGACATGCATAAATTATAAAAATACAATGCATAAAAGCATATGTTCTAAAAAATAAAATAAACAATAAATACAAAAAAAAAAAAAAACATTTCAAAGCTTCTCAGGTTTGTCACGACCTGGCTGAAAAGTCATGACAAAAGGAACAACGGAACACCAAAGTGCCAATAAATAAAACAATTTATTTCTTTTCTTCAGACGAAATGATTTAGAACAGAGGACCAAATAGATGAGGTGTGTTTGTCAGTATTATCAGTTGTGTAAGTGTGGTTGAGGGTTTGTGTGAGTGTCATGTTGGATGCAAGACCAAAAGACAAAGAAACCAAACGTGCAGGCGCTGGCAGGGATCTGGGAGAGTGAACTGCGCTGGGGGTCGGAACACCGCACCCAGGTGCTCCCAATCAGCCGCCGGGATGTCCAAATATGCGCAGCAGCAGCATACTGCAGCAAAGTGAACCCTCTTCCTCAGAGAAGATCTTTGCCTCCCAGTTTGTTCCTGGTGGCAGAGCAGAGTGAACCGTCTTTCTTCTCAGAGGATATATGTCCCATAAGAGCAGGCACAGTGTCCGCAGTAAACAAGTTTCGCTGGCGATTTGACAGTCAATAGAAGCACATTATGACCCTTTTTAAAAGTTTCTGTGTGGTACCTGTGTTGTACATGAGCTCTCTGCTGTCTTTTATCATGCTCGCTAACGCTAAGTTAACTTTACCAGCAAATCTGTATGAGGCACAAACTGAGGCTACAGTTAGCAGTGTGCTGATGCTTAGAGGAATTTCTTAATATTTTCTGTGAAACTATTGTGCATTTAATAAAGAGACAGAGACACTGGGGTGCATGTAGTTTTGAATGAGAAAACTTTATGGGCACAACAGCCACTTCAAAACAGGGCATGCTACACTGGCCATATGGTAAGGAGGGGCATTGCGGCCACAGTCCGGGGTATCCACGGCACTGGCCGTTTGGCTGTGGTATAATTCCTGCCCTGATTATTGTAGCGGAGTCACAGTTTCCAAGTTACTTCTGGTTACATTACAACAGCCACAATTTCTAGCTTAGATTTATCTACTTGAGTCAACATTTTAGGATCGTTTAGAATAGAAATGCATATATATATGGGGCATTCTACCGCTTTTGTGCAAAGTGCTGTCCCTTAACAAAAAACAACAAAAATAATAAAATTAAGCATTCAGACATAGATATTTACAAAGATTATGTTATGACCTATTTAAACCCAGGACATTAAATGAAAAGGTGATAAGCTAAATAAATACAAAATCACCATTTATAGGGTACTTTCTATTGGGAAGTAGCTGTCCCCAGCCCTGACCGTTAAGGTTCAATTCATGTAAATAACACTTAAAAACATTTTTCATATTTTTGTCAAAAGTAAAAGTGTAATTTAAAACATCTTTGTGATTGAACTGAAACAGAAGTTGAAAGATTTAGATGTATTGTGGGATTCATTTTTAAATTAAGAAACTATGCTGAAAAATAGTGTCCCTTGTTTTCATGTCATTACCGAAACACAAGAGTTTTAAGGCACTGCTTGAGTCTGAATTTTAGCCACACCCCTGAATTTCTGAGAAGGGGGGTAGTACTGCACCCCTGTCCCACATGGCTCCATGGTAAGTCGCTGACTCCCATCATTTTTTAAATAAATGTCCTCCAAAGTCTGAAAGTCAGTGTGTAACTTTTAAAGTTGTCACTACCGAACACATGTTCTCTTCAATTATGTAAAAATTTGGGCACAGTTTTTCTGTGTGATCAACTCTTCAAACAATTTGGGTTTTTTTTGTTAGCCCGGTGACTGCTAGCATTCTTTAGTTATCCTGAAAAATAGCTAGGAATGTCACTACCGAAACAGTCACTCCTGAAACCTATGGTTTCGGTAGTGACGTGATCATTTTGGTAGTGACAAAATGGAATGGTCAGTAGTTAAACCCCATAATTTTGTGGTCCAAAGTCTTGCTCTTCTCTGCTCTGCTCTATTCTGATCTACTCTACTCCATTCTACTCTACCCTGGTCTACTCTACTCTGCTTTACTCTATACTCTATTCTTCTCTACTCTGCTCTGTCCTACTCTGCTCTACTTTGCTCTACTCTGCTCTACTATACTATACTCTGCTCTACTCTACTCTATTCTGCTCTGCTCTGCTCTACTCTACTATAGTCTGCTCTACTCTACTATACTCTGCTCTATTCTCTACTCTATTCTATAATCTGCTTAAAAAGGAGATTGGGGGTCTCCAGGAAATCAGCTGATTTAGAGCAGCAAGGTATGGATGTGTGTCCCAGTTAAAGAACATGGAAACAGACTTCTCGTTATGACTGATTTATTCAGCTGTAGTCTGTAATAATAATACAAACAGAAAGAGTATTAATACAGCAAACAGTACAATTAGAATACATTAAATTATAAACACACTCATAGCTGATGTTACAGAAAGGGATTATATTCACTAATCAAATGTATCAATTATTTAGATATACCAATGACCAATAAACACAAACTCACTACCTCCCACGAGGTTTGTAAGCAACATAAATTAGCTTAGTAGCATAAGCAGCCTACTGCCTAACATAGCACGTAATCTAGCTTAAATGCAAAGTGAACAAATACACATAGTTATACTTAGTCTACCTATAATATTATCAAACACAACTTGGCATTTACACAGTGCAATAAACCAAGGAAAATATAGGTAGATGGCTGAAACAGGCAAGGGAAGACACCGTCAATCGGCAGCCGCATGGAGGGAAAAGGAGAACTAGCAGTTGTAACCATAGACATATATACATAGATGCCGCATTGACTGCCTGAGCTCGTCCTAGCCGGCCGCCATCTTGGATGGGTCTCGCTTCGCCTCCACAGTGCATTCACTTCTATTGAGGAAGGAGCTGTACGCATAAGTAAAATAGAATAACTCACTGAATTTTCAACTGATTTTCACGCGGTTTGGTTTGTTACAAACGGCACACATGTAGTTATGATACAGGATGCTTTTGTACATTAAAAATGCGGGATTTCATGCTTTAATGCTTTCTGCAGATAGCAACAGCAAGTTATTTAGGTCACAACACAGTTCTTTTATTCACCTCAACCCCAGAGTGGGATACATATATACACACACACACATATATATGTATATACATATATATACAGTACAGGCCAAAAGTTTGGACACACCTTCTCATTCAATGCGTTTTCTTTATTTTCATGACTATTTACACTGTAGATTCTCACTGAAGGCATCAAAACTATGAATGAACACATGTGGAGTTATGTACTTAACAAAAAAAAGGTGAAATAACTGAAAACATGTTTTATATTCTAGTTTCTTCAAAATAGCCACCCTTTGCTCTGATTACTGCTTTGCACACTCTTGGCATTCTCTCGATGAGCTTCAAGAGGTAGTCACCTGAAATGGTTTTCCAACAGTCTTGAAGGAGTTCCCAGAGGTGTTTAGCACTTGTTGGCCCCTTTGCCTTCACTCTGCGGTCCAGCTCACCCCAAACCATCTCGATTGGATATATATAACCCATATGCCCCATATACGTTGTGTGTAATTTACCAAATGGGCAAATAACCCCCTCTGAAACTATCTTGCTACCTTGTTTTGCTCAGTTTACACAGCAACGGGCTAGCCTCCTTCTGTCTGCCCAATAATATTTAATATTGTATAAATATATAACATACTTGCTTAGTTCATAGCCCCGGGTAATAATATAACTATGTACAGCAACTGTATAGGTGTGTTACAATACATAAAATATAAGGACACTTATTTCCTTGTTTTGTTCTTGCTTTTGGCGGGTCTCATTTTACATCTCCCGTGGTTCAACATGATTGGATTTACACAACTACACGCCACGCCCCCTACATGGTCCACCCACTCTACAAGTTCCGCCCCTACCTTGCAGGCCGTAGACAGACCTCTCGTGCAGCTGTCAGAAATGATAGGTGCTTGTCAGCATTTGTCACAATGATTGTTTTTTTAGATTCAAGAAGTGATTAGTTTATTTCGCTTTCTGCCCGTGCCAACCCCCCAATCAGCGCGCCTGTAAACTGAAAGCAGCTTAGTGATGGAGAGTCAGGGGGAGCAGAGAGCAGAGGGTGTGTACGTGTGCCTGTGTGTGCAGACTGTGCAGTAGGAGCTCTGCAGCTCAGCAGTGCCGTAACAATGGACTGCAAAAAGAGGAAAGGTGGAGCTGAATGGGAGAGAGATAAAACAAAAAAAGGGCCATTGAGGAGGAGGCGGCTAAATGTCATAAACTTACAGATATGTTCAGAGCCCCCCCAGCCCAGCAGCAGAATGACGATGCTGCAACAAGTAAGTTAACACAGATAATTAAGAAAACTGGTTATTCTCAACATGTGGTCCGGGGAGGATGGGGACCGACCCGAGGCCAGATAAATGATTGATGATAAGCTATAAGAGCCAAATTAATGTGTAAGGGTCCATTTGGTTCCATTCTGTACAGAGTCAGGCCTATAATTGAATGCTGCATGATGTCAAACTGGGTCTGGGGGACCCTTGAAATGAAACCTTTTTTTTATTATTATCACTGTGCCAGCAGAGAGGAGTGACTTATTTTCTATGCACTTTAAGCATGATTGAAGACAAATTAATTGCTTCCATGCTTCCATTACAATAAACACTGGTGTGTGTGTGTGTGTGTGTGTGTGTGTATGTGAGAGAGACCATGGCAACAGTAACTACAGTGTGACCATTGCAACAGTAGCCATGGTGTGTGTTTGTGTGTGTGACCATGGCAACAGTAACCATGGTGTGTTGCCATGGCAACATTAACTATGGTGCGTGTGTGTGTGTGTGTGTGTGTGTGTGTGTGTGTGTGTGTGTGTGTGTGTGTGTGACCATAGCAACAGTAACTACAGTGTGTACAGTGTGTGACCATGGCAACAGTAACCATGGTGTGTGTGACCATCACAACAGTAAATATGGTGTGTGACCATGGCAACAGTAAGTACGGTGTGTGACCATGGCAACAGCAACTATGGTGTGTGTGACCATGGCAACAGTAACTATGGTGTGTGTGTGTGTGTGTGTGTGTGTGTGTGTGTGTGTGAGACCATAGCAACAGTAACTACAGTGTGTACAGTGTGTGACCATGGCAACAGTAACCATGGTGTGTGTGACCATCACAACAGTAACTATGGTGTGTGACCATGGCAACAGTAAGTACGGTGTGTGACCATGGCAACAGCAACTATGGTGTGTGTGACCATAGCAACAGTAACTATGGTGTATGACCATGGTGTGTGTTACCGTGTGTGTGTGTTACCGTGTGTGTGTGTTACCGTGTGTGTGTGTGTGTGTGTGTGTGTGACCATGGCAACAGTAACTATTGTGTGTTTGACCATGGCAACAGTAACTATGGTGTGTTTGACCATGGCAACAGTAACTATGGTGTGTGTGTGTGTGTGTGTGTGTGTGTGTGTGTGTGTTTTGTGTGTTGTGTTGTGTTGTGCTATGTTTAGTTCATTGTGTAAAATTGGGATGCAAGCGGTCAGGTGTATGAATTTATGAATAAAAGCCAAGGCTTATTCTAAGTAGTAGCAAAACGATTGTAATAGTTAAACGATTATATTCTTATTTTATTCTTATTTTAACACATTCACAAATATAAGTTTCAATTTTTCTCTAGGTTTGTTGTGCTATGTGCCACAAACTACATTGATTATTTCACACTGGGCCTTAAAGTTAATCTATCTATCTATCTATCTATCTATATATATATGTATATTATGTATATATTTATATAATTATTGTTATTATCATTATATATATTTTATATTTTTATAGTCATAACATTATTATTTTCTGTATTTTCATTTGCATGTAGGGTTACATAGCTGAAATGCACAACCTGAGTGATTTTTTGGGTCCCAACCCATAAAAAAGCAGAGGTCCAGGCGCCACACTAAACACTTTTTATGGAGAAAAAGATACATGCATGCATATCTTAAGGCTATGTTTAGCTAAAACTATGTTTATTTTATTTTAAATAAATGTTACAGCACTTCATTTTCTATATTATAATGTGCATGTAGGCTACAGCTGCAACTTTGAAACACACATTGAAACAGAATGGTGTGATTGTTTTATTATTCAAATTAAAATCTCATTAAAATCTATGTGATTTTGACCTGCCTTTGTCTTTCATTTGATCATTGCAGTATCTTTGATGACTGAAAAAGGGAATACTATATTGATGACTACTGACCAATACATATAAACATTTTAATTATTTCACCTTTGTTTTTACATGGTAGTGAGAACATTGCTACATTGCTTATTTTACTGCACAAAATATTTGGTAGGTCTTCCTGGGTCAAAAATACCTCCACTGGTGGGTTGCAGCGCAGGCTGAAACAGTTTGGGGACCCATCTTAAGGATAGACTTACCTGTCTAAGTTCAAAAGTTTTCAATATTTATCTAATGTTACTGAAATAAGATCAGATAAGTTGAAGTTGCTGCTGACCTATATTGTTACTTGTTTTACTGTTGAATTGAATATGGGTGTTGATATATTGATTATGATAAGATGACATCAAAATGATTTGCTGACAAGATAATACAATCAGTTGTTTAGTTCAGCATAATAGCCATTCATATAGGAGTCCTGGTTTATTGAGGGGCACATTTGGTGAGGGTAGGGAAGAGAAAAGCACTGGACTGGAGGACTATGAGTAGGGTTGCTGTTACAGTTGTGTTTAAGAGTTGTTGTGTGACTGTCAGTCTGGAATAATGAGCTTTGGTGATTACTTAGCCCATATGTATGTCCATGTGTACGTGCAAGTGTGTGAGCATATAATGTGTGTATTGGTTGGCCTGGGTGGATGTATGACTCCCGGCCTGAATTTTTGTCCCAGTCCGGCCCTGGCTATATAGTCAAGTTTAGTTTTACGAATTCAGATTCAAACTACTGTATAGCCAAATCATTCCTTTCCCCTTATGGCCCAAAACTGTTTGTGGTTTCAGTGATTAGCTACACCAAAAATAGCAACAAAAAAAGTTATTTAACTACTTTAATAACTGCATATATAAATGTAGTTGAACTACCAACAAACTTATTGCAAAATGTAGTTAAACTACTAGTTTAATTACTGTACTATTACTGTTTTTATCCTCAACACTGTATAAATGTTTTCTGTCCCTATGCCCCTATGTTAGTAAAACAGAAAATTGACTATGAAATTTGACAATGAATGAATGAAATGAGAATGAAATAAAGAATTAATTTGTTTATTATTGTTTATTGTATTATATTATGCTACACACCACTGTAACCACCTGGCAGCAAATGTTTTCTGCCATTGTTGGCATCATCTGGCACTCTCCACACGAACACCTGCAATTACAAATTTGGTTCAATTAGTCCGTATTGACTTCACAATATTCACCCTAAGTCAGTCATCAATGACAATATCTAAATTGTAACTCATATGGCATGGTAAGTCAGACACATCAGCATTTTACAGTAGGCTACACAGTACACGCTGATTGTATGAATACATGTCCATGCGCAAAACTGACTCCTGCAAATATTTTGAGACTTGACTGAAAGCTCACTGGAATAATCAAGGTGGCATGACGAAAAATATCTTGATTATCTAAACTAAAACTTTTATTCAGCTGAATGAAAACGTCAGATGACGGATTTCATAGATCTCAGGACAGCAGTGTTACTTAAAATTATTTTATTGTTTAGTGGAGTCTGATAAACAGCTTTCTAGTCTGATGTTCAGAAAATACAGATCGTAAACTGGCTGAACCGCTCGGTTTCGACCCAGCGGAGGCTCTGCCACCGGCGGGCTCCCAGCAGCACTCGAATCAGGTCGACCAGCTCCAGAGCCCGGACAATCCGAGCCTTTGCAGCTCATGGAGCTGCAGGAAGAGGCGGCTTGTGAGCAGCCGGGCTTGTCCTCCTTGGGCCCGGTGCTGGTGTCGGCTCGCGGGGAGGGGACATAATGTGCACCTTTCCTCACCCGTAACCCCAACCCCAAGCGGTTAGCTTTGCTATGCATTAACATATCCCCAATTGCGGAGATGATGCTGCGGGAAACAACACAATTTTAGCCGGAGGAGAACATTATTAGACGGGCAAATACTTCTACACAACGCCAGAGAGACGGCCGGTCGGCACTGGTCTCTCCCGCTTTAAGGGTCAGTGTGTGTGTCAGAGTAAAGACATATTTAATCTGTTAAGACTGGATGTGTTTGAATGAAAAAGGCTATTATCAGAAAAACAGAACAGATTTATGCTTTCAATGAAAACGTATCTCAGTGAAGAAAGGCAAAGTGCTAGCCTCCCGTTGTCATTCCACTCACCTAACATTGCATGTAAAAGTTATGCTAACTATTCTACGAAGTAACATTAATATGAATCACGAAACATTTTGAAACTTACCATTCAGTGACCACCTGAAAGGAATCATTTTTAGCTTCTGCTCCTTCCTCTGAATCATTAGAGGGCTGGATTAAATTTATGGCAGCCATTGCTGAGCCAGGGAGATGTCAATCAAAACGTGGGAGCTGTCAATCAGAGCGTTATCTGCCACGCCCACTCTGTCCTGGCAAGTGGTCTAAACAGCAAAATGAGCTGTTTTTAAACCAGGTAATTATGAATGGTTATTTTCACTCAGATTTTTGTGGATGATTAATGCGACACTTGACTTTGATATAATATATATGCATTTTTACTATTTCAAGCTGTGTTTCCAAAGGCTTAAATTGTAAATCAGCTATTATGAAGTTCAGTCTGATTATTAGGCCAACTTTTTCAGGCCAAACTGTTCACATTCCTCCCGCTGTGAATTTCTAAATTGTTCTTTTCGAAGGCACTATTGTTTTTATTTTTGTACTTCTCTTTTTCTTGTGTGGCATATAACTATATATATATATATACATATAACTATATATATAACTATAACTGTATTTCCTGCAATCCTGTGTTGTATGATGACAGTAAATGAATGAAATGGGGAAAAAAAGGTCTGAGATGAGGCATATATAGTGATACCTACATATAGTATGAATTGGCATCAATATAAATGAGAAGACAATGTGAGGTAAATACAAAAGATAATCACTTGACATATGCCGAAATTGGTAACTATCTTTGAGCCCCTCTTTGCCTGTCTTTCTGTCTTTATCTGTCTCTCTCTCTGTGTCTTGGAGTCTTGTGTGGGTGTACAATTGTCTGGAAAAATGCTGTCACTAATAGTCAAAAGAAAGACAGCAGACACACTCACACACTATGTCATCCTCAAAATACACACTGCCTTCACACACACAAATACACACACATACCCTCAAAGACAAATATTGCTTTTTCCAAGTAAGTGCCACTCAGGGAAGCATATATCACCACCAAAAGCACTAGGAGATGATTCATACTCAATGGCAGGCTTTTAGGCTCAACATTAGCCATTGTCCTCCAACCTTCACCGCATCCGCCAGCAGTTTTACCAACAATGTCGCTTTTTAACTGTGCTCTAGTGAGACCTCACACCTAGGGAATAAAAATGATAATGACTGAGTGATCAAATTGAAACGGGGAATAAGAACAAATGGGAAGCAAGAAGAAAAGGTTGATGGCTGGGAGAAGATTAGGAGATGCAATTTAGTCAATCAGCTTCTTATCCAGCACTCATCTGTGATGGCAGGTTAAACAAGTGATGCTATTCAGATGCTAACAACTAGTTGTATGCATGATGGCTGGCAGATTTTGGCTGGTGCTTAATAAGACATCGTTACTTTCCCATTTCTCAGTGTCCCTATGTCTTTTCAGTGTTTAACAAGGGGGAAAAAAAGCATACTAATGAGGCTGTTTGTGGTTGTGAGTCTGTTTTTTAAGGATCTGGTCTTATTTTTTTAATGTTTTTTAACATGGAATGAAAAAAATACTGCAGCTTATTGAAAGATACGTCATGTCCACTGCACCTACATGACAATTGGAAAATAAATTAAATCTAGGCAAAATAAGTGGAGCAATTTCAATAAAAACAGGTTACAAATAAAATGGACAAAAGAGCCAAAAAACAAGAAGGTGGAGCAGAGGAGGTAAGAGGAAAAAAAAATCAAAGCTGATGCTGCAAGGTGTTTTAAGATTTCATATTTAATTAAATATAACATCTATAGTGTAAAAATGTTATCATTAGCAGAAGTGATAAAAGTCACAACAGTCTGCTGATGGCACCAGAGGAGGAAAAAGGTACATCGAGGACAAGCAGCTACAGGCTGCTGAGGATTCCAGCTGAGAACAGGGACAAGTGGAGGCCATTGCTGAGATCTCCTTGCAGATAATACGTGACAATGACACTAGTTATTGTGCAGTTAGGTTTGAATGTTCCTGTAGATAGTCCCAAAACATATAAGAGGGGCCTTCGCAATGCCAGAGCAAACTATTACTCAGCATTAATAGAAGAAAACAAGGATAACCCCAGGTTTCTTTTCAGCACTGTAGCCAGGCTGACTGAGAGTCAAAGCTCTATTGAGCCTTGTATTCCTTTAGCCATGAGCAGTAATGATTTTATGAGCCTTTTTAATGACAAACTCTAACTATTAGAGGCAGAATTCTTGACCTCCTGTCCTCAGATAGTACATATCTAACCTCAAACACAGCTGTAACACCTAATATTTATTTAGATTGCTTCTCCCCAATTTCTCTTCAAGAATTGACTGCAGTGATTTCTTCATCTAAATCATCAACGTGTGTCTTAGACCCCATCCCAACTAGGCTACTCAAGGAGGTCTTACCTTTAGTTAACACTCATATATTAGACATGATCAATATAACTTTATTAACAGGCTATGTACCACAGTCTTTTAAGGCAGCTCTAAATAAACCTCTCCTAAAAAAGCCCACCCTGGATCCAGAGGTGTTAGCCAACTATAACCAACATCTAATTCTCCCTTTCTTTCAAAGATCCTTGAGAAAGTAGTCGCTGACCAGCTGTGTGATTTTCTCCATGATAATAATTTATTTGAGGAATTTCAGTCAGGATTTAGAGTGCATCATAGCACTGAGACAGCACTAGTTAAAATTACAAATGATCTTCTGATTGCGTCAGACAAATAATTGTCTCTGTACTTGTTTTATTAGATCTTAGTGCGGCGTTCGACACAATTGACCATGAAATTCTGCTACAGAGACTGGAACACTTAATTGGCCTAAAAGGTTCTGCACTAAGCTGGTTTAAATCTTATTATCTGATCGTTTTCAGTTTGTTCATGTTCATAATGAATCATCCTTACGTACTAATGTTTGTTTTGGAGTTTCGCAAGGTTCTGTGCTCAGACCAATCCTATTTACTCTATATATGCTTCCTTTAGGTAACATAATTAGAAATGACTCTGTAAATTTCCATTGTTATACGGATGATACACAGTTGTATTTATCTATGAAGCCTGAAGAAAGTAACTGCATTTTTTCATCAGCGTAATATTGCGAAAATTAGGCCTATCCTGTCCCGTAAAGATGCAGAAAAATTGGTCCATGTTTTTGTTACCTCAAGGCTGGATTACTGTAACTCTCTATTATCAGGTAGCTCTAGTAAGTCCTCAAAAACTCTCCAGCTAATTCAGAATGCAGCAGCACGTGTACTAACGGGAACTAATAAACAAGATCATATTTCTCCTGTTTTAGCTTCCCTGCATTGGCTCCCTGTAAAATCCAGAAGTGAATTTAAATTCCTACTGTTAACTTATAAAGCTCTAAATGGTCAAGCTCCATCATATCTTAGAGAGCTCATAGTGCCATATTATCCCACGAGAACTCTGCGCTCTGAGAACGCAGGGTTACTCGTGGTCCCTAAAGTCTCCAAAAGTAGATCAGGAGCCAGAGCCTTCAGCTATCAGGCTCCTCTCCTGTGGAATCATCTTCCTGTTACGGTCCGGGAGGCAGACACCGTCTCCAGATTTAAGGCTAGACTTCAGACTTTCCTCTTTGATAAAGCTTATAGTTAGGCTGGCTCAGGCTTGCCCTGTACCAGCCCCTAGTTAGGCTGACTTAGGCCTATTCTGCCAGAGGACCCCCTATAATACACCGGGCTCTCTCTCTCTCTCTCTCTCTCTCTCTCTCTCTCTCTCTCTCTCTCTCTTGTCCTGTTACTGCATCTTGCTAACTCGGCCATTCTGGATGTCACTAACTCGGCTTCGTCGGCTTTACTGTGATAAACTGAAAATGTATGTGTGTCTGTATTACCGGTAATTGCTGTGACTCCACATGATGTGGTCAAGCCTTTGATATGAATGAGTTCTTTGTTAAAGACATGTCCGCCTGTGCATAACGAAATGTGATTTCAGATCCCTAACATGTAGCCATATTGCCACCTCGTTAGGAAGTTAGGAAGAGTCACCGTAGAAAAGTCCATTTAATAAATGTATGTTTCATTATATAAACATATATTTATATATATATATATATATATATATATATATATATATATATATTGTGGTTCATATATATATATAAGGCATTCATCAACTTGTCGCATGATTTTGTCTCATTATCTTTTTGTCATTGTACGATGTCATTGAATTAATCAAAGTGTGGGTATTTGACGTAGGCTAGCTGATATTATGATATACTAAGTATTTTGATTTAACATTAATCTGTGTGTTTAATGGGACGATTAAAAATTTAATGTAAGCTATAGTGGGAAGAGTACACGTTGCTTGCGCGCAACATATTAAAATAGACACCCTCATATTAGGAAAGAATTAAAGTTTTCCTCTGATTGGAATCTTGAGGAAAAGACGAGGAGGATCTCCTCCTTCTTGGATCAGACTCGCTCTCTCACGCCCACTTTGTTTTACTTAATATATACCCGAAATCATCCGGAGTGAGCTCTCTGCTCTTCTTCTCTTTTTACTTCTCTTCTGTTTTTGTCTCTTCTTTTTGCATCTTCTTTTTCACTTTCGGCTTTTTAGTTATTATCCTTAGTTTTCTTCTTGTGTTTATTTCTTTTAAGCTGCGTGCTCTCAACTTTATTTTGAAGTTATTGTTTATTACGTAACACGTTTATGCTCACAAGCAAAGTTATTTTGAACTTTGAAATTTTATTGATCCAGTTTTTCCAGCTACAGTGTTTTCAACTTTTTTTTACGCGTATAGTAGATTTGACATCAATATCAAACGGTCGCCGAAATTGATTTCAAGTTACAATAAATGAGTAATCAGAAGAAGCAGATTGGCCCCTGTCAGCTAGTCTCCGCTCCAGATTCTTCAGAACCGGCTGTCTATCACCTGCCCTAGTGGCTCGTCATCCAGCCCAAAGGCCTCCTGCAGCGTGGATCAGCTACCGGACCGTACCCGCCAGGCATCGCGACTCGGCTGCTTCATCGGCTGTGACCCGGCCGTTATTCTGCTGGGAAAGTTCAGAGCAGTTCGCGACGGCCAGGGACCCCGACTGAGAGATCTACTGGGACCACCACTGCAGAAAGTAGGCCAAAATTTTCATAATCTGAGCTAACCATTCTGCGGTGTAGAGAGAGAGACTAAACAGGAGGCTTGGTTGATCATCCCAAGAGAATAAGTTGAATTAGGTCCAATTGAAGGTTCGTGCATTACTGCCGTTTATCGTGTTTCTCAGTATTATTTTCCCACTATAGCCGAACTAAACCCAAGCAAGTGTTACCTTTGATTCCATTCACAAATAATTGTTTAATCTGTGTTGTGTTATATAATCACCATTTGCTATTCATTTACTCAGTGTTATCCATTTAGTTAAATAAATCTTCATTTATATCAAAAGTTGTTGTCTGTGATATATATGTCTTGTAAAGGAACAAAGATCACTGTCAAGAGAAATCATAACCCAGATATTGAGATTGATTCATTACTGATAAGCGTGCTGACAAATTAATAATTAATATATCCCGGACCATTACCCCAGGAAATTCTAGCTGGGAAACACAGACGTACCAAAAACTGCAGTTGTTTGAATGGCCACTTGAGGCTGGCTCCAAAACTAAGTAAATGACCCTGGACTACATTTTAAAATGCCCAGCTTTACTGCAGAAATAAACACATTTACAGCCTGGTACAAAATATACCTCACCTGAAAGTTATTCATATTTGGGTGGAGCTGCTTTGAATGACAATGGATGTAAGGAAAAACTTTGATTTGCTCAACAAGCTGTCTGTTATTACAGTGTGTGCATATGAACCAGCCCATTTTCGTTCCAAAGTCAGGGCACACGGTCACGTTGTCAGTGATTTTGGCCTAAGACATCTGATGCCAAAAGCGACCTTTCATGATGTTGGGAATTACAATAGTAGACACCAAAAATGCTGGGAACAATACTGGGCATCACACTGAGGCACCAAAAATGTAGGGAATCTACTAGGCAGGGATACTTGTTGTTTGGAATCTAGAACAATATTATGTGTCACACACAGGGACACCAAAATGTTGTGATCTAGGCATGAGTGCTATGTTTTACATGGCAGCAGCATTTTTTGGGTCGTAAGCTTTAACACGGCACTGACCTCATAATAGATCTCCCTTTAGAGTATCAAATTGGCTATCTGAAATAATTAATAATTATTGAAATAATTATTCATTATGTTAAATAATGTGACTTAATTTACATTAAATCACCTTGTGGGGCACTATTCCCAACAAGGGAAAAATGATAGCCAGTTAATTATATCAGTCTCACAAAGTTTACTAAACTATTCAATTTGGAATTGTGATTAATAATTGTAATATAATAATAATAAATAACAATAACCAAATTTAATAGTAAAGCCTGGAGGAGAGTTCTCAGAGTTCTTGAGAGAGAGAGAGAGAGAGAGAGAGAGAGAGAGAGAGAGAGAGAGAGGCAGTTGTGTGAAATAAAGGGCTGTTTAGCCTACAAAACAGAATGGCTGACAGCAGAGAAATACAAGATGGCCGAATCAAAGCTGGCTTCAGATCGGGGGAAGTGTTGCCTGAATGTGTGAGTCAGGGCAAAGACAAAGAAACTTTGAGTTGCCTCTTTGGGTGTAGCTCTGTGAGTCTATGTAAATGTGATTTGTGTTGCAAAGGGTCTGGATTAGTACAGAGGATGTTTAGTTGCAGGCAAGACTCTGTGAAAAGCATTAGCAAGCTAACATCACTTAGCTATGGCAAAGCCAACCAACCAATAACCTGCCAACAATCACAACAATAACTCAGTAAACAGCATTAAATCACATTCAACAAGTTAAACAGTCTTGCTTAGCCTATACAACTGTGATAAAGCTATGCTCACTTGTTACATTACCAATCTTAAATGGATGGAAGAAAGAGTCGTTTGGTAGTAGTGTGCTGCTTTTGTTAGCCAGCAGAGGAAGGCTGGAAAAAGCTGTGGTTCCAGAAGCAGTCTTTGTTGTTTCCTCGACACAAGTCCTTTCAACTTGGTTCTCCTTGTTGCTGAAAAATTAGTTGCAAACCTTGTGTTTGCACATTACTTTCACTGGTTTCCAGGTTCTGGTCTTGCTTTAGGCATGCAGGTCATTGTCCAGGAGAAAGAGAGCAAAAGTCTGTCGAGCAATTGCCCTCACTTTACTGATTTTGGGGCAAGGGCCTCTGAACTGGTCAGAGCCCAGGAGGAAGAAGTCTAGGCTGGTCAAGGAGGAAGGAGAAAAATTGTGTGAGAGAGCACAACTTTTCCTGAATATTGCTTGGTGATACCACAGAGGGGCATGTCATTGCACAACTACTGTCCAATCAAGTTTGACGACTATTCTCCCTTTTTTTTGTGAGGTAGGTATCCTGTGGAGATGGGTGTCAAATAACTGTCCTTCATTTGAAAAACAGAAAACACGAGGTCTCTTACCATTTCAGATGGCATGAGGAGAAGCATATGTCCAGGTAAGATTTTAACAAATGCCAAATCATCTGTGGTCTAGTGAATCCAACAACAGTGATGTGCTGCTGTGTTGTGTCAATTTGCAACACAGAGGGATGTAACCTTTCGCTGACATGACAAGTGTTGGATGAGGAGAGACATTATGACACGCCGCCGGTTGGCCAGACAGCATCTGTCACAGCAGTATGATACATGGACATAACCTGTGGTTATGTTGTGGTTCATAACCCAGCCAGACAGCAACTATCATGGCGGTATGATATGTTGCTGGACTGCGTCAGGTTGAGATGCAGCCAGCAACAATGTAATAAGGCGCAGCAAAGCCCTTATAGAGTGGATGGGAGGGGTGGTAGATTCCTGGAGACTGGTGTTTGCTTTCCATATGAATGTAGTGCCAAACCATGATTTTTTTTTTTTTTTTTTTTTTTTTTTAACCATATGCTTTGTTTCCTAAACTTAACCATGTGCTTTTGTTGATGTCCTGGTGTTGGTTGTGGTGCCCAGGAGTGTCAACAGCTGACACAGAGAGGTGAAAGGCCACTGACAAAGCAGCGATATGTGACAACGTATGATGAGAATGTGATGAATGGCCTCTGCTGGCAGACGGGCAGGAGCTCCGGGGGAAGCCAAAGAAGCTGCACACACTGATGACACACAACTGGTTGAATATCAGCAACTTTTCCCTGTTTCAATTCACTGGTTCCTGTAGAGCAGGGTGGGTATTTATTCACCACTCTAATCATTAAAAAGCAATAAAGGTAAAGGTAAAGTTCCACTGATTGTCACACACCTGAGTGTGTGAAATTTGTTCTCCGCATTTGACCCATCCCCTG
Organism: Epinephelus cyanopodus; assembly: GCA_026686955.1. Classification (NCBI taxonomy): domain Eukaryota; kingdom Metazoa; phylum Chordata; class Actinopteri; order Perciformes; family Serranidae; genus Epinephelus; species Epinephelus cyanopodus. Next base: position 40,259,132 of record CM048920.1, read on the forward strand.
AGGGAGCGGTGAGCAGCAGCGGTGCCGCGCTCGGGAATCATGTGGTGATCTAACCCCCCAATTGCCTCCCTGCCAAGCAGGGAGGCAATTGGGGGGGACCCATTGCCTCCCAGGGAGGCAATGGGTCCCATTTTTACAGTCTTTGGTATGACCCGGCCGGGGATTGAACCCACGACCTCCCAGTCTCAGGGCAGACACTCTACCACTAGCCCACTGAGCTGGTGGTGAATAGTAGCATGTGTATACCTTCAGTAGGCTATACCTTCAGTAGCTAGCTAGCCAGCCCTACAATTTTCAGGGTTTGATTTTGGGTTTGGAACGGGAAGAAAACATGTATCTCATTTCAACCTTTCCAGATAACGAGTATCATTAATCCATGATGGGCCCAGGCGCAACGTTTAGCTTGAAATCATAAAATAAACTAATAATAACAACTTGAAAATATAGAAAATCTGAAATGATTGCAAAAGAGTCTCAGGGGAACAGCCATGTAGCTGTTGGACCCTTGTCGGAGCTGGCCCATGCTATGCTATGAATGGCCAGTCTGCATTTATGGGGTGGAACTAAGTGAAGGGGCATCATAAGTCAAAGATAAGTTAGTTAGTAAATATTACCTATCAGAATGTATTATGTATCTTTAAAGGAAACAAACTGTTTCGAGTTTGGTGTGAACATTTTGTATTTCAGATAAACAACTAATCTTAGCCAGCATTTGAAAAAGAACTTCAACTTGATAAAACTTGTACACACCATGTCTTCATTCTTGCCTCTCATTTAAAGGAGTCATCAACCTCACATCACCTTCACCTGTCACAACCACCCATCAAAGAACGGCAGTCTGGCTTTTTTTATCTTGTCTTACCTCAGTCTAAATCATAAATACATCCTTTCATCCCCCGACTTCTGCGTGCTGGGGCTACCCTCGGAGAGCTTGCTCAACATCTGTCGCCAAGCTGTTGTCAGGGTGTCAGGTTTCTCTGGTTGCCTGTGTGGGCCTCATTATGTTGTATCCTGTATAAACAGGCAGCTGCTGCCATCCCACCTGGCCATCTCCACTCTGTTGCTATTACAGAGACTGTTAGGCCATTAAAAATTAGTGGAGCACACCAGGGTTCACACACTAAATAACAGAGTGGCAGAGACATGCAAATATGAAATTGGATTTCTGCCATGACCTAAAGAAGCCCTGCCTGTCTAACTTGAGTATATACACAAGCTTTAGTGCATTTATGCATTCAGACTATAGTTTGTCTTAGACAGGCTTTTGTAGCTTGGACAACAGACGGTGGAGGCTTTCTTTGGGGGCTTGTCAAGCTTGGTGAAACCACTCACAGACTTATTTAGGATTAGGCTATTTTGTGTGGTAGGCATTCCACTGTGGACAATTTCAATGGAGAAACCTGTCAAAATCTGCCAAAAATTGGCCAGATGCAATATCTATGTTGTTGTCACAATATGATTGCAAGGCAACCAGCAGTGTCTCCAAAATTGCAGACTGTTGCTTTGATTTTCAATCTGTTCTCATGCACCATTTATGTGTTTTCAAACAAAAAGTAGTGCACCAAAAATTGTAAATATCTTACGTAATGATGATGCCATAATTATTGTAAAACCCGTGTATTTGGGAAGATTGTGATCATGTCATCAATACACTGACAGGAGTAAAGAAAGAAGTGGTTCCCATAAGGAGGCAGGTTGGGCTGGTCACAAAACACACAACTTTCCCAAAGGGCCCAGTGTTTAGAACTATGTGGACTTTTGTGTAATTCTATGTAAGTTTACATTAAATGTGTCAGGCATTGGGCGATAATTCCTAGGAAATCATACGTACCTTTGTATAAGGATAGCAAAGTGGTGCATCCAATTTCAGCACTAGCTAATTTATCATTATGTATTAAATGTTGTTTGTGTAAAGTAATGGCTATAGAAAAATTACATCATTGACATTAAGAGTTCCCTTTAAGCCTCACAATGCTTTTATGCCTGCCTCCTGGTACATTGCCTGGAGACAACCCAAAACCCGCCGTTCCGAACCACCGCCACTCCATACCATCCCCACTCTGAACCACACCCACTCTGAAACTGATTTTCAAGTCCATATCAAGTTTCCTGCATCAACTCTGCTGCCCGCTCTCCGGCCACACTCGCACAATTCTAAAATTCGCTGTAGGACAAAAGCTTGAAATGAACGTTCAACTCATTGTTTTTTATTGAAAATATGTCACTGTCTTCATTTATTATGTATAATTTTGCTAGCAGCAAACACATTTAAAAGGAGACGCGTGTCAAGTCAGACTACTGATAATCTGGCTTCTGGTCAGAGTCAGAGTATATTAAATGCATTTATAAAACGGAAAGGTGAAATCAGTCAGTCTGATTGTCTCTTAACTGTGATATAATGAGCATATACCCATGGCTACAATTTTAAAGCCTTATCACAACTCCTGACCACTCGTAGTGCTTATGTAAATTTAGTAAAGCACATAAATATTGCTTTTCACTATCGGAAATGACAATTTTAGTTCGTATTGCGCTCTGTTATGTACACAATACACAGATGCCTTTGAAACACGTAATCTAAACATGACAAAATATTAAAAATATAACACATTTAGTTCAATTATTTGGCAATTAGCAGGTTTAAGATCCAGATTAGGTTCATGATTGTGAATTATCTACGTAAATCGACTCAATAGATTACACGTTCTTTCTACACGTTGAATGATGATAATAAAAATATCCGTAAGGACAGCCGGATCACAGCCTCTTCAGCCTGGATGCCTGGGTTCAGCAGGGGCAGCAGGTGGAAGGAGGACGATCGTTTGACTGAATAAATCTGATTTGAAAATGTTTAATTTACGTTGTATCAAACAGAGCTTTAGGCTATTAAGATTCAAATAATTTGAGGACGATGCATACAAACTGCTGTAGGCTATATGTTATCCGTATCATTTGTTAAAATAAATGTTAAATAGCTCTACATTCTGACAGCCATCACTGATTTAGAGTTTATCCATTATGCACAAAACATCTCTGGTTTCCCGTTCCCACTTCATTCAAAACCCCACAAATGAATCTTCTGTTTGTTTGGTGACCGCTGTATTTTTGTGTGTGTGCTTATGTGTTTCTTTGCCTCCAGTTCCATATGAAATCATTTACGCTTCACCTCTGACATGGTTCTTTGTACTACGGAGACAACATTAACAGCATCAGTTACCTCCCTCCAGGCCTCCGCTTTGCCTGTCCCTGCCACACCACCACTAACTGAAGAAAATAAAATGTTTTCCATATGTTGTCCATTTCACCGAAAGTTATTTTGATCTCCGCTTCGGAAAAAAATCTTTTTTCTTTCTCTGCGCCATGACTGACAGGTCGACAGGATGCACCTACACCTCCTTATATGGTGGTCATTGGCTATTTATGGGCGGGGATTTATGCTAATTGCTGATTACCGGGAGCGTGCTGTGACTTTACGATGGATTGGCATTCATGATCATACACACGTGTTTACGATCAAATCTGAGTTACGCACTTTTCATGAATGAGACCCAGTGAGTGTCCTCAGTAGGGGAGGGACAGAGAGCAGCATGAATGACTGATATTGATGTTTGTCTTCATGCTGAGATGACGTGACTTTCTTCACTCAGTATTGTGATGTCAGGAATATTTATATTCCACTGAGATATTATTGGGTTTTAAATAGTGACTTTGTTGTTGTAAACATGACTGTTGCTGCCATGGACTGTATAAGACTATATCCTGTGTAACTGACCTATAGGGAAAGCATCAGGAGGTGAGGTGTGTGCATGTGTGTGTGTGTGTGTGTGTGTGTGTGTGTGTGTGTGTGGAGGAGAGGAGAGAGGGAGATGCTGGTAGAGAGATAGTGTGTTTTTAGATACTGCTAATTTCACTTATTATGCTTCTGTGCAGTGGTAGCTCACACATAAATATATGTATGCATCATGTTGAGGAGGGCCATACCTGTGTATATATAAATATATGTATGCGAAAAAAAGTGGATTGGTTGCTAGCTGCTAAAAATGTGGGCCATCGACATTATCTGGTTTTGAAATGTGGCCCAGTTGAAATAGTAGCCTAATTGAATAGCCCTGCTATAGTTTGTTTGTTTGTTAGCTATCTAACAACACATCAAAAATAATTGTAAGCTACTCTTATTCAGTGAGTCAGTTTATCATGTACATATATTTAGGCCTTATATTTAAGATAGTTTGCTTATAAATACATAAACCTGGTTGTTCTATATGTAAAACACATTGGGTTTATTAGCGCTATTAAGTAAATCGCATTATTACTTATTATACTCTTTATTATTACTTGAGCTTGTTTTATTTATTTATTTCACAGATAGTTATACATCCTTAGTCCTTAAATTAAATTCATCATGGACGTGGACTTAAAATCACTGTTTTACTGTATGGCCTCGCTGCCCTGGCTTTTGGCCTTTCTGCCCTCAGAAAATTGACAACACGAAAGGCCAAGTAGTCTTGCCCCCAAAATGACAAAATTCCAGGCCTGGTCACAACCCCCGTGAATGACTCGTTCATCATGTAGGGGAAATACATGTTTTTAGAATAATTGCACTCGTAATAATGAATTTAGGGCACCACCTAAAACGGGAGGTGACTAATCAAATTAATAACTCCGTAAATTACTTAATTAATAATTAATTAATTCGTCAGCACGCTTATCAATAATGAATCAGTCTCAGTATCTGGATTATGATTCCTCTAGACAGTGATCTCTGTTCCTGTACACAAGACATACATCACAGACAACGACTTGACGATAAATGAAGATTTATTTAACTAAATGGATAACCCTGAGTAGATGAATAGCAGATGATGATTATATAACACAACACAGATTAAAAATATATATGAATGAAATGAAAAGTAACACTTGTTTGGGTTGTTTAGTTCGGTGATAGTGGGAGAGTAACACTGAGACGGCCGATGATAAACAGGAACCGCAGTAATGCGCAAAACCATTCAATTAGACCTAATGAAACCTATTTCCATCGGGATAATTTAACTAAGCCTCCTGTTCAACCTCTCTCTTCACCGCATAGCGGTTAGCTCAGATTATGGAAGTTTTGGGCCTACTTTTCAGCAGCAGTGATCACAGGTGAATCTCTCAGTTGGGTCCCGGACCTTCACGAGCTGCTCCAGGTTTTCCCAGAAGAATAACACGGCAGTTCCACAGCCGAGGGAGCAGATGAGTTTGCCTGTGGGAGGCCTTTGGGCTGGATGGAGAACCACTACGGCAAGTGGGGGGACAGCCGGTTCCGAGGAATCTGGAGCGGAGAGTGGTCGACAGGTGCCGGTCTGCTTCTTCTGATTACTCGTTTATCGTAATGTGACAACAATATTGCTGGCCGTTCGACACTGATGTCAAATCTACTACTATGCGTAAAAATGTTGAAAACACTGAAGATGGAAAAACTGGATCAATAAAATTTCGAAGTTCAAAATAACTTTGCTTGTGAGCATAAACATGTTGAAAACATACTAAAAGTAATGACACACTGCTGGACAGATAAAAATAAAATGTGAACCAATACGGCAGACAAAAACGAGGGAAAAATTGCAGTAGCAGTTAAAAGTTTAAGAGCGTGTAAAACAAGAGAAATAAACGAGAAGAAAATACAAAAACAAGAGAACAGCAAAATGAGCAAGAGTAAAAGCGCAAGAAAAAGCAAAAGAGTGTAAGAGTTGCGGCGCCTGGGTATTTCACTAGGTCAAAATGTGGGCGGCGATCCTGATCCAAAAAGGAGGAATCAGAGGAAAACTTTAATTCTTTCCTGATACAAGGTCGTATACTTTAATATGTTACGCGCAAGTGACGCATACTCTTCCCACTATGGTCCATGTTATTTCTTAATGTCCCATTAAACACACAGATTAATGTTAAATCAAAATACACTTAGTACACCATAATATCAGCTAGCCTATGTCAAATACCCACACTCTGATTAATTCAATGACAATGTATAATGCTAAACAGAATGAAGAAACACATAGTCATGCAACAAGTTGATTAATACCTAATTATATCTTCAATATATATATATATATGTATATATATATGTATATGTATAAAGTGGACTTCTTTACGGTAACTCTTCCTAACTCCGCCACGAGGTGGCAATATGAGTTGAAATTGACATTTAGTTATGCCACATACCAAAACATTCGGTCTAAACAAAGAACTATTCATATCAAAACCTAACCATGTTAAGTCAAGGCAATTACACGGTAATACAGAGGCACACGGATCTGACATATACTATATTGTATTTCAGTCGGTCGCAATAAAACCCTTGTCTCTCCCCAGGGTCACATGTAAGTGACAGGATGCGGTCACCAAAAGGGTGCATTGTTTTTAAAAGCTGAGTTGGTAATAAAACTTAGCGCGTCAGGGTAACGGGGGAAGTAAGTTAATGTCCTGATTTGAATAGTCTTCACATGATGTCCTTGGAGACAGGCTGACTGTCCCTCTCTCTCTTGACCGGGGTCAGTTATGGGACAAAGTAGAATTTTTTTTTTTTTTCTTTTTATCCATCGATATGTCTTTACAATCAAAATTTAATCTATTTGGTCTGAGAACATTTTAAAAATCTAAAAATTATTATTATTATTTTATTTTATTTTATTTGACAGCTCCACCCACTGCTCTGTGTTGACAGTGTCACTCCCATCCACCCAGCATCAGCTTTGGACAATGCTCTGACATTTATGATGCTTAATGTGCGCTCTCTTAACAATAAACCTCTACTCATTCATGACATCATTTTGGAACACAATATTGATATCATCTGCTTGACAGAGACTTGGCAGAAAAAGCTAGACTTTTTTGCATTAAATCAAGCCACTCCATCGGGCTATGTCTACTTACAGAAGCCCCGTTCTGAAGGTGGTGGAGGGGGGCTGGCTGTTATCCACCGTGAAAACATCCCGATTAAGGAGGTCAATACACCTACTGCCACCACATTTGAGGGTGTCGTTTTCACATTGGCTGGGAGTTCTCAGCTTCAGTGTGTCCTCATATACCGCCCTCCCAAGGCTCCTGCTGCTTTTCTGTCTGAATTGTCTGAGCTCCTCACTCTTGTCTGTGCTATGTCTCCATCAACACTTCTGCTTGGGGACTTCAACATCCACGTTGACACCAGTGGCTGCACATTCTCATCTGAGTTTCTGTCGCTGCTGGATTGTTTCAACTTTGTGCAGCACGTACAAGATCCCACCCACAGTAAAGGCCATACATTAGACCTGGTTTGTTCCACTGGCTTCCCCTTCACCAACTTACAGTGCCTGGACCTGGCTGTTTCTGACCACCATGCCATCATCTTCAATGTTCCTGCCTCCCTGCCGAGGCAGCGCCCTACACGTACCATCACGTTCAGGAATATTAAGACTGTGAGCACACAGGCTTTGTCTGGCCTGATATTTAACCACTGGACTACGGACTCCTCCATCCTCTCACCTGACGACAGGGTCACCTGCTACAACACTGCTTTATCCCTCAGCCTGGACTCTCTTGCCCCTCTCAAAACCCGGACTGTGTCATTCACCCGACCTGCCCCCTGGTTTACTGTAGAGCTCCGCTCCATGAAAGCCACTGGTCGGAGGCTGGAGAGGCTTTTCAAAAGAACTGGCCTCACTGTCCACCAGCTGGCTTTTAAGGAACATGTGAATTCGTACAAGGAAGCTCTCTCCCTGGCCAGGACCCGTTATTATTCCACTCTGATTGGGTCTCAACAAAACCATCCCAGAGCATTGTTCTCTACCATCAACAGACTACTCTCCCCCCGCACTGCCCTCCTCCCCTCTGCTGGCTCTGATCTCTGCTCCAAGTTTCATGACTTTTTTCAGGCCAAGGTTGACTCTATCCACCAGCAGCTTCTAGCTCCACCCTCCCCCCCTCTGGTGTCTTTGTCACAAGAGGCTGCTCTCCCTGCCACATGTCCCTCCCTTTCTTCTTTCACCCCAGTTGATGCTACTCTGATCACTGAGCTGGTTACCAAAGCCAAGGCCTCCACCTGCTCCCTTGACCCCATGCCCACTGCTCTGGTCAAGGCCTGCCTACCTTCTGTCTGTTTATGCATTGTGGACATTGTCAATGCATCCCTTCAATCTGGTTCTGTTCCAATCAGTCTTAAAACCGCCTCTGTCACTCCCATCCTTAAAAAGGTGGGTTTGGACCCTGTTGACCTCAGCAACTATTGGCCGATCTCCAACCTCCCTTTTCTCAGCAAGATCCTTGAGAAAGCAGTTGCTGCCCAGCTCCATCATCACCTGTCCAACAATGACATGCCATCCAATGGCAGGGAAGTACCTGTGTCTCCTCCGAGCATTCTGTCATTACAAGGGTGTGAAATCGAACTTCTGTCCTGTTATAAGTATCTCGGCATTTTAATCGGCTTTCTTTTAAACCACATGTAGAAAACCTGATAAAAAAAATTAAGACTGAAATTGGGATTTTTCTTCCGCCACAGATCTTGTTTTTCTTTTTCTACCAGGAAAAAGCTGGTTGCTGCCACCTTCCTCCCTGTACTTGATTATGGCGACTTCTTATATATGTATGCCCCTGCAAATTGTCTGCGTTCTTTGGACACCGTGTATCATGGTGCCTTAAGGTTTGTCACTGGATGTAAAGCCCTCACTCACCATTGCACTTTATATGCTTGAGTTGAGTGGCCATCTCTGGCAGCATGCTGCTTTATACATTGGCATATTTTTATTTATAAAGCCATCTTGGGTCTGCTCCCCCAATATTTATGTAATTATTTCTCTAAATGCCAAAGCAATTACCACTTGCGTTCTAATGAGTTTTATGTATTAAACGTGCCCAAAGTTAATTCTGAATTTGGTAAGCACTGCTTTAAGTATGCTGCACCTGCTGCTTGGAATGCACTGCAGAAAACTCTAAAGTTAAAGGAGCTCATCAACCTTGGATCTTTGAAAACTTGTGTGAGAGAAATTGGAGCAGTTTCATACCGCACTTGTTCTTGTTTTAAGTTTTAGTCCTGTTGCTTCTATTCTGCAATGTATTTTTTCTCTGTTGCTGTGTGATTTCTGTGTGTCTTATAAATGTTGCAACTTTTCTATGCTGCTGTCTTGGCCAGGCTTCCCTTGAAAAAGAGATCATTGTGTCTCAACGGGACCGACCTGGTTAAATAAAGGCAATAATAATAATAATGAAACCTTTCAATCTGCCTACAGGGTTCACCACAGCACAGAGACCACCCTGGTTAAGATCACAAATGACCTCTTGATGGTTGCTGACTCTGGTTGCATCAGTACCTGTTTCTGCTGGACCTGACCACAGCTTTCGATACTGTTTCCCATTCCATCCTTCTCAACCGCCTTTCTACCCACCTTGGTCTCGCTGGTTCTGCTCTGTCCTGGTTTGATTCCTACCTATCCAACAGGAAACAGTTTGTCACCTTCAATGGATTCAGCTCTCACCCAGTCCCAGTTAACCATGGTGTGCCGCAAGGTTCTGTCCTTGGCCCCCTCCTTTTCACCATATACATGCTCCCGCTTGGCCAGATTATCCGCTGCCATGGGTTGGATTTCCATTGTTATGCTGACGACACTCAGCTCTATCTCAGCACATCACCTTCCACCCAGTTCCCTCCACAGTCCCTCATTGATTGCCTTCATGACATAAAAATCTGGATGACCACCAACCTGCTCAAACTCAACGGCCAGAAAACTGAACTCCTTGTTGTTGCTCCCAAGACTCTGCTCCGTGGGGCTGGAGATCTTGTCCTCACTGTTGACGGCTCCTCAATCTTGCCATCCTCTGAGGTTCGCAACCTGGGTGTCATCTTGGACTCCACTCTTTCTTACGATACACACATCAAATCCATCACCAAATCAGCTTTTTTTCACCTCAGGAACATCTCCAGACTCTGACCTTCACTCCCCAACTCTGTTGCTGAGACTCTAATACACGCCTTCATCACCTCACGTCTGGATTATTGTAATGCCGTTCTGTACGGGGTCACCAATAAAACTCTTGGCAACATGTTAAAAACTCAGCTGCCAGGGTTCTCACTCGCACTAAACCTTGGCACCACCTCAACCCCACTCTCAAACAACTGCACTGGCTTCCTGTTAAGTTCCGGATCACCTTCAAACTTCTCCTGCTCACCTACAAATCTCTGCACACCCTTGCCCCTCAGTATTTAACAGACCTCTTTCATGTTCACTACCCGGCCCGGAACCTGCATTCTGCAGACTTGGGCCTCCTTTCAATTCCCCGCACTAGAAGGCAAACTTTTGGGAGCAGGGCCTTCAGTGTGGCAGCTCCCACCCTCTGGAACTCGCTTCTGCTGGAGATTCGCCAGGCCCCAACTCTGGACTCTTTTAAATCACAGCTAAAAAGGCACCTTTTCCTGCTGGCTTTTGCCAGCTAGTTGTGTTTTCTGTTTGTTTATGCCATGTGACTTTGTGGTTGTCTGTGTGATTTTGTGGTTGTTCGCAGTTGTGAAGCGACCTTGGGTTTCTTGAAAGGCGCTATATAAAATTGATTTATTATTATTATTATTACTATTATTATTATTATTATCCCCATCAGGCTAGCAGTGTGCTTAACTAGTAGTCAGATGCTCAGCTGAACTCGGCCATGCTTGGCAGTTGCAAGTCTCTAGTGCGCTTGCTCCATGGGCCCAATAATCTGGGAAGAGGGAGGCATCATTTTCTACCATGAAAAATGAGTGGTTTCTTTCATGGGAATGAATTGAGCCTCATCAGTCACTTTTGCACAGTAATAAAGCCTGTGAATGTTGATGTATACATAGATGTAGATTCTTAGATATATATAAATTGATTCCAGTCACACTTCAAAATCTTAGCAAAAAAACTGAAAAGTGTGCCAGAGTGTATGTGTCTGATTTAGGTTTGTAGCAGCAAATGGTGGCCAACTCAGGATACATTTCTGCTACCTAGCTAATGCACAACCTGATCTCACAGAAATACATGAAATGACCAGGACCTCTTGACACCACATTCCATGGTGGCAGCACGTAATGGGTTAAAAATACGTGCTGGTACCACGGAAACAATGCCAATGTAAAGTCAATTAGAGTCCTTTGTTGTGGTGGATACACAAATTCCCTGAGTCAGCAATGCCACATCAGCATTATTTTCCTCAGTGATCTTTAACATTTCTGTATACACACAAAAACACGAAATTGTCCTTGATATAAAAATGGCAAATATATTCCTCTTTTATAATTTCCCCTCAACAATAATAATAATAATGATAACAACATGATAGTTTGGCTGTACTAGCTATTTGATATATTCAGTAGATTTACTTTCTTGCGACCCTATTTAACAACCGGAAGAACTACCATCCCAAAAACGCCATTTCCAGAGTACTAGGTAAAATATCTGAACTCAAACATTTTTTGAGTTTGAGTTGATTTTTTTCATTTTTTTGGACACAAGCATGCCAAGTCTAGTTTCAGAGAGCACTCTGAAGGCCCAGTGTGTAGAATTATTTTTTTGTTTGTTTGCTTGTTTTTTTTTTCTGTTTTACTGTAAACAGTAACAGTAACAGTAAGAGTGTGGTCATGATTTGTAGAACAAAGGAGGACAAATCTCTAATGTTTCCTACATTCAAATTGGCAGGTAATAATTTGAGAGTTATGAGCAAAGTTAAGTATCTTGGGCATCTCATTACAGACCAGTTGAAGGATGACCAAGACATTTACAGGCAATGCCGTGCTTTATATGCTCAAGCAAATAGTTTGCTTCGCAAGTTTGGTGCATGTACAGATAGGGTGAAGGTGGCTTTGTTCAGAGCACACTGCACTCCTCTCTATACTGCCCACTTGTGGTCTAATTACAGCAAAGCGAGCCTGCGTAAACTCCAGGTAGCGTACAATGATGCCTTGAGAATTCTGCTGGGAAGACCACGTTGGTGTAGCGCCAGCGAGATGTTTGTGGCTGCAGGTGTTAATACGCTGCAAGCCTCACTGAGAAATTTTATGTATAAATTTATATGTCGGCTGAACAACTCAGAGAATTGTAATATCATGGCATTGACTAGCATCAAATTAAGCACTACACACTATCTGTCCAAGATATGGAAGCATTGGTATAGTTGTCTCCTCTGAGGTCATTGACTTTTTTCTTATTTTGTTTTTTAAGTGATTTGTACATATTGCACTGTGAATATGTTGTGTATCGTTCTTTTATTGTGTCTTTTATATCTTTTATATGTTTTGTCTTGCTCTTAGCTGGACCACTGAGTCTGTAATAAAGTTTATTATTATATTATTAAAATGAGTCATCCTCAGACAATACAATACTACTAAAAAATAAACCAATAATAATAATAATAATGAAATAAGCAAAAATAATATTAAAATTACACTGAAATTTTAAAATCTGCAGTGTGGAATAGTAGCCTGATAGTCCGGTATATAAAACGTGAAATGTAATATTGACTGTACAAAGGAAATATGGTCTGCACTATGGACAAAGAAATGAAGTGTATGAAATATATGACAGTGACAAGAGCAACAATGTGCATAAATAAAGTATATAACAGTGGAAGGTGAATGCAATGCACACACTTAAGTCCAGTTTGATAAAATAACATGAAAGTGACAAGTGCAGAAATGAAATGAGACATGTGAAATGTAAAGTCCAGTTTGATCGTCCTGTTTTCATTCTGTTTATATTGCTACATTCTCTGAACCCATTGGCTGTACTTGCCGTCTGACTTCTGGCAGATGGTGATACAGCCTCTGGGGGCAGACCCCCGATTTTTTGGCATTCCGGTTTGAATTGGGTGGAGGAGGCGAATTTCCATTTCCGACTTCGGTTTATATATAAGTAAATATGCTGAACCATTGCGATGGATTCAGAGTTTGCAGTGACGCCAATTATGTTCCGCCTCGTTAGTTCACCGCACAGACTGTTTAACCTGGCAACAACTGCAGCTGGCTCAAAGTTGATTGGTCAATATCACGCGGACTACAAACAGCCTACAACCGGTAACCAGGGCTCTTCCGCTCTTCTTCCAGAGCAAGATCTCCGGGGTTCGCCTACAAACTCTACATTCACTGAATGTAGAGTCTGTATATAGAGAGTAATATTGCCATGGTACAAAATTTAATTTACACACACACACACACACACACACACACACACACACACAAAAAAAAAAATCACACACACACACACACACACACACACACACACACACAGCACAAACTTTTCTTCACAGAGAATAGTGGCGTTTGGATTTGGGTTGCGGCAGACCGGCGGCAATTTGAGATGGAATGAAGCCCACAGACAGCAGACAATACAAAACAGTAGTCGAATGCGCCACATCCACCCATAGCACAATGCTCTTATAGCCCTATGCAATCAGAAGCCGGCAAAATACATGTATTTTATTTTATATTATTTTATGGCCTTAACATTAACCTTTCATATTGTTGGGTTATCAAGGACACTTTATGTGTGTATACAGAAATGTTAAAGATATCATTGAGGAAAACAACGTTGACGTAACGTTGTTGAACCAGAGAATTCAGGTGTCCACCACAACAAAGGATCCTAATTGACTTAACATTATCATTGTTTTCGTGGTACCGTCACAGAATTTTAACCCATTACGGAATGTGGTGTTAAAAGGATAGTGCACCCAAAACACTACATTGAGGCTAAAAACAGAGTTCAAATGTTTTTCCAAACAACTTTTTATGCCGGGGCTTCGGGACTTTTGGATCACTACAGACGAGCAGTATGGAGATATTCTGTGGTTTCAATTACGTGTTTTTTGAATACATTCTGTAGTTGTGTCTGTGTTTCAAGTCATTGCACACTTAACCTTAATCAAGTGCTGCCAGCACCTAAACAAAACCACAAGAAGTTTGATAACTTGCTGCAGTCACTTTGAGTGGGTAGTATTTTGCAATTATTATTTCTGATATTCTGGTGTAAAACAAATTAAATACTTTGCCAGTAAACATGTGACTGATATGTTCAGTATCAATATTTTGGGGACTTGATACGTTTATAACTGATACAATACCAAGGCTGAAAAATGAAGCCAACACAGGAGTGCCAAAAACTGCAGCTCATGAAATGGCTGCTGCTCCAAAACAGAGTAGATCCCCATGTTAAAATGCACATATTTACAGCAGAACTAAACATGTTTACAGCCTGGTATAAAAAACAGTTTTGGTCCCTATAGCTAATTTCAACATCCATGACAACTGTGCAGAGGTGAATTTTTTAATATAACTAATCTGTTTACATTTTATTAAGGCGCAAAGTTACGCATATTGAATGGCAGGTTGCTTGAGTAGCAGGCTGTTCACAAGATGTTACCACAGTCATGGAGTCAGATCAATTCCTCGCACCTCCACAGCCCAAATCTCCTGTCCAAATATGGTCTCTTCTGCTTCCATAAAACCAAGTTGGCAACGACCGAAATGCCAAAGTCAAGGCTTCAAAACAGCAGTCCACAGATCAATGGCTGACATCACAGTAACTATGTCCATTGTTTATACTAGCTATGGTTATTTTACAATATTTTTAATCAGATTAGTCTACTACAAAATGCAACTGCAAAGGAGTACTATGTAAATGTAATTTGTAGGAGACAGGATTGCATAATGTGACTTGTATTTTACTAGCTGCATCAGTAACCAATGCACAACAATAAACATAACTAAGGAGGGAAGCTATTGAGCGCACTCCCAGGGGAAGTAACCTCACATCCCCTTTCCCCTGAATGTGGAGAACATTTTGGTCTTTGGACTGCCTGCCTTCTACCCTAGTCCTCCTTTTTCCTCTACCTCCTCCACCTCATCCTCTTCTCTTCAGGCCTCTCTCCCCTCCCATATTGCCTCTTCTTCTCCCTCTCTCTCAGGGAGTCAGGCCTATGCATCAAGAGATCAAAGGCATATGAACCTAATCTGAGCTTTCTCCCTCCAATTGACAAGGACTGTTTGTATTGCTGTGAGAAGCCAACTTGTACTGCAGTGTGAAGCCATACACAACAGCTGTTAGCTCCCTCTACACTGCCCTGCAGGTACGGCCTTAAAAGCATGAATACACACACACATACACACTCCCAAAAAACCTCTGTAAAACTACTATTATTTTTGATTTATTGTTATTTTTGTCGAGTTGTTATCCATGCACCTCAAGCTATGAGAAACAAAAGCAACATCACAATTTACTGGTAGCTGCCCTCTGCTCACTGCTCCCTTTCCCCCTTTAACCTGGTGCTGAGAATTGTTGTGCCTTATCTGCTGTTTTATGGTCCATACTTGGGAGCTGAAACAGATGAGAACATATGGCTGCAAAATATGACTGCACCCAAGAGGATGTGGCTTATGGCCCAACCTAGAGCTGGTATAATGTGCCAGGACTGGCCAGACACCTTCAATATATAACATGTATAGTATAAGCATCTACAAATACCAAACTCTTTTGCCTCCCAACCAGACTGGCAGTTGAAGTGATGTACAGTCATGGAAAAAATTATTAGACCACCCTTGTTGTCTTCAATTTCTTGTTCATTCTAATATCTGGTACCACTAAACGTATAATACAATGAACACAACAAAAAATGCAGCTGGTCACATAATACTTTATGTCCTATTTGACATTCTTAAGCTTAATTGATTCCCAGGGTATATAAGAGGCCATTTCATGTCACAAGCAGCACTGCACATGCAAAGGCCTAGAGTGGTTTCCTGCTTACATTCAAGCCGTAGCACAACTCAGAAGTTGTCAGCTCTCACATAATGCCTAAAACAAAAGAATTATGTGAAGCCACAAAGGCAGCCATCTTGGCACTGCTGGAAATTGGCATGAGTGAGAGACAGGTAGCGAAAAAACTGAAGATCTCCAAGACAGCCGTTCATTACAACAACAAAAAAACAAGCTGAACATGGCACTACCAAATTGCTACCTGGCCGTGGCAGGAAACGTCTTTCTACCCCACGAGATGACCGTGCACTCATCCGTTCCTGTGTCAGGAATCGTCGTCAGACCTCCAGGGACCTTAAAAATGAGTGGGCACTGTCGAGAAATGTGACTTGTTCGGCAAGGACAGTTCGAAACCGACTTGTTGAAGCTGGTTTGAAGTCACACAGAGCACGCAAGAAGCCCTTCATCAATGAAAGGCAGAGGAAGGCCCGGTTACTCTTTGCTCGAGACCACAAGGATTGGACTGTTGATGATTGGGCTAAGGTTCTCTTCAGTGATGAATCCAATTTTGAATTGATGCCCACTCCAGCCAACTTACTGGTTAGGAGGAAGCCTGGAGAAGCTTACAACCCAGACTGTCTTGCCCCTACAGTAAAACATGGGGGTGGATCAGTCATGATCTGGGGTTGTTTCAGTCTGAGTGGAACAGGGCAAATGCAATTGTGTGAAGGCCGAATGAACCAGGTCATGTACAGGACTACCCTTGAAAACAGTCTTCTTTCATCAGCTGGAAAACTCTTTCCTGCCTCGAATGACTGGATTTTCCAACAAGACAATGCCCCTTGCCACACGGCAAGGTCAGTTAAAGCCTGGATGGAGAACCACAACATTCGCACCATGCCTTGGCCTGCTCAATCACCAGATCTTAATCCAATTGAAAACCTGTGGAAAATCATCAAACTCAAAATGGAGAACCACAAGCCCAAAAACAAAGAAAATTTGTTTGAATTTGTCCAACAGGAATGGGCTGCTGTGACAGCAGAACAATGTCAGAAGCTGGTGGAGAGCATGCCAAGACGCATGGCTGCAGTCATCAAAAACAATGGTTATGCAATCAAGTATTAACTCTTGTGTGTATCATGTGTTTAAAGCAAACAGAAAAGAAAACATGGAATGCTTAAAAGTAGTGTTTTTGGCGGTACAATGCCATAGCTATTGATGTAAGAATTTAAGTAATTTTGGTTATTATCAAGAAAACCATGGAAAATGAATAGTTCTTAGTTCTTAAATTAAACTCTCATGAGCTATTTTTGTTGTTATCATTATAATTGTCCAAACAAATGTACCTTTAGTTGAGCCAGGCATTAAAATTAACAAGAAATTGAAGAAAACAAGGGTGGTCTAATAATTTTTTCCATGACTGTATATGCAAGATGTGTATTCTTTTCAGTATGCAAGGACATTTTTTCATAGCGTGGTATCCCCAGCCAAACTGTGAAACTGTGTGTAACGTCAAAGGGATTACTCATCGTGACAAACCCACTGAGAATTATCACTTGACTCTGCAGTTTCCCTCAGCCTACAAAGTGTGTTTCAGCTTACTGACTACATTTACATGCAGACTAATATTCCATTATTATTCAGAATATGGCAATATTCTGAATTTGATACTGAATTAGATATTCTGAATTAGACCTTTTTTCAGAATTTAGCATTTTCTAATTAAGACATTGAGATATGCCAGTATTACTCAGGTTTTAGTAGAATTCTTTGGACATGTATAGAGCACATTTGGAATATGCCTCTCAACTGGGGTTTTTCCCAGTTTGCGATACACAGACTTTTGTCAGTTTACAGTCATTTCTGTATGTGGTCATGGATATAAACCATACAAATTTGATAACAGTTTATATTCTAAATATTAATTAATAAGATTTCTAATAACATTAATTATGATTTATAAGGGTTAATTATAGAACAATAACCACATTTATTACTGGTTTATAAGACACTATAAGACCCTATCAGATTAAATTAATAAGGTGTTATTAATAGTTGATAATGATCTGGCAGTAGCTCAATCCATAGGAACTTGAGTAAGGAACCGGAGGGTCGCCTGTTCCAGTCCCCGTCCGGACCAAAATATGGAGCGTGGACTGGTGGCTGGAGAGGTGCCAGTTCACCTCCTGGGCACTGCTGAGGTGCCCTTGAGCAAGGCACTGAACCCCCCAGCCACTCAGGGCGCCTGACCAGGGCAGCCCCTTCACTCTGACATCTCTCCACTTTGTGCATGTATAGGTCCTGTTTGTGCATGTGTGTCTTTCAGACCTGTGTGTAAATGACAAGCAAGAGTGAAAACACTGAATTTCCCCTCAGGGGGATTAATAAAGTAAATAATAAATATACTAAATAAATAAATAAAATAAACTTAACTTAACTTAAACTTTGCAGCTACCAAATCTAAAGTGGGAACAGCTGTCGTATTGGTTAATAAATTAATAATATGCTCTCGGGGCTCAAAACTAAACTTGCTTTATTTGCTTGAATAATTTAATTTTTTTAGGTTATTTTTGTGGGCTTTTGCCTTTAATGATAGGACAGAGAGTGAAATGGGGAGACAGAGAAAGAGTGGGAACTGACATGCAGCAAAGGGCCGCGAGTCGGATTGGAACCCGCGGCCGCTGCAGTGAGACAGTGCTTCTGTACATGGGGCGCCAGCACTATCCACTATGCTACTGATGCCTCTGCTTGAATAATTTCAGTAAAAACGTATGAAAATACAGTGGCTTTTGCTGTACCTGATCTGGCTCCACACACGTGGCGCATGCACACACACGGAACTCAACTCGCTGCATGATGGTAACGTTTGGTGCTACTTGCCAGCTATGCTTGCCACTCCACATCAGAGCACAGAACCTAGCAATGCTGAAATGATTGAAAAAATGCAAGCTCCTCAGTGCCGCTCCAGTTGGAGTAGGGTGCGACACATCTCTTCAGGACTCTGAAGACAGTGTTTCATCTGTTTGTGCCCCTGTGGTAAGTTTGTTACAGTAGGTTATACGCTAACGTTAGCTTGTTGATTTTTAGCTAGTTCTAGTTCTTTGTGATAGCTAACACTAACAACTCAGCTAATCATGTACATGATTATGATGACCATATTTTGATTTCCAAAAAAAGAGGACACTTGGCTCGGCCACGACATAGCCTACTTAAATGATACTCACAGTTTACTCAAAGATGCCTTATCTTTTTAATATATTTAAAGTTTATTTGTATGGATAGAAAATTCAGTTATATTACAAAATAATATCTCTCAAAGACAGAAATTCAGATTGGCCCCAGTAGGGATACATACACACACTAGAGTGTAGCGATCTGAGCCCGACGGTACCGGACAGGTCGGGCCAGGTTTGGTCAAAAATGTAGCTATAAATTGTATTCGGGTCGGGTCGAATTTGTGTTTTCAGTGAAAATGTAGCGTAAAAACAAATAAAATCCTATTGTCTGTCCTGTTTATTGCTTGGGCACTGTTATTTACATGACAACACCTGAACATAACACACACACGCACATTGGCTGTTTGTTTCTACCTCTCTCCTCGCTGGAAGTCTCAGACTTCCAGCCGCCAGCCTCCACCTTGATTAAATGCTGAAAATAAAATAAAAGAGGGAGACAGGTTTTTCCTATTTTAACTTATTTTGATTCATTTCTCCCTCGCCTCTCGCTGGAAGTGTCGGACCTCCCGCCTCCCGCTCCCGTCTCAAACACAGGCTGAGCACCCACGGCACATGCCCGGCCTGTTAAATAGCCTGTAACCGTAACAACTGTGTGACACAAACTCAGTGCTTTGGTCATTAAATAATGTCGGCCTCGGTTCGGGTTCGGACAGAAATATGCGGCCTGTGCCGCAGTCTAACACACACAAACACACGGAAAACCCGATATTATCATCAGTTTATAAAAAAACCCCGGATGCTCTGGACAGGACGTGAAAAGTGGACATGTGCGGGCAAAAGAGGACGTTTGGTCAGCCTATACATGATGGCCTTACAAAGTTATAAGATGTGACTGTGTGTTCTAAATTTTGATGTTTCTGATAATAACGGTAGCGTTACAGTAAATCAGCAGAGATGTAACATTAACAGTTACTTGGGTCATTCAGTCAGTAATAATTACGCTAGCAACTTTAACTACAGAGATGAAGGTCATACTTGAACTAGCAGCTAGTCATGTTCCTAAATTTCCTACAGGTAAGCTGTAGGTTTAGCAGAACCTTAGTGTGTAACTGTGTCACTCAGAGACATTGACTTCGACCGTGATTAAGGGAGTTTGTGTGTGTGTGTGTGTGTGTGTGTGTGTGTGTGTGTGTGTGTGTGTGTGTGTGTGTGTGTCGCAGCTCGTTGAGAGTGCTGCTAGAAATAGTTTTGGAGGCTAAGTGCGTCACTCATGACGTTCTGTGTGAGTTAAAGTGAGTGAAATGTGTGTGAAGATGCATATGGTTGAGATACAAGAGTGACAGTAAATTGCGTGAAGCAGAATGAGCAGAGTGAATGTGTTGGGAGCATCGATGAGCTGTGTGTTATGTTGAGCAGGCTAATGAATATAGGCTGCATCATGTTCATACTAACTCCTGCTGATTTGCTAACGCCATAACCTGACTTCATTCCTCTCTGTCAGTAAGGTTAAAGGAGCATTTCATACATTTTGGCAATTGAAGTTTGTATCAGGCCCAGTGTGTAAGTGTTTTATTATCAGTATTGTGAAACCATTGTGAGAGTAATTCAGTACTAGGCTGTGGATTAAAAACAAGGGAAGTTAGATTAAATGTGTTTATGGGTTTAATTCTGAGCCTTCTCTTTCAGAGGGATGGGCTGACATTGCAGATGGTTGTCAGATGGACTGCAGAAGATGACCCTGGCTCTTGTAGCCATGCAAGTAAACAAAATAAACTCCCTAGAGAGGAATTAATATGCTATGGTGTTTTTTTCATCTGCATTTCAGTCCCAGGTCAGCATCTGAAGCAGTTCCTGGATGAAGTGGGACCTTTACCTGGAAACACCTTCTCTGGTGTAAAACTCAACAGGAAACAAGTGGATGACGATGACTTCCATAAAGTGAAAGATAAACTAATCCATGGCTTCTGTGACAACCTCACCACGGGGGTTGGCAGCCTTGATGAGGGTGTCTTGAAGGCTGCTGCCACCATGTTTGACCTAAGCAACTGACCTGAATCACTGACCTGGCCACCTTTGGCCTGGCCAATGTAGAGACTTTTGTCACTCACTTTCAGAAAACTGATGGGTTACAGGGAGCTTTGTGGAACGCTGTATGGAACTCAGATCTGTCATTTTGTAGAACTCAGCTAATAGGGTTTCCAATCCCTTTTTCCTGTTTTTGATAATAGTGGTTGCATTAAAAATCAATATGAAAAGTAAACATGTCCTTACATTGTACATTGGTAGGCTGAATTCTCATCACGAGTGAATAAAGCAGCTAACTCTGAATTAATCTGCTCAAATTTTTAAGTTCAAATAAATCATGTTGTCTTAGTGTGCCATTTTGAGGAAATGAGATTCCCATGATCCTTTGCTAAAGAAAATAATAACATACTAGAGTGAAAAGAACGCATCAGAATTCTTTAATGTTGAAATAATGACTGATATATGGATGTTGCAATAGGTGCATAATTAATAGAATTATTAACTTCAGTGAGTGCATAATAAAGAGTTTATGAATGTCAACAAAACACTGTTCCCACTTTAGATCCGGTACTTGCAAAGGATCATTATTTACTATTAATAAGTGCATAATTAAGCATTTATTAACCGTATAATATGGCATTTATATTAATTTCTCATTAATGTAAATAAACACCTTATTAATTTTATCTTATAGGGTCTTATAGTGTCTTATAAACCAATAATAAATGTGGTCATTATTCTATAATTAATCCTTATAAATTATAATTAATGTAAATAGACATCTTATTATTAAGGATAGGTTTAGAAAGTGTTACCAAAGTTTCTATTAAGTGCTTATAGTGCTCGTATAAGCAATGATAACTCAGTCAGTTATGCTGTAATAAATACTCACTCTAGTCTTATTGATGTTAATAAGCATCTTAAACATCTACGTTTACATAAACGTAAAAGTGCTCATTAACTCTTAATTTGTGCTTATTAAGCATTAATTAGCGCTTATTACAGTACCTTAATATAAAGTGTTACCAACAATACCAAAAATAATAAAACAAATAAAACACAAAAACAATCTCAAAAACAAGAACAGCTTGTTCTTAAGTGTGAAAATAAATTTGATCTAAAGATGAAAAAAGAGGTGATGGATTATACGATTGATTATGATTATTATGATTAATTATACCAATCAGATGGAGCTTTGTATTTGAATGACCTGCGACCTATTTCTTTATGGATTCTAGGGACTGTGAAAAATGGATTAGTCATATGTCTAAGAGGATATGAATATGTATACTGGACCAGGAACTGTTTTAGGTATGGTGGAACGTTTGAGTGAATACATTTAAAAAGAAACAAGACCCAGTGAGGCAATGGTGAGTTCTGAATGGACATCTCAAAACATATCTGCATAAGCAGTTATTTAAGATATTGAGAGGTTTGAGGAGAGAGTCAGTGGTGTTTTGATAGACAACATCAGCATAATCAAGTATAGGAAGTATCAGTTGAGAAATGATGCTTTTCCTGACTTGAAATTAAAAACAGTTGACTAATTGGTCGAGAGAACCCAGACAGCTGTAAATTATTTTGCAAATATAATCAATATGTGGTTTAAAAACGAGCTCAGGGTCCATCCAAAGTCCAAGGTATTTAGATACATTAACTCTCTCCATCACTAAAATTAATAAGTAACTCTGGTGAGTGTGATAAACCGTATTTTGTACCAAACACCATAGAACATGATTTTTTCATATTAAGGAGAAGCCTGTTGTGGTTAAACCAGTGTTAGCCAATATTAACATCTAGCTGTAAATAAGACTGGATTTGTGATATATCAGGATTGGAATGCCTGTCAGTCTTACTTGTTCTTCTGTGTCTTTCATGAAAACAAAACATTAACTATTGGTAATATATACAGACATACATACACACACATACATAAACAAAAAAAAAGTAAGATTAGCTTAAGAGGCAGATTAACCAAGACAGAACAAGTAGCCACAAGCTCAGGCTGCATGAAATTTCATATTTACTTAACGAAAGAGAGGGCCCTTATAGCATAGTCAACCAGATAGACCAGAAATCTGCAGACCACATATAATACACATAAATCAACCACAGACTAATGAAACATATGACCCAAAGTTGAAGATAAGGACAGGCAAAGCTCAAATCCATTCATGAAAAGTGTCAGGTTTTACGACAGTGGTCTGCAGTGGACCGTTGCAACAGATGTTGCCACCAGTATGTCAGTTTACGGCAAACAAAGTCTCATGCACTGTAGTGCTCTCCACGTGCTCTCCAAAGTGTTCATGCGGTAGTAACTAAATGAAAAAGTGGTAAACTGAGATTGCAAAGTTAATATAGTCAGTAGAACTTGGCGATGCTAGGGGAGAAGATAGTGAGTTAAATAAGCGGAAATGGGTGGAATGGATTTACTCACAACCCTAACATGGAGAGGAGAGGGAGAGGTCGTGAAGAAGAGTTTCAGCTTCCTCTGGGGATCGGAACAGCTTCGTTTTTCCATCCACCATCATTCTCAGCGTACAAGGGTACAGCCGAGAATATTTGAAGTTGACAGCAAAAAGTTTCTTTTTGAGGGGATCAAATTGACGCTGTTTGTGGATGAGAGGGGCACTGAAGTTGGCCGATACATAGACCCAAGCACCTGAGTACATGAGATCTCCTCTCTCCCTGGCCAGGTGCAAAATCCTCACCTTGTCTTGAAAGTGTAGGAACTTAACCAGGATGGGGCAAGGAGTTGACCTGTTGCTGTTGGTGAAGGTTGGAGAGCAATGAGCCCTTTTAATGACTGGAGTGGGGAAACTGTCCTTGCCGAGGAGTAGCAGGATTAAGTCACTGATGAGGGCAATCATTTCCTTTCCTTCATGTCTCTCGGGGAGATTAATCAAGCGGAGGTTCGAGGAATGTCTTCTGTTCTCAGCATTGTCAACTTTTTCTTTCAGGTAAGCATTTTCTTTTTCCAAAGTTTCCACACGCTTTGTCAGTTCATTGATGCTGTCTTTGGTAGATCCGACCAAAGGTGAAGACCCCATGGACAGATGTTCCCAGTTCACCATCACTACACGTTTGGGTTTACCAGCTCTCTCTGGCAGCCTCCCCTGCCATCTAATCCAACTCACCATCAGGTGGTGATCAGCTGACAGCTCTGCTCTCTTCACCTGAGTGTCCAAGACAAACGGTTTCAGATCTGCTGATACAACCACACACTGAACAAAGGAAAGTGTTGGATGTATTTATTTCAATAATGGAAAGTGGTTGCACACAAATTTTTTGCTTTGGCATAAACCCTAACAATTGAGTTAAATTAACACAAACTGTTCATGTTCATTCAACCTATGTATTTTGAGTTGATCCAAAGTGATTAAAACATGTTTTAATAAAGTAATTTGAATTTTTGAACATTTTCAATCTTCATAATTTCATCACTTTATTTCAACACTATTCAATAACTTTCACTCCAATACTATTTAATACTTAAATACTACATGTTACTTTCATACTAAAAGTTAGTATTATATTCTAGTGTTAATTAACTTTACAATGGAGGCCTATAACCTTAAGTAACCTTTCAAAAAAAAATGTCTACTTTCACTGATAGTACTGTAGGTAGAGAATTGAACTAACACTGTTGTTCCAAATCAATGCTAAATATGAAATATCATTTGTCCAGTGTTTATCAAGATTAAGATCAATAACAAATATAAATGTATACAACTCAATGTACCCATAGAATGGATTTAAAATGCAAAAACACTAGCTACCATGGCCATGCCAGCAATCATTCATTTTAATGTCTATGTACCTTTCAATTAACTCTTAATCGTTACCATTACCCATCACAATTAATGTAAAATATCAGTTGCATGTCAAAACTTTTATTAGGAAAAAAGTCTTCTCACTTCAAGAGAAATAAAAACTTAAATGGAAGATTATTTCCAAAAATGTACAAAAGATTTAAGTTTTATCTCAGATCCCTCATGAAGGGCCTATATGAACACTGTTCACGCATCTCAATCATGCTCAAACATATTTTACGTGAATACATAAAATGTTTAACAACAGTCACACTGTCAGAAACCTTAACACTGTAAACATAGCATGTCTCCTCCATGTTGAATTACAACAGAGAACTATAGTTCAGGCTCAGAGCCACACAGAGTTAACAAGAATAATTGTTGGGCTTTCTTTTAAGCAGGATTGAAGCTCTTGCTAAAACCAAACTTCTGCCTTTCACTCCAGCTTATTATATATTAAACATGAATGCATAAAATAACAACAAAGGCATACTGTTAGAACACAATGTAAACATGGCGTGTATCCCCCATTTTTTGAGCAGGTTACATAAAGACATGCCATTAGTGCTGCCAACAGCTCCTGTATGACATGAGCACACTTCAGATAATGCCAAACGAGTATAGATGAAATTCAAAGATTGTTTGAGGCAATATGGCAAGTGAGCAAAATACACACCCTCTTAACAAATACAGTGACCACATTCACACAATCAACAGTGGGCATCCTCACAATTTTCCTTGAAGATCTCCATCAACAAGGGAGCAGTTATAATCTCTCTTGTTGTCTTGTGGATTGTGAGGAGGAGAACAGTAAAAAAAATGAACGTAAGTGCAGGATTGTAACACCTGTCAGTGTCTTGCCTGAGAGCCCTGATGGTGCACAGCAATGTTCTTACTGGAGCATTTTGAATTTCAGGGCTCGGACTTTCCTTGAGAGTTGAGTCGCATCTAACTCCATAATCACTTTTTGGAGCACTTCAAATGTATAGCGGAGCTGTGGAGGATACCTCATGTTGAGTGCATAAAAAAGGCCGAAGAGCATGGCAGTGGCAAGTGCCACATTATCCAGATCTTGGAGAACCACCTCCCCCTCGATGATAATTCCTACATCTGGACTGTCACTGCCTGACGACTCTCTGCAAATGAAGACTCCCATCGTTGTGCTCTCTATGGCGCTCAGTGTAGTGGCCTCAGTCATGTCCTGGTTTAAGACAAAAAAAGAGCAATTAAAATAGTTTATTCAAATGCATATAAAAAGCAATTTCTGAGAGAAAAAATAAAGAGAAGCTTTGATACTTTACAACTGCATTCAAGACTGAATTGTCCTCCTCTTTTATTTATCCAAAGTGTTTTTCTGTTCCTGTATGATTGTTATCATTAAGTGTCAGTGCAGTTTGAGAAGATTATGAATTTTTTACTTGAATCACTTTTGCAGTGTGACAAGGAAGACCTAAACAGTCTCAGACTGTCATATCACATCTTAAGACTCGTGTTCAAAGTCTTAAGTCTCAGACTTGTCTTTGATGAGATTTTACAAAGACTGAGGGTCACTAGTTAAAAGACTACAACAAGATTATTTTAGGGCTTTCTTTCCCACCATGCAATTTTTTCCCATCATGCACAGCAGATATCAACAATGGAGGAGAAACAACTTTTAGCTACATCTGCTCTTGTCTGTGCAGTGTTTTGTAGTGGAAAAAAACCCCTAAAAGAAGATAAGACACAGCCCACACTGTATGGACATCCCCATTGCTTTTGATCTCAAAACACTCACCGTGTACTCCTGCATCAGCACGTCAGGATTCTCATTCATATAGATACAGATTCCTTTAATCAAGGACTCCCTTCTGGCATCACTGTCATCCTGAAGAATTGTAACAAAGAAAACAGACAATTGAAATCTAATTTTTAGTAGCATGGAAGAAAGTGATCAAAGACAAAACAGACATTTAAGCAGTCACACCAGCATCTACATAACATTATCTGTTTGGAATAGACTTCATAATCTGCAGAGATTATATTAAAAAAAAAAGATAAGTATCTCACAGTGGAACAGTGGGTATACAAAGAAATGACTGGGTCATTTCATTGTATCAGAGCCCTGTTCCTGAAAGCAGGATTTTTGTAAACTTCAAGTAGCTATGATCAGTCACTATGGCAACATACTCCATGGATCCATCTAATCTGCCCACAGAGTGTGGAGCAGGAAGGAGAGACATCATTGCAATGAATACATCTTTTACTGACCTAGTGTAATTTATATACACAAAAAGTTCTTACTGTCATCATAGCGGCCATTTCTTTCAACTTTTGGCCTTGCTCCCCGGACCGCTTCGCAAACACCCTTAGTAGACTTTCAGAGAGAAGGTCCAGCTGTGACAAAAACCTCGATTGGAGAGGCATCGTTGTGATGCGTTTGAACTCTGTGTTGATCTGAAACAAGATGAAAATAGTTTTGAATAACACAGGTGACAGATTTTAGAAGACATTTATAACACTATCTCTGCACAACATATCATGGCATGCACTGTGCATGGTACTCATCTGGGTTATGCAATAGAATATTTGTAAACATCCAAATGAAGTCAGCTTTACTTTTACACATGAACACAATCCACTTTTTTTAATCATCTTTCTTAAAATTACCTCCATAGAATCAAAAAGAGCTGGCCATCTCTCTTGTACGTCACTGATCATGGGAGCATCTCTAATGACTTCCTGTCTTCTTAACGAAAACGTTCTGTCCATCTTAGCCCTAATGGTGTCTCTGTTGTTGCGCTTCTTGACATCTTCCAGGAGTTCGACCCTCATCTTCTCCAGCGACTGAGCACATTCTCCAAGTGGAAAAGGACAGTTTGCATACACACATGGAATGTGGTTGTTATTCCTATAATGTCTGACCCTATAATGTTGCAGAAGATGGGACCTACTTGGAAAGACTGAAGGGCAGGCCTTACAATGCCACATTCACTCTGTGTCCACCAGAACACTAATGCACCATTCACTGTAAAGTTGAAACAAAGAAGATTAAATGACTGGCGCAGAATATCTCTCAGCACTCAACACTCAGAAACACAATAGTCAACTCAAGTAGACCGCACCAGCACCAGCTAAACTATTACATTATAATCCACAGATGTATTAATTAAGTGGCCAGTGAGTGTATGTAAAAACTTGATAATTCAATAATATGTGTCATGCATTGTAAGTATAATGAGCATAAATACAGAGTCATTATCTCACCACAAAAACTTGAGCCACATTCCCTTCAGCTGACTCCAGGTTACTTGGTTTGACTGTCAATCTGCAGAAAAACAAGGAGGATAACCGTGATAATTTTGGTCACAATAATCGTGATATGAAATTTTCATATCATTACATCTCTAATATCGACAAATCCTTGCTTGCACGGGTCAGTGCGCCTTTCCCACTGCCGCCAAAAGCTGATTGTTAACAGGATTCACCGTTTGTTTTTGGCTGGAGGGAAAGAGGTAGAGACGCTGTTCCTGCCGCAGGGTACGACGTGCTGACGGTTAACAGCTAACCGCTAACAGCTAGACAGCTAACAGCTATGCTACAGCGGCTTGCTGAACCTTTTGAAGCTGTGGCTCGGTTCTCGTGTGGATGACTCGATGCGTCCGGTCAATCGACTCACCCCATTTTCACCGCATCTGGAAAAGCTGCCACTCGAATCAGTGAGCGTTATTTCCACTGCGCGAGCTACGGGGCTAACACTTCTCGTCTTCTACCAACAATGCAAAGCGTGTGTAACAGATCCCGTGCGGTATCGCGATAATCAACATCGCTACATTATTGTCTCACTTCATCCCAACATGATCTGATCACATTCCTTTACCCTCTCTCCATGTCATGTAGTTTCTACACTATATAATTAAACTTAGCTTAGAACATGAAGCGGTTGTGTTAAACATATCTAAGACGTTTACATAAGTCCGTGAGAGGGCTTGTGTCCTTTTTTCAGTGCAGGATCGATCATTGATCTTTGGCCTAGGGTGTTCTGGTACCAGGTACACTTATGAACCTCCCTGTGCTCGAACCTGATGATCGTTATGGCCAGTCCATGACTCGCACAGAAGTCCAATAACATAGCACCACTTGGGTTTAGATCAGGCAGGCCGTTCCTCCCAGTCACCCCCCTCCAGGTCTCTCCGTCATTGCCCACGTGAGCTTTGAGGTCCCCATGGAGAACTATGGCGTCCCCAGCCGGCACCCCTTGCAGGATGCCACCAAGAGACTCCAAGAAGGCCAGGTATTCTGCACTGCCGTTCGGTGCATAAGCACAAACAATGGTCAGAGACCTTCTCTTTTCAGCCCGCAGTCACATCTGGATGACCCTCTCATTCTCTGGGGAGAACCCCAACATGGCGGCGCTCAGCCAGGGGCTTGTGAGTAACCACACATCTGCGTGGCGCCTCTCAGAAAGTCCAGAAAAAGCCCAGTCCAGCCCCTCTCCAGGTGTTTGGTTCCAGAACCAGTGCTGTGCGTGGAGGTGAGCACAACTGTATCTAGTCAGTATCACTCCACCTCCCGCACCAGCTCTGGCTCCTTCCCCACCAGAGAAGTGACATTCCACGTTCCAAAAGCCAGTCCGCGACACCAGGGATTGGCACGCCAGGGGCCCAGTTCCAGCACACAATGCACCCTACTCCGATTTCTGTCCCTGCAGGTGGTGGGCCCACAGGGCAATGGCTCCATGTTGTATCTTTGGGCTGAGCCCAACCAGGCCCCATGACCTAAGCCCTGACCACCAGATGTTTGCTGGCGAGCTCTCCCCCCGGGTCTGGCTCCAGGAGGAGGCACCTGTGTCCCCATACCAGGCGAGGTACTCTGCTTCCGTAGAGTCTGTTTCATAGAGGTCTTTGAATCGCTCTTAGTCTGGTCCCTCCCCCGTGACCACTTTGCCTTGGGAGACCCTACCAGGGGCTAGTCCCGGCCAACACAGCTCCCAGGTTCAACAGGTCACTCAAACCCCTCCACCACATTAAGGTGGCGATTCTCGTCGGAGATGTATTTTATGTATTTACCATGTCATTTCCTTGACTGGAAACAGTGCTGAATGTTCAACTCCATGACTGATTTACAAAATGTCATTTTGCGGTGAAAGTATTGCTTTAACACACAAAATACTTTGTTTCACAGATTAGAAGTGTCTGTCTTTAAAATCTAAGAAATTACAAACAGAAATAGTGGACAGGAGTCCATAACAGAGAGCAGCTGGTTTGTCTGTCTACAAATGCAAATGCAACAGCGAGAATGTTTTATTTTTCATAAGTCTAGGGGCATTGCATGGATAAAAGGTATAGTATCAAATTATTTTTAAAAAGGCTACACCATGTATAAATACCAGGAAAAAAAAAAAAACACACACAGTAGAAGCACATACGTTCTTTAATGGCTGATTCTCTAAATGCATGTTGTCTTTGCTGCTGTGACCTGATACCCCCTCAGAGATCACTACATGCACTGCAAATAACGATTAGTCCGCATTGAGTAGTCAGAGCAGATTCATACAAGGATTATAAGTATTGCAAAGTCTGTGTGTGTGTGAGTGTGTTTGTGTATGTGTGACAGAGAGAGTTGCTACAGACCTTTACCACCTTTTGGGGTAATACGAGATAGAAAAGGGATGGTAACCCAGAAGAATGTTTCTTATATAATTACGATCTGCTTTACTGGCTAAGTATTTATACGGGGAATTTGTATTAACAGAAGCACAGTTTTGTCAGTCGCAGTTACTGACAGCTATTTTCCAATCCTTGCAAGTAGCACTGTCATTACGAAATATGTATTTTTTACCTTCCAGTGGCCCATTGGTTTCATTTCATTTTAGTGCGCTTTAAGAGAGCCTTGAAAATTACTCGGCATAGCTAATGCATCAAACTAAAACCTGTGCAGATGTGTTTCATTGTAAATTATTTAATTCTAGAATTCAGATGGCAGACTGCTCTATGAATCCTTCATGGTATTGCATTCAAATGCTCGAAGTGAAGGTATGGGGCAGCCATTCAGCTGCTACACATAGTACCATTACATTCTTAAGCTATGATGATTGTACACATGAGAGTACACATAATTATCAGAAATGTTTGTCCTAAAAATGTCTGCTCTAAGTTAGGTGCTTCTTTTTTGGGGGAGATGAGATTGTTACACCCCTAAGTCCACATCAAGGTCATGTTTCCTTGTTTTCAGTTTTATTAGTATTTCTTGTTTTATTTTGCCACTTTCCCTTGTCTCTCATTTTAGCTATGCTACTTCAGTTCCTGACCCTGTGTGTTTCCCTCCTGTGTGATTACCTGCCATGCCCTGATGGTTTCACCTGTCCCTCATTGTCAAGTAACCCTCACTCATGTGAGGTTTAACCTGCAGCGTCCCCCACTTGAAAAGGCAGCTTGCTTCAGAAGATTGGACAGGGATTCACTCAATGACCAAGATTCAGCTTTCTTTCTTTTCTTTCTTTTATTTTTGAAAGTTGACGAGGCCAATAACAGGTGAAACCTTAAATACAAACACAAAAAGAGCTTTAAGAACATGTAACACAAGAAACCATAACCAATCAACATAACCTAAACTTAAATACTTAAATTCTAACCTACTAGAAATTAATTTAAACCCACTAGAGATTAATCTTGAAAATATGTAGAAAAAACCAACACTTAAGCACCCAAAATAAATTAAATACATTCTAAAGCACTGTTCAATGATAATTTAACCAATCTTAAGCAGTTTTTAACTCTTTCAAATACACATAAATCGCATTTATTAAATTACTTTTAGCTTGAATACTTTTTAAAAAATACACACCATTTCTTAACTGTACTTTTAACCCACATGATTATTGAATATAACACATTTTAACTTGCATTTTAATCACATGACCTTTTAATTCACCACATTTTAACCTAAATTTAATCACATTGGATTTTCCAAATACTCGTCTACAGCTGTCCACAGTTCACAATGAAAGTTACAAACAAATGGCATAAATGAAAGCTCACCGGCTCCTACTTCTTTGTTTGAAACAAGCTTTTTTCCTGCAGTCTCCTTTTCCAAGTCCAGTCTCTCCAAACATTTCTTCTACACACTGATTCCTCTCACCATTCCAACTCCCCTGATCACCAAATCATCTCCACCTAATGCACTCAGTCTGCCTCCTTCAAGCTGGGAGACACACCCAAATGTGATGCACTCAGGCAAAGAGGGGTGCAGCCTGCAGCTCAACTCAACACCTCCCACTCGATCTTCCCACGGAGACCGCTGGAAAGATCGCACACAGTGAACTTATGGTCAGAGATCCCCTCCCGGGTTTCCCGTCTGCTCCTCCACTGGCAGCAAGACCACTAAACGTCGGACATGAAGAATTGTGGACTGAAGATCCCACTGGATGCTTGGGTGCATGATACTTCGATGCAGGATGCATGGATGCAGGATACTTAGATGCAGGATGCTTGGATGCAGGTCTCACCATAGGGATACAGGAGCTTGCAACAGTTCTGACATTCACATCCCGTACAATGCCTTTGGAGTCTGGGTTAGCACTGATGACTCTCCCAAGCTTAAAATGGCCCCTCAAAGCATTTTGGTCACACAGCCAAACAATATCTCCGACTGCAACATTCCTCTGTGCAGTGTGCCATTTACTCCTTACAAAGAGATTAGGACCGGCTAGTTCGCTCCAAGACCTCCAGAATTTGTTGACCTGGTGCTGCATTTCCTTTAGTCTCTTATAGGGATGGCTTGCAAAGCTGAAGTGCCGTTAGAAGTTCGCTGTAACTGAGCCCAGACTCTCTCCCCAGACTCTGGAACGCCTTTTTCACAATTCGAACAGCAGCTTCAGCAGAGCCATTCCGATGAGGTGAATCAGCTGGCAGGACTTTCCAATGTCAGTCAGTAACATTTTGAGCTGCAGTCTCCTCCACAGCAGACCTGTCCAGGCCGGTCAGAAACTGATACAACTCCTCCAGAACAGGTTTGGCACCAACAAAATTGCTCCCTGGATCAGACCAAATTTTCTTTGGGTGCCCTCGAATTGCCGTAAACCTCTGGTAAGCCATCAGAAAGCTTTCAGTTGACATGGTGTTGGCCAGCTCTGTGTGAATTGCTCTACTGGCCATACAGCAGAATACAACTCCCCAAACCTTCAGTGTGACTCTTCCTCACATCATATTTTACCTGATAAGGTCCAAACAGGTCAACTGCTGTGAACTCAAATGGGGCCGCTGGCCTGTTTCTCTCTTGAGGCAGATTACCCATCACTTGCTGACATCTTCTAGCTCTGGTTTTCTTGCAAATTACACAGTTTTCAATGACTTTTTGAGCAATTCTTCATCCCTTGATGACCCATGCTCTTTTCCTCACTTTCAGTAGAGTTGCAGCCACTCCTTCATGGCCCTTGCTGTGAGTTTCACAAACCAACAGTGTTGAGACCCAGGCGCTGTAAGGTAGAAGGGGAACACCAGCTCTGTCTTCATTAAAAGCCTGAACTCTTCCACCACAAACCAGCAGCCCAGTTTCTACCTCTTTGCACACTACTAGCTGGTCTATTGTGGTGGTTGGAAAGGTCACGCCCTCTTGTGCAGCAAGAAAAAGGTCTCTTAATGCATCTTGGTGCTCTGCTGCAGTGATGACCCTGGCTGATGAAACCACCTCCCACTTTGGAGCTCCTGAGATCCTATTTTGAGCTGCAAAGCGTTTTGCTGCCCTCTAGACCCAGGCGACTGTCTTAACCAGGTGAGTCAAGTTGCTGAACCGTCCTTCATCCACCAGATTTCGGACAGCAGCACCAGCAGGTGGCCTCCGATGCTCCAGATCTGGTGGCTCTTTCTTCGCCTTAGCCCTTGTGAGTGCAGCAGCAAATGATTTCTTCTGGATCTTTCCAATTCTGGCAGTTGCTGATACATCCTTTGCAGACTTAATTGGCCACTCATCAGCTGGTAGACACAGGAACTTTGGTCCTTGTTGCCATGGTGATTTTTCATCCAAATCTTTTGGACCAGCCCCACGAGTGATAATGTCAGCGATGTTCAGTGGTCCAGGGATCCACCACCAATCCTGAAGTTGTGTACTGCTTTGGATTTCTCCAAACTTGTTGGCGAAAAAGGTCTGGAACCCATAGCTCTCACGCTGAATTGCACCCATGACTGTTTGGCTGTCAACAAAGTGGTACCACTGCTTGACTTGAATTCGGCTGTGTTGCTCAAAATACCTCTTTAAGCGGGCAGCGAATACTGCTCCACACAGCTCTGTCTTGACTGCTTCCCCTTTGTGGTCTAGGGGAGTCAGCTTAGCTTTGGACTCCACCAGTTTCACTGTCAAACCTTGGTCACAGGCCCACCGCAGGTACAAGATGGAAACTTGACCTTGCTTAGCTGAGCGTATTCTTCGAAGAGGCAGATGGCATCTTCTCTGCGCTTTTCTGATAAAGCAAGGCCCCAAGAGTCTTTGACGGTGCTACATTTGGGTTTGGCCTCCTGAAATGCCCTCCGAACCAAGATGGCCCCTTTCTCCTTTACAGGCGTCGTCAGGCCAATCGGGTCATACAGTCCAGAAACTTGGCTTAGTAACTCTCGTTGCGTCAGAGGGTCTGGCGTCTGCGCTCTCACCTGCTCCAGCTGAAGGTCTTGGCTGAGTCTCATTTTCCTCTTTCTCTTGGAGAAATTTACTCCAATCATGACATGAAGCTTGTCATCCTCCAGGGTGTAGCCAGGCCAAGTAGTAGGCCCAGAGCTTTGCTGTCCTCCTCTCTGAGCTGATTCGGCAGGATCACAGTCTTTGGAGTAGTCACCTGTTCCTGTTTCAATGCAGACTCCATCCTACTTTGACCAGAGAAGACCCATGGCTTCAGCTTGAACCCTCCTGCTTTTAGGATCCGCTCCACATTTTCTGTGATGATTTAAGCTGGTCCAAGTTGTTATGAGAGGTCAAGAGGTCATCGAGCTGTCCTCATGTAGCACTCGACGGTCTTCCTCAAGATGGCTGAACTGGGGGAGATTAGTCATCTCCCTCATGCCGAGTTGAGCAGTGCAACCTGTTGGCTTGTCTCCAATGTTAACTCGCGTGACTGCATGTGCTCCTCCTCTTCAGAATCACGCCACAAGAACCTATGCATATGCACCTCTTGGTCCTCAAGCCGCACTGAATTATACATTTTCCTTATGTCTACCAAAGCAGCAAAAACTCCCCTCCAGAATCTGAGAAGCACAGCACGGATTGAGTTGAGGACGTCTGGGCCTTTTAGCAGGAGATCACTGAGACTCACCCCTCTGAACTTTTGACTACTGTTCCAGACAAGCCTCACCGGAGTTGTGACAGAGTGTGGGTTGGGTGCGATGAGGTGGCTGATGTACCATACTGGACCGGTCCATGCATGACGGACGTCCCTAGACAGCTTCATTGCGGCCCAGCGGTCGACCATCTCGTGAACCTGAGCAGCATAGGTGGCCTTCCACTCTGGCTCCCTGGCCAGCTGCCTCTCAGTCCTCAGGAATGTGGCCATTGCACTCCTGTTGCTTGGTAATGTGGCTGGGTCCTCTAGGGGTACTTAGCGTGCCAGTGAGGCCTCTCACTGTGTTTGTCAGCAGCTACATATGTGAGGCTGCTCTTTACCACCTCCAGCTCCCTTTCTTCAGCGAGGGTCATTTCTTTGCCGCCTGGCACACAGCGACAGCCCCCACATCTCGGGATGCAGCCAGCACCAATACTGTCCCATTTCCACCACTCGAGGAAGTTGGATGTAGTAGTTGCACAACTGGATTGCTGACGCTGGATGGCAAATGGGGCTTGCTGGCTTTGTGGAGGATGAATGGGGGCTACGCAGGTGTGTTCTTCGTACTTCACAGCAGCAGTTCTCATAGACCTTGCAAAGTGCGTTCTCGACATGTGGGCTAATAAAGTGACCTCCTCAAACAGCTTAGGATGGTTGCCAGCAACTGTCTTTTCCAGTGGTCCATCCCAAAGCACGAGATTCCCCACTGTGCGGATTTTCTGCGGAGCCAGCTGACCCTCCTTGTGACTTACAAGGAGATGGATCCCTTTTGGCCTTACCAGGTCACTGAGTGGGACGTCTGGGAAGAACTCTTGCAGTTTTTTGGCAGGCACATGTCTGAGGATGTCCGCGATGCTGTCTAGGCCATAGCAAACCAGCTGGTGGGACTTGAGAGTGCCTCTTGGGTGCTGACACGGATTTTCAGGAGGTACCGCTTTGTTTTGACAAAGACTTTCATGCCCCCTACACCATGGACCACGAGCGTGATGTCTTCACTTCTGACACTGAGCCATCCTGCTGCTTCATGATTGGTATAATTGGTGTCAGAAGCTAGGTTGATGAGGGTCCCAATTTTCTGCCCAGCATTGGCCGTTACCTGTAAAAGCATCATGATGACAGGCCATTCCGCTAGGCCGCTCTCTGCTAGAAGACTTGAGTGACTCTTTGCAACATGGGAGGTCCTCGACGCTGTGTTGCAGAACGCGTGCTGGTATTGCTGGGCCAATTTAGGTGAGAGCTTTCTGAAGAATTCTTCCTGGGCCTCAGTGTAATTCCTCTTATTGCCAGCTCCCACTGTGCTGCCTTTGTTCTTCCTCTGGGCCATGCTGCCTCTGGATGCTTCAGCATTGGGACACAAAAAGAAATGGTGGTCCGTGGCTCTTTTGTCCTCACACTCAGGATTTTTGCACAGGAAGTTTTCATTCACCCCTCTACCTTATGTATTTAGTCCACCTGCTGCCCTATGTCTGTGCCAGTTCATCTCTATAGTTTGGATCACATGTTCTAGCCATTTGTTCCTAGTGTTCTCAAGTCATTGATCAGATATCTTGCATGTTTGCATTCTCTGTAAGCCCCAAGCTTCTGGAAACTTCGTTGTTATTTTTGGACTGTTTTTCTGTTCACCGACCTTCATTAAAGTCCTTGTGTTTTTGAATCCTGCTACTGAGTCCTCTCTTTTTTTGGCACCATCTGATAGAGATTAGAGCCAAGATGCCAATGCTCTATGTATCCTGAATTCACATAACCCACTTCATGTGACATGTCTGAAATAATTACAAATAAATGCATGTAAATGTTCAGATCACCTGAATCCACAGATGATTTGTTCATTTATTCAACTCTAAACTGGACATATCAGGCATTCCCAGTAAGTTTCACCATCTTCAAAATGACAGCTGGGGCCTCTCTCGATCTTCAAAGGACAGGCAAATGACCTACTATTCCCAGAGTCCTTTGCTTTTTGCCACCTTGTGTGAAAAGTGATGTCCAAGACAAAGATGGCCACGGTAGTGTGAGCGTTCA